>OX383310.1:8454269-9062430 GCA_947523025.1 Dryobota labecula | reverse complement strand
AACATTATTTTTATTTCGATATTTTTGCAAGAAAATTAAAATTGTATCGAATCATAAACATATTGATAACCCCTCTTTAATGTAACTGCACACCAAAAGGGCAAAAAGTCTACAGGAATCGTAATAATCTCTTCAGTAGTCAGTACCAAAATAAAATCATCGCTGCATTTCTCGAGATGTGCATCTATAGTTTTTTTTTTTTTTGCGTCTAATTTCGTCGACGGCACAAGCCAGTATGCGCGCGCACGGGCCAACGCGCGCTTCTAAACTTTCGATTTAATTCATAGATTATAACATCGGCCATCTTGGTAAATATTTTTTAAGAATAACCGTACTTTTTGTAAATAAACGCTTTTGTCAATAACTGTTTTTGGGGTTATAGTACTAATTTTAGTGTCTAATTCTGTTATTTTATATTCTAAGAGCCTCTAAGGGTCCTGTATCGGTCAGAAATACGTGACGAAGTGAGCATAGTGGTATTTACGTAAAAACTAAGTGATATAAATACTTTTTTTAAAGACAGTGTATAAAAGTGTTTGTGGCGTATGATAATTGTAGAAAAAAATGGGGAAGAAGAAGAAAAACACCGGGAAGAAAGGGGGAAATCGATTTTTCAGGTGGATAAGAAGGTAATTTTCAATTAGAAACCGTTTTTTGTGTGATTAACATCAATACACTAAATTAACAAAGAAATATGTGTTTTCTTTTATTAACTTATTAAATGGCATCCTTGTGGCTAATTTTGGCGCACTTTTGACGTCCACTGATTACTAACTACTTGACACCAACGCATTCAGTACAGTAAGCAGTAATGAATGCTGAAATGTGACTCTTTGTGCGAGCGATTGTTTATCTGGATGATATAATTATTGTAATGCATGAACAATCTTTGATGGATCCTGGCCAATGTGCGAAACTATACTACTGGTGAAGAAGAATGCTGTGCATTATATTGTTTCCTGGACTTCTTCATGCATCGATTCTTCATTTCTAAGTAGGTACCACTATTCATGAATGAATGAAATGCACCGACCCCAGCGTGGTTTGACCAGACTAGATTACTCGAATGAACCCAAAGAATTATACTAGCCCCTGGAGCCTCATTTTTCATGGGGCTACAGAGACCATTGCATATCAAGGAGTAGACCGAGGGGCGCGATAATGGTAGGGAAGACGTGCCCATAGGATATGGAAGGATTATTAGAGCATCCGGCACGGCTCTCATAATCCTTCCATATCCTATGGGCACGTCTTCCCTACCATTATCTGCATCCTTCTATGTATTATTCAGTGAGTAAACTCTCAAAATTGAGAGCGTCTTAAAAGTTAGTGCGTTTTAACACAATTATTTAATTCCGGGATTTAAAGAGGTGATTTAATTTATTTTCTTTTTAGATTGAATCGCTAGAAGTGTTAGAAAAAGCTTAACTTGAACCAGAAATCCAGCGAGTGGTGTCCAATTGAGTTGGCTTATTAAGCTGATACAAACCTATCTGCGATCAACAATATCTCAATCGAGATTGACAAACTTGGCAACTTTGTCAATCGAAAATGAAATTGCAGAAAACATAAACTTCGATATGAGAGTTTGCCGATAGAAAGGCTAAAAAAGTAGTAGTAGTTTTTTTTTTAAAGAGTTTTATTGAAATAAAGCAAAACTAATCAAAAATAAAATAATTAAAATAACCCGTGGGAGCTAAGAGATGACCAGTCCCAACTGACGGCGCCCGTTCACGAACATGATGCATGGATTAGCACCATTCAGCTCAACCATTTTGAAGGGAGCTAAATGATCCAACACACTCGCCACCATCAGCGAGACATCTTAGTGAGCATGCTATATATTTGTTTTGGTAATAACTATTACAACACACAGGAAACCGATCGACGACGCTTATCTGTAAGTTGTTTGATAATAACGACAACAAACCATTGAACTTTAAGCTATTGTACGAGTATGTCTGGTAGCATTACTCACATAATTCAGTAATAGTACATTACTTACCAAGGGCTGTAAAAGAAAGAAAGCCCGAAATCGCAGGTATTTGTGACCCGAGCCGCAGGCGAGGGTTGTAAATATGCGATAGACGGCTTTCTTTTTTACTGCCCGTGGTAAGTACACAATTTTACGTTTTCACCTGGACACAATCCGAGTTTTACTGTACGCGTAGCGTGCGGTAAAACTCACATTATGGCCAGGTGTGACGTAAAATAATACATACAGGTTTATTGATAAAACACTAAAAACCTCTCAAATATATTACTAACATCATAAACAAAAACTTTTGTTCTAGTAAACGTCAAAATCGGGCAATAAAAATACAAAAGACCACAGTAAATAACTTCAAATTCACTAGAAATAGCAGATTTTCAGTCATTTTCTGTGCACGAAAACTGTTAACTGCACTTTCGTGGCTACCTTCCAAGTAGGAATCAGTTTCAGCTGAATTTACAACATTTCCTAGTTTCAGCAATTTCCAGCGTAGTTTGACCTAATTTAAAATAAGTATAAAAACTGTTTCATGAAATCATGAAAATATGGCTTCTGCTTCCAGATTCAAGCTCTTTGGTAACTTTATTGAATGTTTTATTATGGCGGTTATTTTTGTGCCAAAAATTATTCTAGACTAGCCTATTCCTGCCCGCGGCTTCGACGCTTTATTTAAAAGTTACTGCTTATAAAACATCAGCTATCTGCCAGAGAAAGTCCCGTCAAAAGTCCAGCCGTTTCTAAATTAGCCGGAATAAACAGATAGACAGAAAAAATAATTAAATACTTTCATATACATTTAATAAAAAGCTGCTATATTGACATTACACACAGACACTTCAAATTTATTTATTTGTATGTATATATATATAAATTATGTGCCTGTTTTGCCGTGTCCGGAAAGGCACTATCTCTCAAAGATACTTAGAAAAAATCTGGTTAAAAATCACTTCCTCTCTCCTTAAACATCATCATTACTTACGTTCCTCTTGTATTATGTTTGTTATTGTATGTATATGTATATATATATATATATGAATAAGTATCTATATGCTTTATGTATGTATGTATTTATTGTATATGTAAATGGTACACCACTGACTACCTGCAGTATTGTCTCTCCTTCTACTTTTTGATCCGTCCAAAGGTTGTCTGTAAAAGATCGCTTTTAGCGATAAGACCGCCCATTGTGACACCCTATGTAACAGTTCTACATTTATATCTGTAATTTTTATGGTGTACATAATAAAGAGTATTCTATCTATCTGTCTTAGAACATAATTTAGAAAAGTTCTGCTGCTGATCTGATCCTGGATCCGATCCCTAGATGTGGCAGTGATGTGGGGAATCCCATTAGGAATTTCTCAGTTGCAGCTCGAACCTTGGATCTGTATCCCCGTCTCTGGTTGGCTATGGGCTTGTCCCCGTTCGCATGGTACTTATGTATTAGTGCAATAAGGGTGTACTAAACACAAAAAACCCCTTTGTGAACTCCAGGCGTCATCATCTCGGTCGGGTCGGCTTCCAGTCTGACCGGATGGAGCTGAATACAAGTATTTTAAATGGAGTGACTGTCTATCTGACCTCCACAACCCAGTTACTGGGTAATACGATACCCCTTGCTAAGACTGGTTGTTAGACTTTCGGGCTTCTGACGACCCGTAACGACTGTCAAAGATCCACGAATGACAGACCTGGGGCCCAAGTCTGTTATTTTTATACTTAAATTCGTCACTCCAACACGATCCCATTGTCATTTTGCTAAAAGTTCGTAATCTGCTAAATTCATAATGGTCGATCATTGGTCGGTCAATGGTCTCGTAATAGAATTGTATTACAATGGCATTTTGAACATTTATTCATGCCAGATTTCATTTATATATATTTTTACATATTTTATTAGTGTTATAAGCAATCTGAAATAGGAAGTTGGAAGTTTAGTAGGAAGTTTCATTTGTCATTATGTACGATATTACCAATTCTTTCAATGGAGTATCAGTGGCTGACCATTAGAAAGTCATAATGTCGCCATTATATTAGGAGATTACCAAACTTGTCAAAATCAACAATTATGAAATCAATGATAGTCCATTCTGACACTATTGTAATAGCAGACTTGAGGCCCAGACCAACGGCTTAACGTACTTTCCGAGGCACGGAGGCGTCTTGGTATGTAAAGATGGTCACCCATCCACAGACCAACCGCGGCATGCGTAGCTTAACCTAATCGATCGACTCGTACTTAGGCACAAGCCCCTAAGAAATACAGAGGCCCTAGTGTGAGTTTCTTTTAACCATCTCGATTTTACGCATCGAGCGCGTTCGGCGTTCCGATTGGCCGCCGAATGGCCATTCACCAATCGGAGTGCTGAACGCGTTCGATACGTAAATTCGAGATGGTTAAAATAAACTCACACTAGGGCCTCAGGTGTAATATAGGTACCTAATATTAACTTTTCAAGTTTTCGTCCTGCACAACTAACTTTAACTATCAGATATGACGTAGCCGCAGGCCAAGCTTTGCATTTAATAAGTAATAACTGTAGCAAAATCCAATTACGGTTTTTTAAATAGCTTCCCAACAATTATGTTTTATATCTTGATCACGTGGGCGACCAGCCTCATTGTGGGTCAGGTTGCTAAACCGACGGATTAAACCACCCACGCTTTAAAACGCCATGTTTTTGGTATTTAAGGACATTGACCACTGTGATAAATTGTGCTTTTATTTTATGGCGTTTATTACAAGAGAAAACTTACCTTTTTTCACGCTAGATGGCGTTTCGTCAACCCTGGCTAACAATAATTCTCAACTTTGTATAAAATAGAATGCAACTCTAAGCAGAGAAGGATGTCATCCATAACGATGTTGAAACAAAATGTTCATAGTCAAAGACAAAGCATTTATTTCAAATAATAAGTAAATGGCACTTTTCAACGTCAAAATTGATTATGACTTTGAAGAGCAGCGGAAGAGGGATCTCGACAGTAGGCGAGATAAACTCAAGAGTAAACCACCCTCCAACATACAACACGTAAGAATGCCATTATCACAATGGCATGTTTACGTGTCCGCACTGTGCTTGTACCTTTTGACCACATCAGAGCACACGTCCGTAACTTATATTCGTCGGAAACAAAAATAGTTCCCGTGATCGAAATGGGATGTAGATATTAGTATAGTTGTAAAAACAATAATTAAATAATTAATAAAAAAGTAAGAGCGAACATAGACACATTTTTGGCGGCAATTTATCTTTACTCGCTTCTGACGTTTCATAAGTGCACATGTAGGTTTATGTGAAATAAAATATTTTGATTTTGATTTTACTTTTCTTTCAAATCTTAACTTTGACAAACAAATGATATCATCAAAATATCTGTCAAAAATTTCGCCATCTTCTTTTCGAAGCCAATTTTAATCTGTGGTCTAAGTGCCAATTTGTAGTGCGTAGCCGAGAAGTCAAAAGGTTACCAATGCGGTGGACATTACTAATATAGCTATTAACCCGTCAACTAAGCTGAATGCTTTCATTAGGAGCTGAATGGATCTGTTTAAGAATATGCATGAGCCATTGAGCGCGTGTTATTAAATGCGAACAACACTGTAAAGACGCAAGTCTTCAATATTATGCAGCTATGTAAATGGCATTTCTGACTTAGGCATCTCAACGACTAAGGCCATTCTCACATTACGATACTTGTAGGATACGATGCTTGAGTAGAATACTGGTTGGATACTAGTTCGCCACTCGACGTTCGCATATTATTCTACTGAAAAATTACTAAATTCATCCGGAATCAGGACGGACGTTATGTCTAGCGATTCCAGCATGCGGTTTTTCTGTTTTATAGAAACAGAAGACGTCATCGCAAGAGTAGAAAATACTGGATTCATCCATATATTGAAAGAAACATAAATTGTAGACATTTTGTAGCAGCACAAGAACTACAACATGATGATAATAAATTTTTACAAGATTTGCCCAAGTCTATTTTTATTTTTTTGCATGTATTCTGGTAATTTGTAGTTATATATACATGCATTTTTATCAACTTCTTGTACAAATTTAATATTAATTTCTTGCTCCGCCGCCATCTTGTCGAGACGCGGAAGAGACGCGACGCCCAAGCGACCGACACGGCGAGTCGCGGACGCGTAGGATACCAGTAGAGTAGTCTGCGAGCCTGCATTCAAATGTATGTGAGATACTTGGTGGCGACTAGTCTCCAATACTTGCAGGATACTTGAGTCGCCTGTGCGTATCGTAATGGGAGAAGGGCTTAATTCATTCAAAAATTATCGGATCTAATTAGAAAGTGTCATAGTTACGTTGAATTGGTGATCACAATTTGTTCTTGTAACCACGCGTTTACACTCATGATTAAGTATACAAGTTGTGATACTTGTTTATCTATTTATTTAATACTTGTGGCGGCATCTAAAACGCCACATGCGAACTACGCATCAAAGACCTGACGTCACAAATCCTGCATCGCGCAATCAGAGTTTACCGCGTGACTAGCGTATTACAACATCCCGACATCAACCGTCGAGCAGTTGCCCACTAGACACGACACCCGTCTGATCAAGAGTATGAGTGAACTTTACAACCTGTTCCTCATACCTCTATATACTAAAAGCACAGAAAAAGTACAGAGGCGGATTTAATGCCATAGGCATTTTCTACCACTCAACCTTTTGAGTGATGCAGAGACAAACAGTGGTAGGTGCAACAGCGAGAATTGATGAATAAATATTTATTTAAATATAAAGCATATACCTATAAACTATAAATATGAAATATACATCTTATTATAATATAAATATAAGCACAAATAAATATACTAAAATAAATAAGACAAGCAATGGAAAAACATTACCGTTGTGATGATACTGTCAGCTTGAGCTTCTTGCGAATGTGCTCGCGAACTTGGTTGGTTGCCGTCCTGATTTCCTGGGTCTATTTTGTTCACTCTTTTGATATTCTTTAAGTGTTTTGTATATGACTAGTCTTTAAAACTTGTTTTAGGTGTAAACTATTAACGAAAACTGTAGACAAAACACATGTTTTATACCTTGGTGTATATTGGATCAGGAAGGCAAGTCGCCTCATAGATCTATAGCTGAATTGATAAAAAATTTAAACCCACAGATTTTACCCTGAATTGCACTTATCAGTAGAATCTTAGAATCAATCGCCTTTTATGTAAAGATCTTTTTAATCAGTTTATATTGGCCCATGTTTTCAGAAACTAGAAAACGAGGGTAGATCACTAAACGTCAAGTTAACTGTCACAGTCTACCTACCAACTAAACAGTTAACCAGACCATCGCCACGACCCATAATTTCTAGGCTATGTAGACCTCAACAAATAACATACTACAGACATAAATTATTTTCTTCGCTTCCTTGATTAAAAACTTAGCAATTTTCCGCTTCACCAAGCGACGTTTAGCGGTCGGAAAATTGTAACGTTTGATTAATGATTACTTAGCGTTTTTGAATTATTAATCATTCAATGAATTATTCATCACCTACTTTGATTAATTTGTTCCGTACCTATTCGGGTATTGTGAATAGCGATGAAGGGATTTTTTCAGGAGGATCAGCAGAATTAGGCATTGTCATCCTGTCTGCTAATACAATCATCATCATCATCGAAAGACGTCCACTGCTGGACATAGGCCTCCCCCAAGCACTGCCACCTCGACCGGTTTTGCTAATACAATAGTCACCATTTAAGTATAGCACTTTTGAATTGTCAAAGAGTCTGTCAGTCAGTAAGAATTAACAAAAAAAAAAAAAAAACTCTACAAAGTGAAAAATAACTTTAATTTCGGAAGTCGGTGTGATCTGTATTTTAGTTTTTTGCGACCGACTTCCGAAATTAAAGAGTGTTTTTTTTTTCATCACTTTTTAGCTTTGGTACCTACCCCACAACAATTCGATTACAACTACATGCTACACCACACAAACACCAGTGACACAAGATATACGAAGTGGACTAAATACGTATTATCGAAGCTAACTCAAAAACTACCCAAGCAAAGTTAATAAAAATCGGTTAATCATTTATAGCCCGAGTGCATCTCATGACAATTCCAATAAGCCCAAACATGGCTAGGATACATTGTTTTAATACGGAGTTCCGATGCATACTTTCCGGCTTGCATCTACAGATAAGTTCGATGGTACCATTTTCATCAGAATTATTTATTTAAATTTGCTTCATAGTCGCTTAACTATCTTAATCGAGATATCTTATCGCCACCCGTGAAATACTTATTATTGAGGAGTTCCGGTGGCCATTTGTGGTCTTCTTCATCAGTTCCACTTCATCAAATGATACTTTCTGAATGCAAATGCTTGAGTTGTTGATGAAAATACAAAAATCGGTATTGTATGCCTATATATAGATCCTGGTGTCCTTATCATGGTACCATCCTTGAGATATCTCCTTTCCAACAAAAAAAATATCATCAAAATCGGTTCATAAACGACGAAGTTATTCGCGAACACACATTAAAAAAATTATTTATATACTTATATACGGTCGAATTGAGAAACCTCCTCCTTTTTTGAAGTCGTTTAAAAAGTCTGTTGCCCATTCTAAAGCGTAGTTGGTTCCTATAGAGAAGAACGTGAAGGAAACTCCACGAATTGAAACAATAAGGAAATTTAATAAAACATAATATTAATCACTATAACTTCTGCCCGAAGGTTTAGCCGTAGGTACGATAAAACGGGACTATTGGCGTCCCGCACACGTCTTTCGCGGGACGCATCCTCCAAAGCTCTTAGAAACGGGACGTCTCGGCTCTCGCGGGACGGTTGGCAAGCCAAGTTGGAACTCACTACCTAAAACTCGTAAGTTGGGGCCGATACGACTGGGCTACCACCACCACTACTCTACTGGGCTACCACTGCTCAGTCTGTTGACTGTGACTATAACCTCTTTAATTTTATTCAATGGTTTTTGAGAGATCCTTGTTCTGCTATACCCAAAGTCTCAAATTCAGATAATTTATGTAAACAATGGGGATAACATATCAAAAAAATATGGTAATTCACATAAAATGGTGAAAAAAGGTTCCATTTTCTTTTAAGTACTGAATTTAAGAAATAATAATTAAAAAATAATCGTACCGTAATTATTTTTATAAATTTTCGGTTTTAAACAAAGTTATTAAAAAAAGGAGATTTTCTGTTATAAAATATTTTATGATACTGGTAACAATGCAGAGGATCCAAACATTTTCACATTTTTTACATCTTCAACAACACTAATATTACAACTCTCATTCATAGATTCATATTGTATGTCGCATATCTAGCCACATTTTGGATGAAAACGGCTGTAAACTGTTTCGAGTAAAAATCGATTTTGGGAGGCCTACGTCTAGCAGTGGACTTAAAATGGCTGATTATGACGATCATAGGCCGTGTCTCCGACACACTATATAAAACATTGTTTGCCAACGGTATTTTGTTTGCATAGTTCTTATAATTAATTCACTTCAATTTCATAGATGATTATTTACAAAAAAAAAGTATGATAAAATGTTTTGTACCACTGTCATGTCATTTTGACAGTGACATTTCTTCACATTACTTTATTAACATAAATGATCTGAATCAGAGACTGGGTATAACAAGTTTTTCACCGGATAGGCTTGCGTTTGACTAAGTAAGCAACGTATCTCAACTGATGACTGTTTATGACTGATTATTTTTAAGACATTAATTTTATGACTTTGATGGTAAGCAATAATGCAGTTGACGAAGTTACTTGAACACTCGAAAGAAAACGATGATAATTCAGACAGATCCATCGTGTATTTTTCTTTAATATTGGGTAGCTTTGATTAACTATGTTTCATCTACTGATGTCAATGATATGCCATGGCCAACGATAGTCCAGAGGGCCTAGACAAAGTGACATTCCATTAGCTATAACGATGAAGGAAAAGTCAAAAATGTATTGGATTGACAGTGGTGCCGATTCCCTTGTTCACAAATTAAACTAAATTTAAGTTCAGTGCATATTTTTCTTTATATTTCATTAAGAAAATGACAGAAGATACATTTTAGTTTAGTCCTGTCAAATTAATCAGCGCTTGACGTAAATTGACGTAATTTTAGAAGGCAAGTTTTTAATCACGTCTAAACTTGTATGGAGTTGTGACAGGCGCTGATTAATTTGACAGGACTAAACTAAAATTTCTCTTCTGTCCTTTTCTTAATGAAATGGAAAAAGATGCACTGAACTAAAATTTAGTTTATTTTATGAACAAGGGAATCGGCACCATTAGCTGCCATAAAGTTTATATCAATCCTGTTAAAAGTCGTTGTAGAAATACAAAACGCTTTGACAGCGATTGCTATTGCTGTAAGCCCTCAGGTTTAAGAGCTACAGTACCAAAACATTCTGCAAACCTACATTCCATCAAGTGTCGCGTCCTTCTAACCTTAGACAATATTCAAATAGAGTGAATTGTGTAGCTCGACAGGGCGATATAACAATAGAATGACATAAGACAAATAATTGACTATTGTATGATGTATCTCAACTCGTATGCATGCGAGTTATTTTGTCATTAGGGCTAGCAGCCTCTGCAATTTGCTCGCTGGATTTTTGAATAAATTGACAGCTATCAAATAGGTTAGAAGTAGAACACTTCTAACCTATTTGACAGCTGTCATTTTAGTTGTATAAAAACTTGTCTTGACACATATATCGTCATATCCTACGAATAGTGCCCTAACGAACATAGGGGCTTTCTTTTTTTATTGCATAATTCAATTCTGCTCATCATACCACATACATATAACCAGTTCAACAAGACAATTAAAAACGGGATTTAAAGGAGAAAATGCGTATAAATATAAAGATAATTTATTATAAATAATCCTAGCCGAATCTTAAAATACCAATACACATTATAAGAAATCACCAATACAAATTTTTTCATATTTAATTTAATTAAACACAAAAAAGTGTCTCCTGAAAAGTAGCTATTATGCAGTTACGCCCCTATTCGTAGGATACGACGATATAAGCATAGCAAAAATCTGGCAAAAATGAGCCAAAGCAGAATAGGAGCCGGAGCTGGCGTACTGCAACTCAGCTGTTGTTTCAGACAGATTCAAATGTCGAATCTGAACATGAACTGTTTCCACCCAGTGTCCAGTGCAGCCTCGCGCACATTTAGACGGACCACACAGTAACGCAACGCATTCCAAAAATCCTCATAGATCACTTTCGTACATTTTGTATGAACCATCGCAAACTACAGGTGGGACGATTTTGAAGTATTTTAAGTTCCTGCTATCGATACTCGTCCACCAAATCACAGCTGGAACACGGCTTGTTATGGTAAAGATATAATATGAGGCTAAAAAGAGGCTTAGACAAGTGGCAATCGCTTTCAAAGCGTTTTGTATATCTACAACGACTTTTAACAGGATTGACAGGCGTTTCGGAAGCTTATGTTAATCCAATACATTTTTGTTTTATCCATCATAGTTAGGTATTGCTGATAGAATGTCAGTTTAGGCCCTCGGGAGTTCGAATAATTTTTGCCTACGTTTACGCTTAATCGGCTTTCGGCTTATGTCAATCCAATACATTTTTGACTTTTCCTTCATCGTGATCGCTGTCAGAATATCACTTTTTCTAGGCCTTAAGGTAAAGTTTACTGATAGAGATGTACCTAAGGTATTCTGAGCCGACCGCGATAAGGGCTAGAGAATAATGGTGATGAAATACTGACGAGACGTAATTTTCACTAGATAAAGAAACGTTCCCTAGATAGACAAAGGGCAACCCTATATCTTCATTGTTAATTAGTCTAAGGATTGGTTTTGATATCGTTACGCTATATTAAAGCTACCGTATAGGGATAATGACATCTTGAGCGGTTATTGTAACAATATTCAACCTTCATGCATAACAAACATCAAATACTTTGTTTATAGAGAGACTAGCTTTTGCCCGCGGCACCGCCCGCGTGGATGTCGGTTATCGCGTAAAAAAATAGCCTATGTCCTTTTCCATATCCCAGGCTATATCTCTGCCAAATTTCATGACGATCGGTTCAGCGGTTTAGGCGTGAAAACGTAACATACAGACAGACAGACAGATAGACAGACAGACAGACAGAGTTACTTTCACATTTATAATATTAGTATGGATGAGAACGATCTGTGAATAATTATTTGACTCGTGACGGCACGAGCCATGCAAGAATAGCTTTTCTTGGTGTAGAATGGGTTGTTTAGTTAGCAATGTTTGTAACGCGGCTGAATGTCCAGGGTGCGCGGGGTCCATTAGGTAAAATATCGGGTTAAACTGCGCAAAGAGGTCGAAAAACGACATTATTTCGAAAAACTATACCATTTAATTTACTATTGGGATAAAAATACCCAAATCATAATTATGTCCTAAACTTAATCCAGGTCATAGTTTCCCGTGTTCATCCAAATCCGTTCAGCCGTTAAAGCTTTCACTTTTTTTAAATTATAATAGGAAGTACCTACCAGAACTATTATTTATTTATTTCCAAAATAGATAACCTATTTTTCAGTTGGTTTTAGCCACATAACAAAAACTTCTCAAGTTTTAGGAAATAGGATGCTCTGAAAAATAGGTACTAAAGATATGGTGTACTTAGGTGCTATTGTATTTCTGCCCCCAAGGAGTTGCTCTGTTCCCGTATTCTAGTTTGAAGAGTAGGTACTTAGTTGCTGGTAAAATTAAATACTCCGCGTTTTCAATTTAGTGCCTAAGATCAGCGACAGCTGGTTTTCAAAGGACCTTAGTCAGTAGTACATCAATGAATGAATCTTATTATGTAGCAAAATATTATGATTTTCTTTATTGAAAACAAAAAACGCATAAATACATTCCATGACATGTGTCACTTATTTGTCACTGTGCCATATGACTGAAGTAGACTCGCGAAGTCGCGAGTGGTTGCCATTTGGTAGGTATTTAAACAGTAATTATTTTAATCATTTTATCAAGACAAACTCAGCGAATTTTGCTAAACAACCTACCTTTTCAATTATATAAAAAATAAGAAAAAAAAGTCGGTTATGTAGCTATGAGATTGATTAAACTTGCCTTTTCTTTAAAAGGGGTGAATGTGGGATTTTTTTCTATCCAGAAAAGTTAATCTAATCGTGTAATTTAAAGCGATTGTCGGCCAGATTCTTAATCGTAACTTAAATCTGTTTTTCATGGTAACTAAAACACAGTGCATCAGGAAGCGAAATTATGGGCAGAACGCTACAGAGCACGCCTACAGAATCATCCAAATCCCTTGGCGAAAGCGCTTACAAAGCCGGATCATAAAAGGTGGCTGAAGAGGTTAGCTGTAAATGGCTGTAATGGACGGCTTATTCCACTATTCCCCCCTGAGAGAATCCCCCTCAAGGGGGAAAACTGGTCCTTAATGTAAAAAAATCCAGAATTTCCCCTTTTCATTTTGGATTATTCCACTTTTCCCCCTTATTTTTAGTTTTGCCTTTGCCAATGCTAACTAGGACATGCGGCCATGAAATATATAGAGCGAAATATCGCTGGAGAAACCTCTGCAGTCTGCACTATCAAATCCAACAGCAAATCTGCTCATAGTTCAGGGCAGAAGATTATAAGAAAAAAAAAAGCTTTGTAACGCTGTTTTTTTATGTATCCCATGGATTCAAAAAACCAGTAAGCGCGGTCTCTGACGGATCATCTGTATTTTACATGGAGCGAATGCCTATCTGACCTCCACAACCCAGTAACTGGGTAATACTAACTGGCTAACTGGGTAAACCTCACACACTTATTATATGTTTATTTTTTTAGAAAATCATATACAATGTTTGTAAATATGTTAGCACCATGTACCTATCGCATTTATTAATTTTTCTGTCATTACTTCACTTTTCATTCTTTTTACCAATTGTGGCAAGTAATTTTTATTTTTATTCTAGGTACATCGTCTTCACCTATAATTATTAATTAATGTATACAAACTATTGTTAACATTTTAAAAGAGTAAGTATGGAGTTTCTTGCCCATTCTTCTCCATATATAACTACCTTTTGGAAGGCGCAACTAGAATCAATTAACTATTCATGTAATTTTTGACGTTCAAAAGTGCATCTTCGTGTCTATTTGAAATAAATGATTTGACTTTGACTTTGAATACGATATCCCTTGGTAAGACTGGTTGTCAGACTTTCGGACTTCTGACGACCCGTAACGACTGTCAAAGATCCACGAATCACAGCCCGGACCAAGACGGCTTTATGTGCTTTCCGAGGTACAGAGGAGTCTCGGTATATAAAGATGGTCACCCATCCACGGACCAACCTCGACAAGCGTAACTTTACCGTGCGGCTGTTATTAGTCACGAGCCCAGTCGATCATATTCATTTTACCACAAATTGATGGATAGATAACACTGTTCTAATAGAGCAAATAGGAAATACAAATACAAATACCTACTACTAAGTTTACATTGCAGTCGATAATGTGTCATATTGATAATTGTAATGGAACCACATCATAGCCATACAAACCATGATGACCTATAAAGCTAATTAGCCCTTCCAGCTCAAACGGGAAATGATTCATAGTTCTTAACGGGTTTTTTCTTCCGGGCTCGGCAATAGGCTAATGGCTGTGTCGTTTATGGATCAACTACATGAATTCAATGCTAGCAAAACTATTTTTGATTTATCGTTAGAATTTTAGAGTAAAGTTTAATAATAAATAAACTAATTTTAATATTTGTTATAGTTAAATGAATGAATAATGTAAAAAATATTTTTAATATACACACACCTGTTTGGGTAGTACTTTTTTTGTACCTATGTATCACGTCATGTACCCATGTTCAAGCAAATAATTGATTTGATTTGAGAGTGCTCAGAGCTACAATGATTTTTTGGCGCCATTGACGCGCGTTGGTGGTAAACGTTTGTCGTAGATTTGTGAAATTGTTACACAATTTGTATTGAACAAAACAAGATGGCAGCCTTAGTTCCGATTTTGGCCACGCACGAATAGAACCTCTTTGCGTTGCATAGTACCTGGCTGTCAATATGACATAACGAGCTTTAGAAAGAGACTGTCACATAGGTATGACTGACAGAGACAGAAACTCAGAGATCACTAATTTTATTTTAAATTGTGGGTCCGTTTATAAAAATATTATAAATGTTGCGGTCCGTTTGCTAGACGATTACTAGCAACCAAAATTAAAAATATCAATTAAGATTTAAACCGAAAAGAAACCTGAATATTTTGTGATTAAGTAATCGACAAATAATATTTAATGAACGAAAATAACAAGGTAAGTTATTAATATTAATGTATAACATGAAATTTTTACTTTGAACTACGTGTATCTGTCTGAAAACAAAGCGCGGGCTAAATTAAATGACTTACATTTTTTTAAATAGTTTTACTTCTTAAGGTCTGCACTCTGCACAAAATAGGTGGTCCGGATGCAGTCTACCATTTGGTGACTAACGCCTAACTTTTTCTAAAATCGAATATATGCCTTATCACGACGAATTATATTCAACTGCAATTGGTTAGACTGAAAGTCGACCTGAATAAAAGAAAAGGACAGAAAATTTATTGTTTTGTTTTTTCTGAACAGCATTTTAGTGTCCCGATTTTAAGGGTTTCAGTTTCAGTGCCGTTGCATTTTGTTCTTTTCTTTCTTTTCAATATATATATATTTTTTTTCACATTTTCTATGTTTGAGTTAACATTAATTGGCAACTTTTGCAAGTCCCTAATCTTGCCGTTGCAAGTCTCTATAAATAGCGGGGACTATTCCATTAGGTCATAACAAGCTGTAACATGGATTTAATCCATATGACCCCAGATTTCTGAAAACTATTAAATTTTAAACTATCCAGTTCTCTTGTCAAGTTATGTGATAGATTTTGATTTCCATGATTTCTGTTGACCAATCGCAACGGCTTGACAGACAATAGGGATGTTTCCTGTGTAAAAAAACAAAATCTGTTTAGTCTGTCAATCAGATAATAAAAAAATATTAGACACGTATTTTTTGCTTTATCATATTAATAAAAAAAATACTTATAATAAAACACGTTAAAGTTGGGGAGTGGGAGCTCGTTACGTCGCAATTTTAATGAATTACGTATAAAAACTCCACCAACTCGCACTAAGCGTTTTCAAACGTCTTTTATAATGCGCACAGCAAAGGAGTGGAACTCTCTGCCTGCGTGTGTTTCCGAACGCATACAACCCTAATCTATTCAAAGTGAGAGTGAACAGGCTTCTTCTGGGTAAGCTCACTCCGTCGTAGACTTTGCCTCTGTCACCCAGACCAAGACTAGAGTCAAGAGCAAAGCCCATAGAGTATGATAAGTGGCAAAGCCATAGTAAAATAAAAAAATAGCGAACAGTGACGTCATGCCACATTTGAACTCAATGTATTGCCGTATTTATTTGATTACTTAAAAAAATAAAAAATACGTGTCCAATATTTTTTAATAATCTACATGACGGACAAAAAAAATTGTCAATATCCCTATTGATCATATTTTTGGAAACCATGTAAAAGTCTTCCTAGATTCAGGCTATGCTTACTTATCCTACCATTGTTCCTGCTGAGCTTCTAAACGTCATCAGCTTGATGATACCATTACATACGATTATTACAACTGCATTATCGCTCGCATTCCTTATTAGCAAGTAAATGAACAGTTTCCTGCACTAACGATCGTTTCATTAAATCCGCTGCGAAGCTAATTCCAAGTCCTTGTGTTACACCTATATTGTTTCATTTTAATCTGCGTTGTAGACTGATAGCTATCGGTTGTAATACCTACTTGTAATAACAGTATATTTTATATCGAGGGAATAAGCGAAGCGGAGTCAATGAAACCGAGGGTATATTATGTTGGCGTTTAGTCTCGAGTTGCAACTGTACACTTTGAGTGCGAGAAAAATAGTCAATGTAGTAAAAAAACATTTAATAAATATTACTTAATAAAATAAAAATCACAAGATATTTTTTCGACAATTCATCAAATTATGCAACGTTTATAAATAAACCCCTTAATGTTTGAAAGTCAAATCATTTATTTCAAATAGGCACGAAGATGCACTTTTGAACGTCAAAAATTACATGAATAGGTACTTAATTGATTCTAGTTGCGCCTTCCAAAACGTAGTTATGTATGGAGAAGAATGGGCAAGAAACTCCATACTTACTCTTTTAAAATGTTAACAATAGTTTGTATACATTAATTAATAATTATAGGTGAAGACGATGTACCTAGAATAAAAATAAAAATTACTTACCACAATTGGTAAAAATAATGAAAAGTGAAGTAATGAATGAAAAATTAATAAATTTGAATAAGAAACATAAATTCTTTCTCTCCAGTCCATAAAACTCGTAAGTTTTTAGGTAAATCATCCGCGATTTTGGCGGCAAAACATTATCTATTATGTCTTTTGCTCTTTGCTCAACGTCAAACTCTTTACTGTCACTGGACATTCTTATTAAATTTATTTAAAACCGAACAAAAGACTCGACAAAAATTACAAAAATAGTTAATTGATTCTAGTTGCCCTTTCCAAAAGGTAGTTATGTATGGCGAAGAATGGGCAAGTAACTCCATACTTACTCTTTTAAAATGTTAACCATAGTTTGAATACTTACATTAATTAATAATTAATAGGTGAAGACGATGTAGGTACCTAGAATAAAAATTACTATACCACAATAGATAAAAAGAATGAAAAGTGAAGTAATGACAGACAAATTAATAAATGCGATAGATACATGGTGCTCACATATTATAAACATGATTTTCCTAAAAATTTAACATCACTACATAGTATAAAACAAAGTCGCTTTCTCTGTCCCTATGTCCCTTTGTATGCTTAAATCTTTGAAACTACGCAACGGATTTTGATGCGGTTTTTTTTAATAGATAGGGTGATTCAAGAGGAAGGTTTATATGTATAATAACATCCATTAAATAGTGGAGAAGTACTGTTATTTTTGAGGTTTCTAATGTGATGTCGTAAATAATTACATTTTTTCCGCTTACATTGCAAACGCAGGCTGAACCCTACGAGTTTTATCAAAATAATGTACTAAGTATTGTACACATTGAAAAGGTCTATCATAAAAACATTACTAAACACGGCGGCCTTATGATCAAAATTTGTGCATTCCAAAACTTTCGTTACTTTTTCACTGACATAAACGATACAACTAAACTAACACTCAATACGAAATCTACACTTATTTCTCAGTAATTCTGTATAAGATTCTCTAAGATTAAACCGTTTTCTCATTGAATCCATTACTTTACGCACGTATAACCTTGATGAACATTAAACACCGCGCCATACCGCTACACGACCACAGAGTACAGACGTATTTTGTTTTCTTTTTTTTTCGTTCGTTTAGTGGTGTTCCCGCTAAAATGTCAACCAGTCAAGTATTAGTCGATTAATCGAATTCTACAGCCAGATCGTGTTGCAAGTACAAAATAAATGTCAAATATTTTGTCCAATTGCGAACGTGACCCTGAGAAAAGTTATGCACCAATGGTGTTCATTAGATATTTCGAGCGTTTTATCAGCACAAATGGTGTAGCATACGAAATTTCGGAGGATTTCGTTATGTTTTCACATTGTTGGTACTTACGTGAATTATTTTAAAATTATTATTTGTGTCGCACTTTTATTTCGTATTGTAATTTGGTACAATTGATTGCTTTAAGAATTTGAGTGAAATTTCGTATTTTGATTTTGTGTTTGTTATCTTTAGGTAAAGACTCATTCACGTTCAGAACATAAGTACTTTTATTATATTAAATCATTTGTTTCGGTTTCTATTCACATAGTGAATCACATGAAAATTAATATTAAGTTAGAATTTTGAGATATAGCCTGGGATATGGACAAGGACATAGGGTACTTTTTTATGCGATAACCGACATCCACGCGGGCGAAGCCGCGGGCAAAAGCTAGTATTATATATAGTATACATAAATATAGTCTTATGCACAACAGAGCACGGAGACGCCGCGATGGGCGCAATGATTATTTTCTCTGTGGTCCCATGTAATAGAGGATGCGCCGACTGCCATCCCGGGTACAAATCCAGACTCCAGGCTGCTGCTGAAACTGGAAAACTCAATAACACTGCCCAACCTGGGTTTCGAAGAAAGGCGTGCCTGTAATACACTGCAACTAGAGAATGCAATCTTGTTTTATATCTTGGCCATATTTACCGAGATAAATGTCGGCCGAAAATCGAACGAAAACCTGGTGACATTAACGAGATTGCACCGGAGCATGTACGGTCAGCTGCAGAGAAATCTCACCCCCTAGCAATATATTTATTCATTGCTTGGGGGTGAGATTTCTCTGCAGCTGACTGTACAATTGTACACGGTGGTTCCGTGTGGCGCCGGACGTAAATAATAGCACCATCCCATTTCCTCCCGTGGGTGTCGTAAAAGGCGACTAAGGGACTTACTAGAGAATGGGCAGAAGCGTTCTCTATGCATTTTTAACACCATACTACGATCGCCAACCCGCCTGCAAAGCGTGGCGATTATGGCAAACCCCCCTAATTGGGGGAGGCCTGTGTCCAGCAGTGGACGTCTTTCGGCTGAAATGATGATGATGAATGATGTACACATACATGTGTTTTTCGAAACGGAGGATGTGTTTTTCGGTGGATCTAAGGGAGAACTCTTACAGTATGCAGACAATTTTTGTGCTTTGTAGACCCTACTAGTGTAGAAGCTAAAAGAGCGTTTTCTGCAGCTGGTTATTTATCCTACAAAATTAGAAGCCGTCTGTCGGACGACACATTAAATACATTATGCTTTTTACGAAGCGAATTCAAACATTTTATGGACAAATTTGTATTATCTTAAATTACTTAATTGTTTAATTTTCATACAAAAAAGAGGACTGATTATTTTATTTAGAAAATATGTTATTATAAATCAATGATTATTAAAAAATAAGTATATCAAATTTCTTATAATTTACCAATCAATTATGCTATTAAGGCTCTTACAAACAGGCACGACACGCGACGCGACACAAAGAGACCGCTCGTCGCGCGGCACGCGGTGTCTTTTTATCGCGTGGCGTGTCGCGCCAGTTTTTAGGAGCCTTTGAAGTGACAAATTTAAAAAATAACAATCGCATCCATCGATGTCGCCGAGATCTCGTAAATGGCGAGATGTTGCGAGATTGATCTTTCCGATTTCGCAAGATCTCAGCTTCGCCAAAATTTCGCGAGATTGCATTCCCTAACTGCAACGCTGCTTGGTTAAAGAAAAAGGTACATATGATGATACCTATACTTCTTTGGACGACTTCCTTCATTATGAGCTCTAGTGCTTCCAATATCTATGCTTATTCTATTATTACTCAGAATCTACGTCGTAGACTGATAGGTGTCGATCATAATAGAGGTATTTAATGCACATACTTTATGCAATTAACATACTTATTAATATGCTTCGTGCGATCTGGGTTAAGTATTTGTAACAGAACGGATGTCGTATTTGAAGCGGCTAAGGGATTTCTTTTTCGGTTATATGAAATTTATTAATTATGTAGAAAACAAAACCTGTCGAGATCACCTTCAGAAAGTTATGACAGAAAAAATAAGAAATTCCTCTAAATCCACTTTCAGCAATACAATTAAGAATGTTGGACGAATGACTAAAGACCTAGATATCTTCCTATCAAATCAACGTAACTTCTGCTCGAATTTTTTAACAATAAAGGTACTAAATTCATGCCTCCCTTGCTGCCCCCAAATACACAATAACAAAAGTACCAAAATTAACACTTCCAAACCAAGTTCAAAAGTCCCTAACAAAAATAAAGAGATTCTCCTCAACCATCTGTTACGGGATAGTCAACACAGACATAGGGCACGTGCCATACGTACCAGCAAACATAAACATATACCGTACAGTCTCCAATCCCCCTCTTTTACCCCTCTACCACTTCACACCTAATTTAATCCCCCAATTATAACTTTCAATTCAAAACAAACCATCTCGGGTTCACTTCTACAAAAAAATTGTGGTCTGGTTTTCTAACAAGCGTTGGATACTGTACACATCGATGATACCGGTTGGTTTAACAGGTCGAGCGTGCTATGATACGTCAATTTCGAATACGCGTCATACGGTCCTACCGCCCACGGTAAGCGGACGTTGCGCTAGCGCACACAACTTCTAAACTTGAAGAGAAATTGTTAAAGAGTCCCTCAAGGTACCAAACTAAGCCTTTTCGATTTTTCGTAAAAGTGTAAGTGTAATTTGCTTTTATGAACTTTTTGTGTGAAATAAAATCTCTTTGGAACACTTTCTCAAGTGAAATTAGATTCCCACGGGTTTTAAGTGTTCGCTATAGTGGGAACTAAGTGCAAGAAATGATTTGATTGTCACTCAAAATGAATGAAATGTGTAAGTACTAGGAATAAGATTGGTATTTTTTTGTGAGGCTGTGTATGAGTTTTAAAAACTTTGTAGAGATCGTTTCGAAGTGTATTGAACTCTGTTTTCTTGTGATTAAGAATGCAATTAGAGTGTTCTTGATTCTGATGAATCATTGGCTTCGGTCGACTTAGTGAAATTTCTTTCATTAATACCGTTCAAGGTTGTAAAGATTTATTTTAAGGTCAACATTGCTATTTTATAAGTTTTTCTAAAACATTCTACAGATTTTTTTTTAATAGTCTGTCTGCGGCAATTGATTACCTACTTTCGTTTTTTTCTTCTCAAGCAAGATTTTTTCTATGCTATTGTATTTTATGTTCTCAATCATTAATCTTGATAAGCATTTAATGTCCGTATTCACACCGTATACCTACCATTACTTTACAATAACTTACATCTTTTTATGACCGTTGTAAGTTTATACCATTTACATAAAAAACCCAAAGACAAAATTATCTCTTGTTCAAATGTTAGAATACGGTATATATAAGGTGTATCTATTCAAATACGAAATATTTTAAGAGAAACCTCTATAGGTGGTAAAAAAGCCATAGCAGTGAAAGAAATATTTTTATCTAAGTGTTTTATATTTTTACATAATTATTATAATTTTAAAATTGCTTGAGATATTTTGCAAAAAAACCTTTACTTACTTATTGGACGCGGCAACGGTGGCGACACGAGCGCGGTGAATTTTGATAATATTAATCATCATAATATCAAGTAATTTTAAATTATTATTTTTTTCTAATAATACACTCCGATAAAAAAAAAAAAACAAGTCCATGGCTTCTTTACCACTTATAGGTGTATCCCTTAAAATATCTCGTGTTTGAATAGATACACCTTATATACACCATATAAATTACAGATATAACATGTAGACATTTTCGAAAAGATTTTTTAATGACAACCTCCGGTTCCTTTGGGAACCTTTCGTTTAAATTTCAAACTATAATTCGTGTTATTTGACTTCTCGTTGTCCATTTGATATTGAGTAACATATTCATTTTGTTATTGGGAAATTAGCTCCATGCTAACTTATATAAAATCAAACAGTCCCAATAATCGTGTTGGTCTTGTACCAAAAATCTCCACTACCACTATCCACTTTCGTAAACCCAATAGAAATCATCTGAAAAGATAACTGCACACGACATACCTACTTATTATCTCCAAATGTCAATTATTTAATTTCTGTCAATGCGTCAAACTGTCAATTTGTGAAACAAAATGTCATCAGCAAGACATGACTATAAATGAGCAAGATGAGTCCATTTTGTTTTAAATATCGACGGCGAAGTATTTAATGTTTTCATTTTTTTTCTCAAGGAAAATTAAACAATCAGCTGAGTCAATCGCCATTATAAGAGGCCTTTGTAGTGGACTGTAATCGCCAGATAATTAATTAATCTACACACATTGGTAGAAATGGTAGAAAAACGATACGTTTTGGTAAAAAAAAAAACAAACCAGGAATATAGAGCGGATTTTTTAAATAAAATAGTCTCGAAGAAATCCTAATTTTCTGTATGTTAAAGTTGACTACGAAACTCAAAATGACCTTTTCTTGCAGCAACCTCAATGTTTTGTATGTCCTAACATAAGCTTGAGTAAGCGTTGCATCTATGCTTGAGATGACTCAATTGAGGTGACACTAATATCTTTGTGTGTATATTCTAATGCAATATGCTGGCATACTTGGCAGGGATATATTCTAGACAGATATTTGTGTAGTTTCTGCAAGCATTATGCTGTCTCTCGGATCAACAGGATCAAGAGAGAGAATAGTTCATGTTGTTGTATCAATATAAGCGGTGTATAGCACTAGTTACCACTTAGTATTTCTACCAAAGCAGAGAAGCAACAAGAATAATATACCCAGGATTTTGTAATATCTTGATTTAAAAGAGTGTCCTTGGAGTTTATTGCCCGTTCTTCTCCATAGAGATCAATTTTTTGGAACCGGCATTCAATTCTTCAACAATTTTGGGGGCCCTTTTTGCCCGATTAGTATGTTTCGAACATATGAAGCAATGGATTAGCACAATATACTTTGTCGCGGCATCTACAACGCCACATGCGAACTACGCATCAAAGACCTGACGTCACAAATCCTGCATCGCGCAATCAGAGTTTACCGTGCGACTAGCACATACACAACATCCCGACATCAACCGTTGGGCAGTTGCCCACCAAACAACACCCATCTGCTCGGAGGATCCTCCCTTTTCTATGGAGGATGTGTGAACTTTACACCCTGTTCCTCATACCTCTATAACTTTAAAATATCTTCAGATTGAGATTTATATTACTCTTGTGGTACTGGTATTACTTTCAATCAGGTTGGCCACCTGTTTAAACGCCACCAAATAATACAAAAAAATAATGTTTCACATTCAAAATCAACTTGTCCAGCTTCACAATTAAATAATAAACTTCATTTTGACGTGTTTGGGAAAACCTGTTCTTTACAACAAAGAACTTGTTTTTAATATTCATGATATTCTGAATTTTTACAATTTGTTATTTATCGCTTTGTAATCTTCTTGCCTTTCTGATTTGAGTGTTGCCTTAGATAAATGATTGGTCAGACCAATCATTTATCTAAGAGTGTTGCCTTTTATGTGGATTTTAATTCAGAAGTTTATAGTTCTATGATTGCTTCCAAAGTTGCTTGTTGATGGATGTGTATACTTATTGAATGAAATAAAGTATCTTAAAAGCTCCCGACATAGCTTGCAAACTGAAGTGGCAGCGGGCTGGTCATGTTTGCCGAATGACCGATGGCCGGTGGAGCAGACGAGTCCTGAAGTGGAGACCGGGTATCGGCAAGCGTAGTGTGTCGCCCCCCCCAGATGGAATGACGACCATAAGAAGGTGGCTGGGAAATGTATGTTTAGGTTAAGGTATATTTCTATGGGCCTATGTTGCCTGAAATAAATGGTATTATTATTATTATTATAGACAGGCCGCGGAATGCGGTTAAAGTGTTGTGGCACAGCATGGGAGAGGCCTATGTCCAGTACTGATGGAAAAAGATGACATGCTATTGTCTGATCTAAGGAAATAGTTTGGTATCTACCGATCTGGGGTGCGTTTAAGTCAATTATCCAGTTTAAAATTTAAACTGACTAAACGTCAAACACCCCGTTCAAGCACACAGCGAGGTGAAAAATTAAACTGACTAAAATTTAATCTGCCCCGTTCACGGTCGTCCGCTGGTATAAGTTTTCGCCTGACTAGGATAAATTTTAGCGACCTTTTTACCTCGCTAAATTTTATTCTGCTGTCAGATTGATGTTGACATTGAGCTGTTTGTTGTTTTATTTGGTCGATTCGCGCCTTAAAAACGAATATTTCAAACGAGTACTAAATTCCTCATCTCCGTCAATTTTATTTGGGGATCATCATGGATAATAATTTCAGCGTGCCACATTTTTTGGAGGTTTTGCATCGCCAACTGAAATATTATACCGCTAAATTGATTTCTCATGTTCCGATCCATTTTTACTGTGTAATAATTTCGAGATCACAAGCAAAATCGAGATTACAATTTGAGTTGAATTGATAGTTGTTACTACTTTTGTTTGACAAGCTGAGCTGTCAATTGAATTTGACAGTTAACATTGATTTAGACCTATGACTCCGTTCAGCGAACCCTCGCTAGTTTAATTTTTATCCGGCGAAAATTTCGCCGGCTTACTTAAACGCACCCCTGTTCTGTAAAAGTCGCACCGTGAAAACATATGAAATGAAAGGAACTGTCAATAGTGACGTGGAATGACAGCTCACTTCATCTATAAGTTTAGAATAACTTTTCCGACCAGAGAGAATGCTTTTCTGACACCTGTCAGTGGTACAAGATTTGGAACGAATAAAGTTTAAATTTGTAAAACACCATATTCGTTTGTATGAAACTGGCAGGTGTCAAAAAAGCATTCTCTCGGTGGACGGCATATAATTGACGTGTCCTCAACTAAAATGAAAAACTTTTAACGCTGACGAACATAAACACAAAATAAGCTAACGCAACGCACTCAGACAGAACAAATAAACATGCTAAACTAATTTCAAGGATTTGCTTATTTAAAACAAAGAGAAAAATAATTAACGTGTGAACAAATGTTTTAGAAGACCTGATTTTTTCTGCAAATATTGTTTAAAGAAATATTTGCGTCTTTGAACTCTATTAATAAAACAATAAGTGCAAAAGTTGCTTGTTGTTTTCTTGTCTATGTTTGGTAAATATTTCGAAGAAGAGTTTTTTTCGTTAGTAATGATGTTATATCTTCTGATGGCTGCGGAGTTCGCGTATCACTGGTCAGTTTCCCTCAGTCGTCAGTGTAGTTAATCCGCCAGTTTCGTTGATTAGTCAGTTTCACTGATTGGTCAGTTTTGCCGATATGACAGTTGCGTTAACACGACAGTTTCCACTATTTGTCAGTTTCCTCGATTCGTCGGTTTTTTTCAATTCGTCATCCAAAGTACAGTCGGTAGAAAACATGTCTATTTTTAACTTTTACAAGGTTTTATATTGCAGCAAATATTTTCTTTTTATTTTAACACAAAGAAGAGAACTTTCTTTAAATAAAATCATAACATAAAAGTTTTTCACCACGACTTTTTTAAGCCATTTTCATAAGGAAACTCTAGTATAACAACATTAACAACTGCAGGTACATAAAACAAGATATAAACGTATGTAGCTTTCTACTTTCATTAGCTTTTCTTATACGGGTGCAGATAACTTGGCAGCTACGTTTACAAACATTCTTCTTTAGGTTTCTGATCCTAAACCTAGCATGGATTTATTCCTGTTAAATAAACAAGTCACCCAAAAACTGAAAAAAAAAATGCCGGGAAAATGCTAGTATCTCCACAGAGATTGCAACTATGCAGTAGAAATGCCAGTTGTATGACAGTAAAAATTTATAATAAATTACCACCTGGCTTGAGAATGTTACCACTTAATAAATTCAAATGTAAAATGTTTACTTGGCTCTTAGACATGTGTTTTTATTCCGTTAATGAATTTTTAAATCATACTTTTTGACATTGTATTTAATAATCTATGCTATTAGTATTTTGACATTATAATTAATATTTTGACACTAGGACTTATATTTTTGACTTGACAATATTTATTTTATTTTTTTGTTTGACATGTTTGGTATTTTATTTTTGACATAATAATTAATATTTTGACATTACAAATAATCCTGATCAATATTATTGTATCAAATAAAAAATATAAATTCAAATAATTTTACAAATTTAATATAACTTTTATTGTAATGTCTACGATTTGCATGCACTTAACTTAATTAATTTTTCTACACCAGCAATGGTAGTATATGTGAATCAATGTTTAATTTTAAGATTTCAATGTACCATATACTTAGAAATAAATATTATTCTATTCTATTCTATGGATTGTGATTCTTAAGAAAGAAAGAAAGAAATCATTTATTTGCTGATAATGTAGGTATACATATAAGTTGGAATGTTTAATTAAGTGTCCCGGTACATTTTACCTTACGGCATGCAAAATATTATGATTGAATTAAATGGTAATATAGAACAATACACACTTACAATTTCATTACGTGCTTTCTAAGTCAATCAAAGAGACATGGAAAATCCCGGAGGAAACTTAAATGAAATCATCTACAGTTTACACGCACTGAGCAAGTACTTGTACTTAGTGATCAAATTAAAACCTATTGATTTGAACTCATTGCTGTCTTTTTTTTTTCTTCGCCCTAATCGGGCAGGCTAAGGTCTTGGAGTCCAAAGTGAAACATTCGCGCGTGTTATTTTTTGTTTTGACATATGGCATAGGTAGTTATGCCTCTTTATTTTCAGATAATCAGCAACAGTAAAGACATTCATTTGTTTTTTTCGTATAATATATTTAGATCTTTATTCCATCAAGTGATTAATTGTATAGAAGCCAATGCTTATTTTATAAAGAGAAGATCACCAAGAGACCTTGAACATAGATTTTCCGCGACATAATTCCAGCCAGTAACTGCCCACTCACTCAAATTGTCGGACTTTGCGGAAACAACTGTAAATCGTATCAAATCTTCCGTAATTCAGACTAAACGAGATGTCTGCGGCTGCAATTGTTAACTGTTATCTTCAGATAAACTAGTATTGTATGGAATCGTAAAATATAACAGTTACAGGAAAAAGACTTTCTAGTTTCCAGTGCCAGCTTTAAAAAAAAAATCTTGGATCATATTTGTCACACACAATGCGAGTTGAGCATACTCTTTGATTCGACTATATAGTATATACTAATTCCATGCTTTGATCACATTAGAAATAATGATAGGGTGTTGTCTGGAGTATATCCTTCACAATCAATACCATTGATAAAACTTCATCTAAAGAAATAAAACCCTACGACTGAAAGCTATTAATTCCTTGGGTTCTATTATATAAATCCAGCACCAGTCAAGCAATTCCGAGGATTACCGCACACATACACACATTTTTGTGCTGACCTACACTTTCGACCAACATGGCGCTAATTTAATATAACAGCCAATTGTGAAACGATTAGGCCAATTGACTTCGAATTACGGCTTTTAAAAATAAGAAACGAATGTGTCGTAATTTTTTGTTAACACATGTGCAGGCAGTGACCAAAAATACGTTAGTAAATATTTTATCATTTTAATAAATAAATAGAATGTAGGTATTTCAAATGATTTGTAGAAGAAAATGGAGCAATGGAGAGGGCTATGCTTGGAGTTTCCCTACGTGATCGAATCAGAAATGAAGGTAACCGACATAGCTCGAAGAATTTCCAAACTTAAGTGGCAATGGGCAGGGCACATTGCTCGCAGAACAGATGGCCGTTGGGGCCGAAAGGTTCTGGAGTAGCGACCGCGTACCGGAAGATGTAGCGTAGGAAGGCCTCCCACAAAGTGGACTGATGACCTAGTGAAAGCCGCAGGAATCCGCTGCTGGATGCGGGCAGCACAGAACCGGTCGAGGTGGCGGTGCTTGGAGGAGACCTATGTCCAGCAGTGGACGTCTTTCGGCTGAAATGATGATGATGATGAATGATGTAGAAGAAAATCAAGTTGATTTGAGAAAGATGACTGCAATTCTAAAAGTAGTTTTGACAGATTTGGTTGGTTTAACTTGCTAAAAACTACGTGCTTTTACGAAGAGATTCATTGGAAAAAAAATTACATGTGATATGAAGGGCGCATTGGACCTTACATTTATACCTAATACACCCAATTGCTGGGGATTTTGTTGCAACACTTCTTCCCAGCTAAAACACTAGGAATTGGTGAAGGGCGGGTGTTTTGGGGGACTGTCTTATGTAGTTTTGAAGTTCTAAAAGTTCTGATTCTCAGCTTAATTTAAATAAAATACTTTTGAATTAAAGTCTTCTCCTGCGGATAAATTTTGAATTTTGGACAGATTTTCCTTAAAAAAACTGGACATAGTTAAACGAAAAGGATCCAATCCACACCAAGTCCTTTTAGAGATGATGATGATTGACGCTTTTAACGTGTAAGTTTTATTATTTTTATTTTTATATCGTTCTCACATTTATAAATTCAACATTATAGATGTAACGAATACTTTTGTAACAATTTAATTTAAAAGAGTGTCCATGGAGTTTCTTGCCCGTTCTTCTCAATAGGTACCTACGCTTTGGAATGGGAATGTAGCTTCATTTTTCTTACTGAACGACTCCTTGACAATTCAAAAGTGCCTGTAAATGGTTTAATTGAAATAAATTCAAATATTACGTAAGCACCGGTTGGTCTTTGAGTTTTTGAGTTTGAAGTTTAAAAGATATAACATATTTTATATTTCCGTGCATGTGGGCTGGTTCTGAGGTTGATCAAAATGATAAACTTTTGTTTTTTGCTTGGATCTATTTTACTCGCCGATAGAACTGTCAGATGTATTTATTCCCCGAATTAGACAAACATCGTCCTTCTATTTTTCGAAATTTATATTTATTGCACTTTGCAAACAAAGTGCAATTTGTGCAAATATTGTTTTATTCGAAGGCCAATGGAAATTTTATAACACAAATGTTATAAAATTTCCATTGGCCTTCGAATAAAACAATATTTTTAAACTTATTTTTTTTAACTTATGACACGACTCCAAACTTTATTTCGCAAAATAAATACGTATTTCACTGTACTTACAGATTTTTTAGCAGTAAGTATATAAAAACACATTTTAATTTGCTTTTAATAAACAATAAAAATAATTTTATACATAATTAAATCATATAGTAATAATAATAAATCTTTTCATTTCATCGGATAAAAACGCGCGCCGCTGCAAAGTTATGTCGCACTTTTACGCGGCTTCGCGTCGTCTTTGCCAAACGTTGAGACAAATTAGAAAGAAAATTGTTTTAAATAATGTTAGAAGTTGATATAATTACATATTTTTAACTTATCGGTGATATGAAATGTTATCAATTGTTTTATTGTGCTTTTTGTCGTAGTTCACGCAACCCTTCACGACACAACTTGGCATTTTTGCTTGTAAAATTTTACGACCGCTCCCGAAGACAGCCGAACGCGTTCTAGTTCACTTCGTTATAGGGAAGACCATTTTGGGACCACGTTCGAGGCGTCATTATAACATGCGGTCCGCCCAGTCCTTACGCAGTACTATATATGTCAATGTAAGTAGGTACATAAATTGGGTAGAATTCGCCCTTATTAAAAACGCACCTGTCAATTCACTTCAGTGAATTGATAATTCGACTGTAGCTAAGAAAAAAATTACGCGACAAACAAGCTATACTCCATTTATAATAGCATTAGACAGAAGTTAAAAAAGGTTATTTTTGATGCACACTTTATAACAAAAGTACAATAAACTTGTTATAGTTACGATTGACGCCAAATCGATTAAAATGAATTTATATATCAGCTATCACACTTAATTGTAATCATTTAAAAAAACAACCATATGAAATTAAGTAGCTTTCATTTAGATATATTATTTCATTCCAATTTAATATTACAGTGCCTATGCTAAAAACCTAAAAGAAGCAGGAGTCAACAATACTGCAACGCTTTTTGTTTCACTATAATCCTACCAAATCTAAAATGTTACTTAATCCCTTCATAAGCTGTGACAGCCGGGGATTTCTAATTTTACTGGTTTATGTCGTCTATGAAATTGACTTGACAATGTTCTAAGATTGTCATGTATGTCATTTACTTGTGAATACTTTGTTATTGTTTAAGTTTCGTGATTTTGTTGTTATTTATTAAAATAATAAATAATATTTAGTTATTTCTTTATTATTGTATTGTTATCAGTGTTGTCATTGGGTTGTTTGTACAAAACGTTACTTTTTTTTTGAGCTATGAGTGATCCCGGTGCGGGACCGAGTGGCTTACAACATATAAGTGCTGAGTCTGACCAAAGCCAACGGCGAAAAAAACGTGGTCCAAAAGTTGACTCCGACGAAATAATAATGTCTCCCAAAAAAAAAAAAAGAGAACGCTGCGTGCTGTAGAAAAACAACCTCTGATAAATATTTTTAAGCAATTGGAGTCCTGGCCTGCAGATACTCCTCATTATAGGACTGAGATGATAAACAAAATCGCAGAAGTTGCCGGTAAGGATGATTCATAAAATTATTACTATAAAAATATTTGAAACTAACATGCATTGTGATAAAATGTATTATATTTTAGAAACTCCGCACATGATTTTATTATTTACAGGCGTATCTCGGGCTACTCTGTCCAATATTCTCAAAGAGTACAACATAAAAAGTCGCCTGCAATCTCCCCCTCCCCAACAGAAGCACATGAAACGTGATGATTTTGATGACATCACATTTAGTGGAATATGCAGGAAAATTCATTCCTTCTTCTTTAATAATGAGTTGCCCACCTTGGACAAGATGCTGGAAGCAGTTAACAGTGACGAGTCTCTGCCAGATTTTTAAAAAACATTAAAGTTCACATAAATCAAATGGAGCAGAAAAAGTGCACTCATAGAAGTCATAGACAAGCAGAAGATCGTCCTTTGGAGACTAAAATATCTTCATGAAATAAAAAGGCTAAGGAATAAACGAAGGAAAATATGTTATTATTTAGATGACACTTGGCTAAATGAAGGTACAGTGCTTCTAAATTTCTTAACAGCTATTTATGCACTAAGCAGTGTATGACCTCTTGCATTCAATAACATTATAATTAATTATACAGTTAAAGATAATTTCATTAAATTGGTTCGTGAAATGAATGGTATTTATATTAATAACCTTTTATCATACAAACAGGTCACACGAAAAGCCTAATATTGCATGACACTAATAATAAGTCTTCAAAAGAAGCTCATTGGGAAGGTCTATCTGCTGGTTTAAAAAATCCAACTTATAATCGGTCATACTGGTATGTATTTTATGGACTGTCCTCGCCATAAAAAAATGAACACCCCATTGTTATTGACTATTAATTTAGTAATACATATTATATTGTATTATGAATTAACGCATGCAAAGCGAACTTTTAAAGTTATAAATTTTGTTATAGTATTTATCTATGAACTATTTCCAGCAGTGAAATTATATAGGGGGTACGGAATAATTGACTTGTATTAATTTTATTTCACAGGGTTTGTGAAGAGTTCTTAATGGATGCTGCATTAATATTTGATGCAAAGAAAGGTGATGAAGATGACCACTCCGAAATGGACGCCTTCAACTTTAATAATAATAATTATTTATTTATTTACACTTCAAGACACAATCATCTGTGTAGCCCTGACTCTTGTACTAGGATTTCCTGTTTCATAAGAGCCAGACCTCTCAATTTACAGGGAATATGTTATAGAAGCGCGATAGACAAAAGTGAAAATGGTTCAAGTTAATTTTGTCAAAAATTGAGAGTGGCGCTGTAATTGTTATGGACAATGCGCTATACCACTCAAGGACATTGGAGAAGCTGCCAACCACAGCTACACGAAAGGCAAATATACAGGAATGGTTTAAAAGCAAAAATATTCCTTTTGAGGAAAAAGATCTTAGGGCAACTTTATTAGAAAAAGCAAAAATACAATGACATTTATACCAAAAGTTTGTTGTAGATGAGATGGCTAGAGAGAAGGGTATTTCAGTATTGCGCCTCCCACCCTACCACTGCGAGTTCAACCCTATAGAATTAATATGGGCTCAAATGATGGGGTATGTGGCTCAACATAACAAAACGTTCAAATTAGACAAGGAGAAACAATTACTCCCACAAGATCTGGATAGTATTACGCTAGAACGATGGCAGTCTTGCGTTGCTCATGCAAATAAGAAGAGGAAAAGTTAAAGCATAATGGATGATGTGGTAGAAAGATTTATTATTAGGTAACGTCGGTGAAACTTCTTCATCTTTATTTTCTGATGATAGTGACTAAATTATATGATGAAGACGAAGAAGTTACACCAACTATTGTGTGTTGAAAGTTGTTGTTTTAAATAAAATATTGTAAAAAAAAAAGACTTTTATTTCCTTTAATCTTAATTAAATTTAAATCAACACGACGTAATCGTTTGTTTCATTCATTCGTTTTGTTGTAAGTAATGTGTGATGAAGATGTTATTACGACCTATTTATCAAAGTTATGTTAAAACATTTTTAGTTTAATTGTTTAAACTTTTAACTTTGAATAAAATGTTTCGCACTCCTGCTTCTACGAGCCTCTTTTTTCTAATGCTATAGTAAATGGAGTATAGTTGTTCATTTATTTAAAACAAGTTCAACATTGCAAAATACGAAAACGCTCCACCTGTCAAAAACAAATATTTTTTTGACAGGTGGAGCATTTATATAGAACTATTTCTAATAGTAGTATTAAAAATTGTTCCATAAAAATGATCCACCTGTCAAAAAAAATTTGTTCCATTCGTAAATTAACTAGTTTTACCGTTTTCTAATTTGAGAGCAGAAAAAAAGACATAACCATACAATTTTATCATAAAAAGTCATTCACCTGAAGCACATGAGTAATTACCAAATGGAGACCTAAGTTTATATTATTGTTATTGGATGGCTAACAATCAGCGGGATAATTGCGTTACACACATACAATCGCAATGTTTTTCATTTTGATAATTCAACAACATTCGTCGACAGTCGAGAAGAAGAATTTTCCGAACATAAGAAGCAATTTGATAATTGATTATTTTTGTTAATTTATATTTTGTTTTTTTATTATTTTATTTAACTTACTGGTGATTTTATTTTGTTTTGCTTTGTTTAATCTAATGCCAATGTATATTTTAAGTGTTCCATTTTGTTTAATTTTAGTTTAGTTTATGTCTATTATGCAATTATCATCACGTTGTAATTCCGACCCCCAAGATACAGGCAAATGCCTAATTTGGGGGTCTCCGTCCAATCTGTTCTTGTATAAGATTAATAATCCATACGAATCCATACTTCCATACTAATATTATAAATGTGAAAGTAACTCTGTCTGTCTGTCTGTATGTTACGTTTTCACGCCTAAACGGTTGAACCGATTGTGTCATGAAATTTGGCAGAGATATAGCCTGGGACATGGAGAAGGACATATGCTACTTTTTTACGCGATAATCGACATCCACGCGGGCGGAGCCGCGGGCAAAAGCTAGTAATAAATAAATTTGAAATTGATTCGCAATTTCCTTAAAAATCCTTCGGATTATGATTGGAAGTATGACGCAATTGCAGGCTTCCCTCGCCCAGCTGATTATATAGTCCTCCAGACCGAATTTCGCCCATGGCGGTCAATCTCAACGGAGACTAGCCATCTACGCGGGAGATATCGTGCACAAGAGCTTGCGCAGACACAGATACACGTACTCTTTCCTCACTCTCATAGTCCGATGGGGCAGCAATCTGACACGACCGGAGAGAGATCAGACGAAGGACCAATAGCTTAACGTCCTTTCCGAGGCACAGGGGTATTACACCGCCACCTTCCAAACTCCAGGCTGTTACTGAGATATTTCTAATGGAAAAACCCAATATCACTTTGCCCAACCTGGGAATCAAACCCAGGACCTCATGCTCAGCAGTCGCGCTTGCGACCACGAGATTAACCGGGCAGTAAAAGCTGATTGTGAGTGGTCATCGACGCCTTTACATAGGCACCTGCAATACCAGAGGGATCGTGGGAGCGCTGTCATCCCATAGAAAAACTGAAATGTTTCATGTGCCTGTAATGAGGGCTATCGCATATGAATTCCCCGCTACAGGCGCTATTGTAGTGTGAGGTCTCCGAAATGTCAAATGTCACTGTTTCTGGGTGGACTATGCGGGTTTATTTCAAATTAGATTAATGTTATGAATATTTTGCAATACCTGAGATTAACTATGGCAAATATGAGTTACGGATCAATGAATGTCAGTGGTTCGAGACAGTTTCATCCTTCTGAAACTTATGTCCTCCTTTTTTTCGAACAAACCGGGACTGCGCAACACTGCGACATGCTCGTTATTTTTACAGTACGGTTTTAAGGTATTAAATATGATTTAAATGTCAACTTTGTTTCTACGCCCGTAGTAACAAACTTTGGCAGCTACACTTCAGGACCTTACTCGACAATGGCGCCAACTGGTGAGCACTAAAACAGTAGCCCTCATTACACCGTATGAGGTATGAAATGAAATCGTTTATTCTGTAAATAGGATATCGGAATCACTTTTACACGTCATATAAAAAATATAAAAACAAGCTTGAGGAAGTCGACATTTCCTATCTGACTATCCCTGAGAAGAAATGGCGAAACAAACTCAGGGGTCAAAGTCTCTTTTAAAGTCCAGACATAATCTTGGTCAGATCATGTGAGGACCATGTAGATCCGTGTCTGAAATGGTCTTTTGAGGAAAGAACCACACAATTTTGAGTAGACCTGTCCAGTCAGTGCAAGCATTTTCAGTAAACGTGTAGCTCAACTCAGGATTTAAGGAGCTCAACGACTCGAAGAACAATACCAAAGAAAGGACATTTGGGTAGGCAGCATAAAGTACTCAAAATACCAGACCATCATTAAAACTACTTAAGAAAGAGGAAAAAGAGATAATCTTAAAGAAAACAAATGACCCTCATAGTGCTCACATTCACAATAACTAAAGTAATATATGTAATACTTTTCAAAGTAAATATACATGTCATTTTGTATATAATAATTAATAATGTCAATAATTAGGTATGTATAAAAAACGTTGTATAATTATTAAAATGTCAATCTCGTTTAATCAAAAGGCTTTAAGTAGAGCGAACAGTTCAATCCCAAGCTTTTTTCTCTTCTAAATAATCAGAAATTTTATAGTACCCTTTTTTGCAAAGTTTGGTTTTAATACAGCTTTTAAATCGTTTAATGGGTAAGTTTCGAATTTCAGTGGGAAGTTTGTTGTAAAAGCGTATGGAGACCTCTATACCCTCTAAAACAAAACACAGCAAACCTGCTTCACGGCAGAAACAGGTATGGTGGTAGTTCGGACGAGCTCGGAGCTCCTTCATCAAGAGCTTTGTAAAGGAGGTAAATTTCATCAAAATGAGAGAGTCAACATGATGTGAAAATTCTACTGTAAGCTTCATATTTGGAGCAGCGCGATTGAAGCTTGGTCTCTGTATAATTATCTACTCATGTACCTGTATTGTAATGTCTGTACTCAGTACCTACAATACATCATTGTAAACGTCACGAATTACCTCACAATGAGTCCGTTGACCTCATGTAATAAAACTTACATTGTTTTACGTAAGTATTAGAGACGGATTTAGAAATAAGCGAAAAGTCGTGGAAGACTGCGATTAGACTGTAATTATTTATTACTTTTCTCTCTGGTTTCTCAATCAAGAATATAAAGTTGAGAAGTTGTTCAACTCTATTTTAGAATTACTTACTTATGGTGTTTCTTTCAATGCAGCCCACGAAATTAGCTTGAGTTTTTTTTTAGAAGATATTTTGAACTTCGCGGGATTTCACCTTAAATCCTCTACTTTAAGTTAAAAGCCCGCGAAATCAAAATTTCTTTGACAAGTTCCCTATTTCAAATTCTCAAATCAGAAATCGGGTGTCAAGAAGTGAATATCATCATTATTCTTTACTCTCTCGTATAGCACGAACTATACGACAATAGTCGTATCGGGGTAAAAATTGGGTAAAAACGTTAGCTGGCTAGAAATGTTGGTAGCTGGGTTGTCTAGTTGACAACACACTTTTTTATTTTTTTTATGGCAATTGAGGACAACACACTTACCTTCTCAGCATACGCCAGACGTACTTCAAAATCGCTACACCTAAAAGTTCCTATAAAGCCTGACCTCTTTGGACATGGTCTCTGTAGCCCTGGCTGAAGGCCTTAATAAATTAGGCACTCACAAGAAAGTCCGGGAGAGGGAGAGAGAGGTTTCATAACGAGTACTCATTTAACAAAAATTAAAAAGAAAATGTAACCGAATTGAGAAACTCCTCCTTTTTGTGAAGTCGGTTAAAATTGATATCCCTGGCTATTAAATACAATTAATTATTTTGGGGGACAATGGCATTAATTACGTTAATTCACCATTCAAGGTACATGAGATAATCAATTATGTATTTTATTACAATAAAATTCATAGACAATGACAAAGCTTTTTTCGGTGGGAATTTATTTGAACAATGAAATTAAACATTACATAGCAACACGCTTTCGAAGATGTCAGAAAAAGATTACATGTTTTCTTAATTAAACTATCAATATTGTGGAATTTTGGAAGTGCGGTTTGAGTGAGATGGACATTTGATGATTCTGTAACTGAAATAATTTGATCACGTTCCTAAGCGCTATTCTGATAGACCCATAATAAACGGATAACAATTTATTATGTCATGTATCTAATAACCATAATGAAAACAATAAAACAGTCAATGGACAGATTAGCACATAACTAATTCCATGCAGAATATAATTTATCGTAATCTTGACAGGAGACAGGATCTAATTTTGAATGTCTTTGCAAGCAACGCCATCTTGAAAATTCAAAATCTAAAATTCCGGCCATCGAGAGAATGAGTTTCTGTCACCTGTCAGTTGTACAATAATAGGAAATAATAAATCTTAAATCGTAATAGTACACCTCGTTTGTATGAAACTAACACGTGCCAAGAACGTATTCTCTCGGCGGCCGCACGTTAGTAATAATATATTTTTTTAAATATAAAAATTAAAAATAAATAATAATAATTAATTAATTTTTAATTTTAAAAAATTTAAAAATTTTAATGAAGTAATTGCCAATTATCTTATATGCACCTTGTATGTATGTACCTAGACTAAATTTCTTTCAAACCAAATCGTGTTACACTTTCATAAAAAGAACTAGAAAGCAGCTATAAACATTTAAATGTAACGGTCAATTAGAACAATCGATCGATGATCGTATGCAATGAGGAATCGATAGATATCGCTCGATTGCGTAAAACATTTCGTTTTAATCACTTCCTCTATTGTGCAAGTATTGAATAGAGCTTATCTGGCGACTACATTGATGTTTCTTTGGGATATGGTCGTATGGTTGGGATCTTATAAAACTCACAAGAGAATCTTAACATCCTTGATATTATAAATGCGAGAGTGAGTTTTTTTTTTTGTGTGTTACGCTTTCACGTCTTAACTACTCAACCGATCATCATGAAATTCTGCATACCCGTTTTTAGGGGTACAGAAAAAGGCATAGGGTACCTTTCATCCAGAAAAAAAGTACTGTTCCCGAAGGATAGACACTGAACGCGAATGAAGCCGTGGCCAATAGCTAGTAATAATATAGGTTGAACTAAGATTCATTCTTAGTTCAATCTATATTATAACTAAGAAGTCAGAAGTATGTTTTATACTTCTGATGATTTAATTTCACAATTAATAATTATTATGACTAGGTAGAAAGTGTCCAGTTTTTAATTAACCGTAAAATATTGTGAAAGTGTTGTGACCTGCTATTTTTATCGATAATTCCTAATACTAGATTGATTTGTAATCGATTATTAATTTACCGTTATAATAAGTTGTCTATTCTCTGAATTTAATGAAAAAATATTAAACGATCGGATAAGGTCATAGATATAATAGTTAAATCAGTTTAGGCCAGGCAGTTTTTCTTGGTCGAGAATTTAGTTTCTTAAAAAAAATAACAGAACTGACATACGAGTATGGCTTGGATATATAAATAAGTACGAATAACTGTTTACCTATAGTCAATATTGAACGGCTTTAAGAACGATTTAGACCTTATTTTTCGCGATATATGGGACTAATAAAAGTACAGTGGCTTGCAACAGAGTGACGTTTATTTCAAAGTACAATAGTTACAGTACGCGTCCTACTAGATGGCGCTAGTTTTGTTATATATTTTACGTCACACCTGGCCATAATGTGAGTTTTACCGCACGCTACGCGTACAGTAAAACTCGCATTATGGCCAGGTGAAGACGTAAAATTGTGTACTTACCACGGGCAGTAAAAAAGAAAGCCCTCTATCGCATATTTACAAACCTCGGCTGCGGCTCGAGTCACAAATACCTGCGATTGCGGGCTTTCTTCCTTTTACAGCCCTTGGTAAGTAATGTACTATTAACAATTACCTCTGCCTATAACAGTTCAATTACTACACTAGGCGTACTAGGCACGCTCAATTGTGTTACTAAAATCAAATCTGTCATTATAACCGATGCAACTATAAAACCACAACCGTTATAAAATGGTTCAATTTAAAATAATAATAGCTTCTGCCCGCGACTTCATTCGCGTAGAATCGTAAGACACTACAATGCACAATATAAAATAACAGCCACATTTCTGGCCCGCGTTAAGGCTCCTACAAACAGGCGCGACACGCGAGTCGCGACGCGACACAAAGACACCGCGTGGTGCGCTACTAGCGGAGTCGCGTCGCGTGCCGCGCCTGTTTGTAGGAGCCTTTATTACTTCGTTTTCGCTTAACGATCTTTCTGACTTTTATTTAATTTTCCTCGACTCCTAAATGTTGTAGGGTGATGTTAAATAACCTAAACCCTTCCTCAAGAATCGGGCTATCAAATACAAAAAGATTTTTTCAAATTCGATTGTTAGTTCCAGAGATTAGTGCGTTTAAACAAACAAACTCTTCAGCTTTATAATATTAGTATATAGATATTAATAAATACAGTACACATGAATTCCTTTACGTATCGGTACGCATCGAAGGTGCTGGTAACAGTAAAACTGGTGAAGCATAAATAACAATACAGATATATTATACGTATGTCTGTTGATAGCCCGCTGCATATTTCCACGCATTGTATCCTAATGTGTAAAGTAATATAAATCGTAATACCGGATGAAAATGGCAGTTCTTTGAATTGCAATTTAATGTCCGTTGTTTAATTAATACTGAGAGTGAACAGGCTTCTTCTGGGTAAGCTCACTCCATCGTAGACTTTGTCTCTGTCACCCAGACCTAGACTAGAGTCAAGAACAAACCAATTTAAATATATATATATATATATATATATACTGTTTAGGATATAGAGACGATTTTCGAGAAGGAATATTGACGTTATCACCTTAAAGCTGTACAAGGATCTATTGGCTAGTGGCCAAAATCGAAACTAAAGCCTTCTTAATATAAATTCTAATGACTAAATCTAAATTCTGACGACTAAATCTATTTTGCGCGTAGATCGAAAGCTACCAAAGTCCATATAGTCCAATATTAGGACAACCACAGTGTAAAAAGCAGTTAGAATAGAAATGAAGAGAATAACATACTCGTACACTCACGCCTTCTTCCTTGTATTATTAGCTTGTTTTGGGAATTAGCTAGAGGAAAAACCTATTCCAGTAAATACGTCTCATTTACTGGAATAGGTTTTTGGCTGGACGCGTACAGACCTTTTTTTTTTTTATTTATGGCATCTCGGTGTTGAACTTGAGAGGTCGTGTCTCCTTAACCGGACTTTCCTGTGGCTGCCTTAAGCGAAAACTTAAAGCCTCCAGCCAGGGCATAACACTTATAAACTAAACGCCCGCACGCTAAGGGCGCCCTGTGGGGTACGAACCTCGGCTTAGTGCAGCGTCGGGGGGAGGAGAGCAAAGAACAGGCTGGATCAAATCAGGGTTATTATTATTATGCGTGGAATTTAAAGCTACAGGCTCAGCTGTGGTGCGGGCTGGCGCTTCGTCGAGCAAAGGTCGGGGGTCTGTTAAGTCGGGGTTGTCGCGAGGGACCTCGGCGGAGAGGTCGGAATGACGGTCTTGTTTTATGTGTTTTCCCTGTACTGGTGGCCCTACTGCTATCCAGGGCCTCAAGTCTGCTATTACAATAGTGTCAGAATGGTCTCGCCATTGTGAGTATTTGACAGTGTTTGTATGGCAAATCTGTCAAATACTCACAATGGCGAGACCATTCTGACACTATTGTAATAGCAGACTTGAGGCCCTGGGGCCCAAGTCTGCTATTTTTATAAATTCGTCACTGCAAAACGATCCCATTGTCATTTCGCTAAAAGTTCGAAATCTGCTAAATTCATAATGGTCGATCATTGGTCGGTCAATGGTCTCGTAATAGAATTGTATTACAATGGCATTTTGAACATTTATTCATGCCAGATTTCGTTTATATATATTTTTATATATTATTTATTAGTGTTATAAGCAATCTGAAGTAGTAGGAAGTTGGAAGTTTAGTAGGAAATTTCATTTGTCATTATGTACGAGATTGAGTGTCAGTGGCTGACCATTGGAAAGTCATAATGACGCCATTATATTAGGAGATTACCAAATTCTGTCAAAATCAACAATTATGAAATCAATGATAGACCATTCTGACACTATTGTAATAGCAGACTTGAGGCCCTGGAGGAGGGTTATAGGATCATCTAGGTCGGTGAGAACATGCCATGGACGGCGGAGCTTACTTATGCGAGTGGGGGTATATTTGGCGGCCGGCACAACTAGAATGTTGCGGTGAGTGGCTCCGGAGTCGAAGAAACGCTTTGAATTGCGCTTCATGAATTGACGGATTGCGTTTTACAGTTGAACATATTCAATCTTTATACTTCTGTTACAGTTACTACGATTGTATAGATGTATGTGTATAAGAAGTCAATCCGTTTGACTGTCTGTAATCAGCTTTTGCGTGCAATAGAGCAATTTGTGGTTGATGGGGCAACGGGACGGGTAGTGATGTTACGTGTCGACGACCTATCGATACTTATTGTTTTAAATCTTAATAATAATAATCATTTTATTTCAGAAACATCCATAAATTTGTTAGTAAACATTTAACCTTAATAACTATGTTAGAAAACATGCAGGTTGGACAAATAACGGACGAGCGGGCAATCAAATGTCAATTCCTAATTACCTAGTTAATATATGTAGTAGCGAAATTCCCCAAGTATTAATTAAGTAACAATAAAAACTTACGTGGTGGGTTACTTAACTTGGACTTTGTTGTCAATTAACAAAAAACGCAGCATGTGAAAACCTCGGTCATCTTACCTAACTTAAGTTTCTTATTTTGTAATTGTGTTGCTCACATCTTGACCACTATCTCACCTGGGCCTCAAGTCTGCTATTACAATAGTGTCAGAATGGTCTCGCCATTGAGAGTATTTGACAGTGTTTGTATGGCAAATCTGTCAAAAACTCACAATGAAGAGACCATTATGACACTATTGTAATAGCAGACTTGAGGCCCTGATAGTAAGCGATGATACGGTCGACGATTGTGCAGGCATAAAATTAATACATTCTTATTTCTTACATTCTATCGATAGAATCTCGCCGATATCCCATCCCTGGAGTATCGTCAACTCATCGCGTTCGGTTCGCTTCATCGGCGTTACTGTTATCTGTTCCAACGCGTTAGCTGTACCGTGCCTTATTGTCTGCAGACGCGCAGACTACCGGCACGGAAAGAATATGTTACATTTCTATCTTACAGTTTCTACCATTACAGTTAAGGAAGTTAGGAGGCGTTACAATCAGATAATTTTGAAATTTCGCAGTTTCGCAGGAGATTTCTATTCAAGTTATACCATTGTTACAACAAAACGTACTGTGCACACACTGCTATAATATACTAGAGATTGAGGCATAGACAAGTGCTGATATTCTCGTCAAACGTTTAAGCAATACTTCCTTACAAACCCAATAGCTACCGAGTTTCCTTTCATATCGTGTATTGCTAAAATATACAAAAAAGGTGGCGTGCTTTTACCAATAAAGGGTGTCGTTTAGCATCAGGGCGTGCCAGTCCGTGCCTTATACCGAAAACGAAATAAGTTGAAATAAACATGACTGTATTTACTCGTAGTTGAGCAAAAAAAGAGAAAACCATTGATATACAAAGTATATCTCAATGCTCAAAAGAAACAAATGATTCCCAAATGATTAGGGCTACATACACTTCGTGATTAAACCCTGGACTTAAAATTTTATTAATATTAAGTCTGTAATCACCAATCCATCTTGAGCAAACGTGGTGATTATTGCTCGTGCCTACTCTGTATGAGGAGATGCCTTTGCCCAGCAGTGGGACAGTTAGAGGCTGGTATTATTATTACTATTATAAATATTTTTGGTTTGATTTGATAAGTATACATGTTGAAATATCAAATTATTGTAGGCTTTGATTTTTCCAACAACTTAAGCTTGTCGATCACTACTATACCTATCCTATGTTTATTTATTACAAAGCGTTATGCCCGAAAAGAGACCATACTAGATGACTGTATTGATACATATATTCAGCGAAAGGAACTTCGTTCCAAACGGGTGCCCACAACTTTTCTATATTATATTAGCTCCTAATTTGTTTTTAAAACAAAATTGCCGACATTTTGTAATCCTATCTTTTTTCTACTATAAATTTCAGATATACTTTAATTTTCTTATTTTTACGCGTAAGTACCTAAGTTTCTGTTGTTAAGTGCTTGATAATGCTTTTTGTTTATTTATTTTTTTTGTTTTTTACTACTAATTAAAATTAATATCGACATTCAAGTCATTCATCACGGCCAGCCCTAATATCTTTATTTTTGCCCATTAAAAAAATCATCAGCTTCTATAGTGTGCCCAGTATATCTGACAGCGCTGGTCGCAATAAGACTGCCTGTCCTTAAGAGCGGAGAAGGGTAGAGCCGTGCAGAGCTAGAATTCATAATGAATGAATTATGAATTAACTGAAATTATTGTTTCCTGTTTCCTTTGAGAATTTATTTGTGTTTTAAATTATCTAACATTTTCAATTATTCGACATTTTTATTATCATCAGTAGACAGGGCATGGAATTAGTAAGCACTATATAGTACAACGGACAAGAATATTCCGCTGACTGCTCTAAACTACCAACTCACACTTCTCCGTTTCAAATGGACAAGCAACCCTAATATTTTGTTATTTGCAAGTCTAAGATACAATGGGTACTGCATGTTTGCAAGGAATAACACTATGGGCTAAGCGAAAAACCATTTATTCTTATTCATGTTTAAAACACGTCCATTATTCATAAGCTTTTTCATGACAAAATGTTCCAAAATATTAAATATTTGGTATATCTAATATTTCTTTTTATAATGAACCATATCTTAAAACTAGCAGATTCTAATTTTAATATCTAACCCTTTATATAACTATCACAAAAAATTAACAATTCGATTTTTGTATCACTTTTACAACAATTTGGAACATTCGTCACTACACAATAGTCTAAAACCACAATTTGACCAGCACCTTTTCTTTACAGTGACCTTCCAGACGAGGAGGACAAGAAATCGCCTGTCCTACTCCTAGGCGTGAACAAGATCTCAGACTCACCATCCTTCATCAGAAGACGGTCCATAGAACCACACACTTCAGGATCCATAAGGTTTTTCAGACCGCTGAAATCGAAATACACAAGAGGACTCCATGGAGACGAAAGGCTCGAGAAAATAAGACAGGATTTATTAGTACACAAAAGCAAGCCAGATACATACATTCCCAATGATCACGAGGTTTCTTTAGAACCAGAAGAAAGATGCATAAAGCTCAGTTGTGTTGGCAGTTGCATTTGTGACAGAAAAGAAAGCTCAACTCGAGGGTCATTCTCTTTTCAAAGACCAGAACCTGGCACACAACACTACGAAGAACCTAAAGACTTTTCGGAAAACGACATCGAATTCAAATATACAGAACACATTCCTCATTCTCAGCCTTCGAGTAGTAAGCAAAGCTATAATGTCACTCCAAAGTCGACGGAAAGGAGACACTTCCTACTAGCGAACTTGAACGAGCGGTTCCGAAAGACTTTGAGCTTAGATTCCAGGAAAGTTGAAACTAATCGTGTTGTGAGCCTCCCCAAAGAGACAAGGCCTAAATCTCTGGTGAACACAAGCAATATTTGTGTACAACAATATAAAACAGGAGATTTCGTCGCACCAAATTTTAATAAAACATCTCAACCAAAGAAGAAACGAAAATCATTTTTCTCTCTCGACACTTTTTTTGACTCGAAAAAGTCAGACACCTCATCTATAGACGATTACTGTTCCTCGAAATACAAACGTTTTGAGCTCGAAAGTGATGATTCTCCTCTCTTTAAACGCGAAAATAATGAAGAAAAGACTCCAGACCTCCTCAATTTACCAGTAATTATAGACTCTGTAAGAAAAAAGCAATCAGATACACGGAGACAGTTAGAAAAGTTAGAAAACCATTATTATAAGAATATTCATAAGACACAGACTGTTATTGACGCTGTCCCTAAAGACGCCACAAACGTACAAGGTCCTAGCGGGCATACTAATCATCTTTTCTTTGATGAAGATGTGGAATATATTGAGCCTATTCGCAGCACATTTACAAGTCAAAGCACTCTGATTTTAGACAAAAACGCTCCAGAGGAACTAAAACCTGACTCGATTCTGACTATAAACACTGACGAAACGGATATACGACTGCCTAGTTCTACAGTGTCTCCTAAATCGAATATAGATGATTTTGACAGCATAGGAGCCTACGAAATTGAGGTAAAAGAGTCTGATTTGGTGAAGGTGGCAAAGGATCTCACCATCAAAGTGATGGATAAGTCAGTGGATTCTATAGGTAGCTGTTCCCTCGATGTCGACGCAAGTACAGATTTTTCAGGTAAATAGATTGTTGACAATGTGTTCTTGGCTTTTTATATTGTTGTTGTTGTAGTTACTTTAGGTTCCGAAAAAAAAAATGGGTTCGTTTTTTTTTCTGAATCTATAAATTTTATTTATTAGCATGCGTGATTGTGATTATTTTCAGTTCATTTTCATCGTAATATTATGTCGATTTTGAATGAGTTTATTTTTAAAAGTATATTAATAAATTTTTGCATTCCGTAATATTTAATTTCATAGATTACATTGTTTTGTCAACTTTTAAAATAAACTCAATAGCTATTATCATAGTATACTTAATTATTATTTTCATATTAATAAATGTCTTTACTATTTATCTGTAATCTGTGTTTTCTTTTTTTTTTTTCCTTTTCTGTAGCGTGTTTGTGGTGTTTTCTGTTTCATTTCTCAAAAAAAGATGATATCCTATCGTATAATTACATTTTATTAATTTGGTGCGCATTTCCTTGCGATTTCGAAACTCAAAAAAAGTTTCTAGATTGTTAACATAATTTGGGGGAATTTTGGAATAAATCGTGCTCCTTATATTCCGTGTCTGTTTTCGCTCCTCCACGACATTTTCTGATTGATTTCTGTTTAAGTATAGACGTCTTCGGCTCGTAAATCACCGTGAAGAGCGCTTTTATTTTTAGCTTCACAAATGTTTGGTTTTGTTTTCACAAGAACATATAAATGTGTTAAAAGTTTTGTGTGAAACTAAATGTAAAACGAGACAAAGCGCGGGAATTTCATAAAAAAATTGAAATAATTGTATGACAAAGCTCTTTTATCCTTGCGTAATCTTACCGTTCATAGTTACTTAGAAGTATTGGGTACCACTATTGGTAGATGATAATAATAGTATATTAGGCAATGAAGTAAAAAGACCTCAATCATATTAAAACATTACTCATTTCCAGCGGAAGCAATTAATATTTAATTCAACGTTGAATTGGCCCGATCGATGTAACACAAACAAAAATGTTACTAAAACACCATACATGTTGATAAAATACCATAAATCTAGGTCGTGAATAAAAATCGCAAACAATGCTGGTTGCAAAATGCAACTCACAAACAAAAAGACAATCGGATACGCGAACACATGGGTAATCTATGTATCGACCTCGTTTTCTGCCCACGCACGACTTATAGTTCGGTCATTGCCGTCATACTGCATATGAATACGCACCTAAACACACCTGAGATAAAATTATTTCGCAAAATTTTAACAAAGCGCTATCTATAAACAGTCTGTGAATAACGAATACGAAACTTGCCGACCGTGAAACGGAACGGTGCGGACTGGCCGCAAACGAGTGTGCGTTGTCGACTGGAGGAAAAAAAAATAAAAACGTTGACATTTCTTTGTGAACCTGATGTCATAAATTGTCAATATTTCAGTGAAAAATTATGTGAGGTGTTGTTAAAGTAATGGGTTTATTAGATTGATTATTTTAACATTCTGTAGAGTGTGTAATTCAGTTAGTGTGTCTTGAAAGCGATCGGTAAGTTTTTTAAGCCGGTTTTCAGTGTCATAAAGGATTTGAAAATTATAACTTTTACCGTACTTTTAGTGGAACCAATTTATTTTATCGAGGAATCATAATTAAAATAACACTATGATGAAATTGTTTAGCATGACGTAGTATATTTTTTACAATTGGCTTAACGTAGATGACTAATGCGATTATTTTTAATAGTTCACAGAAACACGATTCATCTATAAATTTCTTTTTCTTTGCATGATTTCGTTCTTTATTTTTATTTTTCTAATATTGATGCTTGTTCTTTATAAAATATACATCGTTATGTATGCATTACAATTAAAATACTTAACAGACATAAAAATCTTATCCTGTCATTCTTTTCAATAGTAACTAAAAATTGTGTAATTTATTGTATTTCGTTGTTAACATTATTTATGCTTCAACAATACAACTTTTGCATGGTCTTTAAAAAAAATCTTGTTGAAAACTTTTTAAACTAAATCTTATCAAATGTGATGAAAATATAATTTATCATACATCATTTATTATTCTACAATGAATTGATGAATATTATCTGCCTCTACAAATCAGTCATTACATGCCACTCGAGAAATAACAAATATATTGATTCAGTAAGTTGATTCTATGTAAGTACCACTTTTTCTTGTCTTTTCAGTTGATCTTTAACAGTTTGAAATTGTGAACACTAACCCCCTTACTAATAAACGTTGTATAGCGTCTGTATAGTTACACAACGCTTTGTCTTCTTCTATCGAAAGTCAAATTACTGACGAGTGAAAGAGAAAAATCGGTGTGTAACTATACAGACGTTATACAACGTTTATTAGTAAGGCGGTCAGTATGTAAGCATGTTGATTAATTATTTTACCTTTTCTGTATGACACCTTAAAATCGAATCAAATATAGAATCAAATTATTGTTCAGTAACAATGTAGGATAAGTTTATGGCAAGTCTTTTACAGTTCGAGCAGTACGGTTATGTAATGCCTTGCCCGTGTCGATAAGGCATGCTCAATCTTTGTCCACTTTTAAAATTATGGTAAAAAAACACTTGCACTCTCCTTAACCGCCATAATTACAATATAGTTCAATGCTCTTGTTTCATGTTTATCTTATATATAAAATTCTCGTGTCTCGCATTGATCCACGATACTAAGGGTTAATAAATGTAAAGGTTGCCTGTACAAGATCGCTTTTAGCATTAAGACTGCCTATTGTGTCACCATGTAAAATTCATATATTTATATCTGTAAAGACTATTGTTATAAGTTTTAGAGGTATAAGGAACAGGATGTAAAGTTCACTCATACTCTATAGTAAAGGGAGGATCCTCCAACCAGACGGGTATTGTGTCTGGTGGGCAACTGCTCAACGGTTGATGTCGGGATGTTGTATATATGCTAGTCGCGCGGATAACTCTGATAGCGCGATGCAGGATTTGTGACGTCAGGTCTTTTGATGCGTAAGTTCGCATGTGGCGTTGTTGATACCGCCACAAAGTAATGAATAGTCATTAAATTTTTATGAAGTTATAGAAAAATTTAAGGTTTGTAAAAAGTTGTCTCAGTCTATTCCAATATTATAAAGAGGTAAAGTTTGTGAGTATGTATGTAGGGGGAAATCTTGAGAACGACTGATCCAATTCTGAAAATTCTCTCAGTAATGAGAAGCTCCAGTATTGCCGAGTGTCATATATACTAATATAATATAATAATATTATAAAGAGGTAAAGTTTGTAAGTTTATATGTAGGGGGTAATCTCGGGAAATACCAGTCAGATTTAAAAAAACCCTTTTTCATTTGATAGCCCATTCTTTAGAAAAGTATATAGGCTATTTAATATCACTCTGTGACCCTTAGGAGCACGCGGACGAAGTCGCTTGCAGAAGCTAATAGGATATATTTTATGTTAAACCAAGAAATTTCATACGAAGTCACGGGCAGAAGCTAGTCACTCACAAATCTGTGTCAAAAATTTCATTTGCCTTTTCAGTGCTTGCTTATTGTAATAAAAGTTCTGTCCCTTGATTTTCATTACACAACTATGCAATTACATGCAACTTGCATGTTTTATACAACTCATTCTACATTCTCTTTTCAAAGTCAGATTGTTAATTCAGTCTTTTATTACTTTGACATTAAAACTTTTTGAATTCATTTTACTTAATTCTCATAAGAATTAAATGTTATAGCAACATTGTGTAGGAAAATTTAAATTATGCCTTTAGAAATCTCCGTTCAGTAGAACTAGTTGATGTGTCGAAAATTGCACTTGTGCGATTACCGGATTTCTGAATGCATGTACTAGAAAAACGGGCTGGAGTGTAACCCTAGGGGCACTATGGAGATACCGTGGCCCTGGCACACAGGCAACTGAAGGAACACGGGTGGTTTTTAGTCAGTAAAAGTCTGACACGCCCTCGGCGTTCTGCACGTGCTCCGCCCAGAGCGGGAGAAGTTATTTGATAATTTCCCACCCAAAAAAAAATCGGGTCTCGATGCAGTCTCAAAATTCCCGGGAAAAATGAGACTTTCGAGACTATTTCAAAAGTAGGTGTCATATTTATAGGCTAGACTTTTAGGCAGTCAAACAAGGTATTTCGATCAAGTACTCAAATAATAAAATACACGTAAGAAACAAAGGGCGTTTAATGTAGTTTCAGACAGAGAGGATCTGCATGTATTAAGTACAAAAGAAACACGCCTTGTAAAAAGCTCTCTCTGCTTCTACGCTAGTGGGGGGATAGATATTAAGGTATTGTAACAATGGTTTAGGTATTTCCCTAAACCATTAGACAAGTCTCAAAAGTCTCGTTATTCCCGAGACCGAAAATATCAGTCTCGAGTATCGAAAATACCAAAAATCGTCGAGACTCGAAATTTTCGAGACCGAGATTCCCGGGATGAAAGCCCTTGTAGAGGTTATGTTAACGCAAAAAACAAAAAGCCTATTAGCAAATGAAGCCACATTCACAGCTAATATTACATAAAAAAAAGATTACTAATCAGAATTGCAAATGTGATTGCAATGTCTTAAGAAATAAACAAACAGACAAAGAAATAGTTGACATACATGCATACAACATTGACATATGAGTCATATTGAATGTAGGCGGTTGGACTGGTCAACCTCTTTATTTAGTGTTTGTATTAGCATATGGTTTAACTTGCACTTTATCTTGCTTCATACTTGTTTTTTTTTCTATTGCATTTACAAAATATCATGACTAATATCCCTTCAAAGAATACATTGAAGGGGTTTTGAAGGATTAGTTTATCATTATAAAGTCCACCCACATTTCTCCAGTGTAGTTTGAAGTCTCATAAAATCAATTAAGGCGAGGTTCTTCAAGTTAACCTCTAGGAAATGTAATTTTAATGTAATTTTATTTAGAAAATGATTAAACACGTGAAAAAATTATAAATGTTGCTTTTGAGACCTTTGTGTAGGTACGTCGGGTACTCGTTACATAATTGAATAAAGTTCGCTCGATAGAAAAAAAATCCAAACATACCCTTATTTTGTAGATTAAAATCATTTTATTTCAATATTATACCACTTTATGTATTAAAAATCACATCAAAATAAACGTCTATGATGATGTTTTGTCCGTCGGGTTTAACATTGTTAATATCGTAAAACATATAATTTTCAACCCAAAATTAACGAAATACACGGCACAATTTACTCGCGCCCAACTGCCACCTCTAGAACAAAAATGAACGCTCGAAGAACCTCGCCTTAAAATAAAAAATCATTTATTTAAGTTTTGTTCACTTTCAGTCCCCAAAACGCCCGCCCTTCTCACCATTTCCAAGTGCTTAAGCTGGGAAGATGTGGCGCTACAAACTCCTCATATAATAAGTGAAAATATTGCCATAAAGCAACCACAAATCCGGAGTTCCGTACTCCGGGTTGTGGCTGAGAATTTCGTTATGGGAAACCACATTCGACCTCGAGATCGAACACGCTTACCTGTCGCTTTCGTGCCAGTCTGGATGTACCAATGCCAGTAATATAATGAATATACTTACCTGTTTTTTTTTCAGTCATTAAAATACAAAACCTGGTCGTCTTCCCAGTCTTAGTTCAATCAACTCAGTCTATCGCAGTCCACTGCTGAACATAGACCTTTCCCATGCTGCGCCACAACACCCTGTCCTCCGCCTTCCGCATCCAGTCTATCCCAGCCACCTTTTTGAGGTCGTCGGTCCATCTAGCTGAGGGGCGTCCCACACTACGCTTGCCGATACGCGGTCTCCACTCCAGGACTCGTCTGCTCCACCGGCCATCGGTCCTTCGACAAATATGGCCAGCCCACTGCCACTTCAGCTTGCTTACTCTGCAAGCTATGTCGGTAACTCCGGTTCTCTTCCGTATAATTTCATTCCTGATTTTATCCTTCAAAGAAACTCCGAGCATAGCCCGCTCCATAGCGCGCTGAGAGACTTTAAATTTGTGGACCAGCCCGTCTGTAAGTGTTCACGTTTCGGCACCGTATGTCATAACGGGCAGGACGCATTGGTTGAAGACCTTAGTCTTCAAACATTGCGGTATAGGCGACGCAAAGACTTGACGGAGTTTTTCAAACGCTGCCCAGCCCAACCGGATCCTCCTGTCGACTTCTTTCTCAGTCTTAGTTGATTTGCTTTAATTCTTGACTACTTACCTTAAGTGTCTGATAATGGTCTCATTGAAATACAATATTTTAATTTGACTAAAAAACTTGGCCCTTATCATAAGTCAGCATTTTAGACTTGTTTGTATGTTTGGCAACAATCAAACAATTTTTCAAACTAAGGTATCCTGCCTTACCTCATTTACGCAGCCCTTGAAGATTGATCTACCCCCAAATACTTCAATGAAAACACAAACACACACAAATAAACATAAACATTTTATCAATTCTTATATCATAATAGCACTGCCACGCACATTCTAATCTTACATCTCTTTGATAAGATACAGAAAACATGCTGTGCGGTATTTATAATTTTTTTTTACCTTTTTCACATCTCTATTTAACTATTCAATGCTTCTAAATTCAAAATGTGTGACTATTTCCTTCTTTTTCATGCTTGTGAGTGTCGAAGGAGGTTTTAAAGTGTTTCATCCTTTTTGGTCCATGTTAAGTCTGTGATTGTGCGGCTAATCTATGGATTATTGGTGGATAAGTGTTGAATTTATGCTTTGTTTTTGTTGTATGTGTGTCATCTATGTTTGCATTGATATCCAGAACATGATATTAGTGTCTATTTCTATCTATTTACAGAGCTTGTTTGTTAAATTTTGTTTTTTTTTTTAAGAGATTATATGTATGTTATGTTAACCTTCATAATATTTCCACATTTGTGGTGAAAGTTATTGCAATATTTAGCATACTTCAAAAGATTAAGCATGACCTTTTTTTTAGCTCTTTACCATAAAACATTGAATCCTTTGAGCTGACTTTTTGCTTAGGACATGATTTGCAAAAAATAGGTATGGTTTCTATAAATTTCAAATAATTTATTATGAAAAATCACATGAAATATATAAAGCCCATATTGGAAATACTGATTTAGTTATCTATGGATTATTTACATTTCTCAGAAATATTTTTAATTTAGGTAGGTATACCATATATCTTAATCTGCGGGGTCATGCTGAACAAGTAAAAATGTCAGTTTAAGTAGGTGTGTTACTATCTTGGTTTTTCGTTTTAGTATAAATTCATCTTATCTGTATACCTACATTATAAGCAAATAATGATTTCTTTTTTGAAGATGTTGACTTCTTTTAGAAACTTGAATATAATTAGATAGAAGCCCTATCATTGTTATTATAATAAAATAACATTTATCTTAGCATTTTGATGGCAGTCTAAATTTTTACAGAATTTAACGATGATTATAACATTATTAGCAGATATAAGGGTATGCAGTACAGGATAATTGAGGATAATATATTTTCCATTGGTTGCAGAACATATTATTTGTTTCATGCGACTTTTCAGTGTAATCAAGCCAAAAAAGTGTTTAAAACATTACCTACCCTTATTACTAAATTACTAGTAATAATAAAAATTCTTCTAATTCCAGATACCACATCGGGGAGCTTGAATCTCCTGACACCATCTTCCACCACCAGCCGGATCAGAGACTTCACATCTCGTCTCCAAGAGAGGGCAGGCTCCAACTTACAGCCTAACTACCTAGCCAGTCCCACCCCCGTGGCTACACCAGTCCGGACCCCAGAAGACACCACACCAACCCCCAGAAAGTCTGAGAATCTCCTTAAACCACCCCCAAAAGTGTATGTAGACACTTCAAGCCACAGATCAAGGGGACACCATAAGAAAAGAGACGATTTCCCCCATAAGAAGCCGAGCTATCTCAACCTCGCTTGCTCTGTCAATGGGTACACGAATCTTACTACCTATGATTCGAAATTAAGGCAGGATATCAACAAAAGTCGGGAAGCATCCCCAATAAGACCAATAACACATACTTATCAATACAGAAGCGAAAATAACTCATTATTGGTACCTGTTCCGGTCAGTGCGAATAAACTGCTGGTCCCGACATTCGGTCCTCATGATACGCGCGCCGATTTGACACAAAAAGCGCCTACTAAGGCGCACACAGATCCTTACCTAGCCACGTCACCGTTTAATGTCTACATGGCGGCCGAAAATAAGCAGTTAAAGAACGATTTTCTAGGAAACATGACGACTACTAGCCGTCCTTACATATCAAGCGAGAGTAAGAATTTCGCGACTTCAATGCTTCATAAAACCGATGAAGTGGATAATTCGAAGGAAATTACCTTCAAATCCAGTTATTCAGAAACGAATTTCAGGAAGACTGTCACCTCGAATGGTAAGGAGACTCGGTTCAGCTCTGAGTCATACACCATTTCTTCCAATGGGGTGTCCAAACGAGTTGAAATTACGAAGGAGAATGGAGAACAGCTTACTAGTCCAATGAAGAGTTTCATTCAGCAACGGGTGGAAAGACTTTATGGGCCTGGCGCCTTGGCTCAGGGTTTTTTCAACCAAAAGCGCCACAAACACAAAAGTACCAGCGAAGACGACGAGCCAAAAGTCTTAACGGAAAAGTCTTTGAACACGCCAGAAAGGCTCCCCAAAAAGTATGAAGAAACGGACATAGACCAAGTTTACACGAGTCCAAACGGAGAAATGGACTCCAGTGTGTCCCTACCAGTCCTAAGGCATTTAAGGCCTGAGTTTAGAGCTCAGCTGCCTATCCTATCGCCAAAGAAGTGTGTGAAAAGTGATCTGTCTCCCCAAAAAATTGAAGAAGACATTCCTAAAGTGGAAAAAACTGAGAAAGAAGATGATAAAAGTGTTGTTTCGGTAACAAATGGTATTTCTGTGATAAAACTAGATGGTGAAAGTGATGATGCGGTGATATGTAGTGTTAATGGTGATACGAATGGTGTAGAGGTGTTGAAGGATGCGCATTACTTCTTGAATTTGGAAAAGAAGGAGACTGAGAGGCTGCTGGCACTTGCTGCTACTGCTGAGAAGGAGTTAGAGGATTTACAGGTGAGCTATCACCAGGATAATAATAATTATTAAACTCCAATATTTTTATTATTATTATTATCTCCTCTTAAATAGAGCACCTGCCATCTTATCTCTTCACTACCCTTGGTTGACTGGTAGAGAATGCCTATTGCATTAAGTCCGCCTTTGTACCTTATTGTGTGTGAGAAGTTTAAATAAATAATAAATATAAATGCGACAAAGCTAAGATGTGAATAATGTACTCGCCGTTGATGCTCCACTCAGTCCAGGGTCTTAAAGATGTTCTTTAACACATTGGTGAACATTTTCGACAATATCTCAGTCCCGTGTCATCCCTCAAAGCTGTTTTAAGGGGCTAGTCTTATTACGAATCTGGATAGTCATTCTGGCAGCATCATACAAGCACCGTAGCACTGCCATACGTAAGTTCTGCTCTAAAGGGTTTAAGTTCCAAAAAATCTACCTGCCCTTCTTCTAAAGTACATAATTATCTTCAGACTGTTAATGGTGCCGATTCCCTTGTTCACAAACTAAACTAAATTTAAGTTCAGTGCATCTTTTTCTTTCTATTTCATTAAGAAAAGGACAGAAGATAAATTTTAGTTTAGTCCTGTCAAATTAATCAGCGCTTGACGTAAATTGACGTAATTTTAGTGGGCAAGTTTTTAATCACGTCTAAACTTATAGGGAGTAGTGACAGGCGCTGATTAATTTGACAGGACTAAACTAAAAATTATCTTCTGTCCTTTTCTTAATGAAATAGAAAGAAAAAGATGCACTGAACTTAAATTTAGTTTGTGAACAAGGGAATCGGCACCATTGTCTGACAGCCAGTTTTAAAACTGCCTCATTTTTATTAATAGATTTTTGACAACATAAATATCTCACAACCCGTCTACAAATATGTTTAGGTCGGCCATTGTATGTGTTTAGTTAATTAGTAGTAGATCGGCACATCGTCGTGACCTCATAAGTGTAAAATTAAATTTTATGAGAAAATCGATATTTTAAACACTAACATTGTATTAGGAAGCCCACTATAGATCTTACAATTGGTAAAGAAATGACGATTAAATCGTCGTGTACACATGAGAGTCTTTGCATTTAATAGAGCTTCAAAATGTGAAAAAGGCTGGCGAAAAAAAGTGATTTTGCATAAAGTGACACATAGGTCGAGGTCTTAAAGTCGCAAAGACGACATACCGTTTTACTTTTCCTGAAGAAAACTATGAGAAAATTCAAAAAAAAAATCTGTCGTGGTTTGTAATGTAATGTTGACGCTATGTGGCTGGCATGGTAAGCATAATCTGCCGGTGAGAAGGAGATGTCGCATGTCTTCGGATTTTTAGTTCTAGGAAATGCCGGTTTCCTCACGATATTTTTCTTCACCGTTTTGAGAGCAGTGGTGATTGAATAATTTACTCAAAGTAAAACGCCTGTCAGGGTTCGGACCTAGGTACGACAACTTTTATGTCTCTACACTACTCGTCAAGTTGAACGATGTTATACGAATACGATAGTGTAGAGAGGCACTTCGGCTTACTTCGTCAAACTTTACCTCGCCTCGGGCTACTTCCATTTGTTGTCGGTTTTTGCACCCGAGTCAAAGGGCCCGAAGTTGCACGAAGTGCGTTTACGAAGTACCTCTCTGCACTAGCCGACTTCAGTACTCATCATAGAGTTTAATAAGTATTGGTACTCATCCTGACGTCTTGTGTGCCGGTGCGTGATTTAGGTTAGAATTAGTGCGCGTAACACGATTATGAGCAACATACAGTGGTCACAGGAACAAATTATGTTGTTCCTGGAAACTGCAGCTGCTTGAGCGTCCATTATAAACGTGCGCAGGGTATCGGCACCACAGAGCGAATGAGCTCATCGCGAAGTTGAACGAGTGTGTAGTGTCGCACTTCGAACTTTAGCCAAAGTTTCTAGAGTACTTCGTCGAGGAACTTCACGAGTAGTGTAGAGGAGGTTTTATGCCTTCTCTACACTACTCGCGAAGTTGAACGATGTTATATGAATATGATAGTGTAGAGAGGTACTTCGGCTTACTTCGTCAAACTTTACCTCGTCTCGGGCAACTTCCATTTGTTGTCGGTTTTTGCACCCGAGTCAAAGAGCCCGAAGTTGCACGAAGTGCGTTTACGAAGTACCTCTCTACACTACTAGGCCTAATATGCGAGCGTGCACATTGCTACGGCAGCTGCTACTTGAGCGTCCATTACAAACGTGCGCAGGGTATTGGCACCACAGAGCGAATGAGCTCATCGCGAAGTTGAACGACTGTGTAGTGTCGCACTTCGAACTTTAGCCAAGTACTTCGCCGAGGAACTTCACGAGTAGTTTAGAGGAGTCTTTAAGTCGCGGCCGTTATCACTCGGCCACAACTGCTCTCACTCTATGGCTGGCATTTTCTCATTTAAATCAACCCATAAAATAGAACAGTCTTGGTAATTCCTTTCCTAACAGAGAAAATACATGATTTATCTTTGATATTTATCCTTGAATGGACCAAAAATTCTGAATGACCCCTCTTCCATAATTGTTTTGAAGACCTTGTCCGTTAAAGGCGCATCTAATTGTTATAGTTTTGTTTCTACAATTAAATTCGGTCTACCAAACCGGTTTGTGGATGATTAGGGTTGCCTAATTTGATTTGAAATGGTTGATTTTATGTGGTATTTTTTTGGGAACTAAGAACTTATGTGAAATCGTTTCATTTTTCGTTTTAATGTATTTTATTGGTACCTTTTGTACTGCATTTTGTCAGTTATGTTTAAATACCGTTGTTTTTTGTCCATTGGAAATTAATATTGTTTTTTTTTTGCATTGTTTTGTTTTTTTTAGTTCTAGCTGACCTGACAGCTAAAATTCCCATAGCATTCCTGGCATTCCCATAGAAAATGAACTTCGTCGGCCTAACTTGTTAACCTGCTAACTCCATTATTGAGCAAAATTTATTTTTTATACCAAACAAAAGGTTCAGAATATTATATACCGTATGGTAAAGGAATAAGGACGATATCATCCTAAAAAACGCGAGGAATGCACGCACGAAAAGCTCCTATCTGACCACCAGCCAATCTCCGTAACGAAATACTGCTAAATCCTAGTGGGGCCTCAGTTTTTCACTGACAATGTGACCCAACACACGTACCGGTTGTCGTTCGGTTCGGTTCTAAAAACTGCCCTCAACCAAATTGAACTCCATCTCGAAAAGCTGCTGTTTCACTAATTTTCTTAAAATGTGTGCAGGATATGCTGCGGAGTAATGCTTAAAAAAAATCAAGGAATCTTATTAGAACGGAAATTTTCAGAATTTCGATTGCTAAAGCGATAAATTTTTAGTCAGTGTTTCTTCGTCCTGTAAACTATGGCAAAATGGACTTGGCAGGTTAACAAATTAGGCCGACTACTTTCAGTTTTGTCGAATTTACCAATTATTTCGGCAATTTTTCAATTTTTTCTTTCCGGTAGGAACCGGATACGGAGTATTACGAACAATTTAAAACAAAAATTCGCCAAATCGGTCCAGCCGTTCTGGGGCCCAAGTCATTTTGCTAAAAGTTCGTAATCTGCTAAATTCATAATGGTCGATCATTGGTCGGTCAATGGTCTCGTAATAGAATTGTATTACAATGGCATTTTGAACATTTATTCATGCCAGATTTCATTTATATATATTTTTACATATTTTATTAGTGTTCTAAGCAATCTGAAGTAGCAGGAAGTTGGAAGTTTAGTAGGAAGTTTCATTTGTCATTATGTACGAGATTACCAATTGTTTCAATGGAGTGTCAGTGGCTGACCATTGGAAAGTCATAATGACGCCATTATATTAGTAGATTACCAAACTTGTCAACATCAACAATTATGAAATCAATGATAGACCATTCTGACACTATTGTAATAGCAGACTTGAGACCCTGAAGGGATGCTAGGTAGTTCATCTCTATACGCTCTAACTATTGTTTTACTTCTTTCAATATTCAATAGCTTACTGTGTATTGTCTGGCAGTCAGTCAATCAGGCAACCCTAGAATTACATTAGCAACCCTAGAATCAAACTTTTGAATAAGCATGCCCATTAAATATTTTACTACCAAACCTAGTCATTAGATCATTTTTTATGAGCCATGTCTGCACTTCTGAAGTTTTTTGTTGGCCAACACTCTGAGATTTATATCTTTCAAGTGTTCCCAAATAATATTCAGAGTTTTTAATCTGTACAAGGCTAGTAATTGTCTATGAGCTATCATATTTATGTGAATTATTTATTGCTTATTAAATAACTAGAATGTAAGATTTATGGCCAAAAATAGTTGATTTAAGATCTATGAACACAGCGGGCGCGGCGCGGCGGGACGGGACGGCGACGCGACGCTAAGCGGTTATAATGTACTAGATATTACGGACGACGCCACACAGAGCCACGGTTACCGTCGCGCCGAGCGGGACGGCTCTTAGACCTTTAAACATATACAAAAATTATAAAATATCTGTGCCACGGATTATTAAACAGTGTGTTTCAGTAGATTCTTATAATAAAAAAGCTTATTTATTCAAAACTTGTAGCTTTTTCCCGCGGCTTCGCCCACGTTTTGGTCGGAAATTATCCCACAGAAACGTACTTCCTGGTATCCTATGTCCTAACACAGGTCTATTTGTATGCCAAATTTCATCCAAATCCGTTCAGCTATTAATGGTAACAGACAGAAATAGTTACTTTGGCATTTATAATATTAAAGCAGTATAGATTATTTTAGAACTGTGTATTTAGGCTCAACAGTTATTGCGGATTTTGATGGAGACTCAACAAAAAGTCTTCTACCATTTTGGTGACAGTAGGTACTATTGCATACTAATATTCTGCCGCGCTAACGAAGAATGCAATAACTCGATTTGGACGATTTTGAGTTATATATTCGTTGAGTTATATATTTGGAGTCAGCGAATCGAAATCTATTAACTCTCTCTAAGCAACTTTTTATTGATCCTTCAGGAACTCGGTTTTTCAGTAAGCAAGAATGCAATAACTAAAGCTTCATAACAAATTCAATAATCAAAAATACAATTCTCGGAAGCGGCAAAATCGAGTTATTGCATTTTTCGTTAGTGCAGTATTGTTGTCATCATCCATTTTGAGATGCCCATAATAAGTAGACATAATAAGTTGACAGATAGATTGATATCATAAATCTATACTATTGAATAAAATTTAACTATCTGTTTGTAATGCCAATATAACAGCTTTCTACTAAATGCATATGAAAGTACCTATATAGGTACTTACTTATAACAAAAATATAAATTTTTAAACGTTTGAAACGGCTGAACCGGTTTTGACAGGACTTTCACATAGCTAATTGATTTATTCTGTTCGAGTACCAAAAACTAATACCACTGATATTTGTTTCATCAAATTTTTTGGAAAACGTACATACTGGTATTAGAACGGAATAAACCAGCTAATTTTACAAGAAATAACTTAGGCTACTTTTATTTTAGAAAAAACAACGGGGGCTGCAGCTAATTAATTATGTAACCCAGAAAAACTCAACAAATATGTCCACTACCAATAAAATTTGACATTGATCATAGAATCTCAAGGATGGTATTTATAATATGACCTTATATTGTATCAAGTTAGTTAATACCTCATTATAATATTTAAATATTGTAGTTTAAAACATTATGTCTCATCTTATTGAAGCAGGTGTTTCCAATTTCATGGTTGATTCTTCTGTTTTTATGAGACAATCCTTTATATAGGTAGCTAATTTATGTGATGTGCTAGTATTATTATAATTTATTATCATCAGTATCCTTAAATATATATTTGTAGTTTTTCTCACGGCTCTGCCCGCGTGGATGTCGGTTATCGCTTAAAAAGTAGCCTATGTCCTTCTCCATATCGACTATATGTCTGCCAAATTTCATGACGATCGGTTCAGCGGTTTAGGCGTGAAAACCTAACAGACAGACAGTGTTACTTTCACATTTACAATAATTATTAAGTATGGATGTGTGCTGTTACAATAATTATTAAGTATGGATGTGTGCCGTGTGGTGCCGGACGTAAAGAATAGCACTACCCCATTTCGTCCCGTGGTTGTCGTAAAAGGCGACTCAGGGACTTACTAGAGAATGGGCAGTAGCGCTCTCTATGCATTTTTAACACCATACTGCGATCGCCAACCCGCTTGCCAATCGTAACGATTATGGCAACCCCCCTCCCCAATTGGGGGAGGCCTGTGTCCTGCAGTGGACGTCTATCGGCTGAAATGATGATGATGGATGTGAGAACAATTAAAAAAGAACAAACGTACGTTAAAAGAATCCAGGGTAGGTACAACAAATATAAAAAAACAAAACAATTTAAGAATAAATTAATAAAAATAACCCGTGGCAGCTAAGAGATGACCAGTCTCTACTAAGGGCGCCCGTTCACGAACATGACGGCTCAGCACCAATCAGCTCAACCATTTTGAAGGGAGCTAAATGATCCAACACACGCGCCACCACCATCAGCGAGACATCTGAGCTATACTCGTAAACCATATAACTGATCGATTTTTTTTATTCATAGCGTTTTTTTTTTTTTTAGTATATTTAAGTTCAGTCAAGCGATTCTATGGGCACAGCTAGTATTATTATTTCCTTTGATTTCCTTTGCCGTTACATATTTCCTACAATCTCTGATGTGTATATGATACAAGGTGATCATGAAGGGATTATATTCAAGAGGATGACCACCAGCATCATACTACATGCTAATAACAACATACTGAAAACACCAGTAATTGTGCAAATGCCAAGTATGATTGGATTTTAGCAATTCTTCCTTTTAACCATAATTTGTCCTCATACTTTAAGGAAGTATTGACGTCAGCATAATATTTTGAAGTAATACAACTCCTTAAGTTCGTATAATATTGACTGTTGCTACATTGACCTGTAGGAGCGCCATGAAGTCGCCATCTCGTCGCTGGTCATCTTCGTCGGGCCTCCCCCAGGTAACTGGGGGTCTGACCTGGCGGGGATAGACCGCCGAGATGTCGTGAAGAAGCGGCACTGTGAACCAGTGTCGCGGCGCGCCTACAGAAACGATAATTTCAATCACTCATATGGGTGAAAAACAAAGTCTACAGGCTCTGAGTCCAAAAAAAGAGGGGTCCATTTCTATGGGCCACCGCGTCCCATTCGCGGACGGGGAGCGATGCTCCGGTTCCGCTAGCCACGCCCCCTAACGGAGGCGTAGCGATATCCAACGCTTAATATTGATTGCCTCGTTGGTCTAGTGGTCGCAAGCGCTACTGCTGAGCATGAGATCCTGGGTTCGATTCTCGGGATCGGCCAAAGTGATATTGGGTTTTTCCATTAGGAATTTCTCAGTAGCAGCCCGGAATCTGGATTTATGCCCGGTTGATGGCAATAGGCACCTATATACACCCACATTTCGCCAGTTATGTTCAGTTGTTTAAGTCCCATGTAATAGGGGGCGAGCCTATTGCCATCAACCGGGCTATAAATCCAGACTCCGGACTGTTACTGAGAAATTATAAGTAACTAACTACAAGTACATATTCCATCAACTCGAAAATAATGCTATGTATTATATTTCTTGTCTCAAATTATGTCGCATACTGTTTTCAGGATCGGGAGGACGTGAGTGAGGAGATCCTGGGTTTCCTCCGCGCTGCATCCGGCAAGGCGAGGCTGTTGGCCACACAGAAAATGCAGCAGTTTGAAGGTAACACCAATATTAAATATACAAGAAAAGTTTTTAACCATAGCGCAAACTTTGACAAATTAAACTTAAACGAGTTTTATTAAACACCTATTTCTTATTTACCGCCCGGCAGGGGGATGCACCCCGCCGACACACGCCACGTGCGGCGGTTGGCGCGCGCGCCCATTGATATTATTTCGAATAGATTGTATCCATATTTTGCTGATTCGACTGCTGACTGAGAAAAAGTATTAAAAAAATAAAAAATAAATGTGTTCTATTACTGATACTCAACCAAAAAAAAATTTGTTTGTGTAAGTATATATTTTATTTCCCGACTTTGTTAAATCTCGAGAGCATTTGCCTCCCGGGCGTGATCTGCAGTGGCATATATGGAAAGTTCTCAATCGATTGCGTACCCAGGTAGGCCGCTGCAGACACAATTTGTCGAAGTGGGGGATAATTGATCCATCCAACACCCAGTGCGAATACGGTGCTTCTGATCAGACCGTGCCTCACTTGCCGGAGTGTCCTAAGCACCCGTTCACCTGCACCTAGGATGATCTAAATAATGCCACTGATGCCGCAATCAACGTGGCCTCCTACTCCTACAATATAAAATAATACAAAATAAACAACGAAGAAGAGTACCATCGACTCGAAAAGATGAAGAAGTAGAACACCAATATAACTGCTACTAACACCTGAAACTTTAGAACCGTTTGTGTTTCTGTTTTTGTTTGACAGGGCTCAACATCAATTTTGAGCTTAGACTGGACTCAACATTGTGGAGCTACTGTAGCGTATGTTACAAGAGGTCATGTATGTTATGCCTAGGGGACTGCAATAGCTTGGATTGTTTGTAGGATAATGCTACAATCAATCTCTCTCGAAGTCCTGTCTCTATGTTTAAGTAAAATTAGAGAAAGAACTGTATGTTGAATATTCTTGATCAAAGTTAAAGGCTTTATTAAAGTCAATGACAGGTTTTATTAAGCTGAATAGCAGCAAAAAATGTATATCATAGTAAGTTAAAAAATAATAAACATAATATATATACTCAATATCAAAGGTCGTTTATTCAAATTTGCATTGAGAATTAGCACTTTTCGAACGTCAAAATTACGCCCTTCACCACTTCCTAGTGCTTTAGCTGGGAAGAAGTGGCGCAACAAACTCCCCAGCAGCACATCTGTCTGTTTAGTTAGAAAAACGCAGAAGGTTCGGTTCTATCTTGACCCATTCATGGACCCAAAGCCACTAGGTTTAGACCTTTTATAAGCTTAGGGGCCATTCAAGTATTAAGTAAGCAGAATTTTATAAATTTTTAACCCCCACCTCCCCCTTGTCAGCAAAAATAAGCAAAGCTCATACCCCCCCCCCCCCCCCTCCTATGCTTCCGTAAACTTTTGTATTTTTTTAAATCTGTTTCTTTCTATTTCTTTATTGTTATTCATGAGTCTAGAAATAAGGAATTTATAGACTACTAGCTTTTGCCCGCGGCTCCGCCCGCGTGGATGTCGGTTATCGCGTAAAAAAGTAGCCTATGACCTTCTCCATATCCCAGGCTATATCTCTGCCAAATTTCATGACGATCGGTTCAGCGGTTTAGGTGTGAAAACGTAACATATAGACAGACAGACAGAGTTACTTTCACATTTATAATATTAGTATGGATAAAGATGTCACATGTATTGATTAGGTTACATTATACATTATTTATATTAAAATAAAAGTTACAGTCAAACACCAATAAAGAAAAAAAAATAAAAAGTTTCATATTGAGACACGAAGCAAAAAAATACGATCTAGAGGAATGTGGCCGTTTTTATTTAGATCGAATTTGGTTGCTTTGTGTCTCAATATGAAACTTTATAAAAGGAATTAGAAAATTCTAGACACACTTACCGAGGTAGCTGATTGAGCCGTTTTTCATAATTCCTTCTCAGTCACGAGATAATAAGTTTTACCCTCTTAAGTAATTTCTCGACTTCGGTTCTTTCTAATCATAAAACACCACGTGAGAGCGAGTAAGCAATATCAATTATTTTGGGGAATCCCTGAACATGGGGTTGCCATATTTATTCAAATGAAAATCAACTAAATTTTTCAGAAAAATCTGAATTTAAATAAATAAATATTGCTGACCACCATCCGCAGTGTTGCCGTGTGGTGCCGGACGTAAAGAATAGCACTACTCCATTTCCTCCCGTGGGTGTCGTAAAAGGCGGCTAAGGGACTTACTATACCCAAAGTCTCTAATTCAGATAATTTATGTAAACAAAGTAATGTCAAGAAATGTCACTGTCAAAATGACAGGACAGTGGTGCAAAACATTTTATCATATTTTTTTATTGTAAATAATCATCTATGAAATTAAAGTGAATTAATTTTAAGAACTATGCAAACAAAATACCGTTGCCAAACAATGTTTTATGTAGTGTGTCGGAGACACGGCCTATGTTCGTCATAATCAGCACTTTTAAGTCCACTGCTGGACGTAGGCCTCCCAAAATCGATTTCCACTCGAAACAGTTTACAGCCGTTTTCATCCAAATTGTGGATAGATATGCTACATACAATATGAATCTATGAATGAGAGTTGTATTATCAGTGTTGTTGAAGATGTAAAAAAAATTGATAATGTTTGGATCTCCTGCATTGTTACCAGTATCATAAAATATTTTATACCAGAAAATCTCCTTTTTTTTAATAATTTTGGTTTAAACCGAAAATTTATAAAAATAATTACGGTATGATTATTTTTTAATTATTATTTCTTAAATTCAGTACTTTTTTTTCGCCATTTTATGTGAATTACCATTACGAAGATATTTTTTTGATATGTTATCCCCTTTGTTTACATAAATTATCTGAACTTGAGACTTTGGGTATAGAGAATGGGCAGCAGCGTTCTCTATGCATTTTTAACACCATACTGCGATCGCCAACCCGCCTGCCAAGCGTGGCGATTATGGCAAACCCCTCCAATTGGGGGAGGCTTATGTCCAACAGTGGACGTCTTTCGGCTGAAATGATGACGATGATGAATCACCAGGCACCCCGTCCCCCATGTCATCAAAAATAATCAAAGCAAAGACCCCCCCCCCCTTTGGCGCTTATGTAATACTTGAATTACCTTAATATAATCCATATTTCCAACAATTTTCAGGTTTATGCTACAACAACATAAACGAACGCCTGGATGAGCCATTCCCTACCACCGTTGAAGACCTGCAAGGGTTCTGGGACATGGTGTGTCTGCAAGTCACCAACGTGGACGCTATCTACCAGCAGATAGCAGATCTGAAGGCAAACAACTGGCAGGAGGTAAGCAAGGCCAAATTTAGGATGGGTGACCAACGCAACTATGTGGTCTCTTTTAGGCCCGTAACACACGGCGGGGCGGGGCAGTCTTTTTGACCGCAAAGCAATAAAGTCCGCGTCTGACCGTCAATTCCCGCGGCTGCCCTCACCGCGAACACAAAGTGATATGCCGCACCGCCAGTGCCCGCCGGGCACCGGCGGCGCGTTCTTTTTGCCCTCTATGTGCGTATGTACACACATATTAACAGACAAGAAGAAAGGAACAGAAAAATACGTACAAAGGTGATGCTTATTTCTAATGAAATCTCTTCCAGCATACCTGCGATAGGAAAGTAGATATAGAGATGTAGACAACGTGTGTAAGTGTAGAAGAGAAAAAATGAAATAAAAAAATATACATAAAATCAAAATAGCTATACACTAGTATAAATACTTATAAACATACAATAAGAGAATATATCGCACACCTAGATGAAGGGTGGCACAACTCAAAATAATCCAAAATCGAGTTATTGCGATTATCGGAATCAGTGTTGAAAACTACATTATCTCCAAAGACACCGGTGTACAAACTCCATTCAGAAAAGACTAGATTGCGCTGTAAGTCAGTCTTTTTGAGTAGCTCCACGGTCACCTCCCACCAACAACAGTAACGCATCACCAGTTACGACATGTCAGCTGCAGGGAAAGATGCTGTCAATACGCTCAAAGAGTAAATTATTTCGACTTAGTTTTGTATTCGTGACTAATCGCAGTAATCAAGCGTGAATTATTTTGAGTTGATTTCGTATTCGTGATTGAATCGGTCTTGTTTCTTGTGTGTTCTTCAAATTATTTCCACTTACCCCAGTATTGTTGAAAATTGTTGTTTTATTAAATTAATATAAAAAATATATATATTAATAGCAAATTAATATCTTATTAAAATAATATACAACATCATACAACAATAATTTAAATCGGTCAAATAGAAAATGAGTAGAACGTTTTTTGCTGTTCCTGAAAAAAGAGGTATTTTGAGTTGTGCTACTCTTTATCTAGGTGTGCGATATATGTACATACATACTTCTAAAATAAATATCACTCAAATACCGGATGACTTTTTTTACCGTCTCGTAAAAATTTGGGTATACTAGGTGAACGGAGTAGAAGCCTATGGCATAGTTTTTATTATTTTTTCTTTAACCTAGAAAGAAATTGATCTATGGATAAATAACACACATTTGAAGTAAACTTATCATACTATAACAATAAACACAGAAATTTAACAAAAAACATAATTCAATAAATAAATACGATAAATAATATTTAAATTTAAATCATACGCACCCAAATTTCAATATTTTTATCTTTTATTTTAGTTTTATTTCTGAAAAAAAAAAAAAAAAATTGTTATGCCATAGGCTTTTACTCCGTTCACCTAGTATACCCAATTTTTTTCGAGACGGTAAAAAAAGTCATCCGGTATATAATTAGAAATACAATGTAGTGGAAAATAATAAATACATAATAATATGCAACTATGACGAGAAAGATAGTGATCCTTTACTCTTCTTTTAAAGGCTGCCCTTTGCACTATCGTTCGCGGTCAAATTGAGCGGCCCGGCCCGCCCCGCCGTGTACTTTGCGCCAGCTCATTTCTTGTCTAATCGATCTTTGTGACCTAACTAAACATATACCATTTCCATATCTGTGTAACAATTATACCAATGTAGAAAGAACCAGTTTTTAAAAGCGTTAAGTTAACTGGCAATCTCTTTTAATTACTCAAACTCCAGCTAAATTGCTTATAAGTAAAGGAATTTTGTTGATTCTTTAAACTAGAATCCTGTACCAACAACATCGCCATGTTAGTGTTTTCGAAAAACAACAATAAATTCTCTCTCATGAGCATAAAATTAATGGTTTTTTATGGTACTACTAGCTGACCCGACAGACTTCGTTCTGTCAAAAGATATAGTATAAACTCCACTACTCTACCCTACCCTACCTACCTACCTACCTACCTACCTACCTACCTACCTACCTACCTACCTACATATCTACCTACCTACCTACCTACCCTACCCTACCCTACACTACCCTACCTACCTCTACCTTACCCTACCCTACACTACACTACCCTACTTTACCATACCCTAATTTTTCTCGCCGTAAAAACCATCCTTGGACTTCAACGAACATTAAAAAAAAAGAATTGGTAAAATTGGTCCAGGCGTTGTTGAGTTATGCGCTTACCAACACATTTTGCGATTCATTTTTATATTATAGAAGATACTCCATTTGAAATAACATTAGACAATTTAAAAAAACTTTTTTATAGTTCGTTCAACCGATTTTGACTTCTATTCCGTAGGCATAAGGATGGCATTAAAAGCAAAAAAGTGGTTACAACACCAACTGCTACAGCTACCATTTGTCATGGCACCAACACAATAGAAGTCAAAATCGGTTGAACAGGTTTTAAAACAGGTTTACTTAATGTCTAATCTTATTTCTAATGGAGTATTAGGCTTAGGCTTCAGAAGGGCTTTACGCAGTTGGTTAATTGAGAAATCCTTCTATAGTATAAAATAATTATTTCAATTTAAATTAAAATGATCTAATTTTATACCTACCAAAAATTTGCATGTCATTATGTTATGATTAAATATGTTAAGCTACATTATACTACCATTGTTTAGAACGATTTTAACCATATTTATCTGCAAATAAATCTTTGACTTTGACTTGACTTTACCTCGGTTCTCCATTTAAGCATATTTTGATAAGCTTCAAGGAATAACTAAATAATTCTTGTTTTTTTCTTATTACTTCCAGATAGCTGCCCCCGTAAAGCCAGTCCCTTCCACCCCAGTGACGTCACCGCCGCGTCGCCCCCGTGTCACCCCTGTCATCAAGAACGAGAAAGCACGACTCGCGGCTGAGAAGAGAGAGGCTGATAGAAAGGCCATGTTGGAGTTGAGGAGGTGAGGATGCCATTATCATTAATTGTTTTTACCAGATTCAAATGTCCGTGATAGTACGCTCGTCATATTTGCCGACGGTAAATCCAATCGGAAAAACGGCTTTTGTTAGACGTAATTACTAAAAATCTATGTTTTTCTTCGCAGACGTGTAGCCCGTGAGCGTCAGATGGCGCAACGAGCGGCCGCGCCGGGCACGAGCGGCGAGGTGCACAGAGATATGGGCATTGAAGGCAGTCAGGTACATACTCATACATTACTTTCTCGTCCAAAAATATGTAATGGAAATTTTATAAAAACATACAGGTTGAATGGGACCGCAAACTAACAGTGCATTCAGCTCATTATTTTGAATCAAATTCAACCGGAAAGTTTCTCAGGTACATTCTCTGTACGCAGCACTCCATGTATGTAAATAAAACAAAATAAAAAAAAATCTGCAATGGATGTTGAAATACTCTAACGAACGACGCGTGAAATCAGCTGTTCACTTTCTGCCTAGCTACAGAGTTCATTGAACTCACCGTGCGAGCTGCCGTTCGCTACGTGCGTTTTGCCACGGTAACGATACATTACTTGTGAGGTAATAAAACAAATCAGGTTTATTAGATTCCCATAACATTCCTGAAATAATTTCGTGATATAAGTTTTTAAACTGTCATGGTCACTAACATTATTATTAACATAACCGGGATATTTACCATGTTTATTCATTTTTCTGAGTTCCCGATATTTCGGCGCTGTTGCAAGCACCATGATCACGGATAAACTGAAGTCACTGCGGGTGGGTGTTTATGAGCAGACAAAACGGTCTACCCTCTTTCTTGTTCGTTTTTTGCACTCAGTACCGCTACCACTGTCACTCGCAACTCGATTCTGTTCCCGACACACGAAACTCACTGTGTCCGCTCGCGAACTTTTTTCGGCACTTCTTCGGTTTTTACACAGCTGAACCACTGGATTCCAGGCTCTCGACAGTTGAAACCCATCATCCCGGTTGAAGTTCCTATATTTAGTAATCTCAATAGCTTCTCTAACCAGTCTAGGAATATAGTGGCGTTCTGTCGAGATGACCTGAGGGTTATGTAACTCAATCCAGTGGTTCGATCCTGACTCCAAAAGATGTTGAGCTATGGCCGATTTTTGGGTGTCGTTGTTCTTCACCGCCCTGATATGCTCTGATATTCGACAAGCTACCGTACGTTTCGTCTGACCGATATACGACTTGCCGCAACTGCAGTCTACTTTATAAACACCAGGCTTTTCTAGCGGAAAGTTGTCCTTGGGCGAACGCAACATCTGAGACACTTTTTTGAAAGGAGTGAAGATAGTCTTTACGGCGTATTTCCGAAGAATGTTGGCAACCTTATCTGTCACTCCCCTCACGTACGGCAAAAATGCTGGTTGCCTCTCAACCTCGCATTTCCGGTGCTTACGACCCGTTTTTTGTTTAGGTTGTGCGGGCTTCCCTGTATATCCGTTTCTCTGTAGGACCCTCTGCACATGAGTTAGCTCAGCACGTAAATGTTCCTCATCGCATAGATCATATGCGCGGTTGGTGAGTGAAGTCACTACAGAGTTCAGCTGTCTGGGATGGTGGTGAGAATCAGCGTGTAGATATCGATCCGTGTGAGTTAATTTCCTATAGACTGAGTGGCTTAGGGAACCGTCAGTACGAACCCCTATTTTTACGTCCAAGAATGGAATTGTCCTATCATTTTCCATCTCATAGGTAAATTTTATTTTACCATGTATGCTGTTAAGATGTGCCAAGCATAGTTCCACCTCTTGTTGGTCTCCTTCAATGATCCCAAAGACGTCATCAACATACCTTTTCCACAGTTTTATAGGTGCAGATGCAGAGGAGACCGCCAACTCTTCAAAATGTTCCATCCAAATGTTAGCTACCACTGGAGCCACTGGACTACCCATCTTAGTATGATATACTGAATTCACCCCATCAGTCTGCAGAGGGCTGTCCTTTACACCCTGTATATTATATAGGAATATTATATTTGAAAGGCTATTCCAGTCATGAATTTGCTTTTATGTTTGAATTTGCAAATGTTGGGTTTTCAATTGTTTCCTGGCGTAAGTACTGGATTGGCAGGTATAACAGGTATACAGAGGCCCTAGTGTGAGTTTCTTTAAACCATCTCGATTTTACGCATCGAGCGCGTTCGGGGTCCTGATTGGCCTCTGATTCGCCCTTCACCAATCAGAGTGCACACCATAAAAATTACAGATTTACATGGATTTATACTTTTTTGTAAATGATATCGAAATATATTTAGCCTAATTATAATTATTGAATAATAAAAACCATTTTCGGACATGTCCTTTGATAAGAAATACTTTTTATCCATTAAACAGATGGGAATGGAATCTTAAGACTATATTCTGTGAAAATTTCAACTAACTTGGTTATACACGACGGACAGACACACGACGTAGACTTAGTAATTCCGCCATTTGCACACAAAAGGACTTCCGAAGAAATCTTAAAAAAAGTTTTTATTTTTTTAACTGCAACCTGCAAAGGAATTTGTCCTGTATTGTGGGTGCGTTTAAAATCATTTAAACTCACAAACAGGCAGATCCGGAACAACTACTTGTTGGTCATACAAATATTTGTTCCGTACGGAAATCGAACCCGCGTCACGCAGCGCAGCAGTCAATCGCTTTAAGCGTCTGCTACACGGTTGGCAACCGCGTCCCGGACAGAGGTGACCTTGGTTGGCGACCAGTGACCTTGCCCGTTGCCATCCATTTAGACAAAGAATGTAATCCAAATTTTGATAAATTTTGATTAGACCTTCAACGTCCTTGGATTACGGGCACGTTTCCATCCGCGTCCCACCAAGGTCAACTTGGTTTGTACGCTGGATTACATCCGTCTAGAATAGGCTTTACCACTGCGCCAACCGCATTCAAATAAAAAGGAATATAACTCAATTTTCTCAATTTTCAGGAGGTGGAAATCTTCGTAGGCAAAACAGCGAAGCCTTCAAAGATAGCCCCGAAGGGAGACTGTATGAGTACCGAGCGATCTGACGACTCAATTGTTGAAGAAAGCTGATTATACTACCCTTAGATTTTACTAAACTATAGAAAATATCTACTAAACTGTGCATGTATGTTTCTGCTTAAAATGGCGTGAAGGTCAGCAAATAATTGTACAAACATCATTATCTGCCTAGCATTTCCTCAACCATGTTTTGGTCAGCTTCCAGTCTTACCAGGTGCAGTTGAATACCAGCATTTTACATACAATATCTGCACTGACTTGTTTATTGACATGTGCTCGCATTGCTGACATCGAGCGCCTCGGCTCGCTGCTCTGACTACTGTAACGCGATACAAAATCTCGATATCCAGGATACATTTTTAATCAGAGTGCAAATTTTTTTTGGTCCACTTGATGTCAGCAAAATATGGATACGATCTATTCGTAATAATATCAATGGGCGTGCGCACAGCTGATAGGTACCTACTAATGCGTTCCGCTTCACTAACCGCGCCGCCACATTGCGCGACGAGTATCCATTATACCAGTTTCAATAAACATCTTTCGTTAACGATAACTTCATTTATTTGTACCAAGACATATCAATTTAAGAAATAGGTGTATCTATAATAAAACACGTTTAAGTTTAATTTGTCAAAATATGCGCACTGATTAAAAACTTTTCTTGTATTACATAAAAACTTCGCAAGTCAGTCTCCACCTTAAAAGCTCGATGTGTCATAAGAATCCTGGTATTGTATGTATAGCTGTACACACGGCCACAAATCAAGCTATACATTTCCAGTTTAGGCTGATCTCGCTTTGTATAGGATTTCCGTACAGTGAGAGGTCAGTTTATACTGGAAATGTATAGCTTGATTTATAGCCATGTACAAGGATCTTTTGGTGTTTTTTTTTGTCGAATCCATCTAGCTTTTTTTTTTAATATGACGTGTAAAAGTGATTCCGATATCCTATTTACAGAATAAACGATTTCATTTCATTGCGTGGCCAAAATCGAAACTAAGGCCGCTATCTTGTTTTTTCAATACATTTCACAAATGAGGCGTCTAATCGCAAACCCCGCTAAAACGATTTTTCTGGATATTGAGTTATTGATGAGTTTTAAATTCAATCAAATGTAATCGCACTCCTTTGTGCACGACACATTTACACAAGTCTCCATTGGTCCGCCATACTATTCGTAAGGTCACTTGGTGCAAAAGCAAGCGCTGTAATTGGTTGTTTTCGTTGTAGAGGAATTTGAATTTTACCCATGCCATTTATAGTGGATTTTGTTACCAAGCATAAGGTTGGAAGCTCAATTTAGTACTAGAGATGGGCTGAGTGATGATTTTTCTGTATCGGTGACTGCATGACAATGACAAAAAAATATCGGTGACGGGAACAATGACAAAATCATCAATGATTTTTATTTGAGTATTAGATCTCGTCACTTCATTTGTGAGTAGATACTGAATGATCGCGGAACGGCTTAGTGAAATTATCATTAGTTATTTATGTAGGCATGAGTCGAGTTTGTCAGTTGGCCGCGTAATTTAAATTTTCTTAGTTTGTGACATTCATTGCAGGTTATTTAGGTATTGATTTATCGTTATGGAAATCATCAATATGTTTCCATTAGTGATATTTGCTGCAAGATATGACTATTTAGTATATCATGGCAATTTGTCGTAAAAACTTGGTCGCGTAAATATGCACCTCCCCAACAAGTAATATTCCAATCTTCCCTTCATGCTTTTTCCAGGCTTAGGACTAGCAAAGACTAGCAAAGTAATAGTACATACTTAGTACCTAATAAAAGAAATCTATCAGTCTGCTAATTACACTACGTATTTCGTACGCGTAAAATTAAATTACGGTGGTTGTTCGTCCTCGTCTATCCAAAACAATGATTCACGAAATACTAAATGCTAGATAAATTGCATTCGTGATTTGCCGCGCATTTCGCACGCAAACATAAACAATGCAAGTGAAAGCATTGTTGCCGTTCCGTGCGCTCAGTCCCGGTCATTTTATCGAAACATGTGAGTTCCAGTCCAGTATCGCCGATCGCGCAGTCTCGCAACGTCGCAATTCACAGTCACACCGCCCGCTGCGCCCGAGACGGCCCGATACCGTCCGATCCGAATCACCGAAGTTCGCGTTCATTGTCATTCTTGTAATGATTTTTAAGCATTGATGATTTTGTCTTTGTCATTGCATGATGAAATGATTTTAAAATATCGATGATTTTTACATGTGACATGATATCGGACTCATCTCTATTTAGTACTGTTAGAGAGGGATTTGCTCGGAAATGAGTTTGTCACTTTGTACAGAATTGAGAAAACTTTCAAAAGAGAATAAAGTCGGTTTCGCGGTAAAATCGTTTTAGTGGGGTTTGCAATTAGACGCCTCAAATGCGAATTCGAAAACCTAAAGATCCTTGTAGCAGTGTCTGTATGCTTCTGCTTATATACTTGAGAAATAGCGTGAAGGTTAGCGAATTTTGGATTTTTTTTGCTCAGAGTTCACTGTGGTTATTTTCACGCCTTTTCTCTCAGTGCGTAATCAAAGTCGGTTATCAACATCTAAAGGCATTGTACAAAATTCCATACAAAATAGTTTAGTAGATAATTTTGCTATACAAAAAAAAGTCCTATGAAAAAATGAGTTTTGTATGAAAATATGTATGTAATTTAAAAAATTATGAAATTATGATACTCAACGCTGTAGGAATATGGAATCGTATTATTTTTGTTTAAACCATTTCAATTTTTTTTTTCGCGGTTATTTTGTTGTTTACAATTGTAATGGATTTGAAATAATGTTTTTTTTTTCTCTCTTGCTATGAATTTTTAGTTGCAGTTAATTTAAAGAAATCATGAAATAATTGTTTATCTTTTAATTTTAGTTTTTAAAATCAATTGATAAACATATCGATTAAAATTGTATATGATAAATTAAATACACACGAGCGACAAAATCTTCGAAAATCATTTCATTTTACAAATGCTTTAAAAAAACGGCTTTTCGTCTACTTATTTTTTTCTTTTTATTCCAATATCATGAACTAAATCGATCGTTCGTGTGTAAGAAATCTAACTAAAACATAAAATACGATTTTGCACATTCCTCTAAAATTAATCATTATTTATTTTTAATCATGTTTGTACAACATAATTACTATCATATTTTCCGCTATATAAGTATTGTAAATATTATATGCGCCTAAAATTATATGTACTGTTCGACAGATATAACGAGTATCAAAATTATGCCTCTATTGTGTAGAAAAAGTATCAAGTTCATTTTAACTTCTCAACTCTCTTTTGATCAGCTTCCAGTCTACTCGGTAACACGATATCCCTTCAACCTCATTTCAACTTAAATAATTCTTGTTTTTGGTTATTTCAGTCATTCAATTATAACAACCAGTAATTCTGTCTGTTTAACATTTTAAAACTGAGCCGATTTTGATGATAATTGGCTGAAATCGGTGGTCCCTTGTGGTGCCGGACGTAAATAATAGCATCACCCCATTTTCTCCCGTGGGTGTCGTAAAAGGCAACTAAAGGACTTACTAGAGAATGGGCAGCAGCGTTCTCTATGCATTTTTAACACCACACTGCGATCGCCAACCCGCCTCCCAAGCGTGGCGATTATGGCAAACCCCCGCAATTGGGGGAGGCCTATGTCCAACAGTGGACGTCTTTCGGCTGAAATGATTAATGATTATTGCTGTAATATAGCTAAGCGAAAAAATAGAGACCTTGATCTTGATACTTTTTCTTTAAAACAACTCATTTTACCGAATTGTGTAATAAATGAAATAATATAGAATCTTTACTAAGCTGTTGGCATTTTACTTCAAATATTTTTAAATAATATAGTTGATTTTAATTGATCTTTCCAATAGTGTAAACAGTGGTATATAATTCAAAATATCAAGTACTGCCCATTCTGGGAATTTCTCATGTACTGTAGTTGCTTTTAGATTTAAAAAAATACAAACACGAATGTGGCGCCATCTACAATGCCACACGCGAACTACGCATCAAAGACCTGACGTCACAAATCCTGCATCGCGCAAGCAGAGTTTACCGCGCGACTAGCATATATACAACATCCCGACATCAACCGTCGGGCAGTAGCCCACCAGACACGACACCCGTCTGGTCGGAGGATCCTCCCTATTCTATAGAGTATGAGTGAACTTTACACCCTATTCCTCATACCTCTATACTAAAACCGAGAATGCGAAACTTACACTGTTTGTCCACCGTCAACGAGAAACGAGATTATTAGAACCGACCGTGACTTCCCGTTGACGGACGTGCGTTGAACACGCGGCTACACTAATGTATGTATCGCTACTTCGGCTCCGTCATCTCGTTCTCGTCGATGTCCCGTTGAACAAACGGCCTTAGGGCATTGCAAAACAATACCTACTGATATTTAGGTGGCAAAAATTGGAACTAGAACCGCCATCTTGTTTTGTCAATACAATTTCACAAATTTACCAACAACCACGGCCCCCTGTCAATGTCAGTTTGGGCGCTAAAAACTATTTGTGTCACTAGTGTCAACCGAGAGGTTTCAATTGCATGGGAATTGTTGTCAAAAGTGCTAAATTAATAACGAGGTCGACTGCAGCAAAGTCAAAGTCATCATTTATTTCAAATAGGCACTTTTGAACGTCAAAAATTACAAAAATAGTTATTTGATTCAAGGTGCCCCTTCAAAAGGTTGTTATGTATGGAGAAGAATGGGCAAGAAACTCCGTACTTACTCAACGTTCTTGATATTGCCTTTTTTACACTATTGACTAGATCAAATAAAAATACCTATAATAAATAACTTTAAAAGGTCGTTTCAAAGCGACAGGCACGCTTCACTAAGCTTGACATGGCATAATATTAAAATATGTAACGAAATACAAGGAAAATCTAACATAACTGCTCAATATATTATTTTAATTTTGTCTGACATGTTTCCCGGCAAATTAAGGAGTAGAGGAATTTTTCATTTTATCATTTTTAATGGAAATATTGAACGAATATCAACACACACAGATGTTATGATGATATGAGTAAACTTTTTTACTATTAATAAAAAAAAAATAACTAGACGGAGACCACACCCATTCCACAGAAATTCTATAGTAACTTTCATGCGACAAGGACAGAAAATATACCTACACATTTACAGTTGTCGTCAAATACCCTATTTTATTTAAAATAGCTACTTTTCTATTTGCCTCTCGCTCGCACAGGTAAAGAAAACGCGAGACAAAAGCTCCAAATTATACCTATCGTCTTTAAAAAGGACTTGAATAAAATAAAATAATACTAAATATAAGACTCGTAAGAATTGATTAATATACACAGAGCATAGAAATACCTCAGCGGCCGCTGCTTGAGGCGTGATTATCAACACTCCATAAAAACCAAGCATGTCATGTTTACTCGCACTACGACACTAATGATGTACAACTGACGGCTTTGAAGGCTGATTTGCGAGATTTTTCGTTTCCCCCCTCCCCCCTGGTGAGATTTGGCTCGACCCCCTCACCTCGGGGAGGGGGGGAGGGGGGCTAATCTTACTTGCGATTTTTCAAAATGCGTATTTTTTGTGCAAATACATTAATCTGTGCTTGATTGCGTTGAATTTATTGAAATAAATAAACAATTTGCTTAATTATTTTTATAATAATTACCCAGTCTTCTCGCAATTTTACACAGTTTCTTGCGGAAAAAAGTTAAGTGATATTTGACGAGACCCCCTCTCCCCATGTGAGGATGGGTGAGATTCGGCTCGACCTCCTCCTTCCCCTAAACGCCTCACGATGAACGTCCCCTTGTGAACTCAAAGCAATTTTTATTGGTAGGTACTGCCATCTCTAGACGATACCAGCGCGGCGATTCCATGCTCTGTGATAAATATATGTGGAAATTCTCCCAATTTTTGTCCTATCCTAAAATATAACTGATTACCTATGTGAAAAGGTTATTAGAACCGAAATAGAAACCCGTGTTAATAATAGGTATGTATTTTAGGAAAGTATAGTAACGAGAAATATTAAATCACTATTTTGATATGGCCATGACATGAATTATTGTTTTTATCTGTCGTTTTTGTATAAAATCGGGAAAAAGTCCATTAGTTTTCTCTTTGTGTGGTGGCCAGCACATCACTCAAATTTTCTCGTTCGATTTGAACTTAATCGTCAACATTTTAAAGCTTAAAATCGTTTGGAGTTTGACAGTTTCGTGTAGCTTGAACGGCCAAAATCACCACGTTAATGCAAGACAGGTGTAAATAATAAACTCAGTACTGAGTTTTACTCAAATCTGTCCAGCTGTTTACCAGTAAGAACGTAACAGACACATTTTCGCATTTAGTTTGCATATTTAGTGGGGATTTTTGTGCATAATTCGATCCAGCTTGTCCCTTGCTGTCCTTGCTCGATGACTTACAGTACGTCATCACGCTCATATACGCAATAGAGAAATGGAGGAACGCAACGGTATTTTGATTGTATAATGTGATTGTGAGCGCGCGCGCAGGCGACGCGAAGGTGGGGGTGTGAGCGAGACATAATTATATTCTTGCGTAATGGTATGTTTTAGTGGATACCTACTTTATTTATTTATTTATTTCTACACGCGCGTGATGCCTGCGGATTATTTTGTGTTTTATTTTTATCTAATAATATTTATTGGTATATCAGGTTGTATAGTTAGATTATATTCTGAGTACTGTTTGTTTTATTTTATCTAGTTGCCTATTTATGTTCATTTCTTTAAACCTGACTTGGTTTCCGTATGTCCTTTCCGGGTAACCACTGAAAATCAGCGCTGTGCTGTGGGTCCCTCATAGCACAGCATCATGCTGAGTGGAAGCCTTCTTGTCACAGTCATGACGTGCAGCTGCCGACTATTTTGTTTTGTGCTCGTGATTGGAATGTAGATCTATTTAGTTTTATTTTTTATTTTTCTTATACCATCTAATCAAGTTAATTATCTTTTTGTATGCACGTGTTTCTGTGACAAATAAACCTATTTTTCTTTCTTTCTTTCTTTCCTCCCCCAGCGACACCCTAAGCCGAGGTCCGTTCACAGGGGTACCCTTAGCGTGTATAGTCACTTAGTTTATAAGTTTTTTGCCCTGGCTGAAGAACTTAATTTATTGAGGCACCACCACAAGAAAGTCTGGTTAAGCAAACGACAACCTCCTAGGTTGAACTGAGAGATGACACAGTTAAAAAAGGGGTTTGTTATGTAATAGCAGCATTCTTCAACATAATGCAATTACCAATCAATTTGAAAAGCGTGGTGACTATAAAAATCCCCAAGCGTCAGTTATAAAATCAGGCATTATGATTATCAGGGATGCGGGTGTGTCCGAAAGGGATACCATGGCCCTGACACACAGGCAATTGAAGGAACACGGGTGGGTTTTAATCAGTAAAAGTCTGACAGTCTGACACTTTCTCGCTCTGTTTCCTAGCCAAAAAAAAAGTCTATGATTATAACAATCTTCACTGCAGGGGTCTTTATAAGGATGAAGTTTACAAGCTGATAATTATAACGACTGATAAAAACAATAAACAAAACACCCAATTTCTGTAAATCTAATCAAATAAATCTGCTGTAAAATCTCATGCCACCTTGATTGGTTTATGTTATCCTAATTACAACAGATAAAGGGGTTTATTTATAAACACTGCTTAAAGTTAAGTAATGATTAGCGACTGTTTAGCCATACATTTTTGACGTTTGAACGTCACTTAACTTTAAGCAACTTTTATGAATAAACCCCAAAGTTTTTCCAGAATTATTTTGCCTCTGATTTTGCATTACTGTCAAAATCACAGTAATCTTTATTCTCTTGGTAATATGGTTGTTTTTGGGTTACAATAAGGTTGCTGTTGTAGTGGTCAAATGACTGTAACATGAGATTTGACTAGATTTTTATTTGCTTTATGCCGTAAAAAATGTCGATGCGGAAAAGAAACGGCGCTATACAAGACGAATAGCTCCATCTCTTTTACGCCCTAGATAGTAGGCTTCTAGAAATCGGTGGTTGTTAAAAACAATTGATGAATTGATGAAGAGAAACGCACTGAGTGGAAAAACTATAAGTATGTTAAATAGTATGTTTTGTTATGTTATGATTGTATGTTAGTGTGGTCGATTTGTTAATTTGTGAATGTTAAGATACTTTAGTTAACAATGAAGGTGGTATGCGAGAGATATTGATTTTGAAACTTCTTACGCGAGCTATGTATAATCGTTGAATATTAACCAGTTATTGAAAATATATTAGCCAGTTAGCGTGCCCTAAAATGGATACAATAAAAATATTGCTCACTGTCTCAATACTAGGCAATTCAGAAGAAATAAAAATTTTACGTGTCACTCGCATACTACATTTGAATTTTATGCATATTACTAGTTAAGATACCTAATTGAAATATTAATTTGTACAAAATCTACGGTTTTTTTATACTCTGATTTACGTATTTTGATTCTTTTTACATGGCAACACGCATTTATCGAATTGCAATGTTAGAAAAATAAAAATAATTATCATGTTTTGCAAAAATCATAAAGCTTCTTGAAAATTGTGTGTAAAATCGGAAATTATTGTTAAAAAGATCTTATGTACCAAAATGTTTTTGATAATGTTGCCATGTGCTTATAATATCAAACTTTTTTTTATATTAAAAGGAAATTATCTAATGCTTTTACATTTGTCAGGATTTTAATTTATTTTTATCTTTCAACTGAACAATTATGAAGCTTAAACAACATGAACCCTATTTTTAAGCGAATTTACTAAATTTTAAGTCACTATATTATTGCACACACTAAAATAATATATATTTTTCACTGTATTTCCATTATAAAATTGCATTGTAAAATCATTTAAGTACATGTCTTTTTTGGTTCTCCTTTAAAAAGTTGACCATTGCTGGATAAAGCCTTCTCCTTTCAGGCATTTATATGCAAACTACATTATAACGCTAAATACATCATAGACTACAACGAAATGAGAATATACTATGAAATTATTAATAATACGCCTGTTCGTTCACGTAATATAAGCGTAATTTTTACAATGCAATTATTACAAGTAGAAAAAATATTCTTAACAAAATCTACTATGAAAATCACTATAGAAAAAGAAACAATTTGTTTGAGTATAAAAGCGTATTAGAATAAACTCGCCTGTATTTAATGAACGTTAAATTATCCGCTGTATTATAATTTATACAATAAAGATCATGACATTGGTTATTTCTTTGTTTTATTTTTGTGGCAACATTCTACTCAATCTCAACCTGACTCACAAGAACGTACAACTATGGTCCATTCAGTTATAGTCAATTCATACTAGAGCAGAGTCGAAGCGCATCGAAGCGTCATGAGTAGAGATCGGATATTCGGATGCATAATTACCTAAAGTAAATTTTTCGCTATGAAAATATGGGAGCGGCTTCTTTAAATATATTTTTTGTTTAAAAAAATCCCGGCATGTCCGGAACACCGTGAATACATAACTAGTCGAGTGTATAGTATGGAAGCGACTTTTTTTTTATAATAAAAAACCTTTATTTTTTATACAAAAGCGCATTCCATATTAGCCAACATTAGGTGAATATGCATCCGAATATCCGATCTCTAGTCATGACGCTTCGATGCACTTCGACTTTGACGTTGAATTTGCTATGTTAACGCGTCAATCTGAAACTTAACATAGCAAATTCACCCTTACCAACATAATACACATATTTCTTCTAAGATAAAAAAAGACGCGCGTATTCTACGGAATACGTGCGTCTGCGAGCGACCAACTGATTGGTGCGCGCGCGTTAAGGCTCGTACAGACTCGCGCGATATCGCGGGCGCGACAGGCAGCGACAAAGAAATTGTGCTACTAGTGTCGCGTCGCGCCACGTGCTCCCGCCTCGCCCCGCGTCCACCCGCAGTCTACCATTTGCAAGCGCATCATCGGCTGCGCCTCGCGGCGTCGTGCGGTGTCGCGCGGCGTCGCGCGGCTTCGCGATACGCAGCGCCGCTCTTGCACGCCGCGCGTACCGATGAAGCACCGCTGCGTCGCGATGCGTCGCTTTACGCCGCGAGGCATCACGAGGCGGGGCGCTGCATGGTACAACGTATTCTAAATTCTCACAATGAAATGTGTATCTTTTCGTGTAGAAAATAAAGTTATATTTTGAGTCGCTCTTTTAAAGTGTGCGCGCAGCGTCGCGTCGCGTCGCGTCTCGGTGTGAGCTGACCCTAAGGGTGAATTTGCTGTGTTATCCTTTAGATTGACACTTCGCCGCGCTTCGATTCTACGCTAGTATGAATCGACCTTTATTCTACCTCTCACAGCAGCAATCTAATAGCAACCTTAATGTAACGATTATAAACATCATTGTGATTTTGTTTGATAGGCTTGTCAATGAGAGCAACCAACAACAACCAGGCTCAATTCACACCGGGATGGCAGCCCGCAACGGCCGCGCGCGCTCTACTTACTGCCACATACGGGGGGTCATTATGGGCATGCCCCGCCCCTCCTGGGCTGGGTCTAGCTCGACCACTGATAATTTTTCTAATCTCATTAATAAACTTAATAAAAAGAAATAGGTACTTTGTATGATGGTAAACACACGTGAACGACACGCATAATACGACTGTGCTGGTCGATAGGATGCACCAGTTCGTTCATTGCGAATAAATATTGTTCGCACGATCTCAAGTTTGATTTCGCTGCGTCGCCCGCAACCCACATTCATTCGCGGCCGCGCTTTCGGTCACCCGATGTGTCTGTAACACCCATGAAATGAGCATTTATTAAAAATAATTCTATGACGCTATTATACAATGAGTGTCTTACGACAAAAAAGGAAACAGGCGGACATAGTTTTCCGACAGCTTATTAAATGCTGTTCTTGAGTTATAAATGGTGATCTTTTGTAATGTGTAATCTGATGTAAAATAAAGTTTATATTATAAATAAATAAATGGTGTAAATAACCGACTTAAATTAGTTTTTTATACTTATTATTTATTTATTTTAATCACACTTATACCAACCTTTACAGACTAATCTAATGCGATGTAGGTAAGTATATAGGTAACAATGTCTACACAGCAACAGAAAAAATAAAATGACCTGCAAGCAGAATTACAAAGAATTAAATACTAATAAATAACAATTTTAAAAGAATTTTATTGAGAAGATAGCACATACCCGGCGTCAGAATCCGTGTTCTTTCTGACTTTTTTTCTTCCTTGTAGAGTACCTACTAAAATTGCTTACTACAGTAACAATTTATCAATGAGGACACCTCATTGATAATTGCAGATTTTTGTTATTACTTACTAAGCAAATTCAATTCGCAAAGTAATTTGTACGTAATCAGCAAACTCTACATTTCAATAAACCATAATTATGCAAATTGAAACATTACGCAATCGCAATTCACCTACGATGCTTTAATTAGAAAAAGCTGAATACTTTTCTGTTCTGTCGTTAAGGCTCCGTGCACGAAAAAAACACTCTTTTGTTAATTTCTTATCTAATTCTAAGAAAACTTAAAATAATCGAAATATTAAGTCTGTGTAACTATACGAGTACAGTTTTCATGGTGCTAAACCATTCGTGTCAGTCACAGCAGCTGTTAATAGTTTCATAATTTTTGTGATCTCCAAAATATAGTTCTTTTCGCAGTTGATTTACTTAATGAAGGCATTGTATAATCATTAAATAAAATTTTGATTATATTTTAAGAATAGCTGAAGACTAATTTGTGATTTTTAAATTTCTTGATATGATTTGCTAAATAATAAGAAAAAATATATTACTGACGGGGTTTAAAACAAAATAAAGATTTTTTTAATATTATTTTTCTGCTATATTTTGTATGGAAGTTGAAAAAAGTGGTTCCGCCACATGCAAGTAGACCATAAAATGAGGTTGATGATATTTTTTAATGTTCAAAATTCAAAGTAGTTTCTTGTAGAATGATGATCAAATGTCAGTCTCGCGTCATTTTTCGGAAAACTTGTTGCGCATATTAGTGATTTACCGTGAATACTTAATTTATTTGAAAAATCCCTTTCAGCCACATGCAAAACAAAGAACACAACTTTTCAAATCACATATAAGTTTGTTTAAATTATTTTTGCCTTTCTCACAAACAGTGAACAAAATTGATCAAAATCAGTCGATTTCGTGCACGGACCCTTAACCAAATTTGACTTTTTTTATTTCCATAATAAAAAACCGGTCAAGAGCGAGTCGGACTCGCGCACCGAGGGTTCCGTACCATCATAAATATAAAATATAATTACCAAATGGTACACCCGCGATTAACCAAAAAACTTCTCAGTTTAAGTAGCAATGACCTTAGAATAATAATAGGTACAATTACGAGCCATAATCTCCTTAACAAACATCCATACTAATATTATAAATGTGAAAGTAACTCTGTCTGTCTATCTATCTGTCTGTCTGTCTGTCTGTATGTTACATTTTCACACCTAAACCGCTGAACCGATCATCATGAAATTTGGCAGAGATATAGCCTTGGATATGGAGAAGGACATAGGCTACTTTTTTACGCGATAACCGACATCTACGCGGGCGGAGCCGCGGGCAAAAGCTAGTCTTTTTAATATAGGCGCCACAGACAGCCCCCTTTGCAGGGGCTGCCTTGACGCCGAGGAATCAGCCGCCCACGTCATCCTGGAATGCGAGGCCGTGGCTCCACAACGTGAAGAAATCCTCGGAACAGTGAGGTCGCTCCGTGAAGCCTGTGAAGCTCTCAAGAAGCTTCTGTGCTTTTGGGCGGAGCTAGGCTGGTTCTGTTAGCCAGAATCTCCATGCATAACGGACCAAATGGGAGTCTAAGTGTGGAAAAGGGAGCCCCATCATCATCATCACCATCATAAATAGCTTCATTCGTATATGTACCTAAATAGTTATGTGCCCAGAAAAAACTACAACTGTGCTTCACCCAAAGCAACCTGCGAGTGGGTAAGAAGGAGGACATTTTGGTTGTGAACCGTGAAATGTTTTAAAATTTTCATCGGCGGGGCGTATATTCGTCAGAGAATATTAACACTGCGGTGTAGAATATTGCAGTTTTAGGTCAGCGCCATCTCTTGACCGATAGTGGAACTAATGTAATTTTTGTGGATGATTTCTAAAAAAGTGTGCTATTTAGAGACTTCGTTTTATTTTTCCTATAATCTTTACATAAACTTCTATCACATAGAATAATTTCAGATTTTTATCTTTGCAAACTTCGGAGATAAGGGTAATTTTTACGGTATTTTTTTTACATTTTTCGTCAAAGTCGAAAACTATGCGGCGAAAAAAATTTTTTTTTAAGAATATGCCAATAGCGCTCGTTCTAACAAATTTGCAAGAGCAAACGTGCTCGGAGGAAGGAAGTATTCCAGGAAGAGGCTGGTAGGGCTCTTGACCGTACTTCCGGAATTGTGCTGATAGCCGTGGAATACCATCTCCACTCCTCAAGCACCTCAGGATATGTTGCTTCCTTGTCACTACGTCACTATGTGCTAGGGACCGTTTCCGGGGGGCCATTATTGAGTGTGTAAGTTATCCCCTGCCATTTTATCCGTGTATATTATTTATTATTAGTGCATTGGTCAGGCAGGGGACATATCGTCGCTGTAGAATGATAACCTCGTATGTCCAGAAATCCAAATTTCACAAGAAACGAAAAAAACTGTTAATTTCGTCAATGTTTAAAATATTTTTATGTGCTTTTGTGTCATGTTTTACTCCATAGATGGCACTAGTAGTCATATACTGGGTTCACGGTTTCGCCGTATTATAAAATACGTGGTTTTCATACGATTTTTACAAAAAAAAAAAAAAAAAGGTTTTTTTGACATACGAGGTATTCATTCTACAGCGACGATATATAGTTCTTCCATAGTTCAAGGTAACTGGTCCACTATAGCTATTAATGTTGTTGATGTTGTTTGTTTCCATGTTCTGCAATAGTCCTGCACCGACCGGGGATTATCTTTGGGTGCACAGTAAATTTGGATATTACAAACATGTTTCAGATTTTTCAGAGTCTAGTATCATTGTTCTTCAGATTACTCGTGGATAAAATACAGTTAAGTGTGAGGTTGTTTTAAATCTTAAGACCCAAGGATGGAATGTCGCCGTTAACACCACGGCGGCGATACCGATGGTAGTTTTGAAAATGACGGCATCATACTTATCAGAACAATTTTTTTTTTTTTTTTTTTAATCCGAAATTGCACGCCTCGTAACGCTCATTTAATTAATAAAATAAAATAAACTTTGTGAGTGTAGTTGAGTCAGTTACGTAGACGTCACACGCCTATATGTCGTCGTTATATTTAATCTACATCGAATTAGACTGTGATTTTCAATAGGCCTTAATTTATGAGGATACTGAGACGTATGGGGAAAAAAAATGGACTCGATACGATAAGTTTTACGGGCAAAAAGAAGAAAGTTTTTTTTTTTTAAAGCTAAAGAATCAGTATACTTTGATGGGTCAGACATGGCCGAATCCTCACTCGTAAAGATGAGAGTACCCAACCACTGCTAATACGATCATGAAAGCATATTATTCCAGGGCCTCAAGTCTGCTATTACAATAGTGTCAGAATGGGGTCGCCATTGTGAGTATTTGACAGTGTTTGTATGGCAAATCTGTCAAAAACTCACAATGAAGAGACCATTCTGACACTATTGTAATAGCAGACTTGAGGCCCTGACTTAGTGTTATTGCGTATTTTGAATTAAAATTCATTATTTATTATCAAAGCATACGAAAAATGAGAACAAAAACCAACGAACTAAGTATATAAAAATATCTTACTTTACTATATTTCGGCCAGTTAGTTGCTTGCCGGTCCAGACAAGACAAGGAAGTCTTAAGACGAACCGAAAATGTCTGGAAGAGCTACTGCTCCATGAAAGAGCTTCTGGAAGGAAACCTTCCTTCGTCACTAAAACGACAAAATTATGGACATGTCACATGTGCGTTCTTTCCATTTTGACCTATGGATCCCAGACTTGGTTTTTGACAAATATTCAAAAGGCCAAGTTTAGGGTTTGCCAACGTGCGATGGAGCACAGTATTCTAGGCGTCAAATTGACAGAACATATTCGCAACACCACACTGCGATCCAAAACACAGATTACTGACGTTGCTCAAAAAGCCGGTAAGCTGAAGTGGGACTGAGTTGGCCACGTAGATCTGCCGTATGCCCAATGAGCAGTGGGCCAAAATTACCAATATGTGGAGCCCTGACACAGCCAGAAGATGTCGCGGCAGTTGGAGAAAACAAACGACCAGTGGTCCATTAGCCCTGGATCAAAAGAGCTGGAAGTCATGGGGAGAGGCCTTTGCCCAGCTGTGGGGTGATGCAGGCTATCAGTAACAGCAACTTTGTTCATAGGATGCCAAGTCTCGGTAAATATACCGAGACTTGGCTTAACAAGAACATGAAAGGTGGTGTGTTTATTGCAATCTCACGGAAATTTGTCTCCTGTCGAGTCACCAACTGGGAATCTGAATCTGAAGATTTGTGGGTAACTGTCAATAGCTCCTCTGATAATAACCCTAAAATGCATGTACCACTCCCTCCAAACCTTGATACGCAAACTAAATTTTTTGATAGTGTGAGTAACGTTTTGAATCAGATGCAGTGTAGTGTTTCTCGGCGATTTTAATCTAGGAGGAATTCAGTGCATAACTGAGCCTAATTGTAGTTACACAGTACCTAGCAATTTTAACAGTAGATTGGAATGCTCTTAAGTTGATTTTTTTGCTATCAAAAATCTTTTTTAAGTTAACTATATCTGTAACTATAACGTCAGTATTCGTCAGTGGGTCATCTTAGGGATTATAAATTTATTAGAGTAGCATGAGGACGGGAAAACAAGCCAAACCTCACACATCTTGAGTAAATTATTAGCCCCGCACCATCCTTCACTTTTGTATTGTAAGAGGTCGGCAACTTGGAAGCCTGACTCGAGGTTTCCCTCCAAGAAACCTCTGGACCCTCACTCTTAAGGACGGACCTACAACGTAACTTCTCCCCGGTTTCCCTGGCCTCTTATATCCTTCAGTACCCATTCGGTAGGGCCTATTAAACCATCTAATTGTTTTTATTTATTTAATTGTGTACTGTTTAACTTGTTTATTTTCTTTTTAAGCTAGGACTCCTCCAGTTCTGATGATAGGTAGGTGGTAGTTCTTTCTCTGACCCTACATTTTTTTCCGTCCCGAAAAAATGTAACGTTACAATCTGGCTCCATCATCGAATTTTGCCTGGCTTCGCAATAAAGACACCAAGAAGCAGACTATAGGGCATCTATACTCCATTTAATATAGCATTAGACAAATAAAGGCTAAATAACGGTAATTATTGTGTAATATTGTTGAAATTACTGCACTTTAGAGTTATTTTTTTAGTGTAAATGGTAAATAGATTACAGTGATTTGTATGTATTTATCGTGAAATAACGGAGTTTATTAAAAGTTTACATCGAAATAACGAAAGGGTGAGAACAGTCATTTGTCTAATATTATAATAAATGGAGTATATTAGAGAACACTGACTGGGAATCAATCTTTTCTTCTTGTTGTGTAATCTGGATGACACGGTGTCTGTGTATTATGAAACTGTTAATGCCACGACGGTGAGCAATGTTCCGAGATGCGACTACAATGTAAATATCCTCGCTGGTTTTCCTCTTCACTTATTAAATTAATTGCTAAGACAAAATCAGGGAACGGTACCGAAGTTTAACAATCCGCGCGACAAAATCAAATTTGCAATATTACGCGAGATGTTCTATTGTAAATTGTTTGATAGCTGCCATAAAACGTATAAGCGCAAAATAGAACAGGCTGTAAATGAAAACGCTAAAATGTTCTGGCAATATATCAAGGAAAAACGCAACAATAAGTCCTTATATCTTGAACGTAGGTATGCATTTTAACGGTATTTTTGGTGATAATGTTACAAATACTGTCAATTTATTTGCTTCTTACTTCTCCTCTGAATACCATGACGATTTCCAAGCATTCATCAACACAACAAGATCAAGATAGATAAGATCGCTTGTATCGTACTTGTCGCTTGATCTCTTTTTTTTCTTTTTTTTCTGGTTGCGGTCCATACCGGCCTTATACAGTCTGCATCTTGCAAGTTAATAAACGCAACAACAGATATTAACGACTCCTTATCTTGCAATATACATTTCACTCCAAGGGAAGTATTTATTAAGCTGAACCAGCATTATACTAACAAAGTTGCAGGTACTTCATTCTTCATCCTTATTTTCTTATTTCTTATTTTCTTTCAGTGTGCCAATGTTCTGGCTGCACCATTAGCCAAAATCTACAACCGCTGTCTTGCCGAAGTAATTTTTCCAGAAGAGTGGAAGAAATCTAGAATTGTTCCCGTTTTAAAAAAAGGCGAGCAAGACAATATTGAAAACTATCTAGAGACATTGCTATTCTTACAACCATATCCAACATTTTTGAATACCTAATTTATTCTGTTTTATATCGTCATGTCAGTAAATTTATCTCCACTCATCAACGTCAAACTACTCACACGCTACACACGCTAACACTAGACTCAGAAGCGGTTGTTCCATTCAGACTAATTTAACTGGTTTTATCTCTGACATATCAAAAGACATTGATGGAGGATATAAAGTTGACGGGATATACACTGACTTTTCCAGTGCTTTTGATAAGGTAAACCATCAACTATTATTGGAGAAGCTGGAATCTTATTATGGTGTTCACAGTTCCCTTCTTGCTTGGTTTAAATCATATTTGAGCTGTTGAAAACAAGCTGTTTCAGTCGGAGGTCATGAATCTATAATGTACTATGCCAAATCTGGAGTACCACAGGGTTCGCACGTGGGTTCCATTCTTTTCATTATATTTGTCAACTATTTTGCGTCTCGATTAGTCTCGAATACTCTCGAATAAGCTGAGAATTTTCTTTTTATGCTGCTAATCTCAAAATCTATAAAAGTTATCCTTTTATAGTCACCGGCAGATGCCAGTCTACTCCAACTTGATCTTGATCAAATCAGTCTCTAGTGTGAATCTAACGCGATGACCTTGAATGCGGAGAAATATTTTTGCATCCGATATATCCTAAAAGATATATCGGATGCAAAAAAAACAATAACCAATTCTTGCCCCTTACAAAATAAACCAAATTAACTTGCAGGAGGTTTCTGAAATACGTGATCTAGGCGTAATTATAGACCAAAAACTAAAATTCACTTCTGATATCTCTGAAGTTGTAAAAAAGCGGCACAAATGCTGGGTTCCATCAAAATAAATGCAAAGTCATTTGGGGCCAAAGCTATTCGTAAAGCATTTCTTTTCAACGCTTTGGTACGATCTCAACTAGAATTTACTAATACAGCATGGAATCCTATGTACAGACGCCAGCAGGTCAAGCTACCCGAAACTGTCAAATTTTCGCAATCAACTTTGAACCTTATACTGTAGTGATAAAGTTGAAAATCTATTAAATAAATTTGACAGATTGTAGTAGCTTGATGTGCTGGCGTCTGTACTTCACATTCGCAGCGTCTCGAGAATATCCGGCGTGCCTTTACAAAGCATATTTCTTACGTGTCCCCAGGAATATCCTACAGATGTCCATACGAACAGCAGCGCTTGACTTTTCTCGTATTGAGTCGCTTCGGAACCGTCGTACTGCCCATGACTTAGTTTTTCTTTATAAAATTGTCAATGGTCTAATTGAATGCGCACAATTACTTGAACGTGTCATGTTTTATCAGTCCGACATAATCTTTCTAGACAGCCAATACTCGGACTTTTGAACCACCCACCTGTAGGCATAACACTGGGAGACATTCGCCACTATCTGGGATGAGTATTCAATACAACGAACTCAACTCAAAATTACCAGAAACCAGAGGCCCTATACCCAAAGTCAGTCATTCAGATAATTTATGTAAAACAAAACATAATATCATATTATTTTTTTTGTAAATAGTCATCGCTAAAATTAAAGTGAATAAATTATAAGAACTATGCAAACAAAATACCGTTGCCAAACAATGTTTTGTGTAGTGTGTCGGAGACACGGCCTATGATCGTCATAATCAGCCCTTTTAAGTCCACTGTTAGACGTAGGCCTCCCAAAATCGATTTCCACTCGAAACAGTTTACAGCCGTTTTCATCCAAAATGTGGCTAGACATGCTACATACAATATGAATCTATGAATGAGAGTTTTAATATTAGTTTCGTTGAAGATGTAAAACATTTGAAAATGTTTGTATCTCCTGCATTGTTACCAGTATCATAAAATATTTTATGCTAGAAAATCTCCTTTTTAAACTTTGTTTAAAACCGAAAATTTATAAAAAGAATTACGATTATTATTTTTATTTTTTAATTATTATTTCTTAAAATCAGTTCTTAAAAGAAAATAAAACCTCTTTTTTCGCCATTTTATGTAAATTACCATTACGAAGATATTTTTTGATATGTTATCCCCGTTGTTTACATAAATTATCTGAATTTGAGACTTTGGGTATAGAGAGTTCATGATTTTTATGATTGTAATGTTATAACTAAATATTTGATATGGCCGCGAATCATATTTAGATCAACATACAACCTGATACTGACCTGCAAATTGCAAAATGGCACGGTTGGCGCAGTGGTTGACTGCTACGCTGCGTATTGCGGGTTCGATTCCCGCACGGAACAAATATTTGTATGACCTATATATGTACAAGTAGTTGTTCCGTGTCTGGCTGGTTGTGTATGTGACTTTAAATGTTTGTAAACGCACCCACAATACAGGAGAAATTCCTAGTGTGGGGAAAACGTGTTTAAAAAATTAAAAAATTCGCGGGCCGCCCTGATGCTTTCACCTTAAAGCCGACCCTTTGTGCAAGCCTATGGCCTACATCCACATTGAACTAGTCGGTGTTGCCAGCAGGACGTAGATAAGAGATTGATTGTAGGTACGTACACACAGCTACAAATCAAGCTATACATTTCCAGTATAAGCTGATCTCGCATTGTGTATTTCCGTAAAATACTATATCGCTATACGGAACTATCAAAGGAGATTGTTCTGCATCCATAATCGTTCGCCCCAGAACCAACAGCAAAGGAAAATTACTTTGCGTGTTCTAAAATACAAGTATATGCCCATGAAGACAAAGTTTAATGACGGACAGCTTGCAGAAAGGATTTATTTCAAAAGAAAACAAAGATTTTGAGGTTATATTTAGTAAGAAACAATCATTTCAATACTTCGAAATACATGCTAATAAATGTATGTCACTGTTATTTATATTGCCTGTATGTGGTTAGTTAGGCTAAGAGAATCAGAAAAACATTTAAGTAGGTACTTACCTAAGTACCTATAAGGTATTTGGTAAATCTTCTAGTTTTTGTGTTAAAATAGGTAGGTAGGTAAATATGTACATATTTATTTAACTTCTATGCCAACGACTTTATCCTTATGTTTTTTTGTTTTTATTTATTTATACTTAGGTAGGAAGTCATATTACCTCATATATGTTAGTCAAAGAGATGTTAGTCATGTTATTGAAAGATTGGACATCACTAAAAATTTTCATTTCTAATCTAATTGTCAAAGATGGCGGCATATTTTATGTGATGTCGATAGTGGCTCTTTTAATTTTTCATTATGGAACGCAGATTGTCCGTTTCATACAGATATTCGCAATTAATCTAATAAAATATATTTATAATTATTATGTAGGTCAGATGTTTGTTGGTCCTGGGGCCATTTCCGACGATGTCCTTTCTCCAAACGATTTTAAACTTTAAAACATTTAAAATTAAGTTCATAATCGAACCAGAAAAATTTACAGTTTGTGGTAACTTGATGTGCCTGCCACCGTACATAGTATAAAATATTTCTACACACTTTCCGAACATACCTTTCTCTTTCAAGTCCCACCACAACACATCCCGTGGTACCCTATCGTACGCTTTCTCCAGATCAATTAACACCACATGAAGTTCTTGTGTGCACATCTGTACATGGAGTGCAAAAGTATCGTCCAGTGTTCCTCGACCTGGAATAAACGCAAACTCGTTATGAATAATCTCAATCTTTTCTCTGTTATTTTCTCCAATACCTTCATACTATGTGACATGAGCTTTATCCCTTGGTAGTTGTTGCAGAGCTTTACATCACTTTTATTCTTGAAGATGGGCACGAGAGAGATATTGCACCATTATTGTGGAATCGCTCCTACACACAACAACTTATTTATCTATTAATTTATCTATATATAGGAGAACCAACAGCTGTATCAGATGTGTAACAATTGTAAATGAAACATAGAGCCAATTACAGGGTATTGAAGACTAAAGTCAGTCACATACAACCTTCTTTTAAATACAATGACTATACATACTTCTACTCAAGTATACACGGCTACACATCAAGTTAAAAAATTCCAATATAAGCTGATCTCGCATTGTATAGGATTTCCGTATCATGGGAGGTCAGCTTATTCTTGAAATGTATAGCTTGTTAAGTAGCCGTCTGTACGGTGGCTAGCACATTATTACCACAAACTGTCAAAAATTCGCATTCGATTTTGAACTTAATAGTCAACATTTTAACGTTTTGAATCGTTTGGAATAATTTGACAGTATAACGTAGCTTGATGTGCTGGTGGGTCACTGTAAATAATCTGGGCCCATGGCCTTTTAAAAAAATACACGAATGATTGGAGTTTATGAAAATTCATACAGAAATTAGAGGTTCCATTCAATTTAATTTAAACAAAAATCAAATCAAATAAAATAAGCAATAATTTTTATAATTTAATTACGGAATTTTTTTTGGCCTCTTGGTAATTTTTCCTTGGCTAAAAACCTATTGTCTATGGTTATAACTTTACAGAAAAATATTTAATTAAACCTTTTAACTAAAGTACTACAGTAACGGCAAATTGTTTTATTATTGTTTCTCACAAAAATAAATTATTATTTTTAATTTTGTTGGGAAAAATAAAGAACTAACATCGGACAAAATGATATTACTTAGAAAGAAGCGTAACGTATAGAATGGTCTAGTCTATGATTTGACAAGTAACCTCCAGCGTCATTTCTGTACTTTTACAATAATTTAATTTAAAAATCATTTTTACTTCAGTATTTTACATCAACTATTTATTGTCCAATTTTATTTTATTATTTTGTTATAAATAGTGATACTATTAGTTAAAATATTTTAAGAGTACAAAAAATGTTGGAATTGGTCCCGCGTGTTTCCTTCCCGCGCACGTCGTGCTAGGTGGAAGTTGGTCATGGTCGTCCGCCAAACGGAAAGCCGCCATGATGGCTTTCTGTAAAGTACGCTCAATATGTAAAGTTTCGATATTGTTTTTCATTAATTGTGACTGAGTGCGTGCAAAAATTAATCATGGGAACGAACTAGAGTGTGCAAAGTTCAGTTTACGGTCCCTTGGGACCTCCTAGTGGAGCTATAAAGTGTTTTATAAGTGCATTTTTGTGTCGACGCTAGCGTGTTTTGTTCTGTCAACAAAATGTCGAAGCTCTCGTTTAGGGCGAGGGCCCTGGATGCGTCGAAACCAATGCCCATATACCTCGCCGAGGAGCTTCCGGATTTACCGGACTACTCGGCGATTAACCGTGCAGTACCTCAAATGCCTTCTGGAATGGAAAAAGAGGAGGAAAGCGTAAGTATTTTGCGCATTTAGATGTTAAGTCATCGGAAACTACTGTGTGTCGGCCATTACGTTATGTTTCTTATTCTCGCCGCTAGGGGCGGTACAATTTCGCAGGAAATTCTATAATTTCGAAAATAATGTATTATTTGGCTTCTACCTGCACGTAAGATTTAGGAGAATTCTTTTTCTCTAGGTAATAATTAATGATAGCAAATATATCGTCGTAATCTTGAACGTAAAATTTTTGTCAAATTTTGGCGCGATTGTCGACCACATGGTGATTTTAACTTACTGTTACTTCATAGCATACCAATACCGATTTCTCGGTTATTTCTAAGTGGATTTTGCTGGAATTTTTATATGTTTTTGGCGAAATTATGCAGATTTTGTGGTATAAAAATGGTAGTAAACCGGCGACCGGGTCATATGTTATTTGTTTACAAACAATGGATGCCGGCAAGCGCAACATTTTAATTTATTATCGATACTTCTTCATAATTCAAATGAAAACATCAATATTAATTGAAGAGTAGCGAACATTTTACGTGGTTATGTTATTGTTATCGCGTATTTTTTGAAATTTTCCGAATTTTTTTAAACTTTGACAGACAAAAATTTTATTATTTTATTGAATGTTTTTGGTCATCTGATAAGTTCTCTTGAACTTAACCTTATTTTTGACTGACAATATATTGGTGAATATTCTATATCTTTCAAACTGCCTTATCTATATTACTTAATTTTAAATTTTAATTCAATTAAAGAAATTGTACTGCAAAATTTTTCTTCAAACAAAATCATTAGTAATTTAAAGACCTTAAAAGTTGATTTGGTGTGTAATTAAACACTATTATTTTGTATTCATTCATACGCAGTGATTGATAAAAATCTTATGAAAAACTCCAATAATATTGAGGACTACATATGCTAGTAGAGAATTCTCTTTATTCCACCGATGAGGTAACATTGATTGAGCAAAATATCTATCAAAACCATACATTTCCGTGGCAAACATCTGCTGCTAGCAAATATTTACACTGTAATAGGTGTATAGGTCAGATAAGCACCCTAAATTACTGGTATTCAAATGCATCCATTTAGACTGAAAAATTGAGAAAAGACTTTACTTACGAATAGTTACGACCGTTGTGTTTTGTTTATTTATCAGGAACAATTTGTTAGTACGTTTAGTAGTAGACTTGAGAGTTTGGGACATTATATAGAGTACATTTATTTATTATGTTCTGTTAAATGCTTGTATAAATGATTTCTTTATTATTTTGCATTGCTAATGTTATATATTTACACTAGCTTCTGCCCGCGACTTCGTCCGCGTTAAATTTCTTGTTCCCCCGACCCACCCCGTCGCAACACATTGCCTGCCCGTGCTTTCACTTCGTTTTCGCATAAACTTTCATTTAAAAAAAATTGTGTCCTAGTTAATAGGAATGTTATTCTTCCTCAAGAATTGGGCTGTAAAATGCAAAAAGATTTTTTCAAATCCAACTCGCAGTTCCAGAGATTAGCGCGTTCAAAAAACAAAAAACCGGCCAAGTGCGATCCGGACTCGCGCACGAAGGGTTCCGTACCATCCATACAAATCCTTACTAATATTATAAATGTGAAAGTAACTCTGTCTGTCTGTCTATCTGTCTGTCTGTCTGTCTGTCTGTCTGTATGTTACGTTTTCACGCCTAAACCGCTGAACCGATCGACATGAAATTTGGCAGGAATATAGCCTGGGATATAGAGAAGGATATAGGCTACATTTTTACGCGATAACAGACATCCACGCGGGCGGAGCAAAAAAAACGGCAAAAAAATCATGTCCGTTGTATGGGAAAAAACAGAAAAAAAATATTTAAGGAGGGCCCTTAAATATTTTTTTTCTGTTTTTTAGTATTTGTTGTTATAGCGGCAACAGAAATACATCATCTGTGAAAATTTCAACTGTCTAACTATCACGGTTCATGAGATACAGCCTGGTGACAGACGGACAGACAGACAGACAGACGGACAGCGGAGTTTTAGTAATAGGGTCCCATTTTACCCTTTGGGTACGGAATCCTAAAAACTAACTCTTCAGCTTTAGAATAGACTACCTCGCAGAGTTGATCATTATTTTGCTGCGGAGTTATTATAAAACAGTTATATCTCCGAAGATATTCATTGAAATTAAATGATGTAAGAGCAACTTGGTTCCAAATTAAATACTTGTGATGAATAACGTATTTATTTGGATAAGGATTAATACCATGTTTATAAAAACTGCTTCGCAAAAATGCATTAATTTCAAATAAATTTGATTACCATAAAAAAGGTTATAGTGAGTCAATCTTAAAAGATAGACATATGCTGTCGCGGACTTTTTTTTAGAACATTTAAAGAGGAACAAATCTATCATACACGATATTTGCGTAACTTAAACCGTTTACGCAGCGCACGCAACGGAAGCTCTCAAAAAGGAATATTTTTTCCCGTTTTTGCAAAATTTTTCATTTATGCTCCGCTCCTATTGGTTGTAGCGTGATGTTATATAGCCTATAACCTTCCTCAATAAATGGACTATCCAACACAAAAATAATTTTTCAATTCCAACCAGTAGTGCCTGAGATTAGCGCGTTCAAACAAACAAACAAACAAACAAACAAACTCTTCAGCTTTATATATTAGTATAGATTGATCGGGTAATAAATTAAACAATTTTTTTGTTAGGTGTTTTTTTTTTCTGATGTGCATTTATGTTGATTATAGTTTTACATGCCAAGTACACACGTAGCTACTTTGAACGACGGCGACTTGCTGGAAATTTCAACTCTCACATCCACACACAGATTTTGACATCTCTGGCGACAAATCAATGTGTGGACTTGAGAATTTGAAATCGCCAGGGACTCGCCGGCGATTTAAGTCGGTGCGTGTGTACCTAGCATTAGAGCTATGTTGCTAGGGAACTACATATAGACAATTTTCTTGTATCTTTTCCTTAATATAGCAAGAAGCTTGGATCCTAATAATTATTTTACTTTTAAAGGTAGGTAACCAACATTGAACTCTCAAACTAAAATTAAAACAGTACTTACCTCATTGTTGAACTATCGACTCACCACATATTTGAGGACATACATGTGTTTGTTATTTTTGTGGTGGTGATCTCATGCTGGCAGTTCCCATATAGTACTACAATTTATGATGTAACGAAGTTATTATCTGTGACACTGTCGAAAATACATGCATAGATATAATAGTCGGGGAAGACCATAGAAACGATGGATTCTGTGTGAAAGATGACATGGCTAGAAAAGAGGATAACAACTAATAGAGAAGTATGAGAGTAGAAGATATGTTGCGTCGACCCCAAATAGATTGGGTTAATATGGGCAGGAGAATGATGATATCTCTAGTTGAGAGTTAGTGAATTATAATTTGACTAGCGACTGGACTTGGCGTTATACATATAAGAAAAACTTACATTCCACATTTTTCTACCATAAACATAAATTTTACATAAATCCGTAGTAGGTAAATTGAGTGCGATTTCAATCAAGTCAGCCTGTCGCAGTCCACAGCTGGACATAGGCCTCTCCCAGGTGGCGCCACAACACCCTGTCCTCCAACTACCACATCTGGTCTGGTTTCTATTCCAGGACTCATCTGCTCCACCGGACATCAGTCTAAAAGATAATAATAAAACTGATAAAAACTCAAATTCCTAATCACAGTGGTTTAATATGTCAGTCAGTTAGTTTCTGCTGTTCAGATAGTTTTATAGCTATAATTTAACAGATTCCCTTTGATATTTAAGTACTTTAAGCTCTCAAAGTTATTGCTATAATGATTTACGACTGCATAAATATGTATAATATATTTTTAGGAGTATTCCCATTTGAGCACCTATGCATAAGTATTACCATTTGAGAATACCTTCCCGTTTGAGCACCTATGCTCAATGCATAGGTGCTCAAACGGGAATACTCTCATTTTTGTCGTCAATGCAATTAAAGGTGTCTGCACACAGCGGGCGCGGCGCGGCGGGGCGGGACGCCGACGCGACGCTGAGTAGTTGTAATGTACTAGATATTACGGACGACGCCACACAGAGCCGTCCGGCTCGACGCGACGTGACGCGACGCTCTGTGTGGCGTCGTCCATAATATCTAGTACATTACAACTGCTCAGCGTCGCGTCGGCGTCCCGCCCCGCCGCGCCCCGCCCGCTGTGTGCAGAGACCATTAGGGTTGGTAGAATTATATCGTTAAATCAATTTATGCCCTATACATGAGTAACAAAAGTTAACTTTACAATTGTCGATTTAATCGTTTCGCTGTCACTTGGATGGCATTGAACCTAAGATAATCATACTATTGCTATCTTCGGTCCGCCCACCAGCCATGATTATGGCTCTGCTATGCCACCCCATCATTTAAAACATATATATAATTATCGGCAATGGATGTATTCTAACTGGCTGGATTTTTAAGAAAGAATGCTGTCTATTCTATTTTTATTATGGCAAGCCGATGTCGACTATTCTGCCAATGTCTAAAGTGAATTGGAACTCAAGTGTGAATTGTATAAAAATAAAATAAAAAACAAATATCTATGAAGATACGCTTGAACTTAATGTACATCTTTTAAGTTTAGTACGGGACTGAAAAATAACGAAAAGATAAAATTACGTGCAATATTAAAATTGTTAAAACATTAATATAGCGTAAAAAAATGTGCTGTGTGGTGCTAGATGTAAAGAATAGCACCATCTTATTTCCTCCCATGGGTGTTGTAAAAGGCGACTAAGGGACATACTAGAGAATGCGCAGCGGCGTTCTCTATGCATTTTTAACACAATACTGCGATCGCCAACCCGTCTGCCAAGCGTGGCGATTATGGCAAACCCTAATTGGGAGGCTTATGTCCAGCAGTACGTCTTTCAGCTGAAATGATTAAAATACGTTTACCACACCCACACAGAATATTTGGGGGAACAAAATCATAATTTTATATTATTGTGACGGATGAAGATCATCAGCGCCACAAGCAGCTCAGAAGAGGGAAAAGAATGCTGTCGTTATTTAATTTTTTAATTACAAATTTTGCATTTGACATCAGAGGCTATTTCCCAGTCGCTCCATGTAAAATACTGGTATTCAACTGGATCTGGTTAGACTAGAAGCCGACGCCAACATAGCTAGGCAGATTGATTGATATATTGCATTTTAATCTGTCTCCAATGTCTCAATGTAATGTTTCCGCACTTAGTCCTTCAGACGGACCATTGTGCGTGAGCCATAGCGGCCGTCGGTGGTTATTCCAACCAGCCCACCTCCTTCCAGAAGTCAATAATGTCTCCCAGTCTGTCCAGAACATCGGTGAAGGATATGGGTGCCCCGAGGGTTTCTATCCTAATCTGGGTGACGCCTGTGCACTCGAAGAGCACGTGCGCAACTGTTTCCTCCACCTCCATGCAGGCCCTGCACAGAGGGTTGATTCACCTTAAATTTTGATCGTGTTTAGGGTTCCGTACCCAAAGGGTAAAACGGGACCCTATTACTAAGACTCCGCTGTCCGTCTGTCAACAGGCTGTATCTCATGAACCGTGATAGACAGTTGATTTTTTTTTTTATTTCTGTTGCCACTATAACAACAAATACAAAAAAACAGAATAATTTAAATATTAAAGGGGCTCCCATACAACAAACGTGATTTTTTTGTCCTTTTTTGCTCGATATTGATAACGGCAACAGTAGACGCTTGAAATATTCATAGAATATTTAGTTATACATATATTCACTTTAAAAATAAATAATTAAATTTAAATAAAACAAATATTTAAGGGGCTCCCATACAACAAACGTGATTTTTTTGCCGTTTTTATAGATAATGGTACGGAACCCTTGGTGCGCGAGTCCGACTCACACTTGGCCGGTTTTTTTTTTAAATTACTTACGGGAGTTAGCCTTCACATTTACAAATGTACTGTTAGAATTTGTCCAGGCTTTAAAAATAAGTCTAAAATGTAGGTTAAATTTACATGATATGTAGCAGGAAAAATAATACTAAGGACGGCTTATTGATCCAATTCACCGAAATATTTCCTCTAACGCCTCACCGGATTTCGCGGTTTAGCGGAGTTAGCTGACAGATATGCTCACTACGATTGTCCTCGGTGACTCATATAATATACCTACTATGGTAAATATTATTTACGATCAAAACCAGCCAAGTGCGTGTTGGATCACGCACAATGAAGGGTTCCGTAGTTGGGATGAATGTATCCCAAGAACAAACTTAACATTGTAGTTGAAAAACATGTTCACACATACATTCCAACTACAAGTGTAAGTATGTACGCAGAATATTGATGATTTACAATGTTATTTTAAGACCATAGACTTCCTATAGGTTTTTCTGTAATCTATAAGTAAAGAACAATTTTTTTTTTTTTTTCAAATTTTAGCCTCAGTAGTTTCGGAGATAAGGGGAGGAATGGTCAATTTTATTTATTTAAACTTCATGTACAATAGTGGTACATAGGCGGACTTAATGCCACAAGGCATTCTCTACCAGTCAAGCTTTGGGTTAAATAGAAAAACATAGTGATATACAAAAATAATGTCTATGAATCATGATGGCATTAAAACGTCATAATACTAGTTAAGTATAGTATATTTGACGAATATCGCCCATCTATTATTCTACTAAGCAAAAAATCAATCTGCCTAGCCTTTTCCCAGCTATGTTGGGATCCCGGAAACTGAAAACCAGTAACTGGGTAATACGATACCCCTTGGTAAGACTGGTTGTCAGACTTTCGGGCTTCTGACGATCCGTAACGACTGTCAAAGATACACGAATGAAAGCCGGGACCAACGGCTTAACGTACTTTCCGAGGCACGGAAGATATAAAGATGGTCACCCATCCACGGACCAACCCCGGCTAGCGTAGCTTAACCTAATGGGTCGACTAGTGCGGCTATTAAGGTGTCTGCACACAGCGGGCGCGGCGCGGCGTGGCGGGGCGCCGACGCGACGCTGAGCAGTTGTAATGTACTAGATATTACGGACGACGCCACACAGAGCGAGCCCGTCGCGTCGCGTCGAGCCGGACGGCTCTGTGTGACGTCGTCCGTAATATCTAGTACATTACAACTGCTCAGCGTCGCGTCGGCGTCACGCCCCGTCGCGCCCCGCCCGCTGTGTGCAGACACCTTTATAACTTGCCACGAGCTCCTCAAAATGTGTTACGAGTGTGTGTTGTGTGTTAAATTAAAGTGTAAGATGTACCGTCTATACTTCAAGGCAACGATAACCGACTTTTAATTTGTTTATACTGAAAATCACGTCTAAACGAGTAGTGTTGATGATTTGGAAAAAATATATGTTAAATGAGAGCATTTACCTAATAACTTATTATGTGAATATTTTACATTATGTTTATATTACATAGTGAAATTAATTTGTAAAGTTATGTCTAACGCGGATAAAAAACTGAGAATCACGCAAAATCTATCAAGCGTATTTTTCTGAAACCTTCATCTTTTGTAAGATAATTTAATCATTGATCTTTTATTCAAATACCTTTTGTTTTATTTATAATAAATTAATAATGCGTCTTATTAGGGACAGCGCTCCTGGATGGGCGAGTCTTAATACTGGCTGGACGTACGTCGTGTTGCGTGAGCTCAGTACACGCAAGGTCACTGGCATATGTCTGGGCCTTAATATGCATTTAGTAAAATGCTGTTATTTTGACATTACAGACACTTAATTTTTTTTTATTTGTACAGATTGTAACTAAGTTATTTACATTAACTAAGGAAAAAAAATTGCTACGCTCCAAAGTCCGTCTAGAAACGTTGTTTTCATCGACTGACTCATACTTAAGTGTACCTGGTACGATAAACAGCTGAAGGCATTTTTCCACTGGTAAACATGGTCGTAACTATTGATAATATCATGTTTTTATTATACATTGGTTCGCTACTAGAAGATGACTCAAACTCAAAGCATTTATTTCAAATAAACCAATTACAGGCACTTTTGAATTGTCAAGGGGTCGGTCAGTCAGAAAGATGAAGCTAGTTGCCCATTCCAAAGCGTAGTAGGTTCCTATGGAGAAGAACGGACAAGAAACTCCATGGAGACTCGTTGGTCTAGTTATCGCAAGTGAGAATGCTAAGCATGGCGTCCTGCCTGGATCCGATTACTAAATTGGGTGGGGTGTCAATTAGGGCTTTCAAATACCGGTATCAATACCGGTATTGGAAAAGTCAATACCGTGATCACGGTATCAATACCGGTATTGAAAGCAAGTTCAATTGTGACATTAATAAAACCATTAAAATACGTGTTTTTATTGTCAAATCAGTCTTTATTCTTCTTATATATATATTTTTTTTTATAATATAATAAATACCTTTTATACATAGCTCTCTTATATAACAATTTGGTATTGGTTGATTATTTAGGTAGAACTAGGAATTAGGAACATAATCAAAACTGAAACTTAATCTGGTCTTTTTGCAGGAAGCCATTTCACATGACTTTGTATAGTACATTTTTTTATAAACTTATTATTCATAAATGTCATTATGTCTCATGTAAAAATCAGCATAGGTCATCATTTTTATTTCGGTAGGCATCATTATTTGTAGAAATGTAAGTATTAACTTAATAAGCTGGCAATCATTTGGTGTTAATTTTAGTAACATTCTTATAATTAGGTATGCAATAAAAACGACATAGTACAGCTTGATTTCGGGTATAATTTCGGGCGGGGCGCGGGAGGGTGAGCTAAAGATAACAGCGGGACGCTTGCGCTGGTGAAAACAAGTGCGAGAATAAGATCACATCGAATATTTGTAATACCGTAATCACGGTGTTGGGCCTCAATACCGGTATTGAAAAAGGCAAATATAAAATCCGTGAACACGGTATTACGGGATCCCGGATACCGGTATTGAAAGCCCTAGGTGTCATTGAGTTTATCCTAATGAATTTTCTAGTAGCAGCTCGTCGTGGTATGGATTTGTGTCTTTTTGATGGCCATAGGCTCGTTGCCAATTACGTAGCGTACCTTCACACCAACAAGAAGTAAGGGGCAGGTAGGCAGTTTGAACTGCGAACAATAATTTATTTTTGACGGCATAGACTTGTGGCGAAATGTCGATGAACTGGCCAAAAGCCATCGGACACCTAGTCAACCAACACGACTCAAAGACAGTGAAATGTATTCTTTACTAGCTTTAGCCAGCGGCTTCGCCTGTGTGAAGGTCGAAATCTATCCCATGGGAACGTACTTCCGCGATAAAAAGTATCCTATGTCCTAACCCAGATCATAATCTACCTGTGTGGCAAATTTTATGAAAATCCGTTGAGCCGTTAAGTTGTGAAATGGTTACAATTACTTACTCAATATATTTATTGCTTCCACATGTGAACGGTTTTAGAAAAATATGATCATTTATGATCATTCATCCCTGTCGGGCACAGCAAAAATAGTACGTATATTAGTATACACCGTTTTTTGACCACTACTATACTCCATTTGAAATTAAATTTGACATATAAGTAAACCCCTTTTACGGTCCAATTAAACCGATTTTAGGCTCCTATAAACAGGCGCGACACGCGACGCGACACAAAGACACCGCGTGCCAAGCGACGAGCAATCTCTTTGTGTCACGTCGGGTGTCGCGCCTGTTTTTAGGAGCCTTTTGACTTCTATTGCGTTGGTGGCATGACAAATAGCAGCTGCAGTAAACAGTTGGATTGTAACCACTTTTTTGCTTTTAATGCCATCCTTATGCCTACGGAATAGAAGTCAAAATCGGTTGAACGGACTGTAAAAAAGGTTTCTTTAAATGTCTCATCTTATTTCAAGTAAGTCTGTATGCATACATTCAAGGTGTCTGCACACAGCGGGCGCGGCGCGGCGGGGCGGGACGCCGACGCGACGCTGAGCAGTTGTAATGTACTAGATATTACGGACGACGCCACACAGAGCCGTCCGGCTCGACGCGACGTGACGCGACGCTCTGTGTGGCGTCCTCCGTAATATCTAGTACATTACAACTGCTCAGCGTCGCGCCGGCGTCCCGTCCCGCCGCGCCGCGCCCGCTGTGTGCAGAGACCTTCATTATTACTCAAGATCGATTCTGTTCTTTATCGAACAGTCTTGAATCTGGGGGGCTATCCGCAAAAGCTAGAGTAACGATGAAGCATGCAGTAACGAATAAAACAACATAATCATGTTATCCTAATTACGTGCGATGCTAAACAACCATAATTACTGTCGTCATTAGGCGTTTCCTTAATTAATGATACGGCAGTTTCATCTGATATATTAATGAGTTTGAACATAATGTCTGTCAAGTGACGGTATTGATGTTATTATCATTAAGGCTCGTACAGACTAGTGCGATATCGCGGGCGCGACGCGACACTAGTAGCACAATTTCTTTGTCGGTGCTTGTCGCGGCAGCGATATCGCGCGAGTCTGTACGAGCCTTTATTCTAGTGGTCTACAGAATAGGGATGATGCCTGGGTAAAAAAAAAGAAAAACTGTTTAGTCCGTCACTGACTGACGGACTAAACAGTTTTTAGTAATAAAAAAATTAAAGTATTTTTTGCTTTATCATATTAATAAAAAAATACTTAGATAAAACACATTAAACTTGGGGAGTGGGGGCTCGTTACGTCACAGCTCAGTATAAAATTTAATGAGAAGTGACTTCATGCCACATTTGAACTCAATGTATCGCCGTAATGTTTTGATTACGTAAAAAAAGAAAAAATACGTGTCCAATATTTTTTAATAATCTACATGACGGCCTAAAAATATTTTTTTAGTCATCATCCCTATTACTGTAGTTTAGGTTTGACTGCAAAAAAAAATTATATGGAATTCTGAAAGTAGTTAAAACACCATGTTCTTTGGTTTTTCATAATTTCGTCGCTGTATATAATTTGCTGGATATAAGTCTCATTCGTGCATTGGCGAGAAGCACAACATCAAGAAGTGGAAGTAATTTGGAGAAGCCTTTGTCCTGAAGTGGGACAGATCAGTCTAACGTAAAAAGCCAAAAATATGATAGATCATAGGAATGCAAGAACTGCCAAAAAGTATCGTTTTTTTTTATCGATATCGATTTCAATATGGAACTATGGTGTTCAGTTTTTTAGATGGCTTGAACGGCGTAATATAAACTAAAACTTATTATTAATTTAGTTAAGTTTCTCTTTAAGTGAACTGTAATTTGTTCTTTGAGAAATAAATGTCTTTAAACCGAATATATCGGAAAAAAAAAATACTTTTTACCGGGATCTGTCAACATCCTTAAAAGGCCTATTCAAACCTAAGCGGTATTCGCTACCATCTGCGGTAGAGTTCATCCGCGAGGTATGTACCTCTACCCAGAGCGGCAGCGAATACCGCTTAAGTTTGAATAGGCCTTTAGAGATCTAGAACGTAATTTTGTACAGGTATCTTTTAGTTCACCAGGTACGGTCTACGTCGTGGAAACATTATTTGTTTGATTGGTATTACTAGCCGTAGTAATTCACTTACCCAGGATCAATTAGAAAGGGTGCCAAAATTAAAGGTATGCAAATCCTATGTAAAGACGGATCTGGTTCCAATTTTGTACATTTTAGTCTCGAACAGACACGACTCTTTTTGAAACTGTGTGGGAAATCAATGCTAAATTATTCTCGTATAGTTCAGACACAACTGGACTTTGTCCCATTAAGAATAACATCGATTGTCCATGTACGTAATCATTTTGTAATAAAAATACAATATTTTACGTTGATTTTTGTGAAGTATTTTCTCCAAAATTACCTACATTATCATTTATAAATGTATGAAGCTCTCTTAAAAATGACTTCAACACTCTCCGCTGACATCCAATTAATAAATCATTTACTTACCTGGAAGCGATAACAAAGAGCGAGCTTTTAAAATTAAAATATTTTCACTGGCAAAATTAATCTGGGTTTGGACTACTTTGCTGTATGCTCATAATTATCGCTGAATCGTGTCATCTTATTTTTAATAGAACCGAACTCACTGAGAGCCTATTTTTGTCCGGTTATTAAAGGCACTTTTTATTAAAAAATCACTATAACTAAAAAGACTTCCAAGACAGAAATTAATGGGTTACTTGTAGCCAAACATGCTCCATCGTTGGTTTCATCAGGTGGGATCTATTACTTTACCGCATGCAAAATACCTTATATAAAAAGGGGTAACCTCCACACTACATGAAAACAATACGACAATAAATAACATGTGAAGACCCATCTTTAAACATACGTTACCAAGCACCCATTTTTTCCACACACTATAACATAAATGTTTCAATTTGTATTCAGTGTATTGCCCGAGTACCTCATGCCGGATAGAAATGTTATAGGAGGATAATAATTTTATTCATATACCGTCGCCCTGTACCTATCTAGGAACGGCTGTAAAAAAATTGGCTGTCTATGGAGGAACTGAGTGACGTAACGCAAGCTTGTTTTTTCTAGGAAGGAGATAAATAAAATGAAGGTCTTGTCTTGTAAGATAAAGTGACAAGATGTTTTTCTTTTGCTACCGTCAATATACTCTTGCCAATGTTAAATATCTGCCCTGTTTTCAAGGTTCTCAGATACACTCGCAGTAGTTGTGATTCGACAAAGTTACCTATTTCGCATTTTTCTTTCTTTCTTTCTTTTCTTTTTATTTAAACGATTTTCTTTCTAAACTGAGTGTACACAAACCCCAATTGTACCAATATGCTCTATCCAATAGAGATAAAATTCAAGTTAATATCCTAGAATCCGGCTATTGAACTTTTAAGCTTCGTCCAAAAAACACCAAAATTATCAGAACTTCGGAACGCAACATCATTTAATATTTCGCTCAGGTACACGATTGATTTTTCGTCGAAAAACATGGCTGACATTACTTTATAAACTCTTGCATACAAAATTAAATTGGACTGTCGTTGGGCCACAAATGTCAGTTTTATCGTCGGTTTTGGATCCTGGGTTTTTTCTGTTACTATTTTAGCATAAAGATTTCTATCGATACGCCGCCTAATCATTTAGTTTGCCTAACTCATTCCAAACTCATCATCTCTCATTTCAATGTAGTTGAATATCAGTATTTTACATGGAGCGACCGCCTATCTGAAGTCCACATCCCATTTACTAGGCAACACGATACCCCTTGGTAAGACTGGTTGTCAGACTTTTGGGCTTCTGACTAGCCTTAACGACTCTCAAAGATCTTCGAATGATAGCCGGGACCAACGGCTTAACATGCATAAACGCTGTCCAACCGAAGCCCGACTTTACTCATTATAACTATACTTTCCTTTTGTTCTTAATATCTCTAAACTACTTCATTTGTGTATCAATACTCGTATCTTTGGATCTTACAAAATAAACTATCCCAATCGTCAATAATTCTGGACCCAAGATAAGAAACGCTACACTACAGCATCATATTTCACCGTTCCGAATCTTATCCAATACAGTTAATACGCAGCGGATCCCCATAATGAAATGAAATTGCCTGGTCGTCTGAGCGATATAGGCGATGACGTAAGCAACGCATAAAGGGCTCGGAAGGGACCGTTTAACGGAAACAATGTGTAGTAAAACCTCGTTTTATACCGAATAACGGGGAGTTACAAACTTTGTTCAAAGTTGAGGTATGTGGGAGGTATTTTTCTCGTAAAGTGAGACGGATGTTTGTGTAGCTATAGGATTAGGGGTTTGGAATAAATATTTTTGTGTTGTTTTTTACAAAGTTGGAGGTTGCCTGCTTGTCTAAATTATGTGAGCCTTCACAAATGACGGTATTTAAATGTTTCCGGCACAGCCTACGCAAGCGGTCGCTCAGCTTTTCATTTCACTACAGCATCAACAGTCGTCTCCGATTCTTTACAAAGGTCATTGTGGTACTTAGGTATATATAATTAAATATAGTCTGATAACTATGTACTGCTATGCCAGTTTTAGAATATACAACAACAATTTCAATTAACGTAATCCCCGTACTTACGTGACTTCAAGCAATATGCCAGTGAACATAGAAATATACAACTTGTAACTTGGAATTCTATTTAACCCACATACAAACATCAAGTTAGACTCGTGCTTTAGTTCTTGGCATCGACTCGGCATTTTAAAACGTACCAATACACTAAACATAGCTTCTATAGCACAGTGCATCTATTACTAAACAGTGTCTCAACAACCCATACATTTTATAGTTCTGAAGGTATGTGAAAAGCGACATTCTGAAATCTTCACTGCGCTTCTTTGGTTTAGTGGTCGTACATGCAAGCGTGACTTAAGCGTTGAGTGGCAGTAGCCTCGCCTCCTAGTATTATATGTAAATTCACCCGCTCTCTGCCTACCTCTTTTGGGAAATAAAGGCGTGGTGTTATTCAAATTCTTTATTTCAGACATGAGTCTATAGTGTTACTATCACAAAATAACTTAATAACTAGTGTTAGTAAGTAATAAGGAGATAATACTTCAAATATCAACTGGTATGGATTCTTACCCAGTGGCGCAGAAGAGAGGAGTCTCACCGATCTGAGAACACGCTCAGGTTACCGTTGGTGGTGGCGTGCAGCGGGCTGGCTATGGAGGCGGTCCTTTTTCTTATTATGGCGTAAAATTCGTCTGTGCGCGCCTCTGCAAACACTGTGGACGCACTTCAACGGCACGACAGCCCCAACAGTATCCTCATTATGTTTATCTAAAGGTCTCTGCACACAGCGGGCGGGGCGCGACGGGGCGGGACGCCGGCGCGACGCTGAGCAGTTGTAATGTACTAGATATTACGGAGGACGCCACACAGAGCGTCGCGCCACGTCGCGTCGAGCCGGACGGCTCTGTGTGGCGTCGTCCGTAATATCTAGTACATTACAACTGCTCAGCGTCGCGTCGGCGTCCCGCCCCGCCGCGCCGCGCCCGCTGTGTGCAGACACCTTAATGGTCCAAACTGCGGTACGGCAGACATATAGATATACGTACCGCAGTTTGGACCATAAGCTAGACTTGACTTACTGTAAGTAGTCAATATTGGTAGACTGTGACTTTGCATAGCTTAACCGTTCAGGAACATTTACCTAAACAATGGCAGCGTACAACAGTTTAACACCTTCGTTAATGGTAGATGTGTCAACATTGTTGAACTTTGCAGAGGTCTGCTTTTGGGCCAATGTTTGACGTGGGTTTGGGCTGTTGGTAATGGAATAGGAAGAATGTTATTTGCCCCCAAGTCGAAATTGGTAAGTGTTAATACGAAATAGTTGGTTTAAGTTGTGCTCTTACAGGGTAACTTTAGATAGGTCGATAAACAAAGTTATGTCGATATATGAACAGTTTTAAAATAAAAAGGGCTACGATTTTGTTATCTATCTTGGCGCATTCTTCGAGGCGTCCTCAAAAGACTCGTTAATGTTTACTAAAAAATTATCTGAGGCATCATAAAATACAGAAAACATTATTGAAACCTTTAGGTATCGACTATATACTTTTCGGAAAGAAAAAGTAAAGAATAACCGCTCTTTACCCTCGAACATAGAGACAAGGCGAATTTTTGTAACACTGTTTTCCACCGCTGCCGTTTCAATAAGATTAACTTCCGTTTTCATCATAACTGCTTATAAATATTGTACAGTATAAAACTTCCTATAGCGAACCATTCTGAGAGGATCCCGCTATAATCTTGATGGATATCGCCTCACTGCTGGCAGGTGGATTAATGGCAACAGAGTAATGTTGTTACTATGGAGGTTTATATTGATGATGATGGTCTGTCTCTGTTGTTATAAGTAATAGCTGTAAGCTACATAGATATTTCGAGTGACTGTTGGATCGATCCAATGATTCTCGACAAATTGACTAATACCTGCGTTCTTTTAACTATTGAAGTCATTAAAGCGAGTCAGTTTGTTTTTTCTGCTAGGATATTATCTAGGAAGCATCCCGATGTATGGTGTCCGATAAAAGGTAATCGGCCCAGCTAGTATTTATCATCATATAAGCCGAAAGACGTCCACTGCTGGACATAGGCCTCCACCAAGCTTCGCCACATCGACCGATCCTGTGCTTTTCGCATCCAGGGCATTCCTGTGGCCTTCAGGCCGTCATCGGTCCACCTTGTGGGAGGCCTTCCATCTAGCTAGTATTAAACTTTTAAAAGACGTCAATTGAATTGTTATGATACATTATTGCACTCAACCCAATCATTTCAGGTATTCCACCGTGACGATATAAAGTTATCCAAAAAGAACCATATTACCATCAGTGTATTTCCAATTCTACCGTTTCTTTGTAAAAAAAATGGTTGTCAGCCTTTGGAAGTATGATTTACGGTATATTGGTTTCCATAGAGCCCTTGTTATCGCTGTAAAAGGTTTTCGTACTTTGCGTAACATTCTTTTATGTGGCATTATGTATTTGAATGTGGGGCAGCGATTGTAGAATGTGAGCTTATAAGAAGTCCTGAAGAAAAGGTTTCTTCCTTTCTTTTTTAAGTAACCATTCTTGATGTAAAGCTTATTTCAAACTAATGAAATTCTGATAGGATAACTGCTAAGACACAGCTGCTAGTGAAATAAAATCTTTGTTATTATGACTCTTTTGTAGAAACTTTTGTATTACTGTTGTTGGTAGTCTAGAAAAGCACTTATACTCCCACAGTCCTATTCACTGAAAAGGACGCTATCCCAAATAATTCTAGCCCAAAATAACGCTAACCCAAATCACTTTAACCCTTAATTGAAGCTAGCCCGAATCATGGGATATGTTAGGGCTATTACGGCCATATTGTTTTCGTTTTTGTGAACAGTATTATCGCTCAATCCAATAACTGGGTTGTGGAGGTCAGATAGGCAGTCGCTCCATGTAAAATACGGGTATTCAGCTGCATTCGGGTAGACTGGAAGCTGACCCCAACATAGTTGTAAAAAGGCTAGGCATTTGATGATAAAACAGTATTATCTCTTGGAAAGTAAATTGGCTAGGTCAGTTGTTGGACTGTATAAGATGACTGCTGATGAAGCAATAAAAATAGTTATTTATGCAACTGTTGTATAATAAGGGGTATTCAAACACGAATGTGGGTTTACCACACGAGGCGAAGCCGAGTGTGATAATAGTATCACATGAGTGTTTTAATACCTAATTATGTACAGTTGCATACAAGACTTGTATCAATTCATGAAATCTTGGTACGCCTTTTAATATTGTTTTCTCGAATTTTCTGGTAATAATTGGGTAGAAATGTCCTTTGCTGTATTAGAAATATCTGGTGGTGTGTTATCAAAGCTTGTATCACTCATTTTTGTAAACAACAAACCTATACATTTTTGCAATACTAATATCGAACAAAAATGGCGGGATGCGACGTGAACTCGAATAAACTATAAGTTTTTTTTTAAATTACGGCGCTGTGGTAGTAAAACGTGCGTACATGACAATGTTCTTTTTTTGAAATTCATAAATGTGGCTGTTTGATGAGTATGGAAGGGATCGAAAACCCAAAGGAGTTGCATAATGAAATTTAGTACAACATTATAAGTTAACACTCGTTTGGATGATATTATGGTTACTATGACACCGGTTGTTTTAATGTTGGCAATAAGCTAACGGTTTCAGAAACCTTTATCGAGGACTAGCTTTTGCCCGCGACTCAGCCCGCGTAGATGTCGGTTATCGCGTAAAAAAGTAGCCTATGTCCTTCTCCATATCCCAGGCTATATCTCTGCCAAATTTCATGACGATCGGTTCAGCGGTTTAGGCGTGAAAACGTAACATACAGACAGACAGACAGACAGACAGAGTTACTTTCACATTTATAATATTAGTATGGATTTATAGCATGGGTGTAGATAAAATAAATAATACGCGTCGACTTGAGAAATTCTTCATTTTTCAAATATTTGTCTTGCAAGATGAAGGAATCCGATTGGAAGTCTTCTCGTACCTTTTTTAAAAGGAATTTTCTATAGCTTCCTGCGAGGTGCGTTAGTCCCCTGGGTCTTTCTGTCCCTCGTAATGTAAAACGTGACGCGATGTATTGATTTTTAGGGATCGTTTTAAATCATAATGGAGTTCTTTGGGTTGTTTTTCGTCTCTATTTTGAGCTGTAAGCTTCATCCTTTGATATTGGTTATTCGTAACATCTAAATTGCAGATATCAAGACGTCGACAATGTGACACATTTCTACTTTATCCCTTAAGAGGGCCTTTCCCGGTCCGTCTATCGTCAATGCGAGCATGATTGAAAAGCTTGTTGTTTCATCCAGCCCAATGTTAATGCTAACAGGCAAGTGAGAACGCAATAACATTGAACGAAAAATTGTGTGCAGAAATTTCATAAAACTTGTTCCAGGAAATACGTGTTTTTGAGAAAGCCTTACAAGTTTGTGAAATAAATGTGTGTTATTTAGAATCTCCATTACATGTGCGATGTTTCTATGGAGGTGTTTTCTTTATTTTTACAATTTATGAGTACATTATGAACGGCCAATGTTCAGGTAAAATGTGTGCAAAAAGCAGATTTTTGGAGGCTTATACTGAATTTGTTTTTCCAAATTTTATTTTTTTGCTTTCATAGAAACCTAGATATAGTGCACATGATACCCAATGAGTTCAACATTTTCATTGGAAAATGTGTTCCAACGTCATAATCACGTACGAGCGTTTGTATGAAAAGTATGACGGATTGGCCGCTCTTAAATTGGTAACACATCGTTTAGCTTCTTGATTATGCAGTTATTATAAACGGAGGCGGAGGTATACTTTTTTATCACTGACTATATTTTTGACAACCTCATACAATACCTACACTTATAGAGCATTTTATGGTCATGAACCAGAGAGCTGGGAGTGATGACCATATTAATTACGAACGGTCATTAATTTATTCAGAAAATAGTCCCATAGTCAACAAAAACATTCTTGGTATAAATGAAAAACTGTTTAAAATGTATGATTGCTACAGATGTTTCTAAGTTCAGTCTTCTAACAAGAAAGCAACAAGCTACCTTATAAAAATGCTAATTTTATTGCGGATGATAATTTTTTTTTTTTATCGAAGCCTTCAACTTTTTATGAAGTCCTTGTTTTGTTGTGCTTTCAGCCTTCAATAGTTAATTAAAATTGAAATTGCGGTTAACCTCAAGGAAAAACTTAGTTATAAGGCACCTACAGGAAAACCTACATTTAGTTCGTTATGAAGTTTGAACGAAATAAATAACATTTGTTAAAATCGTTTTTTATATGAGGCTTTGTCTCGAAAATCCGGGTGGCAGATACCCAAAAAAAAAATTCTTACAATGAGAAAAAATCTTGAATGGCCTCCTTAGACGATTTTTTTAATATTACTTAAGTAATTAATATGCCGTGTGGTGCCGAACGTAAAGAAAAGCACCACCCCATTTCCTCCCGTGGGTGTCATAAAAGGCGACTAAGGGACTTACTAGAGAATGGTCAGCAGCGTTCTCTATGCATTTTTAACACCATACTGCGATCGCCAACCCGCCTGACATGCGTGGCGATTATGGCAATCCCCCCAATTGGAGGAGGCCTATGTCCAGCAGTGGACGTCTTCGGCTGGAATGATGGATGATGATGAAGTAATTAATACATACAGAAGTGTCTAAAAATATAGCAAAATATTCGAGCCAGCAACATTACCTTGCAAAAAAGAGTTTCGATGGATTCGGGCCCCTCCAATTACGAAGATCCGACCATAATCCTTGGTAAGCGTTGATTACATTGTAAGACAGAATTAATAACTTACCGTGGGTGGGTACGGTTGCCCATCTTGCTAACATAGCCCTTAATCGCTCTCGTGACACCATGGGAACGGAACTCGTGACCGGTAATTGTAAGGGTCGACTTTGTTAACTCATCATATACATGTGTATGCAGAAAATTTTGTCTGGCGAATAGATCAAGTTTTTGGTAGTTTCTTTTTGAAGACGTGTTCTTTTTGAAGATATATTTTTTTTTTGTTTGTATTTGTGCCACGTGTATCTTGTTGTGGTTCTGGCTAGTAGTTTTTACTTAAGTGGCAGCGACGTCGTTAAAAGATCCGGATAAATATTACCCGTCTCTCCACTACTCCATTGCTTTAGGATGCATATCCGGTATGGCTCTAATAATCCTTCCATATCCTATGGGCACGTCTTCCCTACCATTATCGTGCCCCCCGGTCTACTCCTTGATATGCAATGGCCGTAGCCCCCATGAAACATGAGGCTCCAGGGGCTAATGTGAATCTTTGGATTCATTCGAGTAATCGAGTCTGGTTAAACCACTCGTCGGTGCATTTAATTCATTCATTCATTCAAAATATTTCTTACACTTTCAATCCCAAAAATGATGCATGGAAGTCTTAGAAAGTATGCCAATTCGAATTTTGTCTTGGCCAACCTAACTTAATTAATTAAAAAGAATTTGTAAGGAGTTTTGTCACGAGTGAGTACCCTCTCGACAAATCTTACTCCGGAGGGGAGTAATGTGGCGGTATCAACAACGCCACATGCGAACTACGCATCAAACCGGAGGGGAACAATGTGGCGGTATCAACAACGCCACATGCGAACTACGCATCAAAGATATGACGTCACAAATCCTGCATTGCGCTATCAGAGTTTACCGCGCGACTAGCATAATATATACAACATCCCATCATCAACCGTTGGGTAGTTGCCCACCAGACACAATACCCGTCTGGTCGGAGGATCCTCGGATCTCTTTACTATAGAGTATGAGTGAACTTTACACCCTGTTCCTCATGCCTCTGAACTGTCATAGCAAGATTTTTCTGCGGTAGGAACATACCAAACATTTTTCTAAATAAAGCGTTAATGTTAATTTAATCGGTCAATAGGAGGCTTATTAGGCTATAATGATTCAGTAATGCCGTAGATACATGACTCTGTTATTATACATGACTAAGCATGTAGGTAGTATAATAAACACGTGTTACGACTTGATAAGCGGTAAGTAGTAAGTCACAATGGAAAATATTTATGAATTTTTTGTTCTTACATTTGTTTCCTAATTTAGTTAGGTGAAGTGCAAAAAAAAAAACTTAAAAGGGCCTTGTCATTGTAGCGGAGTAATTGTGCGTTTTTAGGTTAAAAACTGTACCGATAATGAAACCGCTTCACCATTTTGGACGTTCCTTCCTGGGTTGTGCACCAATCAGCTATTCTCCTATCGGCACCAAATAATGAGGACAGCCCATACTGTGGAAAAAACATTAACCAGTCGGCAAAGTGGTAACGGGGCTGTGCCCAGGGCAGGGACGCCTGAACTTACACTTAAGTATCGTCCTTCGTGGAGGCAAGGCTATTTTATAATCCAAGATTCTGATTAACAACACTGCTGTCGAAACTGGTATTAGGTATTGTTGTTGTTTGACCAATAAATAAACTAAATTAACGTTGAGTAAGCTCGGGGCTTGTAGCTTATCCCAAAAGCAAATAATATGAACTCAACTGTAGTCAAGTTCTCATTAGTCTATATTGAGAGCAGCTAATTCAATATTAAGTAAGTACTTAATGACTACAACACTGTATCTGACGTTATCAAATGACAGAGCCTAGGTCGCAAAGAAATGTAGCCTGTTTTTTATATTAGAAGGCAGTCTGTTATAAAAGGAGTTGTAGGGAATCTTTATTAAGGTTTTATAACGCACCAGTGCCTTATTAAGTATATTAGAACTCGTATCTAAGGTTTAAGCGTCCGACACTAGGTGTGATTTAATAGCAGTGAAGCAGTTTGTCTGGAAAGTACTACCTCTATACCTATATTGTACCATCGTTGTGCAATCTATAAACCCATGACTTTGTAACAGTGCCGTGTATCTTGAGAGGCATGTCGTGAGTTCAAGTACCTATGAGGTGTGAAATTTGGCGGAAGATTTTGTGGATTCCATTAGCGCCTCAATTTTCGTCACAACGACGCCATTCCGGAAAAAATTGGGCACATAACGTACACGTTTATCCCATATTAAATACCGTATTTTAATTAAATAATTTACACCGAAATTGGGAAGGAAAACATGAAGCACATTTTTGCTCAAAACATTTCCACATCGTATTTGTTTTTCAACCCCTTATCTTATCGTGTAATTGTAAAATGCGACCTAATTTTGTGTGTCTAAATGTCCTGGGCTTTAATTTGTTGTTCACGGATTTCGAAATATGTGTAAGGCTTTCTGCCAGTTTGAGCATAAGTAGTCCATCAGACAAAAATTTAAACATGAAAAAAAATGGCGGACTGTGGTTGAAAAGGTTCTCCTTGTGATTTAATTTGGAGATCAATAAGTTTTGAGGTCAATTGTATACTCAGATTAACACGGATCCGGGAATTGGGTGGCAATATCTCGACTTTACCATTTCGCTCAATTCAGTATAACATCTAAGTAAAGATTCTTGTATGTGGAATTCGACATCCGCTTTTATTTTGCCAATCCAATAAAACCGGAATCGATTTTATTTCACGTTTTCTATGACTCTATTTCGCCTTCTGTGGAAGTATGTTTTTATTAGATTTGGTTTTTTCCATGCTTATCTAATCATCTAATGTTTTTGCGTGTTATCCTCATGTTTCCGTAGCGCAATGATGGACTTCCTACTTTAATTTTAAACTCGTATTTATTTTTCTTGATTTGAGTTGAGTATGGCAAGATTTTCTTCTATTGCACAGGAGGGTCTTATGATTTAATTGAAGCAACTCAGTTTTCAATCGTCACTTCGAGAAACATTATTGACTTTTCTTCTGCTAACTCACTGCTTTTTTGCCTTGCATTTATTTATCTGTTTCACTCATTAATTAAGTAAGGTCTACTCCCAACTTAAACATTCAATAAATCCTATTCTTTTTGTCTTTATTCTATCATAATCTAGTTGAATTTAATTTCAACAAAGCAACGAACGTGCTTTCATTTGTACTGATGCACTTAGTTTTGATACCGTTGGGAGTTTCATTCATTCTGTAAAAGGGAAAAGAGCGACGATGCATACATCCGCGATGCTCCGTCGTCACGGTAGATGCTGTATAGGCCGGGGTATATAAAATATCTAGATTTCGTTTAACTGTTGTTATTTTTCGGTTAGATAGCATTTTTACTTCTTTTTGAAGATTGATCGTCTGTTTTTTTGATGTCAAATGGTGGTTTTGCTACTATCATTACATTGCTTTCCATCAAGCGAGTCGAGGTCAAGTAATAAAAAATATAAAAAAAACTATACATCTACACAAATAATGAAAAGTTCTGGAGTGGCGATCGCGTACCGGAAGACGTAGCGTTGGAAGGCCTCCCAAATAGTAGTCCGATGACCCTGTGAAGGCCGCAGGAATCCGCTGAATGCAGGAAGCAAAGAACCAGTTGAGCCTATGTCCAGCAGTCAATCTTTCGGCTGAAATGATGATGATACAAATAAATAAAAATGAAGTGTCTCTTTGGAATCTCAAAATAACAGCATTTAACTAATTGCATATGAAAGTATAAACGGTAGGTACTTATATAACAAATAAAATTTATTTTATTTTATGTGTGCTGGCTTACCTCCGAAACGGCTGGAGCACAGCTAGTCATACATAAAATCATATCGATCCTAGTGCATTGTACAGTGGGACGCTCGTCAGTGGTTACAAGATCATATAAGTTGGTCTCACATTCTATTGAAGCTGTACTTGGCTATATTCCATTTGAAATAAGATTAGACATTTAAAAAAACCTTTTTTACAGTCCGTTCAACCGATTTTGACTTCTATTCCGTAGGCATATGGATGGCATTAAAAGCAAAAAAGTGGTTACAATACCAACTATTTACTGCAGCTGCCATTTGTCATGCCACCAACGCAGTAGAAGTCAAAATCGGTGTCGGTCAGCTCAAATTTAAGTGTTACCACGGACGTGCTGTCTACAACTGTTCTGATATTCAGCTGCTGTCGTCCGAACCCCACGCATGAATTCTCTGAACCTAGAGAAGAAAAAAAATCCATTAAATCCGAAAAAATAAACATCAATAACTAAACTACACACTGAACGGTAAATACAGACCCTGATTTATGAAAGTATCACAACTCGCAATGATTCATCGATATTTTGTGTCCTGCGTAATACTAATAACTGTCATTTTGTTTTATTAAGTTAAATAATTAAGCTACCTTATTTTCCTAAAAGAAAATTGAGAATGCAGACAGTTAAAGACATGTCATTAGCCCGCGGCTCCGTCCGCGTGGATGTCGGTTATCGCGTAAAAAAGTAGCCTATGTCCTTCTCCATATCCCAGGCTATATCTCTGCCAAATTTCATGACGATCGGTTCAGCGGCTTAGGCGTGAAAACGTAACATACAGACAGACAGAGTTACTTTCACATTTATAATATCAGTATGGATTGATTATACTTTTACCGTCTTATTCATAATAAAGTTATCCGTTTCATGAACCTATTTTAGCTATTATTATTAGAACTGTTTTGTCCCTTTCTGTCAAGTTAAAATGAAGTTTGACAGAAAGGGACAATTAATTCGATAGCTAAAATAGGTTTATGAAGCGGATAACTTTATTATGAACAAGACGGTTAAGGTTTTTCATTTTTCGCTTTTATTGTCTTTGATCCAGATAATTATGGGAAATGGAAATTAATTTAAGTTATAATGTAGGTATTACTTCCATGAAGTTTAAAATTCATCAGCCTTCTATATAATTCATCACCAATCCACCGCGCTTTGATGTCGAAAACTCTAATAAACTTATCAGATATTTCATAAGATAACTTTAGATAACGTTCACTAGACCGGTTTCATAAAGCAATAATTCGGCTCGTTAGAAAATATTTTACGACTCTCAGTGAGTGAGTACAAGTAAAATATTATTCAAACGTTTTTTTGCTGGTAACATTAATTTTATGGCAAGCCCGACGCCAAGTCATTCGCGCGTATTAATTAGGAAAATGTTCTATAACGCAAAGGATAATTAAAACGAAGTGACATTGGACATTATGAGCGTGTTTTTTTTATTATTATAGTGAGCAACGTTTTCGAGTATGAGGCAAAGTATGGTAGTAAAATCACACTGGTGAAATAATCGTTAAAAATCGAATTATCATCAATCAACTCAGCCTATCGCAGTCCACAACTGGACATAGGCCTCTCCAAGGCTGCGCCACAACACTCTGTCCTGCACCTTCCGCATCCAGTCTGTCCCAGCCACTTTTATGAGGGCATCGGTCCATCTAGCTAGGGGGCGTCCCACTCTACGCTTGCCGATACGCGGTCTCCACTCCAGGACTCGTCTGCTCCACCGGCCATCGGTTCTTCGACAAACTTGGCCAGCCCACTGCCACTTCAGCTTGCTTACTCTGCAAGCTATGTCGATAACTCCGGTTCTCTTCCGGATAATTTCATTCCTGATTTTATCCTTCAAAGAAACTCCGAGCATAGCCCGCTCCATAGCGCGCTGAGCGACTTTAAATTTGTGGACGAGCCCGACTGTCGAGTGTCCACGTTTCGGCATCGTATGTCATAACGGGCAGGACGCACGCGGAATTATCATAACGATTAATATAAAGAGTTCATTCGAATATAGTGTCAGCAAAAAAAAAGAGTTTTCTGGTAGATCATTGCTTAAATTGGAATTCATTGTACGTAAGTGAATAAGGGACTCCTGGTGTATACTGATAAAGCTCAGTGTTGCCAACTCCAATAAATCCGATTCGCTAGGCTGAATATAAAAAGTCGTTAGAAATTGCTAAAACTGATTTTACTAGGGACGGATCCAGGATTTCGTCCTGGGAGGGGTATGAAAGGGGGGCAAAAAAAAAAGTCAAAGCAGAGAGAGTTTTACACAAGTGATGTGACGTTGGCATATTGACAAAAGACATTAGTGCAGAATGTTGCAAATAAAACAAATTAAAGAAAATGTTGCATTCATTACAAAGTTGGCGGAAAACGTAGAAATCCATCAAAACTGTTTGATTTGTAATCTAAAGTCGTCAGATAAGTCGCTACATCATTTGTCGTAAAAAAAAAAATTGTCGCTAAGGCTTAAGCAAAGTCGTCATTTCTAGCGACAAAGTCGCTAAATTGGCAACACTGCTTTTAGGTTTATATTTAGTATTTAGTAAGATACACTAGCAGTTAATTAGCTGATGTGTGTGTTTCAAATAGCTTGGAGATATTTAATCTGTCCAAGTGTCCAGTCGGTTCTTGAAGCAGTTCAGTGTAGGAGCCGTCACAAAATTATGGACGAGAGACTGCTCACTGCTGTCTTTACGTAAAACTGTTACGAAACGATACGTCATTGATGTATGAGTGACTGAAGATGCAAGTACACCACTTTGGTAATATAAGAATGATTCAGAGTTAGAAACACGTTTTCCTTAAGGAAAAAAGCGGAGATATGAAGAGTCAGTCATCGTGATAAATTCTTGGCACAAGATGTATCCATCTACTTTTTAGTATTTCAATATTGTAGTTTGGTTGCTAGGCCATCTCATACGAGTACTAACTTGCCTATTCACTAAATAAATAATACAACGATAGAAAGAAGAGAGAATAGAGAGAATTTTTGTTTATATTTTATTTTCTTAATTAAATTGTTTGCGAAGAAAACTTAGCGTAGCGAACACAAAGGTCATTTCTCGGTGCTCTCTATGGAAAAATGATAATATTAAAAATATTATAAATTGTGTTAATAATTTCTCGCTTAATAAATAACCTTGTATTTAATTATATCGCCTCATTAGTCTGGCTGTCTGGTGGCAGTGCGGCTGTGGACTTTGAGCTTAGTCCGACTCCCAGCTCTGGTGTATTATTACATTTGTCGGTTTCCAAAATTCGAACGATTTGAGATTGGACATGTGCCCAAAAATTACGATAGGATCGGTTCTTTACTGGGGTCTGTGCTTATGAAGTCTACATCATCAGCAGAATGACCTATTTTTGACATCAGGCAGCATTTTTGTTGTTTTAAAAGGTTGTCCGAAAAGTTACAGGTAGTTATTTATGTCCGTGATTCAACGCATCGGGAAACTTCCGGAAGTTAAGGTCTTTAGACAAGCCGGTAATCACATATTAGAATGGATTCTTTGTCTTAAAACGTATATAAGTTCCTTCACCGTTCCTTTTTACTGCGTCGCGCTGTAGTTTTGTGGAAACGATGGATGCACTGTCTGAAAGTTGATATGGATAGAGGGGGCGACTACTAACAACACTAACACAACGAGTTACACTGTTTGTCCACCGACACCGTCAACGAAAAGCTAGATTATTCCAACGGAACGTTACGTCCCGTTGACGGGCGTGCGGTGGACACGCGGCCATAGTACAATTCGCGTAAGGTAAAAAGACCGGTGGCCAGCGTACAACTGTAACGTTTTATAGATCGCATCACGTAATAAGAGCGCTGGCCAACCGATCAAGTTATACCATACCATTTTTACGTTACGCGAACTATTATAACGATTGTTTTTGCGGTTGGCCAACGCGCTTTTTACGTGACGCGAATGTCATCTCGTTCTCGTTGGTCCCGTTGACGTGGCGGTGGACAAATGGTCTAATAGAGTAGTATGGAAGAAAAATACACTTTGCGCTGACCCCAAATAAATTAAGATAAGGCCAAGAAAATGATTATGATGATGATGGAAGTAGAAGGCAATGCTGCGCTGATCTCTTTAAAATTGAGATAATTAAGGGAAGGAGAATTATGAGTTGGGTGATAATATTTCAAAACGCTGATGAACATAGCCCCCAAAACATGTTATCTAGGTACTTATATTTAGTTACAGCTAACTAAAGCTGCGGTGACAGATAGGTCGTATCAACAAGATAATTAATTCTGTCATCTTTATTAATACTGATTACGTGCAAACAATGACGTCACTTATTTTATTGGACGCTGATAACACATATCAACGTTATCGGTCAATCTCTTGCGCAAACTTGCCGAACCCTTTTAACAGAATAGTTTTATCGTTAGGTAACATTCTGTGCAATTTTTTTTCCATTGTTTCTTGTTTAATCCATATCTATATTAATAAAGCTGAAGAGTTTGTTTGAACGCGCTAATCCCTGGAACTACCAGTCGGATATGAAAAAACATTTCGCATTTGGTAGCCCAATTCTTGAGGAAGGTTAAAGGCAACCCTTAGGAGCTGAGCAAAAAAAAAAGTCAGAAAGAACGCTAATCGACAACGAAGTAAGGGCTTTATCACACTAGCGAGTTGCGAGCGAGTGGAAAGCGGGGCGAGTGCGCAGCGAGCTCGCCGCGGGTGGGCAGCGAGTTCGCGGTGTACGATCCGCGTTTTATACATTCAGTGCCAGAATGGATTGAAAACAAAATAAACGCGAATGTATAAAATGGCGTCGACAGCGCCGTTCGCCGCGAGCTCGCTGCGGACCCGCGGCGTCTTCGCGGTGTGTACGCCGCACACACGTTGCGAACTCGCGGCGAGCTCGCTGCGTACTCGCCCCGCTTTCCTCTCGCTCACAACTTGCTAGTGTGATAAAGTCCTAATAGCGCAGGCAGGCGATGCGATACGGGGAGGGTCGGGGAACAAGAAATTTCACTTCGACGAAGTCAACTATACCATAAAAATATCATTTGCCATTTGGCATTAGTGTAGCTATCTATCAGTAAAATATATTTTGTAATCTGATCATTACTTCCAGAAATTACCTCATAAAAACAAACAAACAGTTTTACCACCTCCTAAATATTAGTTTAGTTAAACCTCTTGATCCCTCTGGAAACTTTCATCAAGAATTGTTTGACTGCAGCTATGTTTATTAGCAAAGGAATGACGCATTTCTCATTTAAGTTTAGAATGTCTCATTCCCAGACATGGAATGGGAAAACCCAAACGACATTCTTTAGCTCTAAAATTGACTCGTATTCAAATTGGACGAAACTTGGTAATTTAAAACAAATTATGTTTTGAATGGAACTCACGACTATACATGTTTTTGGGATCCCAAGCTTGGTACTGATTCAACTGGAGGTTTTCGTGTGGTAAAAAAGGTTGTCTTGATAATTCGTCTGTTTTTCTATACATATATGAGGTAGACTGAGAATTGTATCATGCTCTTAAATAGTTTTTATCTTTTTGCTTCCAAGGACCTCCTTTTTCGAACCCAAGTCTATAAAGACAAAAAAGTTAAGTGTTACTTAAATAAAATGCTACTGTACCTCTGTATTCCTCTAATTGGTACTTTGACAGATTGGCCAAACATGATTGTATCCTAAGAAAGTTCACTTCACCTTTAATACTCATGATTTCTTTTTCATTGTTTGGTGCTGCGAGTACCTCAATCCCACGCAAATTGTTCATGAAACCTCCAGTGCGATTTACGCTTGTTACTTGAACAAAGTGGCAATTTGTTACTAATTATACTTTTATTTACAAGGACTTATTTAATTATGAGTAGCTAGGGACTTGTAGCAATTGTTGCTGAGGCCACTTCGCTTAGAAATAAGTATGGCCATGGATGCAAGTATAGGAATGTGGCCCCGCCTTCATTAGTGAACGATCGACTAGATCCTTTTCAGATAAGTTGTTCCCGGCAATGTCTAATATGTCTATACTAGATTTTGAATAGCTTTTTAATCAAACAATAATGGCATCTCCCAAGTTGCGCCACAACTCTGTTTTCCCCATCCATTCTAGTTGAGGTCACCGATAAATTGGGATTAGGAGGCGTTTTTCGCTGTGTAGATAGCGATTCGTCATTCCCCTGCCATTATCCCAATTTATCAGGGGACGCCATAATACGTCTTTTTCTGCCATCCATATCAGCGTTCACTTACCACACATCTTTGTCATATCCATCCATTTTTTCACTTGTTCGCCTCCTCTTTTGTAAACACCAACACTCGTACATAAATAAAACCTTTCTTTTAACAGGACTTTCTCAAGTCGTAAAGACTACATTTACGCAAGGTAATTTCCCAAAACACGCAGAGCCGAAAATTAACTTTTGTTTGCTTCCGCAGCTTAAAAAGATTTATTCAGAACATCTCTTAATAAATGCTTTTGAATTAAACTCCACTTACATAAATTCCTAAGGCCGCAAAAACTCGACCGGTCCCTTACCTAACGCAGGTAAATCCTTAATTAAAGAAAGGATTCAGCGGAATTACGGCCGAAGCTCGGATGCGATCCGGCGGACCGGAATATACGGAATACGCCAACTGTCACACTGAGAACATAAAATAAGAACATTCAGAAGTCCCACTAACGTTGGTAATATTGACGTACAAAAGCCAAAAGCAAGCAAAGCACAAAAAAAAAAAAAATGACAGTCATAAGGACTGCCGACGGAAGTAAAAACTCAAAACTTTGGAATAACTGACAGTCTAACACAACATGTCACGAGCATGTGGAACATTTCGGTGATTGCGTCAACCCATAAGTTGTTCCCCTACCAAAAATCACTCAACGCGGCTAAAGAAAAAATCTGTCAACTGAAGTTATTTCTTCCTCAGCTAATCCACGGACTAAAAACCTCAAAAAATTTCAGCAAAAATTTGCTATGGATACAGTATTAGCAGTAGTTTTGGAGCATCCATTAGTAAAAATATGAGACTTAGAATCAAAATGGCGCCCGGTATTGTTAAAGGCTTTAATCGAAGACTGACTAGAATAAAACTTCTGTTGCATACACGCAGATGTGTCGAGAAATGTATTTTCTCTATTCAATTTATGTTGTTCTAATAAATGAAACGTTGTTTTGCTCTCAGTAATGTTCCTGTGTTATGTTTAATCGGTTGTTATTTGTTGAGGTAATTGCTTATGGCAATTTTATCTGAGATTCATAGATGTTGAAGACAAAATACTTGCTGTGTTGTATTTCTATTAAATGGATCAAAATTAGAAGGATCCTTTAAGATTGCGGATCTTTACGTTTGGGCTCTATCCGCCTTACTTATATTATAAACGCGGAATTAAGTTATACTAGGTTATAACGTCAAAAATGTATGATTATATCGAAGTTATTCCTAGTATAACTTTATTCCGCGTTTATAAGTATGGCGTTAAAAGTATGTTCTACTATCCAGAAGTTACGTGAACTGCATAGTTTCAGAATATATTATACAAGGCGACTGTAGAAAGCCCGTAGTTAAGGGCCTCAAGTCTGCTATTACAATAGTGTCAGAATGGTCTCTTCATTGTGAGTTTTTGACAGATTTGCCATACAAACACTGTCAAATACTCACAATGGCGAGACCATTCTGACACTATTGTAATAGCAGACTTGAGGCCCTGGACAAACGCGCAGAGAGCAACTAAAAACTTCATATTAATTTATCGACTAAGCTATTTTTGTAAATCCCCTGCCGACAATCGCCACGTGGCATTCACATGCAAAGCATGAATGAATCGTAATAAAAATAGATTTATAATACTTTCTCGGTAAACAAGAGCATGCTAATTCCGTCGAAAGACTCTGAATGACTATCCCTTTCATTTTGTCAATACAACTAAATCCGTTGCCTCATAAAATGTTGGGAAAATTCGCCTGCTCGACAGCAAACATATCCCCGTGGATATTGTTAAATGGATTGCTATACCATGTGCGCTAAGTTATTAGGGAGTAGGTTTTCTACAAACCTAACATAACACATAACACATAACATAACAACCATGCCTGCAATCCACGAAGGGCTAGGCAGATGTATACCTAGGGTTGCCAGCTCCGGTTTTATGTTTACGATGATTTGATATGATTAAATAAAGGACATAGGATGAAAATAAAGGATATATCATATTATTTTTATTAAAATGTTGTTATGGTATCAGTAGCAGCGACATTTATTAATTAAAAAACAATGTTAATATTAATACGCAATGTAACGTAGTTTGTCTCGAATTGAAGCCAAGTAGATAGTACGACCTGATTAGACTTTTTGTACCTGGTATTACTTTTGGCTGCTCTAAGAGCTTCTTCATTTTCTATAATGAAATTATAAAATTGTTTGCATCGTTGAAGTTCGATTTTCTTTGTAGTTCTGCTTTTACAGTGTCAATATCTAATTTATTTCATTTTTCACAAAATAAAGAACAAAGTATTGTCCTCTATTAAAAATTTAAAATAGGATGTCCTTTAAAATAAAGGACGTCTGGCAACCCTAGGTATACACATAATACACCCTCATTTCGCTAGTTATGTTTAAGTCCCATGTCATAGGGGGTGAACCTATTGCCATCAACTGGGCAAAAATGCAGAGTCCAGGCTGCTACTGACAAAATCCTGATGGTTTATCCCTGGATAACACTTTTCCCGACTTGGGAATGGAACCCCTGCCCAGAAGTAACGCTTGCGACCCCTAGACCAACGAGCCAGTACAAAACCTGTCAATAAATAATGTAATTTTATATAGCGTAAACATTGGTATTTTTTTTTTATTTGTTCTGGTTCCTTTATACAATAACTAGGAAGAAATCCACACTTTGGGCTTCTACTGAGAATTTCCTATGATCGAATGAATGAATGAAATGCACCGACCCCAGCGTGGTTTAAACGCAACGTTTTTAAAAAAGAAAAAAAAAAAGATTTACCCTAGCACCTGGAGCCTCATGTTTCATGGTGCTACAGTGACCATTACATGCCCAAGAGTAGACCGGGGGGCACGATAATGGTAGGGAAGACTTGCCCATAGGATATGGAAGGATTATTAGAGCCGTACCGGATATGCATCCTTGAGTAGGCAAAGGAATAGTGGAGAGACGGGTGATATTTAATTACGGGAGGGGGCATCTTTTCACGTCGTCGCCAGCATGTTGGCTCCGATCAGGTCCAGCTGCTTCCTCGACTCTTTGTTGTGCTGCTTTTATATTGTGTTACACGTTACTGTTTCCAATTTCCTCGTCTGAAGTCTCGCTACTGAGAATTTCCTAATGGAAAAATCCAATAACAATATAGGTAGTAAGTTTATAAACTTCATGCTGATTCGATTTGAAATTCTGTTCAGCTGCATCTGGCTAGACTGGAAACCGACGGCGACGTACTCTGGAAATGCCACGATGATAAAAAAGTACTCCCGTTCCTCAAAGCATTTTTCTTGTCTAACATTCTCTTTGCTGAAAGGAATTCTCGCTGTTTCGCAATCTCGATCTGTTTTTTCTGGTATCTAGTAGATATAGAAAGTGTATGTGGTTTTATTAATTGTGTTGCAGTTTTATGATACAATACTTTGTAATTTATAGTATGTACTTAAAGGCTCCTTCAAACAGGTGCGACACGCGATTTAACCCATTGAATGCCGAAGTTAACCGTCAAATCACAATCAGTGGCCACCATACATATGGCCTGCTACGTAATACTACGTAGTTGGCATCACGGATACCAATCTATAGAAGGATACCGTGGTACGTAATATTGCGATACGTAATGTTGCGTAGGTAGGCACCACTAATATTTATTTTATCCAGGTTGTTTACCTACCCAATATTGCGTATACGCAAAATAACGTACCCCTGGCATCGCGATCAAACAAAACTTGTTATATCCAACATAAAAACGTCCATTCAAAGAGGCCGAATAACACAGATTATCATATAATCGGTAGGGAAGACCGACTGTCTTTGAGTTCGGTATAAACCAACTTAAAAGATTATTATGTAAGTGCTACTTTTAGCATGAGAACCCATTTTATTAACACTCCTACTCTAGATCGAATATTGATACGTTCACTTGGAAAAACATGTCGCTGGAACACTCATACGCTGCTCGCTGGCGCTGTTTCGACTGACGCGGACTATGTTTCTCTGCATAAAATTTGTCACATTTCGACGGGCGACGAAGTGTGTAGGTCGGACACATACCCGTCTGTGAAAAGGCGTCTTCCGGGCACGCTCGTTGCATCATAGACCTCACCCATCGCTTTCCATCAGACGAGATCAAGGTCAAGAGCATGCCCAATCAGTAATAAAAAATAAAAAAAAACTTACATTCCGATATCTCATATCACTTTCGAACTTTGTGACAATAACAAATTGTTAAGTCTGCTTGAGTATGATTGAATAAATGAAGTAATAATTATAAAAAAGAATCTTTAATTACAAATCCAAACAGTTTCATTAATAAATTCATAACTTAAATGAATGACAATTAGATCTAATAATCTAATCTAGTATCTAACCTTTTTTAATTCTTTTCGAGCTATTTCAAGTCCTAAATATTTATTCGTTCGCTATTAAAATTTTATTTAAAACCATGTATTTTTCTTAATGTTTATAACATTGTTTGAAATTTGTATAAACTGTGATTTTAAACAAAAAAAAAACATTGTTTTATTTCAAAACGTCGCACTCATACGCTGCTCACTGGCGCTGTTTCGACTTACGTACTTACACGTTTCTTGGCATAAAAATAAATAACACATGACTTAAAACGATTAGAATAGTAATAATTAGGAAAACTAGCCCGTGATAAAGCACAATAAAATTAATTTAACTTTGACGTATGCAACAACATTTTCAAATTAAGTTATACATGTTTTCACGCACATTTATTTAAAATTCAAGTAACCATCAATTAATTGAATCACTTCAATCAATTGCGACACTACACAAATTCAAAACCATACACACACTTTACATTATACCTTCCTACTCCACGATAACCCCCACTTCGAGATAACGCAACCATCACAAACGACAGAATACCGAGTGCGTACCTACGTATTATTATGAACTTACGAAGAGAGCTCACTACAGCTGACACGAACTACGAACATTTATCGTTGAATGAATATTGTGAGTCAGACGATCACGTGGCGCGTTGCGTGTCAGACGTGCCTAAGATTAACTACGGCAGATCAGACAGTTCGAGAATTTGAGAAGGTTATCAAGGGGTCGATGTTATTTGGGAAATGTTTTAATAACTTAGATCACGCTTTTTCGTGGTGATGGTCCTTTGTTGTTTTACTTACCAAAGGAATTTGAAGATTGATGGCTAGAAATGATACCGAAAAGAAATCTTCCCAAATAGACTCCAGATCATGATAATCGATTGAGATAAAGACAGACATTTTAATAAGACAAAAATTATTATAGATTATAAACGTCAGTGTCATAATGCGTCATTTTATTTACGTCATTATCAGTAGACAATATTGTCTACAGTAGGACACAAGTGGTAACAAAACCGGTATAAGCTTGCATCCCATTTTTATTGAAACTTCGTACAACGCTTAGGGCTGCCATCCGTCCGGGTTTTTCGGATTTGTCCTAATTTAGAGGGCGTCCGGGAAGCGTCCGGATGGGGTTGTCATGGGAATACCAAGTAATTGGAAGCAATAAATTAAAGATTTATACAAATTCCTGATGAAAAAAAAAAAGACATTTTAGCAAAAATTGGAAAGTCTGAAAAGTACCAAAATAAGTAAAAAGAATAAAACTAAAAATTCTAATTAAAAGATGTCAAAAAGAAGAGTGTTCCTAATTATTCTGTTACCAGATTACTTACGGTAATCTACTCTAGGTATTCTGATTACGTCGGAAAGAGAAGAGTCTATAATTGAATTTGTTTTTTTTTTTTACCTTGCCCCACACTAGGAATTTCTCCTGTATTGCGGGTGCGTTTACAAACATTTAAACTCACATACACAAACAGCCAGACCCGGAACGACTACTTGTAGGTCATACAAATATTTGTGCCGTGCGACCGTGCCGTCAAATCCATCAGCGTTATACTTAGTAGGAATAGTTCAGACAATACGAAAGTCATTTCTGTACATTAATCTATTATATATCAAGTAGTTCTCGTCGCCGCAGGCGCACAATACGTGTTTTGCCCAGCATTCAGCTGATGCGAACTGGCCGAATGTTGTGAAATACTATAACAATGAGTTTCTTTATTGTTACAGAATACACTTAAATTGTTCTATTGTTACTGGCTCACTGACTTAGGAAATAATACACCCTACTTCTTTAGTTTTCTTACTTTCACAGCTATACTTCGTTTGCGATTTAGTTCCCAAATATGTAAACAAATTGATTTAGGAAAAAACAATCTTAAGAGGGTTGTCACTGGTCCACTGACTACTGAGAAGGAATTATGAAAAACGGCTCAATCAACTATATCGGTAAGTGTGTCTAGAATTTTCTAATACCTTTTTTGAAGTTTCATATTGAGACACGAAGCAACAAAATTCAAACAAGGGTTTGAATACCTTAAAAAAAAACCCTAACGGGGAAGAAGCCTTCATCTCACCTGATGATAAGGCCGAAGGTGGAAGCGAGCTTCACCCGGAATCCTCAACCACAGAGGAACTGGCTATCTTACCTCTAACTGCCGAAATACAACAAATGCTGTTAACATTGTTGTTGTGGCGACAGACAAAGATACTAGCCAGATGGACTTAAAAGAAGAAAAAAAAACACATTTCGGCGGCCTATTTTGTTAACCTGCTAAGTCCATTTATGGGCAAAATTTACTTTTTATACCAAACAAAAGTTTCAGAATATTATATACCGTATGGTAAAGGAATAAGGACGATATCATCCTTAAAAACGCGAGAAATGCACGCACGAAAAGCTCCTATCTGACCACCAGCCAATCTCCGTAACGAAATACTGCTAAATCTTAGTGGGGCCTCAGTTTTGCCCTGACAATGTGACCCTACACATGTACCCACCGGTGTGTCGGGTCACATTGTCGTTCGGTTCGGTTCTAAGTCCTCAACCAAATTGAAGTCCACCTCGAAAAGCTGCATTAAATTTTGTTTCACTAATTTTCTTATAATGTGTGCAGGATATGCTATTAGTAATGCTTTAATCTTATTAGAACCAACGGGATTTTCAGAATTTCGATTGCTAGAGCGATAAATATTATGAGTCAGTTTTTTCTTCGTCCTGTAAACTATCGAAAAAAGGACTTGGCAGGTTAAATAATTACGCCGACGATTTGTGAAATATTTTCTGTGCCTAGGTATTGGAAATGGTGACCTTTGATCAAGAATGCTATTTATTCGATATTTGGCAGACTGACAACTCATATACTGCTGGAATGTTGCACGATTTTTTATCTCTGCATTTTATTGGTATTGAATTTGCAGAGATGAACTGATTTAAGTATATTCTGTGCACTCCATTCGCTGTTAAATAATGCCAGATGCCCACTGACGAACAAAGGGCTCTCTGAACTCATACATAGAATGAATGAGCATTTACAATGCTGCTTTTATCCATACTTGCGTATTGCGTTATTAGCTGCTACAGATCAGGGCCCTACTATAGTCATTTGCAGGGCAGGTCAAGGTGACAGTTAAAGTTAAAGGTCAAGACAGGTAAAGAAATAGTTAAAGCGCAGTTAGTACAAAATCGCATGACAACAATAACCTACACCTCTTTTCTAATATTAACATGTTATAAGAGTATAAGAGACAAAAATTTTAAAGAGTATGCTTAGATAGTTTGGTCATGTTGAGAGGATGAATGAGACTAACAAAAGGTATCTACAAGGCAGATGTGAGTGGAAACGTCGGAAGGGGACTCCCTCAGAGTACATATAATGACCTAATTGGTGATGTTCTTCAGAAAGGTCAGGTGCGTAGTACTCACAACCGGCGAGCGTGTATGACCTTGATGTATGAACGTAAACAAAGCAAAAGGAGGTAAGGTCACTCAGTTTCAATGTTCTAAGCACTATCACCCTTAAGATTAGGTAAGAAGGGTACCGTCCTTGGCAGCACGTGGCAGACGTGGAGCGCCTGTCAGCATAGGCTCATAAGGTGGCCAGAACTGGCCTTCTCAGAGCCGCAGGTAGCGAGCGGCAATAGCAGGCCGAAGGACAAGGGCACGCGGTTCAACTACATAGTTCTGAGTAGCGTGCAGTTCAGCTACGCATGCAGCGAGCCGTTCGGAATAGTGTGCAGATGCCCTGCCCTCAACTTGGACGTAGAACCCCTAGGTTGGGGCATGCAGATGTCGAAATGCAGCGTTCTTAGAAAACCACTGTTGTTCTTTTTTAGTGTTGCGCTAAGTAATTAACTAATTGTAAAAGGACAATAATAAAGCTTCCGAAAAACAAATTAACTTCCAGCGATCTGTGGTTTACTGTAATGCTAATTACGCTGTGTAAAAATACTTCCGAAAAAATACTATGTTTCCGAAAACCATATGTTCACCGTTTCGCTCGGTCGGCTCACGTTTCTGCGGCAGATTTTAGGATTCGTCATTTTGAACTGGGTGAAATAGGTTAGGTTAGAACTGTGACCAACCGCGCGTGAGACCAGCGAGCGTAGCAAGCGGTGCCAAGCGAGCGTAGCAAGCGGTGCCGAGGCAGCGGCCGGCGAACGCTAAGCTGGCGGAAAAATATTACGTCAGCAAATATTGTACAAATTTTTCGGAATTTTCAGTATTTTATTCAGTCGTTTCTTTATCTGTATTCGCTTATAAGTTGTCGGTAATTTAGTTTAGTTGCATATTTTGAGTATACTCATATTTAGATATTATTTTCGGAACTTTTATTACTACCTATTGTGAAATATATAACATCAATCTACTATTTACCGTTAAAATCCCTAACGGCGCTACAAGGTTTCGAACCAGCAATATAGTTCTGAACAGAAACACATCCAAAAACCTTTGCACTTCATCACCTACATGCCCTTGTTCCATGTTTCTTGGGGTCGGTACAACACTTATTTTTTCTTCCATTCTCCCATGCTAGCCGTCACGCTATCATTCACTTCTTTTTCTTTCATATCATTCTTCACATAGTCCATCCAACAATTCTTTGGTTTTCCTTTGCCGCTCCATCCATTAACATCCAGAAACCTCTGTATTTACTACTACTAAATCAACAGAAATTAATAAACACTTGGTAGTTATGAAATATTACTACGTCCATTGGAATTCTGGCCACTAGCCAGACTGCGCCTGTTCGTGTGGAGGCGTACTTTTCAGACGCCAGTAATCGGTTGTTGTCCACTATTGAAATTGAAAATGGCTTTCAGAGCTGGTAGTCGGTGGGTATTGTACCAGCTGTACCTTTCGCCCTGTAGATGTTCTCATTGGTCATTGACTGTGTCCTTAATTTTAATTATTTTATTGTCTACTAGCTTAGATTTAAGTACCTGATGATACATCCTGCTTTTTTTACTATTTTTTTTTTCCATAACAGGCTTTTGCGATATGAGCAGTCCAAAATTCCAAACCGAGCCTCTAGAAGTGTTATCCAAAATACATTTATTGTGTGTGTGTATCTTTGTAGGAAAAGCTGATTATTTAGTTTGGTATGAAAAACGGTATATTGACTATTTGCGACAGAATAAAAACACAATTTTCATTCTGAATAATGTATGAATGAGTCGCTTTGGGATCCCTTCCTCCAGTCGCCTACGTAAAATGGAGCGAGCTTCTATGCTAAAGGAAAATACCGCTCCGTGGGTGTAAAGACTAATGAAGTGCCATTGTGTTATATAAACATTACATCACGACTATTCCCCGAAGAGAGGTTGGCAGAGGTGTATACTGAATAGTACATCCACATTTATTTAATACTAGCTTTTGCCCGCGGTTCCTCCCGCGTGGATGTTGGTTATCGTGTAAAAAAGTAGCCTATGTCCTTCTCCATATCCCAGGCTATATCTCTGCCAAATTTCATGACGATCGGTTCAGCGGTTTAGGCGTGAAAACGTAACATACAGACAGAGTTACTTTCACATTTATAATATTAGTATGGATTATCTGCCGCCCGCAACTTCGCTCGCGTTCCTTTTTCTAAAATAAAAGTAGCCTAAAATATTCTTTATAACATCAGCTATCTCTTCCAGTGAAAGTCCCGTCAAAATCAGGCCACCCGTTTCGGAGATTAGCTGGAACAGAGACAGACAAATAAAAAAAATAATAGTTTAAGTACATAATAGAAAAAAAAAAATCTATGCGGTAAATATGAACCAATAAAAATAACACAAACACAAAAAAAAAACAAGTTGGGGGAAATATGCGTCACATCCACGCAAAACAGCCATCGCTAAGCATAATGCTGCGACCCTATGCGAGACAGAGCCCCAGCGTTGGTTTTCAGCGACAGCCGGCGTTGACATGATGACGTCAACCGGTGCAGCATACAAATGACGATGGTTACTTTCGTAAAATGCTCATATCTCATATCAATCACATTTAGTAAAATGTTTTTTTTTTTTTTTTTTCTTTATTTGTTTGTAGGGGCTTTTACGCATAGCGTATGTCAGCCCCATCGTATCCTAAACAATTACACTTTCACAAGACGTGAACCATGAATTTAAATAAACCCTTCGCATCGTTGCCATTGGGTTGGGATAAATTTGTATGGAACATGCCTACATCAGTTCTGTTCAAATTCAGGGACCTAACTAAATTATTTCTACTGGACTCATATTGGACACATTCCATCAATAAATGCTGTAGGTCAATTTATTCCATCAATAATGGGTAGGTTGCGCGGAAGCTCCAACAGCATCCTAAAAACATTATTAGACAAGGTGGACAGTCCCTTCATAAGGCACTGGGTACGGAGGCACGTGCCAAACGTGCATTAAACGCACACTATGCAGACAAGCATATTATAAGTTGGATGATTATATCGTAGATAAAAATGCTTGGCTAAATGCTGGTCCTGCTCCACTGCCACTTGGGCTCACTAGATAAAATTTGAATACTTGGAAGTTGCTTCCCCCTTTTTTTATTTTATTTTAATTTCTGACATTACGAACTTAATGTTTATTTTGTTTTTATTTAAGCATGTTTTTATTGATGAATACTCCAATATATAATAATTATTTTCTTTTTTAGTAGTAAATTTTTATTAATCTCTCAAATACATTGCAAACTATAGTTCTGTATAATTTAGCAGCATTTTTTTCAATTTTGTAAATGTGAATACCATGGAGTCGTTTACTATGTTATTATGATTTATGTTGACTTGAAAGAGCATGGCAGTTGAGAGTATGTCATGCTCACTTAAATGTTTCACTGATGGTGGCGCGTGTGTTGGATCATTCGGTTCCCTACAAAATGGTTGAGCTGGATGGTGCTGATCCATGCGTCATGTTCGTGAACGGGCGCCGTCAGTTGGGACTGGTCATCTCTTGACTGCCAGGGCTTATTTTTAATTTGTAATTTTATATTTTGAATTGTTTTATTAGTTTTTACATTGTCTCACATATAGAAGCAACAAGAATAATGTACCCAGGATTATGTAATATCTTGATTTAAAAGAGTGTCCTTGGAGTTTCTTGTCCGTTCTTCTCCATAGTGATCTACGTATTGGAATGGGCATCTAGCTTCAACTTGCCGACTCTGACTAACTGACCGTCTCTTTGACAATTCAAAAGTGCCTGTAAATGGTTTAATTGAAATAAATGCTTTGAGTTTGAGTTTGTGTGTTGGGCCACGTAATTTTTAGTTGTTTGTAAGTGTTACTAACATAGTTTTTAAGTCATTGTTACTAATACCATATGGATTGTGTGTACTTGTATGTGTATATACTTAGTCTGAAATAAATAAATAATAAATAAGGACTGCCGACAGAAGTGAAAGCTCAAAACTTTGGAATACCTGACAGTCTGACGGGACACGTCACGAGCATGTCGCACATTTCGGTGACGCGAACCCATAAGTATTTACCCTACCAAAGATCGCTCAACGCGGCTAAAGAAGTTTTCACTTTAAAAAAAACGAAGAATTTTCGGAAACTTCTCAGAAGTTCCAAAAATCACCGCCTAGAGGCAAACTAAGGCAAATGGGGTAAATCGGCCTAACTAATCGGCCTAACAATTCAACTTTCATTTAAAAATGTAAAATTTGGGATATTTTCAACAGTTTAGAAAATTACGCTGGCCTTAGAGTGCGTCATGTTTACCGCAAATAAACGATTTTCTTTATTATTTTTTTCTTTTAAGTTACTTGGGAAAAGGTAATAAGATGATGATGAGTGCTTCGCTTTGGCTCGAACTTAAAGTTAGACACTTTAAGTCAGATTTACTGGAAATTTTGTATGACAAATTGCAGTTATTTCTTTCTTCTATAAAAAAGGAATAAATCATTTAGAAAACATCGACTTTGAATGCTTCTAGAATAAATGCCACTAATGGCCACGATTGCATCAAATCCCATAATATTACACCATATTTGCAGATTTCTTATGCCATCATCGGACACGTTATTTTTTTCGAACTCTATATGCTAAAATTAACATAATACATGGGTTGGAATAAAGCAGTTTTATGATTATATTAAATAAGAAAAGTGGAAACAGGTTTATGGTAAAAAATATGGAGATATTGCGTTGTCGCTAGCGCAGATTCTGAACTACTTAATACAAAGTAATCTATAAATATCTGCAGGCTTCTTGTGACATATTTAAATATCATGTATAATGTATACTGTATCTCGTGCTCGTTTATAGGACTATTGGAAAACAATCTTTTTTAGTCTCCGAATCTTTATCATCATCATCATTTCAGCCGAAAGACGGCCACTGCTGGACATAGGCCTCCCCCAAGCACCGCCACTTCGACCAGTTCTGTGCTTCCCGCATCCAGCGGTTTCCTGCGGCCTTCACAAGGTCATCGGTCCACCTTGTGGGAGGCCTTTCAACCTACATCTTGCACGTGGTCGCCACTCCAGAACCTTTTGGCCCCATCGGCCATCTGTTCTGCGAGCAATGTGCCCTGCCCACTGCCACTTAAGTTTGGCAATTCTTCGGACTATGTCGGTTACCTTGGTTCTCCGGAGGATCTCTTCATTTCTGATTCGATCACGTAGGGAAACTTAGTCTCCGCATGTCCTATACTCCATTTATAATAGCATTAGACAGAAGTTAAAAAAGGTTATTTTTGATGCACACTTTATAACAAAAGTACAATAAACTTGTTATAGTTACGATTGACGCCAAATCGATTAAAATGAATTTATGTATCAGCTATCACACTTAATTGTAATCATTTAAAAAAACAACCATATGAAATTAAGTAGCTTTCATTTAGATTTATTATTTCATTCCAATTTAAAATTACAGTGCCTATGCTAAAAACCTAAAAGAAGCAGGAGTCAACAATACTGCAACGCTTTTTGTTTCACTATAATCCTACCAAATCTAAAATATTACTTAATCCCTTCATAAGCTGTGACAGCCGGGGATTTCTAATTTTACTGGTTTATGTCGTCTGTGAAATTGACTTGACAATGTTCTAAGATTGTCATGTATGTCATTTACTTGTGAATACTTTGTTTGTTATTGTTTAATTTTCGTGATTTTGTTGTTATTTATTAAAATAATAAATAATATTTAGTTATTTCTTTATTATTGTATTGTTATCAGTGTTGTCATTGGGTTGTTTTTACAAAACGTTACTTTTTTTTTGAGCTATGAGTGATCCCGGTGCGGGACCGAGTGGCTTACAACATATAAGTGCTGAGTCTGACCAAAGCCAACGGCGAAAAAAACGTGGTCCAAAAGTTGACTCCGACGAAATAATAATGTCTCCCAAAAAAAAGAGAACGCTGCGTGCTGTAGAAAAACAACCTGTGATAAATATTTTTAAGCAATTTGAGTCCTGGCCTGCAGATACTCCTCATTATAGGACTGAGATGATAAACAAAATCGCAGAAGTTGCCGGTAAGGATGATTCATAAAATTATTACTATAAAAATATTTGAAACTAACATGCATTGTGATAAAATGTATTATATTTTAGAAACTCCGCACATGATTTTATTATTTACAGGCGTATCTCGGGCTACTCTGTCCAATATTCTCAAAGAGTACAACATAAAAAGTCGCCTGCAATCTCCCCCTCCCCAACAGAAGCACATGAAACGTGATGATTTTGATGACATTACATTTAGTGGAATATGCAGGAAAATTCATTCTTTCTTCTTTAATAATGAATTGCCCACCTTGGAAAAGATGCTGGAAGCAGTTAACAGTGACGAGTCTCTGCCAGATTTTAAAAAAAGCAGTCTGTTTATAATAATTAAATAAACATTAAAGTTCACATAAATCAAACGGAGCAGAAAAAGTGCACTCATAGAAGTCATAGACAAGCAGGAGATCGTCCTTTGGAGACTAAAATATCTTCATGAAATAAAAAGGCTAAGGAATAAAGGAAGGAAAATATATTATTATTTAGATGACACTTGGCTAAATGAAGGTACAGTGCTTCTAAATTTCTTAACAGCTATTTATGCACTAAGCAGTGTATGACCTCTTGCATTCAAAAACATTATAATTAATTATACAGTTAAACATAATTTCATAAAATTGGTTCGTGAAATGAATGGTATTTATATTAATAACCTTTTATCATACAAACAGGTCACACGAAAAGCCTAATATGGCATGACACTAATAATAAGTCTTCAAAAGAAGCACATTGGGAAGGTCTATCTGCTGGTTTAAAAAATCCAACTTATAATCGGTCATACTGGTATGTATTTTATGGACTGTCCTCGCCATAAAAAAATGAACAACCCATTGTTATTGACTATTAATTAAGTAATACATATTATATTGTATTATGAATTAACGCATGCAAAGCGAACTTTTAAAATTATAAATTTTGTTATAGTATTTATCTATGAACTATTTCCAGCAGTGAAATTATATAGGGGGTACGGAATAATTGACTTGTATTAATTTTATTTCACAGGGTTTGTGAAGGGTTTTTAATGGATGCTGCATTAATATTTGATGCAAAGAAAGGTGATGAAGATGACCACTCCGAAATGGACGCCTTCAACTTTAATAATAATAATAATTTATTTATTTACACTTCAAGACACAATCATCTGTGTAGCCCTGACTCTTGTACTAGGATTTCCTGTTTCATAAGAGCCAGACCTCTCAATTTACAGGGAATATGTTATAGAAGCGCGATAGACAAAAGTGAAAATGGTTCAAGTTAATTTTGTCAAAAATTGAGAGTGGCGCTGTAATTGTTATGGACAATGCGCTATACGACTCAAGGACATTGGAGAAGCTGCCAACCACAGCTACACGAAAGGCAGATATACAGGAATGGTTTAAAAGCAAAAATATTCCTTTTGAGGAAAAAGATCTTAGGGCAACTTTATTAGAAAAAGCAAAAATACAAAGACATTTATACCAAAAGTTTGTTGTGGATGCCATGTTGATGATAGCCATCTGGCTAGAGAGAAGGGTATTTCAGTATTGCGCCTCCCACCCTACCACTGCGAGTTCAACCCTATAGAATTAATATGGGCTCAAATGATGGGGTATGTGGCTCAACATAACAAAACGTTCAAATTAGACAAGGAGAAACAATTACTCCCACAAGATCTGGATAGTATTACGCTAGAACGATGGCAGTCTTGCGTTGCTCATGCAATTAAAGAAGAGGAAAAGTTAAAGCATAATGGATGATGTGGTAGAAAGATTTATTATTAGGTAACGTCGGTGAAACTTCTTCATCTTTATTCTCTGATGATACTCGTAGTGACTAAATTATATGATGAAGACGAAGAAGTTACACCAACTATTGTGTGTTGAAAGTTGTTGTTTTAAATAAAATATTGTAAAAAAAAAAAGACTTTTATTTCCTTTAATCTTAATTAAATTTAAATCAACACGACGTAATCGTTTGTTTCATTCATTCGTTTTGTTGTAAGTAATGTGTGATGAAGATGTTATTACGACCTATTTATCAAAGTTATGTTAAAACATTTTTAGTTTAATTGTTTAAACTTTTAACTTTGAATAAAATGTTTCGCACTCCTGCTTCTACGAGCCTCTTTTTTCTAATGTTATAGTAAATGAAGTATAGATATATTTCCTTCGTTATGTAGATACATTAGTTGTCGTGTGTAAGAAACTCACTAAAAACATTTTCAGCTACAAAATCAAGTAATTTCTAGCCTCTTTGACAGTTCTCTACATCGAGCGACAATATCAATGAACACAATCGAGCTTCGTAGAAACCATTAGACAAATTGACAGTCTGGTATCGATAGAATCAGTGCAGTGTAGACACATAAGAGAATCTCTAAAAAATCTTGTTTTGTTTTATTTGTGAAAGAAAAAATATATTTCTTTTCCATCTTTAAACCACGCTCTTTTCTGTGCAGTAATTTAAATGCGAACGTAACCCCTCATTTCTGGAAGTCCCAAATTCTATGATTTGCTGTTAAATCTCACGGTAGAATAGAAAGAATACTCTTTATTATGTACACCATACAAATTACAAATATAATTGTGGGTTGCATTAGTGGACCAAAATAAAGCTACCAATCATACCAATAATACGAAGCGAAAAGCCAAAAAAAAAAACGGATAAAATTTCACGAAATAATTTATTTTATATCGAAATAAATCTCATCTTGTACTGTTACCCTTTATATACAGCTTCCAACAACATTGTTAATTAAACCGGAAATATTTCCCGAAAAATAACTACCATAGCTCCATTTTTAACATTTTACTCTACTCGTATCCGGGGAATGCAGTCTCGCATTCGGGGGCGCATTCAAATTGTTTTCACAGACAAAGGGGAAGCGATGACAAACGTGAGCGATGTTCACGGTGATAGCGATGACAGTTGAATTGTAATGTGTTGTGTACTGACTGGACTACTAAAAACCTTTCTTCTGGGGTATAGTAAATGTAGGGGAATACATTTTATATGGAAGTAAAGGCTCGTACAGACTAGTGCGTAATCGCGGGCGCGACGCGACACTAGTAGCACAATTTCATTGTCGCTGCCTGTCGCGCCCGCGATATCGCGCGAGTCTGTACGAGCCTTTACACTGTTGGCCACCGCACAACGTCAACGGGACGTCAACGAGAATTAGTCTAAGTGTATGCTGAGACGCAGGTGACGGAGCACAGCACAGTTCAGATTTCGTAGGGTAGGGCAGACAAGGCACAGGCTGCGAGCGCATGCTGCGACGCAGCTACATTCGCGTCCTAGCTATTACAAACAACTATTACTTAACTCTGGATTGGATCTCTGGATGTTTTGGTTTTGGTGAACTACTAACAAAATTATCGTGAATTTTAACAGCAAATTTTTGTTCTGCGACTCAATCATCGGTCGGCTTTAAGTCTAACTGGATGCAGCTGAATACCAGTATTTTACATGGAGCGACTGCCTATCTGACCTCCACAACCCAGTTACTGCGTAATACGATACCCCTTGGTAAGACTGGTTGTCAGACTTTTGGATTTCTGACTACCCGTAACGACTGTCAAAGGTCGTATGACAGCCGGGACCAACGGTTTAACGTGCTTTCCGAGGCACGGAGTGGTCTTCGTATCTAAAGATGGTCACCCATCCACGGACTAACCGCGGCAAGCGTAGCTTAACCTGGTCGATCGACCCGTGCGGCTGTTAGTACTTAGCCACAAGCCCCTCCGTTCTAAGTTCTACGACTCAATCAGGTTTTCGAAACCTGGTGTCCATAAGCTCCTCAGTCATCTTATGGTCCCTGCACACAGCCGGCGTGGCGGAGCGGCGACGCTACGCTGGCGCGGCGGCATCGGCCCTCCGCGGGCGCGATCACGTCCGCCGCGCCCATTCACGCCGACCGTGTCGCGACGCGATTCATTCATCAAAAAGATGTTGAGCGATTCAGACGTGTAAACGCCATTGCTCTAATTTGCGCTAGCTAAGAAAAAACAACGTAAACGGAAATGGGTGCATGATATACCGCCCCGCAGCTTCTGACTTGTATTCCCGATCGGCGCGGCGGCGGCGCGGCGCGACGCCCACCGTCGCGTCGAGCGGGACGGCTCTGTGTGGCGTCGTCCGTAATATCCAGTACAATACAACTGCTCAGCGTCGCGTCGCCGTCCCGTCCCGCCGCGTAGCGCCCGCAGTGTGCAGACACCTTTATTCCGTAAAGTTTCTGCGTTCCGAAATAGTATTTCCAATAACCGCTGCAAAAAACTCAATAAATGATGGTATTGACAACATTGGTCCCGTTCTACGATTATTTTTTTTTGCGCAATACCCCCATTTCCAACTTTTATCTTGTATCCGTTATAGGCTAGCTTTCTTTTCACGAAATAAGAATAAGAAGCATAAGGTGTCCTTGAGAATAATCCTGCAATGGAAAAAAATACTGGTAACAATAAAACTATCACAAAAACTGAATTGGGCGATGAGCGAAACATGTCGAAAATGTAAATGTCGAACGATGGTAATACGATTTGAATTGTAATCGGTTTTGTTTGACTTTTAGATAACATGAGAATCGTAGGCCCCTAAAACATTCTAATAAATGCGCGTATGTTTAGTGATCGTGCTTGGTTCTTTTTTTTTACTTTTTCATCCATAGATAGATAGATAGAATACTCTTTGTTATGTACACCATAAAAATTTCAGATATAAATTAAGAAATGTTATACATGACACAATGGGCGGTCTTACTTAACGCTAAAAGCGATCTTTATAGACAACCTTTGGATGGATTAAAAGTAGAAGGAGAGAATACTGCAACCTACGAATTTCATCCATATGAAATTCGTAGGTATGTATCTATATCGAAAACTAAATGTTTTGCTAAACACAAATAACTTCAAAACTTATAAAATAAAACCAGGAAAGCGCATTTCGATATTCTACGTGTTACGTGCAGTATTTAAATAGTTGTCAACTGTTTATCTATGTGTACGTTCGGAAACTGTCGGGTGCCATAGTACACACGGCCACAAATCAAGCTATAATTTCCAGGACAAGCTGACCTCTCACTGTACGGAAATCCTATACAATGCGAGATCAGCCTAAACTGGAAATTTATAGCTTGATTTGTGGCCGTGTGTACACGAGCCGTGATTAGTTGCCAGTAGTCGATGCGTTCTCCAAATTCCAGGGAAAAACGAGAAATTCGAGACTATTTCAAAAGTAGGTTTCATTCTTATGGGCTAGGCCTTTAGGCTGTCAAAACAAGATAATTTCAATGAAGTACTTTATTAAACATACAGGTACAAACTCAAATGATAAAGTCTAATTTTAATGATTAGAGCTTTTTCATTTTTATAGTAGGCACGTATGAAAGAAAGGGCGTTTAAGGCGCAGGCCACATATAAATGGCGTCGGGCGAGGACATGGCACGGGTGGCTTCCTATTCCATTCAAATTTCACTCGAAACGCATGGAAATAAAGCGCAATTTAGAACTCACGGTATGTCGTTGCTCGGACGTGGTTATGACGCGCCATTGCGCCACGCGCCGTGTCCTCGCCCGATGCCATTTATATGTGGCCTGCGCCTATTGTAGTTTCAGTCAGAGAGGACCTGAATTTTACAAATGTAACCTGCGTTAGAAAAAGCTCTCTGCTGCTACGCTAGTGGATAGATATAATTGTAAAATTGGTTTAGGTGTTTTCCTAACTAAACCATTGGACAAGTCTCAAAAGTCTCGTTATTCCCGAGACCGAAAATATCAGTCTCGAGTCTCGTAAATACTAAAAAATTCCTCGAGACTCGAAACCGAGATTCCCGGGATGAAAGCCCTAGTTGCCAGACAACGCCTACTGAGCTACCCATTTCACTGAACTTACATTAATCGCACGTAACAGCGATTTTTGTTGTTAGTCTCATAAAAATTGTTTAGAGAAAAAAAACTGCAGCTGGTGTATAATGGTCTTAATAACCATTTCAATACATGGTATCCAAAAAGTAAACCGATCAATAAATTACCACGATGTAAATCTGCAAAACTTCACTGCTAACACAGTCTTCAGATAGACCGCCAGCGTTGTGTCCCTTCGTGATTAACGTTCGTATAATCCACAATACAATTTACGTAATAATCACAGCAGTAGAGATCAAAGGGGTCCATAAGACGCACTATTCCAAACAAGCGAGGTTCAAAATAGTTATTGACCAGACACAATATGTAACACCCAAACAATTCAGCAATTTTCGACACTGTTGAAAGCAATGTCTGTCTCGTTTATACATATTATAATAGTAGTCTTTGTAGACAAAGTTGTCATGTAGAACAAAAGTCAATACTCAATAATTATATTTAGCGCATTTCGCAATGTTAACTCAGGTGTTAGGTTTACAAAGACATGACCATTGGCGACCACGTTGGGAACAGCAAAGTAGCAAAAAAAACGATATCTTATCTACCCTCCACATTTCCAACGCAATTCGCAACTGCGTTGGAAATGCAAAATTTTCCATTGAAAAAACAAAACTTACATAAAATCAGAGCTTTTCAACACAACGTAACTCTGCTCTGTTGGTGACAGTATTGTAACAATTTCACTAAAGCTGCCATAACAGTACTGTCGCTTAGAAGGCTATCAAGGGCTCAATACAAAACAACTGTTACTGTTACGTTCTGAACCATTGGATTGGGTCCAGGTCTGTTATTGCCATTATTACTCGTAAAAGGGAGGAATGCGCACGTAGCTGTTATGCCTGGACGAAAGTGGGCAAATGGTTGTTCAATGCTGCTGAGTTTACCGACTAGCTGTCTAGCTTCTATTAAAGTTTCGGTATCGAAAATTAACGGAAAACAATACTGCGCTTTACAATGTTTCGGAGGTCGAAGATCGAATGGAATGGGTTGAGTAAACCGACTCAACACTGAAATATTTAGGAGAATCCTGTAGGTGTCACGGTAACGTGGAATAGAAGCTTCTAAATGTAAAGCAATTTCCTTTTAGACGATATCCAGTAGATAGATAAGCTTACGTGTCAAATTCACATCAATAAAAGTAACTATTTGAGATCTGGAAGGCATCGGGTTTATTCTTTTCAAAGAATTTGCCGGAATGGTATTCACTCCGTCGTAAAATTTGACCTAGAAGTATGGAAATGAACGCGAAGACTCGTAAATTTGCTTACCAAGCTAAGAACTTGTTCCTTAAGAGGGCTCTCACAGGTCCACTAGCGCCACCCCTTAAAAAAATATTGTCTCCTGACTGAGAAGAAATTGTTGGGGTGTAATGACAACAGTGAAAATGTTATGGACTTGTTATGTAGTACTTGTAAGGTACGTTATGTTATGTAAATGAGTAGACGAATGATTTCCCTTGATGGATTTATTGTTACTGAATATTATTACACAATTGTTCTACTTAAATGCTATGTTAGAGGAATGCGCAGCTAAACAATATTGATGTGCATAAATGAGTTTGACGTACAAACTACCACAAAGGTCATTGTACAGCGTAAGTCGTACAGAAATTATGAAAAAAACGGCTCAATCAGCAACCTCGATAAGTGTGTCTACTCTAGAATTTTCTAATGCCTTTTATAAAGTTTCATAATTATTGAAACACGAAGCAACAAAATTCGATCTAAAGAAAAATGGCCACATTCCTCTAGATTGTATTTTGTTGCTTCGTGTCTCAATATGAAACTTTATAAAAGGTATTAGAAAATTCTAGACACACCGAGGTTGCTGATTGACCCGTTTTTCATATTTCTTTCTCAGTCACGAGATAAGATTTTTTTAAAGAAGTGGAACTCCAGTGAGCGCCGTCTTAAGCAAAAAGACTGGCAATGAGCCAGAAAACCTAGAATGTGAAATACCCAAGTTTTCTTCAGAAGAAAAACGAGCTTGAAGCCGGGAATAATGACTTAACACCACATATCATGACTGTAGTCCTTCCTCTAACTGAAGAGTAAACTAGACAGAGGTGTATTGTATATGTTTAAATCTAATGTAATACTCGTACATAGCGAGCCTATTGCGATCTAGGTAGGGGCCTGCAGCTGAAAAATTCCTAACGGAAAAACCCACCCGTGCTGAGGATTGGACCGGGATAACGCTGTGAATATTGTACAAGTTCTGAAGCCAATAAATACACCTATAGCCGTTGTCAGGGCAATAAAACGTGGTCTGAATATATTATTAACGGTGCTAGGTTTCCTCATCAGTTTTCCTTGGCCGTTTGGCGATACATTAAAATTTTGCACATATGTTGCAAAGTACTGACACAAGTGTGTTAATGAATACCAATTTCTGTAATGATCTATCTTACGGGTAAAGTTATTTCATTTTGAACTTGTAAACGGAGACAGAGAGGGGAAGAGATATTTCTGTAGTGAGGACAAAAACAAAAAATTGATTTTATTTAACCCTCTAAGCACATCTGAAATTCTGAAGCTAACTGATAACATCTTGAGCTTTTTTTTTAGTTAGTTCCTAACGGCCTGTGGGTTTGACTTAAATTTTCATGTATAAAAACTAACCGATGTACTTTTAAAAAGTTATTTTACTTTGAAGTCGGAAGTGTGTGCGTTATGTGCTGACGCTACTCGTCTTCACGCACACATTCACAGCGTGTTTGTACACTTGGTTACCACAAGCAAAGAGCGCGTCGCTTCGTGAGATAAAAATAGTGGTGCCGATTCCCTTGTTCACAAACTAAACTAAATTTAAGTTCAGTGCATCTTTTTCTTTCTATTTCGTTTAAAAAAAAAATGACAGATGATAAATTTTAGTTTAGTGCTGTCAAATTAATCAGCGCCTGTCACTACTCCTTAAAAGTTTAGACGTGATTAAAAACTTGCATACTAAAATTACGTCAAGCGCTGATTAATTTGACAGGACTAAACTAAAATTTATCTTCTGTCATTTTCGTAATGAAATAGAAAGAAAAAGATGCACTGAACTTAAATTTAGTTTAGTTTGTGCACAAGGGAATCGGCACCAGTATTGGCATGGTTTAGTTTTTATAGTCTTGAAACCGTACCAAACAGATTGACACTGAAGCTCTAGTGAGTTCTAAGGAGTAGTTTTTTTTTTTTTTTTCAGTTACTTGAATATAATTTACGTGCAAATAAAACGAATACTTCAGCATAAATTCTTTATTTATCTTTCATCAAATTCGTTACACAACCAACCTTCTCAATTGAACATGATTACGTGACACAACAAATAAAAACATGAAACCATATAATATTTATATTCGCTCTTCACAGAATGCTACATGCAATATTAGTTATTGATTTTCATCGGAACGGATTTCGTTGTATTAATTGAAACCAATTAATTTCTCTATTGAACTCTTGTGTCTGTTATTGAAAGCTATTGGAAAATTTAACTAGGTTTTAGACAGATTTCATTGTGCAAACGTCATTAATTGGAGGGAAAGCGGATGATTACCATTTTCAGGCGGGTAATTTGCAAAATGTTTTATTGAAAATGATTGTGTAGGTGCGATTCGGTAAGAGAAATGTCGTGAAGAAAGTTATGAGTATAAAATTGTATGGTTAATTGGTTGTTGGACTAGAGGAAGACCTTAGTAACGATGGAAGGATAGTGTGATAGATTAAATGGCTAGAAAAGAGCACCGACCGATCCCAAATTAGGATAAAGGCAGGGTATGATAGTGATTCGATAGGACAAATATTATTCTTCGATGCTTGTGTTGATACGAGCGTTACGTCATCAATAGTTTTGTGTACTACACCGCCCCTCGACCGAAGCTTACTCAACTTTTCAATCGGACCTAGTCTAATGCCATTGTAATACAATTATATTACAAGACCATTGACCGACCAATGATCGACCATTATGAATTTAGTAGATTACGAACTTTTCGCAAACTGACAATGGGATCGTGTTGGAGTGACGAATTTATAGAAATAGCAGACTTGGGCCGCAGGTTATTTGTGACGTTACAAGTAATGTTAAAGTAAATAATATTGCAATTACAACAGCAAGTGACTGACTGATACAAACGCTTGATCCAAACAAACCCACCGTTACGTCACACATTTCATTAGTAATTCTCCTAGTTCACATTGACCTAGACTTCATGTCCAGCTGGTACAGAGGTGGTATCAAGTGTAAACCTTTCTACTTATGATGGAACGTTGTTAAATGTGTGTCAATGTTTTGTTTGGTTTGCGCATTGATTGGATGTTACTAACATTTGAATTGTATATTTATCACTTGCTTAAAAATAAAACGTTGAAGGAAAACATCGTCAGGAAACACATGCCTGAGAGATGTTTATCGACGGCATGTGAAGCCAAGTCAGACGCACATGGGCGGCATACAATTTCTGACACCAAATTAACTGGCCACCGTACATCGCACTGTACTGATCGCAGAATATGTACCTTTCGCAAAATGCACCCCATACGCAAAACGTACCATTCTCAAAATGCACCATTCTCAAAACGTACCTTTCTCAAAATGCACCTTTCTCATATTGCATCTTTCTCATAATGCGTCTTTCGCAAAACGTATCTATTTTACCTTTATTCCCATCTGCCCCCTTCGATCTTGCCACCGGGGTGGTGGCTTTTAATTTTTATTTTTTTTTGTTCGACCTGTTTGATTGCGGGGCTCAGTATTTCCGTCTGCAGGGTTTAAAGGAACCTAACCAAACCGAACCTCGTGGTGCCCCTGACGTCGACCGTCTTCTTCTGGTTCAAAAGCACAAAGGTGCATTATAAGAAAGGTGCATTTGGAGAAAGGTACATTATGAGAAAGGTGCATTATGAGAAAGGTACATTTTGAGAATGGTACGTTTTGCGTATGGGGTGCATTTTGCGAAAGGTACATTCTGGGACTGAACCGATTACACATTACAAAAGAAAAGAAAAACTTATACACTAGAATATATACAATGGTCGGCCTTATCGCCTACCATGCCATTATACGTAGTTTGCATTAAATTTAGTGTATGAAGGAACTAGCCTATAGTTTTACTCAAGAAATCAAGTGGAAACTTCTATCAATTACGAATTGCGGTCTAGATATTACGGATAACGCCACACAGAGCCGTCCCGCTCGGCGCGACGGTAACCGTGGCTCTGTTTGGCGTCGTCCGTAATATCTAGTACATTACAACCGCTCAGCGTCGCGTCGCCGTCCCGTCCCGCCGCGTCGCGCCCGCTGTGTGCAGAGACCTTTACCAGTATCAATGGATTTCATTTTGGCAGTTCAACAACATTCATTGTGTTGTTTACGTTGTTGAGCAGAGAAATATTTCGAACTTGTGAAGCAATCGATTAGCAATATCCTTCAAAATGATTCAGATTGTTATTAAAAGTGACTGTGTCGTTGACTGCGTCATCTGGAGACGAAGTAAAAATCATACATTGTGGATGTAAGAATCGTCTCGTCTCTATGTGTTTAGCTTGGAGACAAAAGGCTCTTCAATACAGACCAACCGTAAATGAATCTGGCTGTTAAAGAAAAAAAACTTGAACAGTCACCATAAATGCCAAAATCTTAGTCATCCGTGCAAAAAATAGCCATCAACATAAAAAGCAGGTTTTAATTAAACCGTCAAAGTCTGAAGCCCAGACGTTACGTAAATCGCCGATGCGACATTGGGGAGACGTTCTCGTACAATAAAAGAAAAGAAAAACGGGCAGCGTTCCAGTAGCTATATTGCACCACGGGGACACGCGTTTAATCTGCAGACTTCCTCTGATTTCGTGATGATGTTCTTTTTATAGGACCTCTGTGGTTTTTTGCTATTAAGTTTACTTATGATTGACCACTTTCGGGGCAGTGGAAGTCTTAATTCGCTCTCGTAGTCCCTGACACAAGTGGATGAGGGAACACCAGGGTGGTTTTAGTCAGTAAGAGTCTGACATCCACGAGGATTTCCACCCCGAAAAAAAAAAGAAGATTGGCCACTTTGTTATGTCGTCAAAGAAGAAAAAGATCGTTATCTGACCCTCTTTATCTTGTCTGCCAGCTACTTGATTTGCAAAAGTTTTTTTTTTTTAAACTTTGCCCCACACTAGGAATTTCTCCTGTATTGTGGGTGCGTTTACAAACATTTAAACTCACATACACTAACAGCCAGACCCGGAACATCTACTTGTAGGTCATACAAATATTTGTTCCGTACGGGAATCGAACCCGCGACACGCAGCACAGCAGTCAATCGCTTAACCACTGCGCCAACCGTGTCGTCATGTTGATCTGACTTTGTCATTCATTCCCAAATCTTTGATAGTCATCCAGTCTTACCAAGGGTTATTGTGCTACTTAGTAACTGGGTCGTGATGGAGATCAAATAGGCAGTCACTCCATGCGAAAAACTGGTTTCAGCTGCATCTAGTTAGACTGGAAGTCAACCCCATCACAGTTGGAATAAGGCAGATGAGATGATGAAAGTGACTGAAAACTTTGATAAGGAATTTCAGACTATTGTCACCAGAGATGGACGAACTTTAAAGCAATAGGTACACACGGCTACATATCAAGCTATATATCTCCAGAATAATCTGACCTCTCACTATACGGAAATCTTATACAATGCGAGATCAGCTTATACTGGAGATGTATAGCTTGATATGTAGCCGTATATAAAAATCGTAAATGTGTCCTGGGTAAAAACAAAGAAAAACTGTTTAGTCCGTCAATCAGATAATAAAAAAAATATTAGACACGTATTTTTTGCTTTGTCATATTAATAAAAAATGACTTAGATAAAACACATTGAACTTGGGGAGTGGGGGCTCGTCACAGCCACGTATAAAATCTACTGAGAAGTGACGTCATGCATGCCACATTTGAACTCAATGTATCGCCGTAATGTTTTGATTACGTAAAAAAAGAAAAAATACGTGTCTTATATTTTTTAATAATCTACATGACGGACAATTTTTTTTTATTTTAGTCATCATCCCTATTATAAAAGGTTATCTTAAATAATAATACAACAGACAGAAATATCAATTAATACTAAAATAGGATGATATCACCGTCCTTGCGGTTGATTAATTTTCGTGTTCCATAGAAACTTCGAGACAAATACTACAATAAAACAAACAGTCGTTTTATCTTAGACTTACAAAATATTGTGTAACTTTTACTTTAAAGATTCGACGTGGTTAATCATTGATACGTCATCATTTTAATTAATCAGCTGGTTTGGTGTTTACTTCGATTTATTTTTGGATGCACAAGGCAAGCGAGATGAACCTGGTTATGTTGTAATTAATTACTTAAAAGTCTTGTACAATGTACACTTGTTCAGTCAGCCAAAGATTTAAGCCTCTAATTAGCTTATTTATGGCGCGTTTACATTAGGTCGGCCACCGTATACGGCGACCGCTTTCGTTTGAACCGGATCGGTTAACCGAATTAGATTGTTTACATTAGGTTGGTTCACCGAATTCGGCGATCGCTTACGGTTTTACCGCACTGTATTACGGGCTGCAACCGAATACGACCATCCGAATACCTGTTTACACTAGTCGGTGCCAAAGTACAGGCTGCCACCGAATACGCCCAACCGAATACCTGGGCCTCAAGTCTGCTATTACAATAGTGTCAGAATGGTCTCTTCATTGTGAGTTTTTGACAGATTTGCCATACAAACACTGTCAAATACAATGGTGAGACCATTCTGACACTATTGTAATAGCAGACTTGAGGCCCTGTTTACACTAGTCGTTGAACAAATACGGTTGCAGCCGAAAACGGCGTAACCGACCTAATGTAAACGCGCCATTAGTTGTAATTACTTACAAGTCTTCTACAATGTACACTTGTTCAGTCAGCCAAAGATATAAGCCTCTAATTAGCTTATTTAGTTACTACATCTGTTTCAAATCATGTTACTAACCTACAGTGCTTCTTTGACATATTCAAGTGCGTCTTATGCATAATATACGCCAATATCGTACAAAATTATCATCAAATGTGTCCTTATGTTTGTTAATTACCTTTTGCGGTGGTTGTTACGCACGCAATTATAATGAGTTTTGTCAGCATATCCAAAATCCAAATACGTTAATTCCTTGGATTGTCACTATAGTCTCTTTGATTGAGTGTACTAATAAGATCTTGTAAATACCTTTATTAAATATGGCTTGGCCATTAAAACATAACAGTCTATAGAAACATGTGAGGGTCAGCTTCCCAATTTGAGCTGCGGTTTCGGTATCGGTATTTTCCGATACATCGATATTTGTTTACATCGATGAAACACGACCAAATACCGGGTTTATCCCACGTAGCCCAGTAACAGCCAAATAACTCGAATTCAATATAATATTGACACATTAATAGGTAGTTTAAAGAAATAAATGTTATATTTACTCGGCTTTATTGATTTTCTATAGGTGTAGATTGGGTAGAATGATTCTGTGATTTTTTTCTGTCGTCTCTAATTCACATATTTTCTTAGGTTTACTTCATAGGAGTTTTTGTTGAGTTGAATTTTTATTTAGCAAGTTTACAATATGTTTCTAAAAAATGTTAGTATATAAAAAGTATTCAGAACGATTCTTGCAACAGCATTCACTAGTTCTTTGAACTTTCTCCTTTAATCTAGCTTCATTCAAAGATCTCAAAGTAAATATCAGATCATCATTTCAGCCGAAAGACGTCCACTGCTGGACATAAGCCTTCCTCAATTGGGGGGTTTGCCATAATCGCCACGCTTGGCAGGCGGGTTGGCGATCGCAGTATGGTGTTAAAAATGCATAGAGAACGCTGCTGCCCATTCTCTAGCTAGTAAGTCCCTTAGTCGCCTTTTACGAACACCCACGGGAAGAAATAGGGTGATGCTATTCTTTACGTCCGGCACCACACGTCACTGTAGAAATGTAAAACAGTAGCTATACTAGACTATTTTGAGTAATGATTGCCTGCGATAAATGCGACAGCAACTGAATAAGACTAAATGGCCATTTGAGCGGAGCAATCCAGAGTAGGAAGACATTAACCATATACACTTAGATATACTCTGATCTACTGTTCCCAACTAAAACCTCTTTCGTCTCTGCTTTCGTACAGCTCAAATGTATGGACAGCGTATGGCCGTTTGTCAATCACAGAACATTAATTGATTTAGGGCGGGTTGTTTCACGTACACTTGACGCACGCGTATCCGTCATAAATGGCGCTAACTATCGTCAAACCGTTGTTTCACAAAATTATGCCCTTGACGTTCGTTAAAAAATAACGATTACAGTGACCCACTGGTTAACGTCATTTTATTCTTCGACATTTGAAGTTTGACGTCCGTTTTTTTATGCAGTGAAACAACGCTTTGTATTTGACGTACATTAAACATCATAATGTAATCGTTAATATTTGACGTACGTATGTTACGTTAATGAACTGTTTGAAACAACCGGCCCTTAGTTAGAGTGTGAACCTTGTTTGTATGATACTAATTATCCAGACTATTTGTGGCGGTATCAACAACGCCACATGCGATCTACGCATCAAAGACCTGACGTCAAAAATCCTGCATCGCGCTATCAGAGTTTACCGCGCGACTAGCATATATACAACATCCCGACATCAACCGTTGGGCAGTTGATGATTTTGATTTAAAAAACTCTCACGTCTATTGTTTGTAATAGCTAGGACGCGAATGTGTCTATGTAGCTGCGTCGCAGCATGCGCTCGCGGCCTGTGCCTTGCCTGCCCTACCCTGCAAAATCTTAACTGTGCTGTGCTCCGTCATCTGCGTCTCAGCATACACTTAGCCTAATTCTCGTTGACGTCCCGTTGACGTTGTGCGGTGGCCAAGAGTGTAACTGCGTTGCGAAACTGCGTAAACAACGTGACTGAGTCGCATCGTTTTGTCGATTGTTCTTAGTTTTTTTACTGTTAACTTTGTTCACTGTGGTTGGGCTGCCCCACATTCATCTTTAATGGGTTGTAGTCTGATTCACATATATATTACACTAGCCGATGTCTGAATTATTTCTCTTGCCCTTACGACATTTGGTATGTTAAGATATTGCTATAGTCTGTATTGAAGCTTTTATTGTTTCTTATTTACTAAATTGTCAGCGCTGAATAATCTGTTTTTCTTATTTTTTGTTAGACTAGATGCCGTAGTCGTAGTAGTCACTTCTTGACTCTTGTCAGCGCTAGCTAGCTATACAAGAATACTAAGCTCAAGACATTGTTAAAAGATAAGGCAGTCAGCAGGTTGGTAGCGCAGCTGGCTGCCCATGCCCATAGTATACAAGACGAACATTTAGTACCGTTACATATGGAGGCTCTTACATCCTGGGGCATGGAGGTAGTATGAAACATTGATATTGAGCAGGATAAGACTGGATTCAAAATCAAAAGTCATTTATTCTAATTAGAATACCCACAGGCTCTCAAAACCCCCACCCTTCATCACTACCTAGTGCTTTAGCTGGGAAGAAGTGACCCCTTTTTAGTAAAAAAGCCTTAACAGTTTCAGAATTTGTAATTAATATTTCCTACACATTCAAAGAAGCCTGAAAAGTTCACTCGAAGCGCACTGAAGTAATTTTAAATTGCCAATCACTTGCTGCTTTTATCGCATCGACTTTAATCGATTTAACAATCCCTGGAGTGTCTTCCAAACGTTTTATTGCTGTGTTTGTCAACCGTAAAACGAATCGCACAACTGAAATAGTCAAGTAGCTTTTACTACCCTTCGTTTTGAATCAATTTGCCTTTTAAAGTACTCTTGCCGTCTTTCAGGGTCCTGGTATTCAGAAGCCTGAAAGTCTGACCACCAGTCTTACCAATGGGTTACAGTTGTCAGATAGACAGTCGCTCCATGTAAAATACAGGTATTCAGTTGCATTCGGTTAGACTGGAAGCTGACCCCAACATAGTTGGGAAAATGCTAGGCAGATGGATGTCTATGATAGAAATGTAAATAGGAAGTACAGGAAAGTACTATCACTTCAGATACCCAAGCAGCATCAGGTTCAAACTGGAACACTTTATGGCTCGTCACAAACGGTTGCCTCTTGCTGCTGTGTTGAGTACTGCTATAGCGGGTGACCGCCATCGGAGGAGGAATCCATACAAAACGCGCAGGAGCTCCACGACTTAATCCCACCATCGCCATTTTATTACCGGACTACCAGACGTACTGCAGGGTACCGTATTTGGTTGATATCCCGTCCAGTCGTGCTCAGCGCTACAGCCAAAGTGTGGAACTCTCTGCCAGCGTCTGTGTTCCCTTCCACATATAACCCGTCTGTCTTTAAAGCAAGAGTGAACAGGCATCTTCTGGGCACGCTCGTTCCATCATAGACCTCATCCATCGCTTTCCATCAGGCGAGATTGTCCAATCGGTAATAAAAAATCCGTATGCAAACGCATGTGAACTGCTTGTCGCTAGGCTACCGGTGGCTTTGGTCGGTGGATCGTTTGCGCTGGAGTTCCGGTTTGAAATGTATGGGTGTCGGTAAAATTACAGACTTGGTTTCTATGGTTGAACGGTTTAGAGGTAATGGTAATTACTTTCCATAAAGTGGGCAGTTGAAATAGGAAAATTATGCTTTCTTATCCACCAAAATGAAATGTTCAAGAACTTTTCTGTGAGAAAACCCTCTCTACAAAGGTGGAGGGTTATGTCGGATCAACGAAAGACATATGTTGCCCGGCCTCAGTATATGTAGGAATCTCCGGTGGAATGCATTGGAGCCCCTCCTGAATGTTTAAGAACCTATCACGCAAATTATTTTGATCAAAACAACCTGTCGTGTTATATCATCATCTTTACGAAGCCATGACGTAGTGTGTGATGTCATCTAGCTAAAGCGTGGGAGTTGTGTTTATTTATCTCCATGTTAGATAAATGGAGCTTAATTATAAGCTCGGAGCTTTCATTCAGTAACACGATTCTGGTTTAGAAAATGTTTGCACCTTTTCATAGCTCGGAACTGCGGATGGGGAATTGAATTAGCTTAGTCTAAAGCTCTATTTAGTTTGCAAATTAGTAAGGCGTATCTGTGAGGGAAATCGTAAATGAATAATCTGTCAAATATCATCACGACTGTTTTTTTTTTTCACCTGATGGTAAGTGATTATAAGGCCAAAGGTAGAAGCGAGCTTCACAAGGAATCCTCAACCACAGAGGAACTGGCTATCTTACCTCCAGCTGCCGAAACACAACAAATGCTGTTAACGTTGTTGTTGTGGCGACAGACAAAGATAACATGGTGGTAGCTAGCCAGGCGGAATTAGAACAAGGCCTACCACCAACTAAATCGAGCAGAAAATTTTGCTTCCGCTGGGAATTGAACCCGGGACGGGATCTCTGGGTCTGAGACAGGTGGTGTATTCCCCGAAGGTGTAAATAGATGTGTATCTTTCCCACATTTCGATGTATCGCCAGAGTACGTTTAATTCCTATGCCCCAATAAAATGGAAGCCGCTCGGCAGTAACTGAACTACACAGTAACTACAGAACTGTAACTAAACATTGATTCTGCAAAACCAAATAATTTATTTCAAATAGGCCATTTATGAACGTCAACAAGAGCTCACAGATTAAAATTTGTTGTTGTTAAAATACTATTTTTTTTTAATAATGTAACTGTCATGCATGAACAGTTCACCTCCAAGTGACTTTAAAGTTTTATTTATTCATGTATGGTTCTGTGAACAGCGCTGTAGGCTATATTATTACTAAAGCTATTTTGAATATAAAATAAAAATTTACATGAAAATAGAATTGATTCTAGTTGCCCCTTCCAAAAGGTAGTTTCGTAAAGGTAGTTGTTATTCTTTTTAAATGTTTTCATTTACAGTAATTATATAATTATATGTGAAGACGATGTACAGTCGCGCCAGCACATCAAGTTACCACAAATTGTAAAACTTTCTCGTTCGATTTTGAACTTAACTATCAACATTTTAAGGTTTAAAATCATTTGGAGAAATTTGACAGTTTCGTATATATTATATAACCTGATGTGCTGGCCACCGCACTTTTATTGTCTGTCTCGTTGGTCTAGTAGTCGCAAGCGCGAATGCTGAGCACGAGGTCCTGAAAGGACCCATCGCCGGCGATTAACGAGAAGCGAGTAGAGCTGGAAACTAAAAACTGACGAGCAGCTATTGCGCGCCGCGACGGCGCCGAGCGATTACGAGCGATTGTACCAAGTGAGAGTCTCTCAGCGAGTGTTCTGCCCGCCAAGTGTGCGTCGCTGAGCAAGTACTCTCTTTGATAGCTCTTTCGCAGCGGCAAACGAGTACTCCCGGCGGTGTGAACAGTCAGCGGTCAACTATTATTATATGTATATCTTTTACTGAGAACCACGGTAACCGACATAGCTCGAAGAATTGCTAAACTTAAGTATAGGCAATGGGCAGGGCACATTGCTCGCAGAACAGAGATGGTCGTTGGGGCCGAAAGGTTTTGGAGTGGCGACCGCGTGCCGGGAGACGTAGCGCTGGAAGGCCTCCCACAAGGTGGACCGATGACCTTGTGAAGGCCGCAGAAATCCGCTGGATGCGGATAGCACAGAACCGGTCGAAGTGGCGGTGCTTGGGGGAGGCCTATGTCCCGCAGTGGACGTCTTTCGGCTGAAATGAATGAATGAACACGGGATCTACAATCTTTTGTACGTATCTTTAGCGAGGAAATCGATGATAGCTAGTCGCTTCTTCGTGAGACAGGCGCCGCATAGTACTTACATATGTCCAAAGGCAAAGGAAGTATATCAAAGGTCCATAAGCATCCGCCCCATTTCTGCTTACTGCCTCCTGCCTCCTGATGCTTCTAAGAAACCATTTCGATTAGCATTATCAGCCTGTAATGTTCCGACTGCCTGGGACACAGGCCTCTTCTCTTTGAGAGCCGTGAGAGGGAGTGGGACATAATCCAACACGGGTTGGTAGATGTCACATGTCTTCAAATTCTTGGTTCTAGTTCTAGGACATGCCGGTTTCCTCAAGATGTTTTCATTCACCGTTTTGAGATCAGTGGTGATTAAATAATTTACACTAGTGCCTGCTTGGGTTTGAACCCTATAACTCATAAGTCGCGGCCATTACCTCATTTTGATTACTTAAGTTAATATCCCCGTACCTACCAGCGGGTATCCCAACTTATACGGCAAGGGGAATCAAGAAGAGGGTCTTGTATAGCGGAAGTTTAATGGCAGCGGTGATTGCTTAAACATCAGGCGACCCACATCCTCGTTTGTCTCGTAAATTATACTGTATACATACGTATCGTTACGCCTGTAATTCCCAAAGGGTTTGGCAAAGATGTACCATGGGGGACATCCGAATCGGACCAGCATATGGACCATTCTTGCTTACAGCGTTCGGCCGCTATAGTAACGCCAATAACACTGCCCGATCCGTGCCGTTTGGTGCCGGACGTACCGAATAGCACCATCCTATTTCCTCCTGCGGGTGTCGTAAAAGGCGCAAAAAATGGGCAACAGCGTTCTCTATGCATTTTTAACACCATACTGCGATCGCCAACCCGCCTGCCAAGCGTGGCGATTATGGCAAACCCCCCAATTGGGGAAAGCCTGTGTCCACCAGTGGACTTCTTTCGGCTGAAATTATGACTGCCCGGTCTGGGCATCTAACCCAAAATATATAATCATAATTGTCATTTTATTAAGTCTGTTCAAATATCTATTTTATTTTGTAAACAAATTTTATAAATTTTTATTTTATTTTTTATTTGTATTTTTGTATTATGTTTTCTTGGATAACGTTGTTGTCTTTATTGTGAATGCTGCGTCTACGTGTAATAGGCATACATACCAGCAATTTTATTTTGTCTTGTTTTATATTAATTCCCTGTACTGCTGTTGGTGTACCAAATAAATAAATTAAATAACGAACATCGAAAATATACTTTTCATTCATTGTATTTTATTTGAGTGGCTATTGCGAGGAGGTATCCGCCCTTAAAATCAAACAGAAATCAACTCTGATTTGTAATTGAATACCTGCCATACTTAACTACAAATTAAATACATTTAAGTTCCATTCCATTCCAGAATAATCAATTTGCCGACTTAAGGCTCCGCAGACATGCGCGACGTGACTGTGCGACGCGACTCCGGTAGAACAATTTCCATGAAGTTTTCATAGAAATTGTGCCATTAGGGTCGCGTCGCGCCTGTCTGCGAGTGCCTTTATGGATCCCCGGTTTTCGTGCACTGTCAAACACGTGGCACTGCCAGTGATTAATCCAATTAATTTAATTGAATCAGTCTCTATATAAAAGCTACAGAATTTATTAACGAAGTCGCAGGCACTGTTTTAACTTGATTTTATTTTTTTCCGACTGAGTGTTTATGCGTTTGGTGCTGCTGCCGTTTTTAATAAAAGTTTCGAGGAGGGTAGTACTGTTTTTATTGGGTTTCTCGGTTAATTTGTTTTAGTTACGGAAATTTTTGGTTAAAATATAACTACCTTAGAAATGAATGTGAAATAAAATAAAGCTCACTCCATCGTAGACTTTGTCTCTGTCATCCAGACCTAAAGTCAAGAGCAAACTCATAGTAGAATAAAAAAATAAAAAATATATATGCCAGTGGCCTTGAATGGTTAGCTTGCGTGTTCTGTACTGAGCACACGCAACGCGTCTTACGTCCAGCCAGTAATAAGACTCGCCCATCCAGGAGCGCTGTCCTAAATAAGACGCATTATTTATTTATTATACATAAAACAAAAGGTATTCTAATAAAACACGTATACTAAAAGATCTTTTTGTTTTTATCCGCGTTTAACATAATTTAAAAAAATATTACACTATGTAATGTAAACATAATCTAAAATATTCACATTTTAAGTTATTATGAAAATGCTCTAATTTAACATATGTTTTTTCCAAATCATTAATACTACTCGTTTAGACGTTATCTTCAGTATAAAATCATTAAAAGTCGGTTATCGTCGCCAAGACCACCGTTTCAACCTGAGTGAAGTTTTAACTTACTGGGAGTTACTATCAAAAGAGGGCAATTTTGAAGTCGACTATAGAAATACACAACATAGAAAAGGTGTACACCAACCTAACCAAATCTGTGCGTCCTGTGAAAAGTGATATAAGTCAACTTATATCGAATGTGATATTATTGTTGCACCTTCATCAGAAAAAAATGCTCTATTATTCTGTCTAATTAACATTTTGATACGTCTATTAGTTTTCAAGATCGTATGGTACATCTAAGACGAAATGGCGTGTTTTGATAAATATTTTTGTGTAAATAAATACATATTGACATGTATCGTTCACAATATTCAAGTTATGAAATAAATAATTGTGTTTTAAGATGTATCTCAAGTCATATCATTATTCACATATATTTATTACGTTACACTTTTTTTTTTAAACAAAACTTTATAATGAAAAAATATAATGAAGACAACATTAAGTTCGTTTGGGCCGATGTAAAACTTCTACGGTTTGACAAGACGTTGTTTCCGTGCCTTAAATATAAAACGGATTTGCGAGGTGATGACTTAAATATGATCTCGTTTGCAAAAATATCACCTTTCACCAAAGCTTCACACAGTGTAAAGCGATACAACTCATTTAGAATCATTATACACGATCATTCATTTGGTGTGTTTTGATACAACATATAGCTTTTTTTAAATATCTCTTACTGCAGTAACGCCTTTAGAGCTGGAACATAATAGGTTGTAAACAATACGACACTAAATACAAATTATGTCACTATTTTTGTAAAATTATTATCCTAACAAAATTTTATAATTTTTTACACACAAAAACTACTATATTGTAAAGTTGACATTTTCGAGATGTATCAGTTTTCACAGGACGCACAGAAATATCTAAACACTCGCTTTCAAAAGCTTAGTTACATTCACCAGTAGGTAGTTTGGTTCCCGTCGACATCCATCAATATCGTTGAAAGAAGAACACAAATTGCGTAGCATGACCCTGCTAAAACATTGCTTTTCTTAACTCGTAAGACTGAACTACTAACATTAACAACGTCTTGGAAGCTATTGCAAAACATTATCTTTAAGTTTCTCACTAAGATGTGGGTTTTCAACGGCTTCCCGGTTCTTAAACCTATCCTTATATCGATACTGGGGCTCAAGTCTGCTATTTTTATAAATTCGTCAATCTAACACGATCCCATTGTAATTTTGCTAAAAGTTCGTAATCTGCTAAATTCATAATGGTCGATCATTCAATGGTCTCGTAATAGAATTGTATTACAATGGCATTTTGAACATTTATTCATGCCATATTTCATTTATATATATTTTTACATATTATTTATTAGTGTTATAAGCAATCTGAAGTAGTAGGAAGTTGGAAGTTTAGTAGGAAGTTTCATTTGTCATTATGTACGACATTACCAATTCTTTCAATGGAGTGTCAGTGGCTGACCATTGAAAAGTCATAATGACGCTATTATATTAGTAGATTACCAAACTTGTCAAAATCAACAATTATGAAATCAATGATAGACCATTCTGACACTATTGTAATAGCAGACTTGAGCCCCTGGAAGGTTAACATTAAGTATTCGCGTAACACACTAAGGGCGCTTGTACACTACAAGGAATTTTACTGTCCGGCAGTCCGAATTTTTACCGTCCGATGTGGAATGAAAAAAACGGATGATTGGCTTGTGCACTTGTCCGTCTTTACTCGGATCGGTGCGGCGTAGTTTAGGGTAGCTCTCTTTGAAACTACACGCACGCGTAATTACGTTAGGAACGATGAGTTTCTTGGAACGTCGGCAGTTGCTTGCTTATATTCCTCTACGTGCGAAGACGTAGAAAACAAAAATAATTTTGGGTTCATCCATAAATTCGACACACGTGCCCCCCTTCTCCGCTCCTGCCCCGCTCGCTCATAAATAATACTGATCGCTGATGCAGTGCACCAGCATAAACACGTTTTTCATTGCTGTCATCTCGAACCGGAAAAAAAAACCGGACAGTAAAATTCCTTGTAGTGCACAAGCGCCCTAACAGTAGTAGCAATGGGTTTCATTTTGACAGTCTCGGTATGTAAAGATGTCACCCATCCACGGACCAACCCCGACAAGCAAAGCTTAACCTGATTGATCGATACGCGCGGCTGTTATAACTTATCCACAAGCTCTGTTACCGTGTAAAACGACAAAAACATTTCACCACCACCAAGCAAGTTGACAGCGAAAACTAATCGCTTTCCAAAAACACCCAAAGCGAGTTTCATCTATCGAATCCCCTCGCTTCATTCCTTTACAAATTAGACAAGTTTTTTCAACAAAAAAAGCGGCTGTTTTCAAGCGAACTCGGCCCGCGATTCGAAGTCCGGTCTGGGCATAAAAAAAGCTTGTAAAATAAAATAATAGAGATGGACCATTCAAATTGCTCGTATTGCCGTGAGGTTCGCTACAAACGAGAGTTTTGAAAAGATAAATTGGAGTTTAATCGTGGCTTTGTTCGCTTCAAGGGAAGTTTGAATAGTACTAACGTTTGATTTAACTCTAGTTTTTTGTTAGTTATTCTTTATGTTTCGAGTATGACCTTTTTCTTTGCCATCATCACCATTATCCTCGTGCTCTTTCAATTTTTTTGGGTCGGTGCAGCAGTCGTTTTCATCCATAAATCTCTTTAGCCGTCATCTCAGAGTTAATTTCCTATCTCAGAGACGTCTATGAATTTGTATAATTTGCATGTGTCGAAAGTTTTTCCTAAATCAGAGGCACAATTCCCGTATTTTTAAGGGTGTACGCTTCATCACCATTATCCTCGTGCTCTTTCAATTTGTTTGGGTCGGTTTAGCAGTCGTTTTCATCCATAAATCTCTTTAGCCGTCATCTCAGAGTTAATTTCCTATCTCAGAGACGTCTATGAATTTGTATAATTTGCATGTGTCGAAATTTTTTCCTAAATCCGAGGCACAATTCCCGTATTTTAAGGGTGTACGCTTTCTACACTCGGTAAGTGTCAGTCTCTCAAAATACCTGTACCTATACCATATTGACAAACGTATGGCAATCGCTCTTTTGGTTTAGCGATAATCTTTGTTTCAATCCAATATTCGCTTGGTGTGGGATTTGAAGGTGTGACAGCATCTTAGCGTCCCATTGTCGGAGGAGGCTGGGCTGTTGTGTCGACTATTGTAGGTTATCTACTTATATGAATACGAGTAGGGACCACTACACTATTAAGTAGGTCATAACTATAATAATAACTGTTTATTACCCATTGTCTAGTTTTAAGTTGTTGATTGTTTTCTGTTACGGGGGTGACCTTTCAAATAATTAAAAATTAATCTCGCCAATATACGGAACACTTTTAATAGTAACGGGGATTAAGTCCTCACCCAGCCGTCCTCATAAAACACGAGAGCGCATTATAATTTCCTGCCGCACTAAGGTAAAGCTAGGCCGGTTGGAAAGGTTCCGTTGACCTCATGACACGCACTTTGTTCTATTATTAGTACTACATTGACGTCATTGTAGTGGGACGGTCTTTAACCCACAGATGAGAGAAAGCCATAAGTACTTAAGCTGGATCATCACATTCATCACTGTCATGAATTTAGAGGGAGGTATTTTTCACACTATTTTACATAATTCTTTGAAGTTTGGGTAAATATACTCCTTCTATCATCATCATCATCATCTCTTCTCCATCTCATATCTTTATCTTCTTCTTCTCTTCTTTGTCTATGTTCTCTCTATCTTTGATTATCAGCGTGAATCTGAAATATGTAAGGGTCATTATTCAGTTAAACTAGATGCGGCAAAATGATCTGGTTTTTGCATGGATGGTTGCCCAAGTCTTGGAAAATGTTATGGGTTTTTATAAGGAATTTCTCAGTAGAAACCTGTTTTCGTACCCGGTTAATCGCATCACATGCCAGATGGCTATTTGGCACTTAAAAAAAGGGTAGTAATAAAAGCTCCGGAAAAATTTAAAATATGAGCATACTCAAAATATGAAACACTAACTTTCCGACTACTTATAAGCGAATACAAAATAGAGAAACGACCGAATAAAATACTGAAAATTCCGAAAAATTAATATAATATTTGCTGACGTAATATTTTTCCACCAGCTTAGCGTTCCGCTAACGCGGCACCGCTTATTTTTTTCTATGTTTTCGGAAACTTAGTATTTTTTTCGGAAGTTTAGTATTTTTACACAGCTTAGTTAGTATTACAGTCAACCACAGATCGCTGGAAGTTAGATAGATAGATAGAATACTCTTTATTATGTACACTATAAAAATTACAGATATAAATGTAGAACTGTTACATAGGGTGTCACAATGGGCGGTCTTATCGCTAAAAGCGATCTTTTACAGACAACCTTTGGATGGATCAAAAGGTAGAAGGAGAGACAATACTGCAGGTAGTCAGTGGTGTACACTTACATATATACAATAAATACACATACACAAAGCATATAGATACTTATCCATATAAATATATATATATACATACAATAATAAACATGATACAAGTTCAAGGAACTTTAAGTAATGATGATGTTTAAGGAGAGAGGAAGTGATTTTTAACCAAAATTAAGCTAATTTATTATTCGGAAGCTTTATTATTTTCCTTAAAAAAATATAACCGGGAAAATGGGGATGTAATACACCTATTTACGGAAACCTTCGGGGAATTCAGGTTTGATGTTATAGATAGATTGATAGTTTTTTCTTGTACACCAAATTTGAATAAAGCTATGATATCATTCTAGCTAGGGTATCAGTATCACACGTAGAGGATTGAGCGAGCTTACGGTATATTAATAAATCTCCGAATTTACATATTGTATTGCTCTATCATTGTAAAGGATCTTATGGGTATTTAGTTCACTTTGCTGTAGTATATTATGTGGGCGCTTGTGGCTAAGTAATACCAGTCGCACAGGTCGAGCTATCAGGTTAAGCTACGCTTGCCGGGGTTGGTCCGTGGATGGGTGACCGTCTTTACATACCAAGCCCCTGCCTTGGAAAGTACGTAAAGCCGTTGGTTCCGGCTGTCATTCGTGGATCTTTGACAGTCGTTACGGGTCGTCAGAAGCCCGGAAGTCTGACAACCAGTCTTACCAAATATTACCCAGTAGCTGGGTTGTGGAGGTGAGATAGGCCGTCGCTATATATAAAATACTGGTATTCAGCTGCATGCGGTTAGATTAGAAACCGACCCCAACATATTAGGGAAAAAGATAGGCCGATAATGATACTATGACTATTTTCCTTTATCTAATACCTGCAGACATTATCGCGCAGTAGCTTCTTTACTTAATCTGACCATTTCTCAGCATTTTCAAAACAATTATTTACTTAGTCGCAATAAGGCCATTCTCTTTCGCTTCAACGTACTCAGTTTCAAATTACAAGGATCATTTAGCTCAGCCTAACGACATGAGTATACAAAGTCGGTTTTCTTTTGTTGAGCGGCCATGTGAAATCGATTTGGCTCATCTAGCAACTTAATGAAGACCCAGATATATGCCAGTAACCTTGAGTGGTTAGCTTGCGTGTTCTGTACTGAGCTCACGCAACGCGTCGTACGTCCAGCCAGTAATAGGACTTGCTCATTCAGGATCGCTGTCCGAAATAAGACGCATTATTAATTTATTATACATAAAACAAAAGGTATTTTAATAAAACACGTATACTAAAAGATCAATAATTAAACTATCTTTAAAAAGGTAGTTTCAGAAAAATACGCTAGATACATTTTGCGTGATTCTCAGTTTTTTATCTGCGTTAGACATAAGTTTACAAATTAATTTAACTATGTAATATAAACATTATCTAAAATATTCATATATTAAGTTATTAAGAAAATGCTCTAATCTAACATATATTTTTTCCAAATCATTAACACTTCTCTTTTAGACATGATCTTCAGTATAAAATCATTAAAAGTCGGTTATCGTCGCCTTAAAAGGCCATTCTCTTTCGCTTCAATGTACTCAGTTTTAAATTACAAGGATCATTTAGCTCAGCCTAACGAGATGAGTATACAAAGTCGGTTTTCTTTTGTTGAGCGGCCATGTTGAATTGATTTGGCTCATCTAGCAACTTAATTAAGACCTAGACCCACAATGTATGGTTGCCAAGTTTAAGACACTGCTTGGAATCAACGCAATCTTGAATGTTGAATGAAGGATTTTGGCTGTAGCTTTATGTTCGGGCGCCTCGCTAAACCTCATAAACTCCTTCGATAGATGGTTGCTTGGCGTTCCCTTTATACTGACTCGTATATTTTATGCGACGAGTGTGTGTGATAAATAGAAAATCAATCACATTACTTTATATTTAGACTAATAATATAAGCAAAATTACAAGAAATTCATAGGAAAATTTATAATGACAGTTATTTTTCACCTTTTGTTTTTTTTTTTATAATTTTCTATTCCGCCCTTGCGGCCGCGATCCACAAAGGTGTCACCGTCAGCGCTGCATTTCGGCCGGTTAAAGCCTCACGCCGCTTATGTTAGACGACGTTGGCAGATCAATAAACAGCTTTATACAGTTAGGCTGCGATTTGCATACGATTTTGAGCATTGTGAGTGACGTAGATCAGGGAGATGGAATCGAACCGTCGTCGAATTATTTGGGAAATGGAAGAGTGGGCTTTTCATCATACTTACCAAACAGGGCACCTCTTTCTTCCTGCTTATAAAACGCTAACATATTTGGAAGCGTTTTTGGTTATCTGGAAAAGGTTCAGAATCAGAGTTGTTTTTTTATTGTTTTCAGTCTTGATTAGTCTTGACTCTTGACCCTAGTAACGTTAAGAAATGAGGTTAATATAATATTTCACGTCTTATAGGCTTACAAGTCGCAAAGAACAATCCAGTATTTTGGAGGCTTTAACGCAAAGACATGAAACTAAAACGTAAAATCCTTTAAAGCATTTATTACGCCTACGGCAAAGCCCAAAGGCGTTATTACTCCATTACAATTTATTATCCACTTGGGCATACTTAACTTTACACTCGAAAGCCTAGCTGTGATGGTGTATGGTCATGAGTACATCGATAAAAAAAAAACGATGTAATCCAAATCTTTTGAGCTATTTAAACATAGAATAAAAATAAAAATAAAACCACGAACTCCTATTTTTATAAAATTGGTTTAAGGATTAAAACCTTTTAGCGGGATTGTCCGAAAGGGGTATCGCTGCCCCGGAACATAGGAACATAAAGGGCCGAGGAAGGAACACGGGTGGGTTTTAGTCAGTAAGAGTCTGACATTCCCTTCCGCTCCACCCAGAGCGGAAGGGGTCATTTGATGATTTCCATACTCAAAAAAAAAAAAAAAAATTGGATTGGAACCTCCACGAACTTTCAACACACAAATAACGGGAAAAACGGATTAACAAAATTCTATGAAAACATTTTGCAAGTGCACTGAACTACAAAATACACCTCCAATCTGATTCGCGTTGTACATAGATATTAGACGGTTAGTCTGGTTGCCATAGCGACGATCCCCTCGTGTGCCATCATTACGTGGCACATTGATCGGATGTAAATCCTATGAATCTCTCATATTAAATGTCGAAAATTGCATGAATTTTGAAGTGGTGTTCAATTGGGAGCACAGCGTCATGAAGTAATGACTGATGGAAGTATGAATGTTAATTGTGGATGATTCTTAAAGTGCTTTATTGTTTGATATTTTTGTTTGTTACTATGTCTGTTTGACGGCACAGTGACTGAGCGATTGGCTGTAGCGATATGTGCCACGCATTTAAAAGAAAAAGAAAGAAAGAAAAATTGATTATTTTACACAAACAAGACACATTACAAGAAAAACAGAAAAAATACACATACTAATACAAAGTAACCAAAGATTCGTATGCAATACCTTAAATGTAAAAAAAAAAAGTTTGACCGTTGTCCATTGCTTGATGTCAGGCCAAGACCACAGACAATAGTTGTTGCGTAATATAATGCGTAGTGCAACACTGGTAAATGACAGCAAACGAACAAACCAAAAACTAAATGCCTATCGCAGTGGAAATTCCACCTCCAACAAAACCAAACCACCACCACCTATACCGTATCCGTATTTCTACCTTTGCAACAAACAAGAAATTACAAGATAAAGCCGTGCGTCGCATGTGTACAAGAATAGGTCGTATTTGGATTTTTTTTAACCCACCGACAGATTCTTTACGGGATCTGGGGGCTTGGGCATGTGATTCGAGTGTGCAAGCACGCGACGGCGGGCGATACAGGAGAAATTTCTACTTGGTCTTTTAAACACAGGACAGGGCATAACATCTTAGGATTCATATCCGGTACGGCTCTAATAATTCTTCCATATCCTAAGAGCTGTCTTCCGTCTTCCGTACCATTATCGAGACCCCGGTCTACATTAATATGCAATGGTCTCTGTAGCTCCATGAAACATGAGGCTCCAGGGGCTAATGTGAATCTTTGGGTTCATTTGAGTAATCGAGTCTGTTCAAACCACGCAGGGGTCGGTCCATTTCATTCATACATTCATTGGTAATGGTTTTTTTAAACACAGAGCATGGGTTCTATATATATATCAACGTCGTCGGTCCACCAACCTCTATTGATGTGCCTTCAAGGTACTTCAAACTATATACTTAACGTAGTACTTATGTATACTCTCGACCTCCAACGTCGACCTTGTTTCATAAGACAGGATTTCTAAGTAATTCTCTTTAAGACTTTAAGCATTTGGCGTCGTGTCTGGCTTAAAGCGAACTTTAATTCAAATTAAATAGATTTTCAGAATGAAAGGATCATTCTGAAAATCGTTGGTTGGTATGATAATTGTTGGAATTCTTCGGCGAAAAAAAAAAAAAGCACTAAGTTAAAAGAAAACACCAAATCAAATCCATATATTTGATTTGGTGTTTTCTTTTAACTCAAATAAACTATAGCTGAGAACAGATTTAGAATTAGTACCCAGGTATTGATCCGAGAATGAACCCGATTGAATCGAGCTTTCTAGATTGTTACAGAGTTATTGAGTGACAGTGACGACGAGGGCACGAAGCTCAAAGAAGCCGAACTTTTGAAGTGAAAACTTCTTTAGGCCTTTGAGCACTTTCCGAACAGTGACCGAAAGTCAGTCTCTCTCACGCTCGGGTCAGTGACGTTGAATCGGATATACTTGGCTCCAATGGGTCGGTGACGCTTTGATTGCGTAAACTCGGCTCCAGTCGCTCTAACTAGTTTTCAGTTCTATCGTGTGGTCCAAACTTCAGAAGCACAAACCTATTTTTTTTTTTTCTAAAATATCGTTGGGCCATATTTGGTCGGATATTGTAGGTAAATCAATTAATTTAACGTGGAAAAACTTTGCGCCATTTTTCCACGTTTCGCGCTTTTAAAGTAGTTCAGGTACAGTTGCCAGCACATCCAGTTATCACAAACTGTAAAATTTTCTCATTCGATTTTGAACTTAACTTTCAATATTTTAAGGTTTAATATCGTTTGGAGAAATTTGTCAGTTTTTTATAACCTGATGTGATGGCGACAACCTTGCGTCCATTGGTCTATTAATTCGAGCGTATATTTTAAAATCCACTGGAGGTGTTTATATAAACCTTTTTCGTGGAAAGTTTCAGTAATATTTGAAACCTCTCAAACCGCTGCCGTGTAGTATATAAATTATTAAAATAATCCTCTATCCTACCCTCTGAGTAAAGAATTGTGGTACTAACTAGGGATGTTTCGATACGCCTTTTTGCCGATACGATACCGATACTCTTATAAAAATATCGGCGATACCGATACCGATACGCTTATTGATTAAAAAATGAAGGTAAAATAAATAAAATACAAGTCAGTTTATTTTTTAAATTACCTCATAAAAATAACAAATAACAGGACAAACTAAATAACATCGTTTAAAACTATAGACAGGTTGAGATTAGTTAGTTTCTTTTAGTAATTAAAATTAACATTGATGAGAAAAGTATCGTTGAATCGGCCATAAAAATATCGCCGATATATCGGCAAACTTCGAGTATCGCCGATATATCGGTATCGGATGCATCCCTAGTACTAACCACAGAGCACTGAGACGCCTCGGCGGCCCCTGCTAGATACGGCATTGTCAACACTTTCCATACAAACCAAGCGTGTCGCCGTTTACTCGCACTACGACACTAATGAGCAGTAATGACGTATTGAAACGGACGACCTTGAAGGCAGTCCGTGACAGAAGTTGTGCATTCAACGCACTCTCGAAGCCACGAATTTTATAAGAACTGCCGTCTCTAAACGCTGACGGCGGCGCGGCGATTCCGTACTTTGTGGTTCAAACGGCTGAAGATCGTGGGAAAATACAAAGTTATTAGTGATATTATGTTGTCGTTACCCGGAGAGTAGATAACGTGATAAGGAATAAAGTAACCGATAATGTAGTGATAAGGTAATAATAATGATAACTGTTACTTGGTTTTATCGGTTATTAAATGTTATATTGAGTCAAGAAAGTCAGAGAAAGTAAAAGTTGAGCAAATTGACTATCAACTTAAATTGTCAGTGTATTCAAATCGCATCAGCCATTCTTTTGCAGTTGTTTGAAATGCCTATAACCACGGCAAATGGACGTTAGGTGTCAATATGCTTAAAAAATTATTTCCCTGACTGTACCTACAATTTATTAGATGATAAATTGCATTAGAGTTAGAAATTACTGAAACATGATGATATTAACTTTGTTATCAATGAACATGCTTATCTATGGATTGTTTTTAATGGTTTTTCTATTTGTTTTCAGGTAAGTACCGAGCCAACTATTTCACCTAACCCAGCGCTAATTTACGGTAATATTAAACCTAGTTATAGAAAACGTGTTATATTTTTTTTCTTCTAGTTTGGGTATAAGGGAGAGTCCACATATTGTCTCTAAACGCCTTACGTTAAGGCTCATACAAAAAGGCGCGATTATATCGCGTGTCGCGCCTGTTTGTAGGAGTCTTTAGATTTAGAAATCGCGTAAAGGTCTCTGCACACAGCGGGCGCGGCGCGGCGGGACGGGACGCCGGCGCGACGCTGAGCAGTTGTAATGTACTAGATATTACGAAGGACGCCACACAGAGCGTCGCGTCACGTCGCGTCGAGCCGGACGGCTCTGTGTGGCGTCGTCCGTAATATCTAGTACATTACAACTGCTCAGCGTCGCGTCGGCGTCCCGTCCCGCCGCGCCGCGCCCGCTGTGTGTAGAGACCTTAAGCATTTCGTACAGCAACTTCCATGAGCACTAAACAATCATGTTTATCTGTTAAGGCTCCTACAAACAGATGCGACTCTGTATAAGTGTGAGTCCACAAATTGTGTCTCTAAACGACTTACGTTAAGGCTCCTTCAAAAAGGCGCGATTATATCGCGTGTAGCACCTGTACATGAGCCTTTAGATTTAGAAATCGCGTACGCATTTCGTACAGCAACTTCCATGAGCACTAAACAATCATGTTTTTCTGTTAAGGCTCCTACAAAAAGACGCGAATCGCGCGCGACACAAAGGCACCCTTGGACGTGCGACAAGCGGGGCCTTTGTGTGGCGTCGCGTGTCGCGCCTGTTTGGGAGGACAGGAGGAGCCTTTAAATTATTCAATAAACTACCAACACACAGATACGTATACGCTTGCAGAATATTTAAAATATACAAACTAACTACGCGGAGCGCAAATCTGTAGTATTAAAGTTGTAGTAAACATTTTTAGAATACCGCCGGCTGCGCTTTTGATGTAAAAACATTTTAACTTAGAGTTGTAATAGAAACACGCCCGAGTTTACCGCTGCCTGGATCGCCAAGCACATCAAGTTACCTCAGACTGACAAATTTTGACATTCGATTTTGAACGTAACCATCAACATTTTAAGGTTTAAAATCGTTTGGAGGAATTTGACAGTTTTGTATAACCTGATGTGCTGGCGACTGTATAGGGTGGAATTTAAATTGTACGAGAGAATTTATGGTGAAAATATCTTGCTTAGTTGATTTTGAATTTCATCTGACGTCAGGTTGCGACTGGCTATGTTCTGTTCCCGCTGTCCTCACCGCCCGTGTCCCCATTAATGGTATACATATTATTATATTTCACATAAAATGGCGAAAAGAAAGGTTCCATTTTCTCGCAAGTACTGATTATTTCATTACTAGCTTTTGCCCGCGGCTCCGCCCGCGTGGATGTCGGTTATCGCGTAAAAAAGTAGCCTATGTCCTTCTCTATATCCCAGGCTATATCTCTGCCAAATTTCATGACGATTGGTTCAGCGGTTTAGGCGCGTTTTTGTTTTAAGGAGGATGGGCTAAGGTAGCACGCGAAATTCAAATTTTCTTACGTTATTTGCAATTTGCAAGTCAGTGTCAGGATGTATGTTGATTAAATTATGATTCGCGACCATAACAAAAATGGTTCTACAAAATTATAATAATTAGAATCAGCAATACAACTCCTTAACTTAGAATTGGCCTCAAATGTCATGATTTCATGAAATAGTTATTCAATGGGGTAATATGAACTTTTAGAGGGTTGTCTTGATGAGTTTTAGGGTTCCGTACCTCAAAAGGAAAAAACGGAACCCATAAAGGATCACTCGTTTGGTCTGTCTGTCTGTCCATCTGTCACAGCCAATTTGCTCCGAATCTACTGGGCCAATTAAGTTGAAATTTGATCTTTTATGACCCAAACACGAATGTGTAACAAAAATAAATGAATTTTGAATATAGGGTCACTTTTGGGGGTAAATTAGATATTTTTCCATGCTGACAAATGCAGAGATACCATAACATTTCCCAAAGAAACATCTTCAGACTACAGTCTACACGCAGCTCAAAAGTTAAAATCGTCCGATCATTCGCTGCAGTCCGGGGAAAACCATAACAAAACTTTAAAAAAAAAAACCGTGGAATTCCCATGAAGCGTGTTTTCTAGTCATCGATCTGGCATTCCCTGTTCTCTGTGCCCGCCCATGTCATAAAACACCCTACTTGTTTTCAACGGCTCGCGCCAAACATTGTAGAAAATGTGGAAATAAAACCTTCATAGTGTCAACTGCAGCTATTTTTTTCAGCCAGCATTTTTATAGAATAAAATTGTTTTTGGCATAAATATTGTCGTTGACAAAGACAAAAAAAATGTGTTCATATTTTGAAATTCTGGTAAAATGTCGCCTATGTTTTTTTATTTTATTTGCTTGAATGTAATTTAATCCTCAAAGAGTAGCAAGTGTAAAAGGGGTTTCGTATTTCGAAACACGATCATGTTTTAAAGAGGGATCGTCGGCATCACGCTGTATAACGAGTTATGCAAATCAAATAGAAGGGGTGCAGAAACTAAAATCGTACGGTGTAGTTTTTTTTCTAAGTTGGTATCATTGCCTTGTTAATTGGGGTTTAAAAAGGTTTTGTATAAATATGATAGACCGTATAATTTAGGCATAAAATTCGACACAAACTCAAAGCATTTATTTAAATTAAACCTTATACAGACAATTTTGAATTCTTAAAGGATTCGGTCGGTCAGAAAGATGAAGCTTGTATCCCGTTCCAAAGCTCACTAGTCTCAGTAGTTCGGTTGTTTTGCCCTGGACCGGACTACTGGGACTAATTTTGTCTCATTAGTTCGGTTATGACGTCAAACCGAACTGTTGATAAACTACTACTACTGTTATGTTTTAATGATGTAAAACACAACTTTCATTGTAAAAAAGTTTTAAAAGTATCATAGCAAAATGGTTTCTGCTTATGTATTCTCCATAGGTTATACGGACTCGTTATACCATACTTTAAAAACTTTTAACAATGAAAGTTGTGTTTTACATAATTAACCGAACTACAGACAGTTGCCCACCAGACACAACACCCATCAGGGCCTCAAGTCTGCTATTACAATAGTGTCAGAATTGTCTCTTCATTGTGAGTTTTTGACAGATTTGCCATACAAACACTGTCAAATACTCTCAATGGCGAGACCATTCTGACACTATTGTAATAGCAGACTTGAGGCCCTGGTCGGAGGATCCTCCCTTTTCTATGGAGGATGAGTGAACTTTACACACTGTTCTTCATTCTTCATACTTCTATACTACCTTATGTTTGCCGATTCGCGGTCTCCACTCATGAACACGTCTACCCCAACGGTCAGTGGTTCTACGACTAATATAGTTGGCCCATTGCAGCTTCAGCTTGCTTATTCTGTTCAGCTATGTCGACAATGACAAATTTTATACCTATTCGAAATTCGCCTATATAAGGTGTATCTATTCATACACAGAATATTTTAAAAGAAACGTCTATAGGTGGTGAAAAAGCCATATAGCAGCGAAAAAATTTAGTTTTTTTTATTGTTTTATATTTTTACATAATTATTATAATTTTAAAATTGCTTCAGACATTTTGCAAAAAACCTTTACTTACTTTTTTTTTTTTTAATTCTATGAATGACCCGCCCGGACGCGGCGACGGTGGCGGCACGAGTGCGGTGCCTTTTGATAATTAATCATCATATCAAGTTATTTTAAATTATTTAATTTCTTAAATAATACACTCAGATTTAAAAAAACAATCGTTTCCATGGCCTCTTTACCACATAAAGGTGTATCGCTTAAAATATTTCGTGTTTGAATAGATACACCCTATATTTTTGACAAGTTTTTGACATTGATGGTCTCTGAGATACGATTGCCAATACATCATCGGCTGTCTCATATCTTCGTGAACGAATATAAAATGAAAATGTTAGGAATCGATTCACATAGCTCGGTCTTGATACGGTTTCTCCGCGGTAATACGGTTTCTTTCCGGAACTGAATCGGAAATGATACCGGTATCGAAAAATCTTTGAGAGCTTCAACGCTTCTTGGTATCAAAAACTAACCGTATTTTAAAATGCACGCCCAAAATGGTTGCTTATTTTATCTCAACAAAGACATATTTACTGGTACGAAAATAAATGAAATTAATTAGCAAAATGTTCGCAAAATCTGGATACAGCTCGTACAATTTTACCACAACTAAGAGATTTTTGCTGGTACCGAAACAAGCAAACTAAAAAATATCCACCAAAATGGTCAAAAATCTATACATCGGACGTTAAATTTATACTATACTATTGTGGCGGTATCAACAACGCCACATGCGAACTATGCATCAAAGACCTGACGTCACAAATCCTGCATCGCGCTATCAGAGTTTACCGCGCGACTAGCATATATACAACATCCCAACATCAACCGTGGGGCAGTTGCCCACCAGACAACACCCGTGTGGTCGGAGGATCATCCCTTTACTATAGAGTATGAGTGAACTTTACACCCTGTTCCTCATACCTCTAAACTATTATATCACAAAGATGAGTTTTTTCTAAACGTCAACACAATAATAACGATAGATTGCTTTTGGCAACATCGTTTTTTTAAACTAAAGTTAACGAAAATGTACCTTAACTCCTAAGCAATAAAAGGTACAATCGAATGCGGATGACGATAATACAGCATGTTTCTGATTGAGACAAATGTTAAAGGTCGTTTGTATGTTGTGCGGTTTATGTTAGTTTTAATCGATGTTTCCTATCTGGTTGTGTGTCGTACTGTAGCAAAACTAGAGTAATTATTTATTTTTATCAACTAAACATTATTTATTTGTCACTTTATCGGTGGTTCTCAATGTGGTATTTTCACCAAACAGAATCAAATTCAAATTCAAATGTTTATTGCTCAACACAGTACATAATCATACATTTCTAGATGTCAAGTGAATGCGCATTCCACTGTGTTGCACCAATTCAGGCATGCAAAATTATTATTAAAATTATAAGCACCATTAAATTATACCATTTCATAAATTGACAGTTATACAATAATTTCAAAATAATACCATACACAATGTCATAAATTCAAATCAATAAGCATGTAATGTCAGAATATATAATGTCATGATAACTAAGTAATGTCTAATACAGTCCACACATAATTTACAATACAAATAAGAATAATTTTAATAAAAATAAAAACAAATCGGACTCCAGTCTTCACCCTAATTATATGTAGGTATTATTATTATACACCCAAATTCCTATCAGACAGGTATTCATTGATTGTGTAGTATGTCTTACTTATCAGTAGATTATTGAGTTGCTTCTTAAATAAATGGATATCTTTAATACTTAACAAAACATTAGGTAATTTATTATAAATATGAGGTCATCAATTTTGTAAGTATGCGTGGAATGCCAAATCTGACACTATAAGAAATATCGAAAAATACTCTAGGATTCTCAGGGCTGATTTTGATAAATACTAAAACTGTCCCATGAAGTCTACCAGCTTATAAAAAGACTTCTAACTTGATGCTTCTTAGAGAAATTCAGATCTTCGTAGATGATCTATGACGCCCTTTGTAATGCAAAAGTATTAGGACAGAATTTAAGACTTAAATGTATAATATTTGTATATAGATTTTTGTAAAGATACGGAATAATGACTCCATAGAGCGTCTAGTGGTGCAGGGCAGAGTAGAAGGTAATAGGCCACGCGTGAGGACACCGATTAGGTGGACCGCTCAAATTAAATCCGCAGTTAGCCCTGTTAGTGAATGCACCAGACTGTCATCTAACAGAACCAGATGGAGGGAGATCGTGAGGCGAGTTACGACAACACCTGCGATTGGACAAAGCTTATTGTGACCACGACCGCTCTGTAGAAGAAAGATAGCGAAAAATACTCTGTGAAGTCTCGGGGCCGATTTTGATAGAAACTAAAAGTCTTGTAATGTTTTCCAGCTTATGAAGAAAAGCATCTAGGAGCCCTAAAGTTCTTCCCCTAAAAGTTTTTCAGCTTATGAAGAAAAGTATCTAAGAGCCCTAAAGTTGTCCCTAAAAGTTTTCCAACTTATGAAGAAGCATCTCGGAGACCTAAAGTTCTATCCCTAAAAGTTTTCTAGCTTATGAAGAAAAGCATCTAGGAGCCCTAAAGTTCTGTCCCTAAAAGTTTTCCAGCTTATGAAGAAAAACATCTAAAAGCCCTAAAGTTCTATCCCTAAAAGTTTTCCAGCTTATGAAGTAATGCATCTAAGAGCCCTAAAATTCTGTCCCTAATATTGTATTAAAATTACTTGTTGGAATGTAGTAGCTTAGTTCGCAAAGTCTCGAACTGCAACTTGCCTCATAAGAGTTACAGATGCTTCTTCAAACCAGTTCTGTGGAACTAAGACGTCTCATTTCCGTGTTTTCGACGCTCCTAGACATGTAAGGCTAGATTGTCTCGAAGTTTGACTTTAGTTGTGTCTGTGGTAACTATTTTAAGCAAATGTGTGAGAGGATTTATTCGGAAAGCTGTTAAGCTTTTGAAGTTATAATGGAATGCAAGCATTAAAGTAGCTTTCCCAAGTGGTGATATTTAAATGTACTTCCCTGGACGGTCAGCCCCCGCTACCAGTTTACTGACTAGTGACTGACTTATATTTTTACCGTGACATGAGATAGAAAGAAAAGCAAGAAATAAAAATAGGTACCTATTCCTAAATTACACTATACCCAAAGTCTCAAATTCAGATCATTTATGTAAACAAAGGGGATAACATATCAAAAAAATATCTTCGTAATGGTAATTCACATAAAGTGGCGAAAAAAAGGATCCATTTTCTTTTAAGTACTGAATTGAAGAAATAATAATGAAAAAATAATCATACCGTAATATTTTTTATAAATTTTCGGTTTTAAACAAAGTTATTAAAAAAAGGAGATTTTATGGTATAAAATATATTATAATACTGGTAACAATGCAGGAGATCCCAACATTTTCACTTTTTTTTACATCTTCAACAATACTAACATTACAACTCTCATTCATTGATTCATATTGTATGTAGCATATCTAGCCACATTTTGGATGAAAACGGCTGGAAACTGTTTCGAGTGGAAATCGATTTTGGGAGGCCTACGTCTAGCAGTGGACTTAAAAGGGCTGAATTTGACGATCATAGGCCGTGTCTCCAACACACTACATAAAACATTGTTTAGCAACGGTATTTTTGTTGCAAAGTTCTTATAATTAATTCACTTTAATTTCATAGATAATTATTTACAAAAAAAAATATGATAAAATGTTTCGCACCACTGTCCTGTCATTTTGACAGTGACATTTATTGACATTAATTTGTTTACATAAATTATGTGAATTAGAGACTTTGGGTATAGGCTGATAAATTTTACTTTTCCTATATTATGTTAATTTTAAGGCGACTATAACAGACTTTTAATGATTTTATACTGAAGATCACGTCTAAACGACTAGTGTTAATGATTTGGAAAAAAAATATGTTAAATTAGAGCATTTTCATAATAACTTAGAATAATAATAATATTTTAGATTATGTCTTCTTTTAAAGAGAATAATATGTTTAACAATTACATAGTGAAATTAATTTGTAAAGATATGTTTAACGCGGAAAAAAAAACTGAGAATCACGCAAAATCTATAAAGCGTATTTTTCTGAAACCTTTTTAAAGATAATTACAATTCTTCAATCTTTGTTAGAGAAGTAGCGAAATATTTAAAACGAAAATTCTGAATCGTCAAAAAACTGTTTTAAATGTCATAAAATTAAAAGTTTACTACTGAAATAAAGGTCACCGACCGATAATGAACTTTAGAGTGTATAAATATTTAAATAAGAGAGAGATACTGATAAAAAGTGGTCAAGTCTGCAATATGAATTTATTTCAGCTTGATTGGGGTCAAAATCCTCTATCTTTTACTAATTAAAAGTTTTTGGGCAAAGGATTTTGAAGGATATTCGTTATCCATTGCTTCATATGTTTGAAAAATATTGAGGAATGTTGATGATGACAAAAAACCGTCATGTAGATGTCCGTCATGTAGATTACCTATTAGGCCTAAAACATACACAAGCGACGTAAGGCAGCAGGCGTGGAACAGGCGTGGCGCAGGCGTGCGCCGCTTCAAAACGATTTCATACAAAATGTATGCAGGCGACGTTTTTGAATTATACTGAAGCGACGCGGCACAGACACACCGTTTCGTTGCCTGCGCCGCGTCGCTAGCAGTCGGTTCTCGTGAGTCACGCAAGGAGCACGTCGCTTGTGATACGGTATGCTCAGTATTTACCAACCCAAAAATGCGTGCATTTACATTAATTGCAGCAAAGCAAGCGCATCTTCGTCTTCTGAAGACGAAGACATCTTATCGCAACAAAGTCAGCCTATAAAATGCCGCATCTGAACGTTTCTTGCCTGTTCCACGCCTCTTCTGATATAATTCAAATCGCGTCTGCGCCGTATCTGTCCCACGCCTGCGCTGCGCCTGCCCCGTGCCTTCGCCTTACGTCGCTTGTGTGTGTTTTAGGCCTTAAAAAACATTGGACACGTATTTTTTCCTTTTTTACGTAATCTAAACATTACGGCGATACATTGAGTTCAAATGTGGCATAACGTCACTTCTCAGTAGATTTTATACGTAGCTGTGACGTAACGAGCCCCCACTCCCCAAGTTTAATGTAAAATACATTAAATCTAAGTATTTTTTTATTAATATGATAAAAGCAAAAAATACGTGTCTTATTTTTTTATTATTATCTGATTGACGGACCCTATTTTCAAAAAGCATAAGCATTGCTCCTATACTCCATTTGAAATAACATTAGGAATTTAAAAAAAAACCGTTTTCAGTCCGTTCAACTGATTTTGACTTCTATTCCGTAGGCATAAGGATGGCATTAAAAGCAAAAAAGTGGTTACGCTACTGGTGCCGACCGGCACAATTGACCTTAATCGCAATCGAAGTGGCGTTTGTCTAGGACATGTGTATCACGTTAAGTAGCAATAACAATGCCTTCTTGTGTTTTCAAAATGTGCACAAATAATTCACAAACCAAAAACAAGTTCCACTGGATTACTCTCCATTTGTAAGTACATCACTTATTTTCCTTAAAATTCGTTTCTGAGTTGTTATTGGTACGTAACTGTGACAATTATTGCTATCTCGTTCCCGCGCTGCGTACAGCCCGCGTCATATCTCTCTATTTGTTGATGCATGATGAACGACATCGGTAAATGTAGTTGTGTGGATGTGTTTACATGTAATTGTTTCTAGTCCAATAATGTTGACGTGATATAGAACAGTGCCTTGTCTTCCTTTTTTATACATCAATGATTCAAAATCATAAGTTTCATGTTATCAAGCCTATTGCCATTTACTAGGCAGGAAGTCTTCGTAGAATCTAGATTTACAAAAAATCGAAAATAGACACATCATCATCAGCCTATAGTAGTCCACTGCTGGACATAGGCCTATCCAATTGCACGCCATTCAGCTCGATTCTCGGCAACTCTCATCCAGCTGCTACCAGCCACCCTGCGAAGACCTTCGCTCCACCTAGCCTGAGGACGTCCTGTCCTACCTTACGTTTGCCGATTCGCGGTCTCCACTCAAGAACACGTCTACCCCAACGGTCATCGGTTCTATGGCTAATATGGCCGGCCCATTGCCACTTCAGCTTGCTTAAACAGACACAAATTACAATAATGAATTGAGTACAATTTTGTAACGTTTTGAGTTACTAAAACACTTTCTGTATCTCAGTATACAGTTTTAAAACGATAAAACAGGGTTGTCGTCGCAGTTCGCAGTAAACATGTTAAATTGTTCGTAAGAGCCATTTACGACAGGCTGCGTTTTACGATTACAACTTTGAGTGATACGATTTCACGTTTTATCTGTCCACGTTTTTAATTATTTTCTAGTATACCTACATGATAAATGATTATATTTCTGTAAGTACTTGTAGGTTTGTACAAACACTTTTACACGTCAATCATATTTTAAAATCTAGACGAGGTCGGCATGAATAATGTACATGACATGTGCACTTTTTTAAAGAAATACTCTATCCTGTCCATAATGTACTACTTCTGGTTTCTGAAAGGCTAATCGACAGAAAAATTAACTAGGTATGGCAATGGCGCTATCAAATCTATTTTGTGATTGGTTGAACGAAATAACAACCAATCAAAGCACACACGTAAATACTAATTCGTATCGGAAACAAGAAGATTACCGAAGCGCATACCTTTTCTTGTTGTACCATTGTAGACTATTATCGAAGCGCATACCTTTTCTTGTACAATTGTAGACTATATTATCGAAGCGCATACCTTTTTTTGTACCATTGTAGACTATTATCGAAACGCATACCGTATATGGTACTACTGTAGGCTTTTAGAAACCAGAGGGCTTAGATAAGTAGCAATCGCTTTAAAAGCGTTTCGTACGACTTTCGACAGGATTGACATAAGCTTTTCGGTAGCTTTCGTCCAGAGCTTCTGTCAATCCAGTACATTATTGACATATACTTCATCATTATCGCTGGTAGAATGTCAGCATGTCGCATTTCTAGACCCTCAGGTGTTCGAATCATTTTAAAAGAAATTCTAAGTAGGTAGTTTGATCAAAAAGATTTTGCACTACTTTGTGTTGACGCTTTTGGGTAGCTTAATATGTCAATCCAATACATTTTTGACTTTTCCATCATCGTTATCGCTGACAGAATGTCATTATGTCCATTGACGTATCTAGCGCTATTTTCCAGAGCCTGGCCCCTGAGATGCGATGGCCGATGAAGCCGAGTCGACGCCCAATATAATTTCAAAAAACATGTAACCTATGTTACATGTCTTTAGAAATGTTTGGAAAATCTTTAATCGTATTTAACGAACAGTTGATCATTACTAAAAGTTACCTCTATTATTCAGCATTTGCAAGGTGGCCTCATGGGCAATGCAATCCTTGGCGTACCAGATACAGTATGATGTCTATAATTTTCTACTACAACTAGTTTATTTCTCGGTTGCAGATTATTTATTTGATTGAACTTGTTTTTGTGTGAAGTTATTTAAATGTTCAGCCTAGAATTTCGAATCGGTAACCAAATATCCTGGGGTGGGCACCAGACCATTCTGGGCTGGGCACGGCCCGTTATTTAAGCACCTGTGAGTATGTCTAGGCCCTCAGGAGTTCGGATCATTTTCAAAGAAATTCTAAGTAGGTACGTTGATCAAAAAGAATTTGCATTATTTTACGTGTCCGCTTTTCAGTAGCTTTATGTCAATCCAATACATTTTTGACTTTTCCATCATCGTTATCGCTGATAGCATGTCACTTTGTTTAGACCCCAGGAGTGTCGTTATTTATAAAAGAAAAGAAAATACAAAGTACGTTGATCAAAAAGGTTTTGCGCTATTTCATGTTGATTTGAAATTCAAAGAATTCGATACGTAAACAGCTCGCTTTGGTGATATTTTTCTCCGTATAATCGTCAAAGATACGGCTTCACTTCCAGTCCGCAGTTTTCCTCCTGAATCCTGATACACTTTGCTCATAAGGAAAAATATGTATTTTTGTATTCCTTGTCGGTATAGTTTTAGGGTGACTTGCACTGTACATAAGTAAACTTATTCGTTTTGTATATGTAAGTAGTTTTCGAACAGTATTATTATCCTTATAAAATACTAGCTTTTGCCTTCGACTTCGTTTGCGTGTGTTTTGTATTTCATCGTTATTGATATAAATATCCAAGATGAAAAGTAACCTTTGCCCTTCTCCAAGTCTCAGACTACCTATCTGTTATTTTTTTGTAAGAATCGGTACATACCATAATCTATGAGAATTAAAAAAAAACCAAATATTTTCCAATGTCGGGTGCCAAGTTCTCAGAGCTTTACTTTCGCGTTTATAATATTACTAGCTACGCCCCGTGGTTTTACCCGTACAAGTATCGATTCCGTGGGAATATCGGGATAAAAAGTATCCCATGTGATATTCCAGGTTATGAACTGTCTGTGTGCCAAATTTCATCCTAATCCGTTCTGCCGATTTTTAGTGATTGAGTAACAAACATCCATACATCCTCACAAACTTTCGCGTTTATTATATAAAATAATATAATTCATTCATCATTCATTTCAGCCGAAAGACGTCCACTGCTGAACATAGGCCTCCCCCAATTGGGGGGGTTTGCCATAATCGCCACGCTTGACAGGCGGGTTGGCGATCGCAGTATGGTGTTAAAATGCATAGAGAACGCTGCTGCCCATTCTCTAGTAAGTCCCTTAGTCGCCTTTTACGACACACACGGGAGGAAATGGGGTGGTGCTATTCTTTACGTCCGGCATCACACGGTACATAATACACATATAATATAATTAATATAATATTATCCCGGGATAAAAAGTATCCTGTGTGTTAATCCAGGTTCTAAACTGTGTGCCAAATTTCATCCAAATCCGTTCTGCCGTTTTTTCGTGATTGAGTAACAAACATCCATCCATCCATCTGTCCATCCGTCCTCACAAATGTTCGAGTTTATTATATTAGTAGAATAGTAGGATTCGTTTATTTTAGTAAGTATAGATTGTGTTGTTTTATTCATAGGGTATACAAAGAGTTAATAACTCGACAGTGTAAAGGAAATTGAGTAGAAAGTAAAAGTGGGGTGGGAACATCGCTCGGTAAAAGCTAGGCGTGAGTTGAGTACCACAAAGAAAAATATAGGGTTGTGTATTTTACCCGATGACGAAGTCTGTCATAAGACTGCTTATAGAAATGTTTACATTAGCATTGATTAGATCGCTTAGATCTATACAAACCAAACCAACCGACCTATACCGACCGATCTATATGAGGAATAGGGTGTAAAGTACACTCATACTCTATGGAAAAGGAAGGATTCTCTGTCCAGACGGGTGTTGTGTCTGGTGGGCTACTGCCCGACGGTGAATGTCGGGATGTTGTATATGATTATGCCAATCGCGCAGTAAACTCTGCATTCGCGTTGCAGGATTTGTGTGACGTCAGATCTTTGATGCGTAGTTCGCATGTGGCGTTGTAGATATACCACAGACCTATGCAAACAAATTTTTCTTTCTTTCTTTTCTTTTTATCGCAATTTTGTGGCTATAAATGCGGAAGTAACTGTCTATCTGTTACTTTTTCACGCCTAAACCAAAGATAGATATGATATAGGTAACCGGACATGGAGAAGGATATTCGGTTCTTTTTATCCGGGATATTTATAGTAATAAAAATTATGAAATTCTTCAGTAAGTCTGTTTAACATCTATAAATGTTGCTAGTTGTGCAACTACTATCGCTTCTAAAACACAAAGCAATCAGCTTTGCATATTGCCTTTGCCTCCCCAGAGAGAATTAGTTCTCTAGCTCTTCAGATCCACATTTCGAGGTTGATGTTGTTTCACAACTTTGACTTGATTATGACCACCTCGCCCTTTGCCAAGAACTTTTCCAATCATGGTCAGTGAATTTTATTTGAAATAGTCTCCACGAGTGGCGTTATTTAAATATACGTTCTGCGCTCTCTGGACATTCAGAGTCGCTTGTACCTTGTTCATCATATCTGACTGAAGCCTTTTCCCAACTGTGTTGGCTTTCAGTGTATACGGATGCGGTTGAATACTAGTTTATTTTTTTATTATTACTAACTTCTTTAGGCCGCGGCTCCGCCCGCGTGGATAGATGTGGGTTATAAAAAAGTAGCCTATGTCCTTCTCCAAATCCCAGGCTATATAATCTATGCCAAATGTCATGACGATCGGTTAAGAGGTTTAGGCGTAAAAACGTAACAGACAGACAGAGTTACTTTCACATTTAAAATATTAGTATGGAGTGGGTCTGCTCTTGATCTCAATCTCGCTGGAAAGCGATAGATGAGCTGTATGATGGAACGAGCCTGCCCAGAAGATGCCTGTTCACTCTTGCTTTGAAGGCAGACGGGTTAAATGTGGATGGGAACACAAACGCTGGCAGAGACGGAGCATGGAGCATATCTGACATCCACAACCTACAACTGGCTAGCTAATATTTTTACCACGGCATAAGCTTTTCTTATGCCTTCTTGCAGATACGCGAGAAGAAACTAATGGTGACAATTGTCCATAATCGGGATGGCTAATAAATATGTCATCAAGATGATTGATATTTATAATTCTCCGTATGTTTCGGGACGTACCAAATAGTTTCGGTTTTACGCGTAACGTGTTACATGATAACACGGCAAGGTCATGATTAAAGGTATTCGAACAATCACGAAAAACGTTAAACCATCATCATAAACACGTGTTAAATAAATAATTATGTATACGGACAATCACAACAGATGAAGTATTTCGTCATCAGTTGCCATCAGTTAGCCTTTCCCAAAAATTATGTTGGGGTCGACTTTCAGTGTAGTTGAATACCAGTATTTTATTCGAAGCGACTGCCTATCTTAACAGATGTAGTATTTATCCAGTTAATTATATAAATAAGCATGTCATGGAGCTAATGCAATGTAAATAAATTGTTCATGGTAGCACACGGCCGTGATTTGCTATGTTATAATAATGTATCTTGCCTTTTCAAGGTCGACCGGCCTACGTTTATATTTTTTACGTGTCTTGCTCTCATGGTGTGGGATAAAATGTAATACATAGTGTACTTGTTGAGATGTATAATCGAGCATAGATTACGTCAATGCCAATACGAAGGGTAAATAATTTTACGGGTTATTTATTTTATATATGTGAGATAGTGGTATGGAGTGGTAGGTACTAGGTAGTGGAGTATACGTAGCGTTAAAAACACAGAACCGGTCGAAGGTGGTTGGGGGAAGCCTATGTCCAGTTGTGGACGTCTTTCGGCTGAAATGATAAGTACATTATTTGTATTTTTCTAGAATATTATGGACACCAGAAAAATGGCTTGTAAACATTTAGAAAAGGTTGGCGATACTTTGCCATGCAGTGCGAGTCCTGGAGACTTTGATATTCTACTCTAAAATAACGATAATATGTATGTAAATCATTATTATACAAGATGTGTGGGTGTAGTATGTGTCATAGTACTACGAATTACTATTATCAATACGGGCCTCGTGTACCACGCTTAGTCCGTACTAAACGTTGTGATAGTAGACATTTATCAGTAGCTATTGATAAGAGAAGCGTATATTTCGCAGTAGAATTTTTTGGCCCTCGAAACACACTCACTCCTCGATCGATGGATTGTATGAAAGATATGGCTAATAGAGATGTATGGAACAAGATAATGTTGCGTCGACCGCAAGTTAAGAGGGCCCTTCCCGGTCCGTCTATCGTCAAAGCGAGTATGGTTGAAAAGCTTGTTGTTTCATTCAGCGCAATGTTAATGCTAACAGGCAAGTGAGAACGCAATAACATTGAACGAAAAATAGTGAGCGGAAATTTTATAAAACTTATTCCAGGAAATACGTGTTTTTGAGAAAGCCTTACAAGTTTGTGAAATAAATGTGTGTTATTTAGAATCTCCATTACATGTGCGATGTTTCTATGCAGATGTTTTCTTTATTTTTACGATTTATGAGTACATTATGAACGGCCAAAGTTCAGATAAAATGTGTGCAAAAAGCAGATTTTTGGAGGCTTATACTGAATTTGTTTCCCCAAATTTTAATTTTTTGCTTTCATAGAAACCTAGATATAGTGCACATGATACCAATTAGTTCACAATTTTCATTGAAAGATGTATTCAACGCCATAATCACGTACGAGCGTTTGTATGAAAAGTATGACGGGTTGGCCGCTCTTAAGGCGACCATAACCGACTTTTGATTATTTTATACGGAGAAATAATATGTTAATTAAGAGCATTTTCTTAATAAACTGGATAACGTGGATAAAAAATCACGCAAAATCTATCAAGCGTATTTTTCTGAAACCTTCACCTTTTTAAAGATAATTTGATTATTGATCTTTTAGTATACGTGTTTTATTAAAATACCTATTGTTTTATGACAAATTAATATTGCGTCTTATTTGGGACAGCGCTCCTGGATGGGCGAGTCCTATTACTGGCTGGACGTACAGAGCTCAGTATAGAACGCGCAAGCTAACCCCTCAAAAGTCACTGGGATATATCTGCGTCTTAATTGGGGATAAGGGGAGAAGGATGATCATGAGTTTAAGGACTTGACATTATTACTATAATTAAGTATCAAAATATAGAGTAGAACCGTTGGCTTGATTCTATGGCCAAGTCTCCTCTAGTAAGCTTTAGAACAAGCAGGATTGTTTGTGTAAATAAGTCTTTAAGACAATCTTGTTACAGTGGAAACAGCTGTGTTGCTATCCGCGAATGGGTCACGTCGTTGTTAAGAACGCTCACATTATTTCAAAAAGTCTCGTCTTCCGTGTTCTGCTCATTTCAGATCTGCTTTGACTTTTTGTCAGGGGTGTGTATGGGTCAACATTTCGTCAGTTAGATAGTCCCATGTTACCGAGCCTTTTTTTTTTGACATAAAGCTCCGTGCTCGAAAAACTACACATTTTTGACAATTTCATTAAAGTTTTTAAGTTCATTAAAGAACTTTCTTTAAAAAACTCTTATTTCTGACCGTTAGTTGCAACTTCGGCCCTGTCTTTGAATATCGAAAGTACAATACAACTTTTAAAAGTTTATTAACTCGTTAAGTAAAAACCTTCTCCTCTAAAAGCTCAAAGGGGCTGGCAGTTTAAGGTACTCCTGAACTTGTATCTTAAAAGCACGGTCGAAGTTTCTTCCTCGCTAAACAAGGGACGTGGGACTGATTATAAAAGTTCATGTCATTTGTGAAATATAAGACTCGATCTAGCGTCTAGTATTTGTTCTTGTTTGGCGTTATTAATTCCAGTTTCGTCTACGTTACTGCTAAATATTTTCTACGTTTTCCGATGTTTAAGACGCAGATAATATGCTAGTGACCTTGAGTGGTTAGCTTGCGTGTTCTGTACTGAGCTCACGCAACGCGTCGTACGTCCAGCCAGTAATAGGATTCCCCCATCCAGGAGCGCTGTCCCAAATGAGACACATTATACATAAAAGAAAAGGTATTTTAATAAAACACGTTCCGGTAGAACGGGGTTATTCGGATTTTCGGGGGTTATTTGGATCAAAGCAATTGTAAGATTTGAGCTGACATAAATTCGAATCGTGATCTTCGTACGAAAAATTGTAAAAATAAACAAGACCAGAAATGAAATAAAATAAAAGCTGTCTATGGTGTTTTGGTAGAATTTATGACAACTCAAATCTTACAATTACTTTATTCCAAATAACCCACGAAAATCCGAATTGCCCCGTTCTACGGTATACTAAAAGAACAATAATTAAATAATTTTTAAAAAGGTGGATGTTTCAGAAAAATACGCTTGATAGATTTTGCGTGATTCTCACATCTGTCTCGTAAATACCTTTTGTTAGTCGTTTTTCATTCATCCTCTCAACATGACCAAACCATCTAAGCATACTCTTTTCAATTTTTGTCACTACATCTACTTTTAAACCACACCGTTGCCGTATCACATCATTTTTCAGCCTATCATTAATAGTCACGCCACACATGCTTCGCAATGAACGCATTTCCACAACATTTATCCTACTTTCATGCTTGTTTTGCCACACCCAATATTCACTTCCATACACAAGCATAGGCACAAGCACTCCATTGTGAACAGCCAGTCGAGCCTTTTATGTTTGATACCTTTGTCAATAATGCAATTAATTAATTGGTGAATTGTCGAAATGAAAAAACATTGCCATTTTAAGTGTCATCATCTCTTCCCCTTCCCGTTAACGCTACCAACCTCGCTTTTCTTTGAATATGAAAAGTCCGACCCTCTGTATTAAAACAGCTTCGTACGGAATTTATTTTGTTCCTATAATAACAGAGGGTTCTAATAAGCCTTTATTTGAGGGAAAATTGTGGGTTTTCTTTACTTTCTCTTGGTAAAGTTTCACGGTCAAAACGGGTCGGTGGAGCGTTACAAACTAAAGTATTGTAGCAACCACCATAATCTGGTCTGTTTTGTTGTATGAATATAACATTATTTGTTTTTGTTTAGGATAGGTACTTTTATGAAACTGGTAAGAGAATCGCCACCCTGAAACTTATGGCTTGCCCATGAAAAATGCTTAGTTTTTTGTTTATATTTACGATGTATAGATAGAGTATGTTGCAGTAAGTTCGGCGCTGGGATAAGACCGTACGAATCAAATTACCGGTTAATTTGGCAATATATTTTACGTCACACCTGGCCATAATGTGAGTTTTACCGCACGCTACGCGTACAGTAAAACTCGCATTGTGGCCAGGTGACGACGTAAAATTGTGTACTCACCACGGGCAGTAAAAAAGAAAGCCCTCTATCGCATATTTACAACCCTCGCTTTCTTTCTTTTATAGCCCTTGGTAAGTAATGTACTATTAGTGCTGATGATAACATTGTGTTCTGCTCTATTTTATTCTGCCCCATCCGTCTGGGCAGAATAAAATGGCGCAGAATTTGATTCGTATGGTCTTATAGATAGGCTGGTGAAAAAAATCCATAAACAGAAACATATCATGTGTTCGTAAAATGACTGAAAAGCTTTTCCCAACGAAAACCTTATTAAGTAGATAGCCTCTTTTGGTGATCTAATTATCATTCAGCTAATTGGGGGGGGGGGGGGGGGGGTTGCCATAATCGCCACGCTTGGCACCTGGGTTGGCTATCGCAGTATGGTGTTAAAAATGCATAGAGAACGCTGCTGCCCATTCTCTAGTAAGTCCCTTAGTCGCCTTTTACGACACCCATGGGAGGAAATAGGATGGTTCTATTCTTTACGTCCGGCACCACACGGTACACGTCTTTAAGTATGCGATTATTTTGTGTTTTGATACATCTCAACTAAGCAAGAATTTGTATCGTAATTCCGTGATTCGTGATATAAAGAATTCAATCATATGGGCACGTGGACCGTTTGCAAGTCGTCTTTAGCGTCAGCTGGCTTGCAAACCGTTTGTTTTGCAAGGATAAGACAAAATAAATAACACTTGGGTTTTTATTAATGTTTTTGTTTCATTTCTTTGATGAGTAGTAGATTTAATAAGGTGCCAGTCAATTGATAGATAAACAGACATAATATTATTGTCTTAATTAGTCCAATTTTGTGTTGGTAATATACCTATGCCGTGCGAGCAGCGTTCTCTATGCATTTTTAAGACCATACTGCGATCGCCAACCCGCCTGCCAAGCGTGGCGATTAGGGCAAACGCCCCCATTTGGGGGAGGCCCCTATCCAGCAGTGGACGTCTTTCGGCTGAAATGAATGCATGAATGAATATACCTATAGAGATAAATTGCTAATGTTATTAGGGACAAAATTGAAAAGAGTGCGCTTAGATGGTTTGGTCATGTTGGGAGAATGAATGAAAGGCGACTTACAAAAGGTATCTACAAGGCAGATGTGAGTGGAAACGCCGGGAGGGGACGCCTTAGGAGGACATATAGTGACCTAATTGGTGATGTTCTTCAGAAAGGTCAGATGCGTAGCACTCGCAACCGGCGTGCGTGTATGACCAGGGGGCCAAGTCTACTAATGTACAAACGTTGCAATGGTCTCTTCATTGTGAGTTTTTGACAGATTTGCCACACAAACACTGTCAAATACTCACAATGGCGAGACCATTGCAACGTTTGTAAATTAGTAGACTTAGGCCCCCTGATGTATGAATGCAAATGAAGCAAAAAGAGTAATGTAAGGAGCGTAGCAGGTAGCGCTCTATAGTTTCTGCCTACCCCCATGGAAAGAAGACGTGAGTTTGTGTATGTGCATGTAATTAGGGAAAATGGTCAGATGGCCGTCGCTCCATGCGAATTCTTCGGGTACACTGGAAGCCGCTTCAACATGCGTAACTGGGAAAAAGCTAGGCAGATGATGATGAAAATTAAGAAAAACCTTTTTTTTTCCCTTCTTAGGCGGTCGAAAGTGAACCCTAATTAGTTATTTAAATTCGTTTGGCTCAAAAACAGCAACACGAATACCGTTCGCTGACGCAGCCATTAGGTCGTCACGTGTGCAGATGCGGTGCGAGACGGGAGGTCAGCCATTGTCTGTGGATTAAGAAAAAACAAATTATATTTAAGGTGAAAGCGTCATAATAACCCGCGAAATTCAAATTTTCTGAAGTTTTTTTTTGCAATTAGCATGTATCAGGCTGTATGTTGATCTAAATATGATTCGCGGCCGTATCAAATATTTATTCATAGAATTATAATCATAAAAATACAACTCTCTAAGTTCATAGTTGAATTACTATTTCACAGGGTTCGAAAAAATCCGATTTTTATAATAAATATCATAAATCCGATTTTTTTATATAGGTATATCGGATATATCAAAAAATCCAGGCCAAGAAAAAGAAGCGAATTTCATTCTGTAAACACTTAAAAATGTGAAAGGAATTTGTAAAATAATATAAGTGTCAAATTACCACATTTTTTATTTAAAAAATGTAACAAAAGAATTAGTGTTTATTTGAGAATGAATTTTTTTATGAACACTTCAAAAAACAAGTAGGTACCTATTATTATAATAATCTTCATTTGTTTGTGAGATAAATCAACTAATTTTAATAATAATTTGTAATCATAATAAAATAAAAAGTAAATTATTCTGAATTGTAGTGTTTCGCTACGTGTTGCCAGGGTAAATAAACATTAATCTCCAAAATTTTTAGTTCAGAAGACGGGAAAAAAATCAATTGATATATATCAAGATAAAAATCAATTGATATATATCGTGATATATATCGGCGAACCCTGCTAAAAACACATGCATACTCTGGTTTTCAAACAACAACTAATTTCAAACATAAAAAAAAAAAACACTGGCTCCAAGAAAAACGCTCAAACAACTAAAAAATTATTTGCGAATAATTTGTGCACGATCCGCGCTAAACTTTAGTTCGCGACAAGCCGTGCCTTCCGCCGGGCCTCAGTTCACTGACCCCGGAGTTACGTAACACCCGAATTTATGGATACGTTGCTGAGGGAAAGACGGAGTATGAATATTATTTTATTGGCTGTTATATAGTTATAATGTGTTCTGTAGGAGTTTGAGTTATTGCTTATTGCTGTATGTTTAAATAGGAACTGGTGTGGTTTTGGGAGTTCTTGATGTATGATATGTGTGGTAACCGGGTCATTAGTGGCTTTTCACATGTTCTGCTGCTGGGCAGTCGGAGTATTCCTGTTTGAGCCCCTATGCATTGGTATTCTCAAATGGGAATACCTTTGGTGCTCAATGCATAGACGCTCAAACGGGAATACTCCGGGCAGTCGACCCCGGGTAGAAACCCGGTTGCGAAGCCATCTAACATAAGTTACTCTTAGCCTTCTGGTATCTAGCACCTACTACCAGCCAGCCAGAACGTGTAAGAAGTCATTACCTTGATGACGGAGAAGTATGGCGGTTTCCTATCGACAGAATCCATTGGTTGGTCTTCTTCAGCATATAAAGCTACACGATCCAAGATTTTCTAAATAATTAGTACCTACAACAATCTGTCACCATACACCTAATTCTGATTAGCTTTATTAGTGATGACCGATGACATTTTTTATATGTTGCATGTTGACGTAATTTATTATTGTATGCCTACTAGGCAGGACATAATGGATCTGTAATTTACCTAACATTTCTGTATAAACCTATGCCCACAGTAAAAAGATCCGATTAGATTTTTTATTTGATTTAAGAGGAGTGTACGGTGAAACCATAATCTACCAACGACTAAGCATTTTTCGTAATATAATTAATTAATATCAATTGAGCAATTAGTACATGACTAGCGGTCATCGCGTGTGCTCCGTCGCTCCTTTATATAAAACCTTTGGTCCGATCAATATAATTATTTCACCTTAACCGCAGCATTATCATTGACTATCTTCCAACCTTCTACTACAAAAAAAAATTGTCCCGTTATAACTGTAAAGATGTCGAGGTGCTTCTCTTCTGGCTGCCATTCGTCGTAATGCTGCTAAGAACCCAAATATGCTTAGTCGTTGGTAGTGTATGGTTTCACTGTATAAGGAGACTGTTTTTCCGCCTTCCGAGGGGTAATTTTAAGTCCTAAGCAATACTTTAAATCACCACAGTGCTTGAAATAAGCTGTGTCGGTCGTTGCTGTGCAGTTGCGGCCATCTTATTTCTTCCTAGTATTATCTTTGCCTTGTCTAAACCATTGAGAAGCAAGATTCTCACAACCCCACTTCCAATAACTCTTTTAATAGAAGTGCCAATTCCAGGAGTAATAGAGCTACAGAATTGAAATTGAGTGGTGTTTTGCTAACATTAAGATCTCACTTCCCCGAATATGGTGTAGAAATTAACATAGTTACTACCAAATAGACTATTTCAAGTATTTCTGTAAATATCAGGAGCCTTACAAAGACGTTAAATATATTGGGTTGTAGAAACATCCCGAGAAACAGTACTAATAGTTACTGCCGTAAAGTTCTGTTACTAAGTACGTAAGTGTATTCCCAGAATCGAACAAAAAGTTTTGCCAGACTATACCCAAAGTCTCGAATTCTGATCATTTATGTAAACAAAGTAATGTCAAGAAATGTCACTGTCAAAATGACAGGACAGTGGTACAAAACATTTTATAATATTTTTTTTGTTGTAAATAGTCATCGCTAAAATTAAAGTGAATTAATTATAAGAACTATGCAAACAAAATACTGTTGCCAAACAATGTTTTGTGTAGTATGTCGGAAACACGGCATATGATCGTCATAATCAGCCCTTTTAAGTCCAATGCTAGGCGTAGGCCTTCCTAAATCGATTTCCACTCGAAACAATTTACAGCCATTTTCATCCAAAAGGTAGCTAGATATACTACTTACAATATGAATCTATGAATGAAAATTGTAATATTAGTGTTGTTGAAGATGTACAAAATTTAAAAATGTTTGGATCTCCTGCATTGTTACCAGTATCATAAAATATTTTATACCAGAAAATCTCCTTTTTTTAATAACTTTGTTTAAAACCGAAAATGTATAAAAATAATTATGGTATGATTATTTTTTAATTATTATTTCTTAAAATCAGTACTTAAAAGAAAATATAACCTCTTTTTCCGCCATTTTATGTGAATTACCATTATGAAGATATTTTTTTGTTATGTTATCCCCTTTGTTTACATAAATTATCTGAATTTGAGACTTTGGGTATAGCTTAAACGTAGCGTGAATTGGGCTCATTTTGTGGTTAAACAAATTACATCGAGTTACCCCTTATACTGTATCTGGGCTAGACGTCCGAGTATTTGGGGATACCTGGGAAGATAGATAGATAGATAGAATACTCTTTATTATGTACACCATTAAAATTACAGATATAAATGTAGAACTGTTACATACACAATAACACACACTAAAGAAGACACTGAGGTTTAGAAATAGTCTCATAAGTATGAGTGTCAGAGACTCATCATCATCCACAGCCTGGGGATATGATTGTGCAACAGTTTTGCTCACAGTCAATTTGCATTATTTCCCCTGAAAAATGCATTTCCTGGAAACAGCGTCCAACCATCGTTCAGAAGGTTGGTAAACATATTATCTGCGGGATTCACAGTGTTTCGAACCGACTTATTGTTTAGTCGTAGATAGAAGTAGGTTGAATTGAATGATCTATCCAACTCTATCTGTGGCTTTCGGCGTAAAACCTCGACATATAGAAACTAAATTAATGTGGTTTCCATTGTAAAGTTGTAGTTCGTTCAACAGACTGGATTTGTGTAACTTTTAAAGCCACGCTTTTCAATATAATCCGGGGTTTTAACATTCTTCTTCCTGATTTTCTAAGTTCTGAGTTCTGACTCGTCGCTTTAGTGGTCGTAAACGCGACTACTGACTACTTCTAATCGAATTTAGGACGGGTTCCTTAAAAAAACTAAGTGTTATTGGAGTATTTCCTCAGTTATTTGTCAGTAGGAGTAGCAGCCCAACTTAGATACTTGCCCGGTTAATGATAATAGGCTCGCCTTGTATTAAATTGGGAACTCAACATAATTTATAATTTTTATTTTTTGTTATTCACAACCAATATGTCTTATCTTATAATGAGGTCTTTTCATAATTGTCGCGAACTCAAAGCCGAAGCCAAATTAAATGCAATAGAAAAAAGCTACGTTTGAATTTTCACCCTCTTCATTTGCTGGATTTCTATTACATTAAGCGGAAACAGCGCTACTTTAAAGCGCTTCATGAGATTAAATTTCATGTAAAGTGGCTTTCTTAGAATCCTCGTCTAAGATCAAAATCTACGTTGAATGTAGCTTTTTTGTGGAAAAGATCCTTTAAAAGAGCAACATTAATTAACAACATATAAATTCACCTTAAATTAGCTCGAAATATTCAAAGAAAACAAAGCTGACTCAATTTGAAAATGCTAATAGGTATCGTACGGTCCCCAGGCTTGTCTGGCACGGCTTTACATAATGTTAATTTTTGTCACGTTGACAATTTTAGGGTGTTTAAGAATAACATGTGTGAGGTATTGAGAAATAAATGAAGGGGTATGATGTCTCCTCGGGTTTGAACATTTCACAAACGGGACAATGCATTTTAAAGTAGAATATGATGCTTCTTTAGATGCTGATTTGATTGAAACTCATTATCATCAGAATTGACTTAAGTACTCTTTGAATGTCAAAAAAAATACAACTCCCTGAAATGTGGGCGCCCCAGCTTCCAAAACGCATTTAATCTACTTAAACACACTAAAATGAAACTTAATACAATGATCACGAAAAACCTCTAGAAATGCAACGTTTCCAGCCCGTGTGGGATAAACGCTCTTACGATAACAAGCCTCTATACACCGTGGTATTTTAGTCGTCTTACAAAGACAGCCCACTTCATGTACCCAATGATGTTTTTTTTTAAATTGATAATGGACGCATGACATAGTTTAAAACACCCTGTTACGAGTGCAGTCCGAGTCTTGTGTTACAAGGGCGCCGCGGAATGGATTTAGATTAAGTTTAAGTTGCAATAGTAAGAAACACATTTTTGCGTTAAGTTGAATGAACTCTGATAAAGATGTCGCCGCTCCATTCCGCGGCGTCTTTGTAACACAAGGCTCGGACTGCACTCGTAAACGGGTGTTTTAAACTATGTCATGCGTCATAATTAATAAACATAAAAAAAATATAAAATAAAATGTTCATATTAAAAAAATAAAATGTATTCATTGAATACATGAAGTGGGCTGTATTTGTAATACGACTAAAATGGCACGGTGTATAACGATCTCCTGGATTTAACAAACGTAAACGACCGAACTGCCCGTAAGAGTTAATGCAAAATATACCTTTACATTGTATAGCCAATATATTTAAAAACAATATCGATATTGCGAGTATTAATCCAGCCGGCGAAATGTGGTGATTATGGCATTATATCCTTAATATCAATCATTTAAGCGGCCTATTATCATAGGGATGGGGGGCATGTTCAGCCGTGTGATTGATAATAGTAATTCATTCCTATGTTTTGGCTAGAGTAGGGGAAGACAAGAATCCATGGAAAGACCTTATGAAAGATGATATGGCTAAAAAAGGGGTGATTACTGAGATGACAACTAATAGAGTTAGTTATGTCCATAAAAATGTATAAAACATGGTCTTCACATGATTTGACCAAGACTATGTCTGTAGGCTTAGCCAAGTTGACAATCTACAATCGATAACGCTAATAGAAAACTAATCAAATGTATAGGAATGACGTCATCTCAACGTTAAGTCACGTGGTCAGAACAAACGAATAGATTTGTAGACAAGTTTACAACTTATCAGGGGCCTAAGTCTACTAATTTACAAACGTTGCAATGGCCTCGCCATTGTGAGTATTTGACAGTGTTTGTATGGTAAATCTGTCAAAAACTCACAATGAAGAGACCATTGTAACGTTTGTACATTAGTAGACAGGTCGTTCAAAATCTTACATTGAAATCTGATCCTTGCTACAACGTTGATCGCTACATCCCATATAAATGATCGGAATAAATGACCGCGCACTAAGTACAAAAATGTAACTTTGACGCTAGTTTGACGTTTGTAGGAACGCTCACCATAGACTAAAGTATAGGTTTGTTTTAAATACGTTGTAGAACGAGCGATCGACTCAGTCGTGTCAACTTGGCTTCCAACTCATCGTTTTCTATAGTCGCTTACGACGAGGCGTCAACGATTGTAGAAAGAGATTCCTTACGAAACGTTTATAACTGGCTAGGCCTATTGGATTTTAAAAGAGACTGTGACCTCTGAGTTTGTTTCGGCTTTTCTTCTCAGAGTAGTCAGATACGAAACGCCGACCACATCTAGTTTTAAAATATGATTGATGTGTAAAAGTATTTTTACAAACCTACTTACAGAAATAAAATCATTTATCATTTAATTATGTAATTGCCAAATGGCATTAGAGAAGTAAACAAAACAAGTCTGGAATCCAAGTCATGCTACTCAGTAGTTTTTAGATGACGAATCGGTTGCAAAATAAAATTATTCTCTCTCTTAAACACTAAACATTATGAAATATATATCGAAAGACATCTATAGTAAAAGTAGGCTAATACCCTAAAAAGTATGTAAGAGTTGCCCTAATTCGTGTTATGTTGACTCCCTTAATTCCGCAGTGATATATTATGGGTAAAACGATTATTCACTAAGAATAATGGCTGTACTGTTCCGGGGGAATGTTGTTAGATTATAAATATGAGACCCTGTGTTTTTTTTTTTGGTTAAAATATGTACATGTTGGTGAATTTTTAACACATTTGCGTGGTCTTTGCTTGTGTTTAGGAAGTTTTTTTTTTTCTCACTTTGTGTTTTTATCGCAAGCGTTTGCTTCCCCTTGCAATAAAAATCCCGCTGGTCTGTGGTTTGTTCGTTCATTACGAAGATGGCATTTGTTTTTTGTTGCGATTCATGTTACCAGTATCATCAGCTAATAAACGAATCTATACATCATCTTTTCGGTCAAGTATTGCTGTAATGACCGATCCGGTGTTGCCCTCATTAAAGCATATTTCCACGCATTTTAACACTGTCAATCGCAATCTGAATGATTTTTAAGCAAATTGCTAATCCATTGCTTCATATATGTTCGACAAATTTGTCTGCTCAACAACGTAAATAACGCAATTAATTTATTTATTTATTATATTTTTTATTGTACGCCACATAATAATCAAACAATACAAAATATACAATAGGCGGCCTTATCGCTTTCTGCGATCTCTTCCAGCCAACCTTGGAATGGACAGTGATTTGCCTGGACATAAAACGGGGCTGTGCAAATAATAAGTATTCAATATACTAAAATAGATACACAAATATATATATCCTAAATAATAGAAACATAAATACATGATACATACATACTAAATATATATAAGCAACGAAAATAAATGATGACTATAGATAATTACAATTACGAGAACAAGATCACAACGACAAGTAATGTTCCTTCACGAGTCTTTTAAATACAAGCAACGACTGTGCGCGTTTTATTTCAACTGGGAATGCATTCTACAAACGAGCGGCCTAGACATTAAAGGATTTGTCGAGGGAACTTGTGGAATGCATGGGCATTTTAAGCTTCAAGTTATTTGATGGCCTTAAAAATTTCGTGTGGGTGTCGCAAAGAAACTTGATGAATATTGTTGAGCTGTCGAAATGAAACCCATTCATACTGATAGTGTTTTACGTAATTACCCCCCAAGTCTGCCGTCCACCATACTCACTCAAGCATTTAATTTCAAAACCGAACACACTAACATCCCATTCTAAATCCAATATATCCCTTTTCAAATCCAATAAATCCTTCTAATTTGTCAGCACAAGCCTGAAACATAAAAACCAGTGGTTTGGAACAGATAACGGCCAGTTTTAGCCGTACGGGCCACAGTTCTTTTTGTTGATTACAGCCATTGGGCCGCACGACTGATCATTTCCACTCTGATTGAAAAATGGAAACTGGTTTTTGTTTAGAGTTGAAAGATAAACTTTTATAGAAGGAGGCTTTAGTTGTGGAATTGATAAGCTGTTTTTTGTAAAAATACGATTACCTATAATGGAATCGCCGACATAGCTCGAAGAATTGCCAAACTTTTGTGGCAATGGGCAGGGCACATTGCTCACAGAATAGATGGCCGTTGGGGCCGAAAGGTTCTGGAGTGGCGACCACGTACCGGAAGATGTAGCGTGGGAAGGCCTCCCACAAGGTGGACCGATGACCTTGTGAAAGCCGCAGGAATCCGCTGGATGTGGGAAGCACAGAACCGGTCAAAGTGACGGTGCTTGGGGGAGGCCTATGTCCAGCATTGGACGTCTTTCGGCTGAAATGATGATGTTGATCATGGAAATAATTTATGTATGTGTATGGATGTTGGTATTTTAATATTTATGGCATATATGGCTCCAGTCTACAGGAAGCCATATTGCTAATATGGCTGCCAGTCCACTGGAGCGGAGAAGTTAGGAGAGGAGCGGAACTGTGCCAACAGAATCTGAAGTCCGCTCCGGAATTAAATTTTATTAGTTAATATTGGCACAACTTCGCTCTTTTCCACTCTTCCTCGATCCAGTGGACAGGCAGCCTTACGCTAGAAAATGCTTGCTTGGTCTCGTATATTTTTGCAATTTCAACTATACAAATAAATAAAATAGAAGCGGCTTTTTGTAATGTCAAAATTATAGCTTTTTAATAAATGCTTTTGAAAGTATATACGGTACTTATATTCTGATTTCTAATTATAAGTTAGTAGGTATTATCCAATAATTGGACGTAGTTAAACGCAAAGGATTCAATCCACAACCTGGTCAAAAATGAGTTAAGTGTACTAAACTGAGTCTAAATATCGATACTATCGGCGAGTAAAATAGATCCAAACAAAAAACAACATTTTATCATTTTGATCAACCTCAGAACCAGCTCACATGCACGGCAATATAAAATATGTTATATCTTCTAAACTTCAAACATCAATGTCTCTAAAAGGACTTTGTGTGGATTGGATCCTTTTCGTTTAACTACGTCCAATTGTATAAAACATCATCATCATTTCAGCCGAAAGACGTCCACTGCTGGACATAGACCTCCCCCAAGCACCGCCACCTCGATCGGTTTTGTGCTTCCCGCATCCAGCGGATTTCTGCGGCTTTCATAAGGTCATCGGTCCACCTTGTGGGAGGCCTTCCATTGTATAACATGTTAACAACAAATTATAAATATACGCGTATATATTACGAAATGTTACTTGTTTGTAGACGCTTTGGGTTGACCTGTAAAGTCTACAAAATGTTTAAAAATAATAAATAACAAAAAAATCTAAAACAATTATCTTGAAACGACTGGACCGATTTTCACTGGCAGATAGCTGACGTTAAAAGAAATAACTTCTCACGCTACTTTTAAAAGTAATAAATAATGCAAATAAAGGCAATACAAAATAAAAGATTATCAGCATCTTTAAATTAAATGGTGTTAAAATCTCATGGTCCCACGTCATTGACATAAGGCAAGCGTTTTTAATGTTTAAAGTAACACTGCGAGTGTTACTGGGTAACAATGAATAATAAAAATCGCAAAAGTTATAGAAAGTTACCTAATGTTATCATGTTGTAAACAGGGCTTTAAATACCGGTAAATTTTCATAACGTTACCTTGTATTGACAGAGTTAACGTTATTATTAAAATAACGGTAATCGATTCAACGTTATTTATGCGACTATTCATTTTATCGTTATTTTAAACGGGTCAGATGTAAGTAGTGGGGCCTGAGGCGTGCGGCGCGGCGAGAGCCCGCCCTCGCGCCTCTCTGATGCCGTGCCGATCAAAACTTTGACTGAATCTGCCTAATTCTTACCCACAGAACGGCAACGTAGCTAAATTAACGTTAGTTATCGTGTTAATGTTAATTAACGTTATATTACTGATAATTTTATCAAGTAACGTTAAATTTTTGTAACGTTAGTAGGTATAACATTGAAATTTAACGTTACGTAACGGTTATTATTTTGTTATTTGGTAACGTTAACAAGCCCTGGTTGTAAAATGTTGCTCTATAAAAAGTAACTTCGGTGTGGATGCACCTTAAAAAGACGGATACACTGGCAATACATCGCACCTTTAGAATTATAGAGACCTTATTTGAAATCATCAATCACATCATCAGTTAATGACATCATCAATTAATTCACAATATTATAGTGACCTCATTGGTGATGTTCTTTAGAAAGGTTGAAATCTTAAAATTTCAAATATAGGTCACTATAATATTATTATAGTGACCTAATTTAGTGATGTTTTTCAACTTCTGAAGAAATTAGGTCTCTATAATTCTAAAGGTGCGACATGATTAATTATAACGGAACTATCACAAATCAGGCATGTCATAGCATGAGACAGAATGCAAAAAATTTAAACTTCTGGTATGGTTTTTTCTAAAGAACAGTCAGTAAAAACTGGAGACGTGAGAGATCAAAAGTCATGGTTATTGTGCATTCATTTAGAAATGTCGGTAGTTTAAAGCGAAAATAAATATTATAATCTAAAAGTTATGAGCCTTCTTTTCAGTTGACAAAAAAATTCGTCACAATAGGGATGGTGACTAAAAAAATAATTTTTGTCCGTCATGTATACTTCATTTACTATAACATTAGAAAAAAGAGGCTCGTAGAAGCAGGAGTGCGAAACATTTTATTCAAAGTTAAAAGTTTAAACAATTAAACTAAAAATGTTTTAACATAACTTTGATAAATAGGTCGTAATAACATCTTCATCACACATTACTTACAACGAAACGAATGAATGAAACAAACGATTACGTCGTGATGATTTAAATTTAATTAAGATTAAAGGAAATAAAAGTCTTTTTTTTTACAATATTTTATTTAAAACAACAATTTTCAACACACAATAGTTGGTGTAACTTCTTCGTCTTCATCATATAATTTAGTCACTATCATCAGAGAATAAAGATGAAGAAGTTTCACCGACGTTACCTAATAATAAATCTTTCTACCACATCATCCATTATGCTTTAACTTTTCCTCTTCTTTAATTGCATGAGCAACGCAAGACTGCCATCGTTCTAGCGTAATACTATCCAGATCTTGTGGGAGTAATTGTTTCTCCTTGTCTAATTTGAACGTTTTGTTATGTTGAGCCACATACCCCATCATTTGAGCCCATATTAATTCTATAGGGTTGAACTCGCAGTGGTAGGGTGGGAGGCGCAATACTGAAATACCCTTCTCTCTAGCCAGATGGCTATCATCAACATGGCATCTACAACAAACTTTTGGTATAAATGTCTTTGTATTTTTGCTTTTTCTAATAAAGTTGCCCTAAGATCTTTTTCCTCAAAAGGAATATTTTTGCTTTTAAACCATTCCTGTATATCTGCCTTTCGTGTAGCTGTGGTTGGCAGCTTCTCCAATGTCCTTGAGGGGTATAGCGCATTGTCCATAACAATTACAGCGCCACTCTCAATTTTTGTCAAAATTAACTTGAACCATTTTCACTTTTGTCTATCGCGCTTCTATAACATATTTCCTGTAAATTGAGAGGTCTGGCTCTTATGAAACAGGAAATCCTAGTACAAGAGTCAGGGCTACACAGATGATTGTGTCTTGAAGTTTAAATAAATAAATTATTATTATTATTAAAGTTGAAGGCGTCCATTTCGGAGTGGTCATCTTCATCACCTTTCTTTGCATCAAATATTAATGCAGCATCCATTAAAAACCCTTCACAAACTCTGTGAAATAAAATTAATACAAGTCAATTATTCCGTACCCCCTATATAATTTCACTGCTGGAAATAGTTCATAGATAAATACTATAACAAAAATTATAACTTTAAAAGTTCGCTTTGCATGCGTTAATTCATAATACAATATAATATGTATTACTTAATTAATAGTCAACAACAATGGGGTGTTCATTTTTTTATGGCGAGGACAGTCCATAAAATGCATACCAGTATGACCGATTATAAGTTGGATTTTTTAAACCACCAGATAGACCTTCCCAATGTGCTTCTTTTGAAGACTTATTATTAGTTTCATGCCATATTAGGCTTTTCGTGTGACCTGTTTGTATGATTACATTCATTTCACGAACCAATTTTATGAAATTATGTTTAACTGTATAGTTAATTATAATGTTATTGAATGCAAGAGGTCATACACTGCTTAGTGCATAAATAGCTGTTAAGAAATTTAGAAGCACTGTACCTTCATTTAGCCAAGTGTCATCTAAATAATAATATATTTTCCTTCCTTTATTCCTTAGCCTTTTTATTTCATGAAGATATTTTAGTCTCCAAAGGACGATCTCCTGCTTGTCTATGACTTCTATGAGTGCACTTTTTCTGATCCGTTTGATTTATGTGAATTTTAATGTTTATTTAATTATTTTATACACACTGCTTTTTTTAAAATCTGGCAGAGACTCGTCACTGTTAACTGCTTCCAGCATCTTTTCCAAGGTGGGCAACTCATTATTAAAGAAGAAGGAATGAATTTTCCTGCATATTCCACTAAATGTGATGTCATCAAAATCATCACGTTTCATGTGCTTCTGTTGGGGAGGGGGAGATTGCAGGCGACTTTTTATGTTGTACTCTTTGAGAATATTGGACAGAGTAGCCCGAGATACGCCTGTAAATAATAAAATCATGTGCGGAGTTTTTAAATATTAATTTAAAAACATTTTATCACAATGCATGTTAGTTTCAAATATTTTTATAGTAATAATTTTATGAATCATCCTTACCGGCAACTTCTGCGATTTTGTTTATCATCTCAGTCCTATAATGAGAAGTATCTGCAGGCCAGGACTCCAATAGCTTAAAAATATTTATCACAGGTTGTTTTTCTACAGCACGCAGCGTTCTCTTTTTTTTGGGAGACATTATTATTTCGTCGGAGTCAACTTTTGGACCACGTTTTTTTCGCCGTTGGCTTTGGTCAGACTCAGCACTTATATGTTGTAAGCCACTCGGTCCCGCACCGGGATCACTCATAGCTCAAAGAAAAAGTAACGTTTTGTAAAAACAACCCAATGACAACACTGATAACAATACAATAATAAAGAAATAACTAAATATTATTTATTATTTTAATAAATAACAACAAAATCACGAAAATTAAACAATAACAAACAAAGTATTCACAAGTAAATGACATACATGACAATCTTAGAACATTGTCAAGTCAATTTCACAGACGACATAAACCAGTAAAATTAGAAATCCCCGGCTGTCACAGCTTATGAAGGGATTAAGTAATATTTTAGATTTGGTAGGATTATAGTGAAACAAAAAGCGTTGCAGTATTGTTGACTCCTGCTTCTTTTAGGTTTTTAGCATAGGCACTGTAATTTTAAATTGGAATGAAATAATATATCTAAATGAAACCTACTTAATTTCATATGGTCGTTTTTTTAAATGATTACAATTAAGTGTGATAGCTGATATATAAATTCATTTTAATCGATTTGGCGTCAATCGTAACTATAACAAGTTTATTGTACTTTTGTTATAAAGTGTGCATCAAAAATAACCTTTTTTAACTTCTGTCTAATGCTATTATAAATGGAGTATAGATTATTAAAAAATATTGGACACGTATTTTTTCTTTTTTTACGTAATCAAAACATTACGGTGATACATTGAGTTCAAATGTGGCATGATGTCACTTCTCATTAGATTTTATTATACGTAGCTGTGACGTAACGAGCCCCCATTCCCAAGTTTAATGTGTTTTATCTAAGTCATTTTTTATTAATATTATAAAGCAAAAAATACGTGTCTAATATTTGTTTATTATCTGATTGACGGACTAAACAGTTTTTCTTTTTTTTTTACCCAGGACACATCCCTATTCGAAGACTCCTCTTCTCTTAAAGTAATTCAGGAGTATATTTATCTGCCTAGACTTTTCCTAACAATGTTGGGGTTGGCTGTCAGCCTAACGGGATGCAGCTGAATGCCAGTAATTAACATGGAGCGACTGCCTATCTGACCGCCACAACCCAGTTACTGGGTAATACGATACCCCTTGGTAAAGACTGGTTGTCAGACTTTCGGCCTTCTGACGACCCATAACGACTATCAAAGATCCACGAATGACAGCCGGGATCAACGGCTTTACGTACTTTCCAAGGCAGGGGGCTTGGTATGTAACCATCTTTATGGTGGGTGACCATCTTTACATACCCAGGCCCCTCTCTGGGTATGTAAAGATGGTCACCCATCCACGGACCAACCCCTGCAACCGTAGCTTAACCTGATGGATCGACCCGTGTGACTGTTATTACATAGCCACAAGCACCCTCATAATATACTACATACAACGAAGTGAACTATATACCCATAAGATCCTTTACAATGATAGAGCATTAGAGTGTGTAAATTCGGAGATTTATATACTGTAACCTTCTGACGACCCGTAACGACTATCAAAGAAATTCGGGAGTATTTGGAATAATTGAAAATGTTTTGTTTTTTCAATCATTCATAACAGCTGTAAACTAATACAATACCTATACAAACTGTCTCAGAGAATCCAAGCCACCTCCAATGCTACAAGTAATTATGCTACATAATAAAACTTTACTATTTCATTTTATCGCTCCTTTTCAAGCCCTTTACGGCTGTCGTGATCGACCTTCTGAGATAAGAAAACGTGGATAAGAATAGACTATAGATTGAGTCATAGGTAGTGTTGAATGGATATATCCAGGGTCAAGTAGCTTCGCATTAAGATGATTGAAACTCGATTGAGTTTTATGGTGTACAAGTCTCATATAAGTCCCTAACGAGAGAGAAAGGCATATTGCACGAAAGGCATTATGCTTCCTAGTCAATATAAGGTTTAGGCAAGACTTGGCATAGACGTTTTGATTTCTAGTCAGCATGATCATAAAGGGTTCTAACTACATACTTCAATCACTAGTCTCTTTGCTCAAGCGATCAGGGCCTCAAGTCTGCTATTACAATAGTGTCAGAATGGTCTATCAATGATTTGATAATTGAAGATTTTGACAAGTTTGGTAATCTATTAATATAATGGCGTCATTATGACTTTCCAATGGTCAGCCACTGACACTCCATTGAAAGAATTGGTAATCTCGTACATAATGACAAATGAAACTTCCTACTAAACTTCCAACTTCCTACTACTTTAGATTACTTATAACACTAATAAATAATATGTAAAATAATATAAATGAAATCTGGCATGAATAAATGTTCAAAATGCCATAGTAATACAATTCTATTACGAGACCATTGACCGACCAATGATTGGCCATTATGAATTTAGCAGATTACGAACTTTAGCAAAATGACAATGGGATCGTGTTGGAGTGACGAATTTATAAAAATAGCAGACTTGGACCCCAGGGCGTTTAGAATGGCTTCCTAAGTCTGTTGTTGATAGATAACGTTTATGAGCTAATATTAATCTTAATGAACATAAATTTATGAAGGTAAACGAAGCAAAAAGAGTATGTAAAGATGGTAGCAGGTGGCGTTCTATAGTTTTTGTATGTATTTATCTTAACTTCCATCATTTACCTAAAGATAAAAATTCTCATAATCTAATTACATCTTGTCCCGCTCAAGGCCCTTTTCAGCATACAAATAAGCCATTATGAAAACACTCCTAAGTCTTCTCATTTTGTTGTAATTACTTCTAATTCGTTCAGTAATTGTAGGAATAATTCGGTAGGTAACTGTACCACAGAGTAAATTATTACAGAAGTTCAGGTCCATGCAACAAGAACGAAAACAGCGGCACGAACCATTGATGTATAAAAAAAGGAAGATAAGACACCGCGCTAATGTCGCGTAAACATTATTAGAAACAAATACATGTAAACACATCCACACATCTACATTTCCCGATGTCGTGAAACAACCGAAATAGACTATAAGACACGGGCTGCAGCGGGAACGAGACAGCAATAATTTTCACTGTTACGTACCCATAACAACTCGGAAACAAATGGCGACCTAGAAAGCAATTTATATGATTTGGGAGAATTTTAAAGAAAATAAGTTTTGATGTACTTGTTTTTGGATTGTGAATTATTTGTGCACATTTTGAAAACACAGGAAGGCATTGTTGCTGCTTATTTAGACGATTACAGTTATTTTACTTAACGTGCTACACATGTGCTACACAAACGCCAGTACGATTGTGACTAAGGTAACTTGTGCCGGTAGGCATAGGTTATGCGGTCCACGTCTTCACTAATCTTCCTTTTTAGGGTTCCGTATCAAAATGGTAAAAAGGAACCCTTATGGTGCGACTCAGTCTGTCACAGCTGGATGTCTTATGAACTACTAATGTTATCAACTTGTAATATGGAATAGTTTTAGATGACATAGGTTATGACGGCATAGGTTATGCGGTCTACGTCGAGGAGCGCGTACCTAATCTTCCTTTTTTTATACATCAATGGCACGAACGCATTGATATTATTTTCGACCATCTAAAGGTGAAATATAGAGATCGAACTCGACCTGTCTGCCTCGTTGGTCAAGTGGTTGCAAGAGCTACTGCTAACCATAAGGTCCTGTATTATCCATCAGGAATTTCTCAGTAGCAGCCCGGAATCTGGATTTGCGTAGTAGCGTCTATGGCAAACCCTTCCAATTGGGGGAGGCCTATGTCCAGCTGTGGACGTCTTTCGGCTGTAATGATGATAATGATGATGTCGGTTACCTTGGTTCTGCGGATCTCTTCATTTCTGATTCGATCACGTAAGAAAACTCTAAGCATAGCCCTCTCCATTGCCCTTTGGGTGAGTTTTAGCCTTCTAATAAGGCCGATTGTGAGCGACCACTTTTCAGGATGTTTATGGAACTCGGTCTGACAAAATCAGTGCATTTTGGCGTGATTTTGACAGATTGAACAGTATGTTTAGGCTAAGTTTCACGTGTGTATTGTATCTTCATCGTCTCTAATCAGACGATCTCGGCCGAATGCCAGTCGCGACAGCGCTTGTACTCGCTGAACGTGAAGCATGTCTATCTGTGCGTGCTTTGCTCTGTATTGAACCTAGGAAGTGACTTCAGAGATGACGGCTAATAGAGATGTATGGAAGAAGACATGCTGCGTCAACCTTCTGTACTATTCTGTGGTACATTTTCCTTGGAGAGAGCTTATGTCACCGGCCTTCATTGCCTAACAACCAACGACTGTCTAGGTCGACAGGAGACCGCAAGGTCATTTTTAGGCAGAACCATTTTGAGGAGCAGATTTTGTATGTGGGTTTACTCGTTTATTATTGATTTACAGATTATTAGTTCCATGAAATTGTATATTGCTACGCTAGTTTTTGTGCTGAAAAAAACACTTCTATCCGTCTGTTTGTTCCGGCTAATATCCGAAACGGCTGGGCCGATATTGACGAGAGTTTCACTGGCAGATAATTGATGTTATAAGGAGTATCAGTTTTATTTTAGAAAAATCCACGGGGCAAAGCAGCGGACAGTAGCTAGTATTATATTTTATACTAGTGTGTGTGTCTAGTGTGTGTTTTATACTAGTTTTTTTTTTTTTTTGTTTAACTATTAAAAACCGTACAAAGGCGGACTTAATGCTTGAGACATTTTCTACCAGTCAACCTAAGGGTGATGCAGAGAGGGAAAATGGCAGGTGCCATGGTGGTGATATTAAGAATGGATATGGATTCCTTATCTTGGTAGAATTCTAACGACTCCGCAATTACTATGTGACAAACACAGCCGATTTCTGAAAAGGTAATCGTCGCAATCGCAAACGCTGACAGACTTTCAAACGTTTCAAGTGATTTGATTTGATTATCTCTTGTTATTTCAGTCCACCAATCGCGGCAGTTTACGCTAACACTAGTTTGACAGTTTTTGCATTGGTCAGTATACAAAAATGTTCGGGAAATCGTGTCGCTAGTAACATCGCGTTACGTCACTGAACACGAGGTTTGGCGAAATACCTCGTGTTTGGCATGGAATTTGATGTCCATGCGACATCGACATACAAAGCGTAGTAGATTAATATGGTAATTTGATATTTTACGATTATCTAACATGAAATCCTTTGCGCCAGCATGAATTACTGTATTGCTGGGTAGTTTATTACGCAACATCATCCCAGCTAAAACACTAGGATGCGGTGAATGGTGGGTTTTGGAGGCTGTCTTTTTTATCTTTTGTCGTTCAAAAAGTGCTGATGCTGAGCCATTCTCAGTTTTGACGTATCTAGTGCTTCTGTAGAACATTTAAGAGCTATACTCTTAAATGTACTACAGAGTTTTAAGTTTCCTTTTTGCTTTTGACGTTCGAAAAGTACAGTTAGATGGCTTTTATAGTATTTTTGACGTAATCAAAAGTGCTGCTCCTCAGCATAATAGATTACACTGCTTCCGTAGCAGGTTCTATCGTCTAGACCAGTGTTTTTCAACGTTTGGGTCACGACCCCCTATGGGGTCGCCAAGCCTATTTAAGGGGGTCGCCGTTACGTTAAAATTTAAAGCTAAAAAATATAAAATCATATTAGTTCAAAATGTTATATTTGTTATCAATTTTTTTTAAATTAAAGGCTTATGTTAACACAAATCAACAAATACCTATTAGTCACATGAATTAGTGATGTGAAGTTGAACATACGCAACCCATCCACATTATTGTGATGGTTGCGCCTGTTTCTCGCTAACCAATTTTTTTTTACACATTCGATTAACTAGTTCTCTAATTTTCGGCGATTTCTCTATTTGCTTTTTAATTGAACCATCGATGAAAACATTATCTCGCGCAAGTAGGAGGTTCCAAATGGAATCAAACACTACGAAGCTTCTGTGGTTAATTGTGGGAATTCTGTTTTTCTGCTTAACCGAAAAGTAACCAAAGTGACAGACATGAATTCCAAGTTAGAAACTGCGGAGGGTAGGGGGTCGCGTAATTTTTCTCCGGGGGCCACACCATGAAAAAGGTTGAAAAACACTGGTCTAGACAATCTATTAATGTCTCCTTGACTCACGCTGACTATTTATATTGGCATTTATATTAAATCAGGATTACTATTGACTCACCTGCAGTTGTACATCCTTGATCTTATGTATTACATTCTCGATTTAGCTTACAGATCTGCTAGCCTTAAGTTCATGGTAAGCAAGCTAAATGCCCTTACTAATAAGGCATTAGCTACCTTTTATCTAGCACGTTTATTTGTCTATTGAATAACTTTTTGATGAAATCATGACATTTGAGACCAATTCTAACTTACAGAGATATATTAATGACTAGCTTTTGCCCGCGGCTCCGCCCGCGTGGATGTCGGTTATCGCGTAAAAAAGTAGCCTATGTCCTTCTCCATATCCCAGGCTATATCTCTGCCAAATTCCATGACGATCGGTTCTAACTGAACCGATCGTCATGAAACGTCACGGTTTAGGCGTGAAAACGTAACAGACAGACAGCCAAACCGACAGACAGATAGAGTTACTTTCACATTTATAATAATTAGTATGGAAAGTGTGGATATTATATAGTATGGATTATAGAGATTTTTAAATTATTTTTTATTGTTTTAATTAGGGACTTTTATAACTGCAATGAATGAATTATAGTGATTGTAATTCTGTAAATGCATAATTTATATTTATTGTTATGCTCGCGAATCATATTTTGATCAACATACATTTATCTGTCTGACACTGAACTGCAATTTGAAAAAAAAAAAAAAAAAATACGTAAGAAAATTTTGACTTTCACGGGCTACCTTTGCGCATCCAACTTAAGTTTAGAGACCATTATAATTAACGTATTGATTTAAAACCCTTAAGACGCTTTTTTCTTTTGTTTTTTGCCATGATTTCATTATAAGAATAATAATTGTGAAGTACTTACATACCTGTAGCTGTTTCAAAACTAACGGTTTGTTTGGATTCGCGATCACTGCAGTGTTTTTATCCCTAGTCATTTCGTGTTTCGGGAAGCATTGACTGAATAAAGTAGAATCAAATTGATGACGATACAGGGTGGAGCCGATAAATAAAACCAACCAAAGTAAAGATTCAGCCTTTTCACAAACTAAATAAACCTTGATTAGAGAAAGTCCACAGCATAAACCTTGCAGTAAGGCAACAATGTTATTTCACTGCTGCTAAACAATTTTCTCTTATCCCGGGACCCGGGAGTATAAAAATTTTGTTATATTTTTATTTGTACCGCAAACCGCTCTAATTCATTTCTTTGTAATATTGTGGGTTGAAATAAAAGCTGTTTTTCTAGGGAACACGTGGACTCTGAAACGGTTTAAACTGATAATTTGTTTCACATTTCTTGGTTATGGTTACAAAGTTAATCCATGGATAAGTTAAAGGCAAAGCTTCACCCAAAATAAGTATGTTAGGGTAAGTTCGTGTCCGGTGAGGACCTGTGTCAGGCGAAAGGTGAGGACGCCGTGGCGCCTCTCTTTGAGGAGTGGCAAGAGAGGCGCCACGGCGTCCTCACCTTTCACCTGACACAGGTCCTCACCGGATACGGTTGTTTCGGATTAGGCGGGAGGAAACGCCCGGGTGTTACCACTGTGTGGATCGCCCGGAGGACACGATGGAGCATACGGTGGAGGTCTGCCCGGCTTGGGCAGAGCACCGCCGTGTCCTCACGGAGGCGATTGGCGGCGGCGATCTCTCGCGTCCGGCCCTGGTCCAGGCCATGGTCCGGAGCGAGAGTGCATGGGAAGCAGTCACCTCCTTCTGCGAAGTAGTAATGCTCACGAAGGAGGAGGCGGAACGCGTGAGGGAGCGGCAGTCTGTGCGCCCTCACGCCCCTAGTCGCCGCATTAGACGCCCTGGGCGGCGGGAATCGGTAGCTGATTCCCGGCCACCGTTGGCGCGGCCTTGCGGACGGCGAGCTATGGGCAGTTCGCCGTCCGGTAAGGACCAGGCCCGGGTCGACGGCGCGTTGTGTTCCACGCGCGCCTCAAAGAGATGTCAGCACGCACTGAGGGGTCCGCTTGGACCGGTGCCTGCCAGGGTTGCGGATTTGTCCGAAAGGGATACCGTGGCCCTGGCACACAGGTAACTGAAGGAACACGGGTGGGTTTTAGTCAGTAAAAGTCTGACACGCCTTCCCGCTCCACCCAGAGCAGGAGAAGTTATTTGATAATTTCCCACCTAAAAAAAAAAGGTTAAGTTCGGCGCTGGAATAAGATCTTACGAATCAAATTCCTGGCTAATATGGCAATTTTTTTGTGCTGACAGTGTTCGATTTTTTCGGGGGAGAATAAAATGGCGCCGAATTTGATTCTTACGGTCTTATCTCAGCATCGAAATTACCCCAACTTACGAGTAGTCTATGCATTGAAATGACAATTTTAAATGTAAATAATTGTATCAGGATTGATTAATTTTGGGCGTTTATAAACCACAGATGTGACAGTTAGTCGAAAGAGTTTTAATGCATTCTCATTAGCCTCCGCAAGTAAAATTAAAGCAACAACTTTAATTTGAAACCCCATCTCGTTCCCTCAAGAAAAACTAGATGTAGTAACTTAATATGTGCTTGGGAGATGTAGCGGAGCGTTAAGCCCCTCCCGCATCCTTATTCTGTGGTTTACACTCCGATGACGTAGGTCGATGACATTGCGCAGGACTGGATGATGTACTTTCTATTTGATGGAAGGCCGGGATTGTGGTGTTCGTCGTGATACTAGAATAATTATTATAGAATTTATGTTATAGGGACGGATATCAGCGTTCATGGTCTGTGATTACAGGTTGCGTTTTTGGCTGTTTTTGGAGAGATTTTGGCATTATGATTTGATGTTCGACCATTTTAGTGAGTTGTGTGTATGAAGATCTATATTCTAGGCAGTGGCGTGGCTTATTATAAAGGGGCCATGTATCGACATTACCCGACTGCGGCGAAACTACAAAGGAAGGGATTTTTGTTTATAAAATAGCGTACTGACATGGCAGGTTAAGTTTCCATTGTAATTATACTACAAGAATGCAAGAGCAAGCGTGGTGAGCTACAAAATTTGAGTACTCTGACTCGGATACTAGGTTGAGCTGTCGTTGTGATTTTACTAAGAAAATTCAAGAACGAGCGAAGCGAGCTCGAAAGTTGGAGCATGCTGACTGTGATACTAGGTTTAGCTGTCATTGTGATTGTACTAAAAAAATGCAAGACCGAGCGAAGCGAGCTCGAAAGTTGGAGCATGCTGACTGTGGTACTAGGTTTAGCTGTCATTGTGATTTTATTTAAAGAATACGGGGGGCGGGGCCCCGTATCATTGATATGGCTGATATGGCGGTAGCTACGCTCCTGATTCTAGGGAATGTTTGTAGGTCTGTGAAAAGTATGAAGCAGTTCGTTTATAAAATAAAAGGCTAGCCTAAGTTACTCTACTTATATATTAGATATCTGCCACTGAAAGTCCTGTCAAAATCGGTCCAGCCGTTTCGGAAATTATCCGGAACAAACAGATAGACAGACAGACAAAATTTCAAAAATAGTTTTTTATAATAAGTAGGTACTGTTTAAACATAAGCATTTAATAAAAAGCTGTTATTTTGACATTGCAAACAGACACTTCAATTTTATTTATTTGTATAGATATGCATTGAATAAAGCCCTTAAAGGTGGATACAGACTTATGTTAATGGTACAACACAGACTTCTTACAATGTGGTCTCTCCTTCTCCCTTCAATATATCCAAACATTGTCTTAAAAGATCGCTTGTAGCGACTAGACCACCCATTGGGTCACCCTATGTAAAGTTACTACATTTATATCTGTAATCCACCAGGGGGCCAAGTCTACTAATGTACAAACGTTGCAATGGTTTCTTCATTGTGAGTTTTTGACAGATTTTCCATACAAACACTGTCAAATACTCACAATGGCGAGACCATTGCAACGTTTGTAAATTAGTAGACTTAGGCCCCTGGTGTACATTATAAAGAGTGTTCTATTCTCGTCGAATTATTTCAGAAGAGCTCATATCGTAGAAAGAGTTTACTTAGTCAGGAATTTCTGCACCCCCAGATTCGATATTTGTAGTTTGTTAATACTAACAAACAAGATGCTCACAGAACACGTTAATTTGTTCTAGTTTTAAAAACTGCGCAAATACGACATCGTTATACAAATAGTTTGAAGCCAAGATAAGCTATCATAGCAAACGCTTTGATAGTAAAATATACCTTTTTTATCACATACTAGCAGCCCGTCCCGGCTTCGCACGGGGTAGACAATTATTTATTTTTGGAAATTTGGATATAAAACACTTATTTTCTCAAATATTTTTATTTATTAAAAAAATATTATTTATTAATTATAGCTGACCCGACAGAAGTTCGTTCTGTCAAAAGCTATAGTATAAACTCCACTACTCTACTCTACCCTACCCTACCTACCCTACCTACCTACCTACCTACCTACCTAACTACCTAACTACCCTAACTACCTACCTACCTAACTACCTACCCTACCCTACCCTACCTACCTACCTACCTAACTACCTACCCTACCCTACCCTACCCTACCCTACCCTACCTACCTACCTACCTACCTACCCTACCCTACGCTACCCTACCCTACCTACCTACCTACCCTACCCTACGTCAGAAGGCTTTTGATTGGTTCTGGAGGCTCTACGATACTGGGAAGTATTACTTTTCCAGCCGCGCAACACATACAAATTGCTTCGTCTCTCCATTTTTTCGCGGAACATTTAGGGCATATCTTATCCATCGCTCCAATTTGAATGCTGTTTTGATCGGCGTAGTTAATTTGTGGATCGTAGCTGAATGCCGATCTATTGCTGTGAGCTGAAATCCCATCACGCCTTCTAATTGCTACTGCACGTTGTCTCTCTCTCTGTGCCGTAAGTCGTTGCGAGCGGTCACCGCTAGACTCTCGGGCACGTGCCTGTGAGTTTCTGGCTCTCAGTCCAGCAAGCCGCTGCGAGCGTTCGGTGCTAGATTCTCTGGCACGTGCCCGCGAGTCTCTATCTCTGTTTCCAGCAAGGCGTTGTGAACGTTCGGAGCTCGACTCTCGTTCGTAAATCTGAGAAGATCGTTCATTTTGTTCTGCAAGGCGAAGTGAGCGTTCGACACTGCACTCTCTTGCCCGTGTTTGCGAAATTCTTGTTCGATTTTCGTCAAGGCGTTGCGCGCGTTCTGCGCTCGACTGTCTTTCGCGAACCTCTGACGAGCTTTTCAGACTGCATCGCAAACAACGGCCACGGCGCTATGGCGGTTTTGTTTACTGTTTGAATTTTTTAATTCGTAATATCTTTTGAATGGAAAGTCCAATTTAAATAATTTAAAAACTATTTTATAGGTAGATATATGGTCTTGACCATAAAATAATTTATTTGGATAAGGATTAATATAAACACATAAATAGCATGGTTTGAATTTGGTTAGTATTTTCATTAATGTTTAAAATGAAAAAAGTTGTTGTAGTGACATAACTACAATAGTTGGACATATGCTACCACGGAGTTTTTTGTAGACATTATGATGTTCTTCAATATTGTTGTACATTATTTTGTTCTATCGCTAATAGTTTCGGCAGCGCATTCGACGAAAGACATTTTAAGACTCATTTTTCTACACCTTCGGTTACATTGTTCAAATTTTACCAAGGATCCCTAATTTTTTTCAAAATGAAATGTAGCCTATGTCAAATTGGAAGAATGTAGCATTCTATTGGTGAAAGAATTTTTTAAATTGGCCCAGTACTTTTTGAGCCTATTCATTACAAACATACAAACATACAAAAATAGGTACAAATCTTTCCTCTTTATAATATTAGTGTAGATGTGTCAGTCTTAAGGCCCAGATATATGCCAGTGACCTTGAGGGGTTAGCTTGCGTGTTCTCTACTGAGCTCACGCAACGCGTCGTACGTCCAGCCAGTAATAGGACTCGCCCATCCAGGAGCGCTGTCCCAAAGAAAACGCATTATTAATTTATTACACATAAAACAAAAGGTATTTTAATAAAACACATATACTAAAAGATCAATAATTAAATTATATTTTTAAAAAGGTGAAGGTTTCAGAAAAATACGCTTGATAGATTTTGAGTGATTCTCAGTTTTTATCCGCGTTAGACATAACTTTACAAATTAATTTCACTATGTAATATAGATATAATCTAAAATTTTCACATATTAAGTTATTAAGAAAATGCTCTAATTCAACATATATTTTTTCCAAATCATTAACACTACTGATTTAGACGTGATCTTCAGTATAAAATCATTAAAAGTCGGTTATCCTCGCCTTTACTATTTTTATTTGTAACATTAAAATGTTTGTATAGAGGCATTGGTAGGCAACAAGGCACAGAGTGGAATCGTTCGTAAAGAATTATCCAAAACACATCATTATTATCATCAATTTCAACAACCAACTAATAAAGAACAAATACCCTTTGTTTAAAAGCACTACCGAACTAATTCCTTAAAATTCAAAGACAAAGGGTAATTTGAACTCCAGAAATAAAAACATCACACCTTGGCAGAGTCGCAGGAAACACCTGGCGTTACCTAATAAAAAAAGCAAAGTATATCTTTATTGCCTTGTGCAGTAATACGGCTTCGTTCTTTAGCTTTTTTCATCTTTCACTTCCATTACGATTGCGACTTTTTATTCCGCTGCCACAGGTAATTTCAATTGAAATATTTCTAATAGAAAAGAATAAAGTGCTGCGGACTTAATTTTCTCTTGCTTTTGTAGAATAAAAATTGGGTTAACGTAAAGCTTGGTTTGTGAATGAGTTTTACCTGAGCATAGCTATCTTGACCTTATCTTAAGTTATTTGGAGTTGGCAATAAAATGTCTTCTTTCTACATCTCTGTGTTAACTCACTTTTCAATCCATTTTATCTTTTACACAATTGATCCATGGTTTCTTTGATTTTCTCTACTCTTATAGCCAAAACTTTCCTCACGACTTCTCCTGAAATTATGAATATTGATGCATTAACCAAACTTTGTAGGGAACTGATGTAAACCTTATCCATTTTTGCTGATATTGGCCACGAATTGAAGTGGTAATTAGCTTTATTGACACCAGCCTGCCGCGCGCCAGTAGTTCGAGCCATAAATTCTACAGCTTTGACGAAATTGCTTTTGAATTTTTTGTAGTGTTAATAAAGTTAACTTTATTACAAAAAATTACAACGATGTCACAACCAGTGCGTGTGTATGTCGAGAATTCGAGATATATGAACTTGTACAGAGCAAAAGGAGATTGTCAGGATCGAGGAAGAACATCATCATCATCATCATCATCAGCCGAAAGACGTCCACTGCTGGACATAGGCCTCCCCCAAGCACCGCCACCTCGACCGGTTCCGTGCTTCCCTCATCCAGCGGATTCATGCAGCTTTCACAAGGTCAAGGTCGAGGCTGAACGATGGCGTTCTGTAATCTCTGCCTGATCTAACCACGTGGAAAAAAGGCATTACTTTATGTATCTATATATCGTTTTTTATAAACACCATAATAAGAAACAGAAACTCCGAACCCTCACCCAATCTAAGTACATCCAAGTATCCCTAACAAGGCCCAACTCTCATTTCCGTCGAGTAATCTCGTGAGCACCCAAACAAGTCTCATTTCGTCGTACTTGGCGACTGTATGCGTTGGACCGTGTCGTCTGTCTGGTTCAATTACCGACACGTTTGAACGAACCTTTTGAAGACTCTGACTTTGTCAGTCTGAATCTGGAGTTCTGGAGGGAAGTGACTATTATTGATATAGTATTAATAAATTTTTCACTCCTCTTGCTCAAAAAGGCCGTCATTGTATCGTACCAGGCTGAGGAGAAAATACCATATTTACCTCTAGGGGAAAAAGTGTTATTTTTTTTTCTGTTTTTTTTGAAAATGGAACTAGAAGCGGCGATCTCTTCGGTAGAAGGCGTGCGTTCCGTTGTTGCGGCTACAGAAGAAATAAAAAAACAGACGTTAGCGCGAATTCTTTAGAATTTTTCTCTAATTTGCAAATTGAATTAGTGGCCGTAATTTATTTTTAATATTGTATTGGATTCTTTTATTTTCTCGCAATCGTAGTGAATAGTAGAGTGTAACACACGGCGCTAAAAACCCATTATAACTCGGGTTTCTTTTTACTCCCTGGCTAAAGCTCGGGAGTAAAACTACCTGGCTAAAGCTCGGGAGTAAAACTACCTCGTATAAATGGGTAATTTTAGCCCCTTGTATAACAATCTACTATTGTTCTTGTAATCCCTTTATTGGTATTATTTCCTTTCACTATGATTATTAGGACTACATGCACCACAGAAAAAAAAAAAAAAAACGTGTAACGCTTTCGGCAATCGTTTGAAGATGATAGAATCATTCTTAACGCTAAAGTGATTCGTAGAGCAAGTGTCCTTAATTCGATGAACCGCAATTATCAAAATATGAACGAAAGTCTACCTAAGTTCGAGGTTCTCGAAATAAATGTAGAACTATTTACCGCCTAGGAGCACACCCGTGTTTCGGTTTGCAGGAGAAATTACCGGCACATACGAACATCTTTGTCTTTGGGTCCCGCGTCGCCAAATCTATTGTATTACAGACTTACAGCCTTGTAGGTTATCGGCGGTGATATCTAGCGTCTCCAAATCTTCTTTTACCAATCTTTAACATTCACAAAATGAACTATACTTCTTTATTTTATACAAATATTCAATTTGGTTGTGTTATTTGAAGATTTTCTCGGTGTACTGACCAAGAAAAGATTACGGTTTTTAAAGCTTATTCTCAGAGTTTTTACACCGGTAATCTTTGGGTCAACTACTCGAAAAGGTCGCTGGATGTTCTACGCGTCCAATACGACAATGTTTTTAGGATCCTATTGCGACTGTCTCGTTTTTGCAGTGCATCGGAAATGTTTGCGGTAAATCATACCGATGGATTTCATGCCATCATCCGCAAAAAAACGGCCACACACCTGAGCAGAATAAGAGGCAGTCACAATAGTATCCTGAAGGCGGTGGCGGCAGACACTTCCTCCGCCATAATAAGGCAATTTGTGCGAAGACTTATACCATAATTAGACCATTATCATTTCTCGTTGTGTCTAGATGTTGGGTAGTCTTCTCACAAATTCATCTTTAGTTTAAGTTACTAACAATAGTGATCAAACATGTTACTAACAATTTATGGATCTTTTGTGTTATCCGAAATAAAATCATTTTATTTATTATACCAAACAATCGTATGCGTTAGACCGTACTGTCTGGCTGTTTCAAATAACATCGGACCGACTCTCGAGACGTTTCGAGAGTGACTGTATTTTTTATTATACTTACTCTTCCTCCCCTGAGGAAGTTGTGAAGTGAAGTTGGACGTATTACCCAACGCGTGTTTTTGGATTGAAATTCCAAATCTCGGAAAGTTTGTTGGGAATTATTTCGTGTCTCGCGTCTCGTCTGTTCTCGACGGCCTATCTTGAGGAGCTTGAGATTATGCATTCTCCTCTTATTTTTCGAAGGATTAATCTTATGTTTAGATTACAGTACCATTTTATTTGCTCCAGCTAGAATGTTTAAAAATGTTTTCGAGACAAGATTTCAAGGCGGATACACTATGAAAAAATAGTCTTACGGAGTCGTGAGTTGTGGTGTCAGACCAAACAAATATGGCATTTTAAGTAATTGTAAAATAAGGTTAGTTTAAGGTGAATGAACCAAAAATATCACTCTAACTTATTACGCTGATCGACAATATTGCTTGAAAAGGTCAAATCGCTAGGAAAGGTTATCAAACTCACATTTCTTTGTGTCCTTTACCTTTAGTTGATATCAGACGGTTCACTTTTTTCATTTTTGTCTTTCATTCGATGTAAAACCTCCGAACACAAAATGAATAAAAAGCAATAAAATAACTCATTAGAAAACCGATAAAACGATGTTGCATTTGTAATGTGCAAAGTTACCGAGAAAGAACTCTGCAACTTTCAGTCGCCTATACCCAGTCTCTAATTCAGATAATTTATGTAAACAAAGTAATGTCAAGAAATGTCACTGTCAAAATGACAGGACAGTGGTACAAAACATTTTATATATACTTTGTTTTTTGTAAATAATCATCTATGAAATTAAAGTGAATTAATTATAAGAACTATGCAAACAAAATACCGTTTCCAAACAATGTTTTATGTAGTGTGTTGGAGACTCGGCCTATGATCGTCATAATCAGCTCTTTTAATTCCACTGCTAGACGAAGGCCTCCCAAAATCGATTTCCGCTCGAAACAGTTTACAGCCGTTTTCATCCAAAATGTGGCTAGATATGCTACATACAATATGAATCTATGAATGAGAGTTGTAATATTATTGTTACCAGTATCATAAAATATTTGATACTAGAAAATCTCCTTTTTTTAATAACTTTGTTTAAAACCGAAAATTTATAAAAATAATTACGGTATAATTATTTTAAATTATTATTTCTTAAATTCAGTACTTAAAAGAAAATGAAACCTTTTTTTTTTTCGCCATTTTATGTGAATTACCATTACGAAGATATTTTTTTGATATGTTATCCCCTTTGTTTACATAAATGATCTGAATTTGAGACTTTGGGTATAGTGATCGAAAAATGAAATGAAATGAGCAGATGAACGTTCACTCTAAATTTTTCGGTGTCGTCTGTCGTGTGAACGTGGAATGAAACCAAAATGTACATTCGCTCAAGTGAAGCGGTTATATCAGTGATTATATCAGCGGTTATATCGGTGAAGTTAAGCTTATTAACATCTTGATTTTCATTTTCAAGAAAAATTGTTGATTCTACACAAACAAGACGGACATTACAAAAAATAGACAAAATACAGTATGCTTCGTATTCAAAACCTTAAATGTGAAAAAAAGTTTGTTAGTTGTCCATTGCTTGATGTCAGGCCAAGACCAAAGGCAATAGATTAGATATTGCGTAATCTAATGCTATGTGCAACACTGGCAAATTAGGTTGTTCAAACTGAAGAAACTTACATACCATATGCGGTAAGTAGTGATTGGTAGTCCTAACTGCATTCATGAATGGCCACTACCTATTTAAACTCAATTGACTCTCGCGTGGGATGATAATGTATTAGTACGTTTGCCATTCACATGCTCTTATCTCTACGCTACACTGTTTTGAGAGTAAATATGTACCTACAATAATAGCTGGGTATTAAGCCGGCGCCGTACCGTGCCGGTACCGTGTGCTGCCGGACGTACAAAAAAGCACCACCCCATTTCCTCCCGTGGGTGTCGTAAAAGACGACTAAGGGACTTACTAGAGAATGGGCAACAGCGTTCTCTATGCATTTTTAACACCATACTGCGATCGCCAACCCGCCTGCCAAGCGTGGCGATTATGGCAAATCCCCCTCCCTTTTTGGGGAGGCCTATGTCCAGCAGTGGACGTCTTTCGGCTGAAATGATGAAGCCGGAGCCAGAAATATCATCATCACCTGCGTAGCCTTTTCCCAACCATGTTGGGGTCGGCTTCCAGTCTAACCGGATACTTAGGTCCCGGCGCCAGAGATACTTAGCTTCGAAAGTTTGAAGACTGCAGGACGGGATGGTGAAGTCCATATTTGTGGTTAAAAATTTACTCACTTGCTCAAACACGCTGTTAGCTAATCAATGTCTGGCTCATAATAAGCTTTGTCTGGCTTTAGTAACTACCTATCATTGTCTTTTAATGCGTTGGGCTCGGGATTGGATAACCCACAGTCTGTCACATCCGGATAATGTAATGTGATTTGTGTGTGAAATACGAGGTGCGAATATGTCCTGTTGTGGACCGCGTTAGAATTTTGGGAATGTACGTTGAATTGGGCTTCAATGATTCAGATTTGGGAGAAATATTCGAGGCATTAGAAAAACTCACGGGCTCTTCTTTCTTAAAAGAGGAATTAACTGCAGTCATGGACAAAGGTCCTATTTAAAGTTGTGAACATTAGAGTCGAATAATAAAAAATCTGAAGACCCAAATCAAATTCAGGACCTTACGACATCGTGCTGCGACAAGACAAATGGAGGTCCACAAAGACAGAAAACCGACAAACAGACAATAGATACCAAAATGATTAATTTAACAGTTCAAAAGGGTAAATAACACTGAACCACATCAATTAATCGAAACTAACCCCAGTTTCAGGGGATCGCCTCCCAGCTGTGGTTTATAGACACTATTAATTTGAATAAAACCGAAATTAAATGAATTGCTACTTTCAATTTGGGATTGTGTGATCCATTTGATTGGATAGGCTTTTGTTTTTGTGGGAACTAGGAACAAAGATAATTTATTATTGTTTGACCGATACCGCTGTACCGCGGTATCGGTTGAACTATAAGAATATACATACCCACATACCGGTCAAAATCATAACCCTCATGCTTCGCCGTAGTCGGATAATTAGCAGTTACATCGTATGAGTATTGTGGGAGCCAAGGACACAATTACAAAAAACAACAAATTATAAAGTTGTTATTTTTGAAATAGCCACGAGGTTAAACAATAGCGCTCATTGTCTGAGTGTCTGTTGTTTAAAGCAGGGCTTGTTAACGTTACCAAATAACAAAATAATAACCGTTACGTTACGTTAAATTTCAATCTTATACCTACTAACGTTACAAAAATTTAACGTTACTTGATAACATTACCAGTATTATAACGTTAATTAACATTAACAAATATACGATAACTAACGTTAATTTAGCTACGTTACCGTTCTGTGGGTAAGAATCAGGCAGATTCAGGCAACGTTTTGATCGGCACAGCATCAGAGAGGCGTGAGGGCGGGCTACCACCGCGCCGCACGCCTCAGGCCCCACTACTTACATCTCACCCGTTTAAAATAACGATAAAATTAATAGTCGCATAAATAACGTTAAATCGATTACCGTTATTTTAACAATAACGTTAACTCTGTCAATACAAGGTAACGTTATGAAAATTTACCGGTATTCAAAGCCCTGGTTTAAAGTATGATGATTCGCGACCGTTACAAATATGTATTTACAGTATTATAAACATTACAATCAGAAATAAAACTCCTAAAGTTAGTATATTATCGTCCGTGTGGTGCCGGACGTAAAGAATAGCATCACCCCATTTTCTCCCGTGGGTGTCGCAAAAGGCGACTTATGCCCAAATACTCAAACGTTACTTAACTTTAAGACGTTCTTATAAGTGTTTCTGTCGCTACAAAACAGTTTAAAGTGACAGAGACAGCATTAGACTTAACGGCGACTTAAAATTGAATTGCGTTTGAGTATTCGGCAGTAAGGGTCTTACTTAGAGAATGGGCAGCAGCGTTCTCTTTGCCATTTTTAACACCATACTGCGATCGCCAACCCGCCTGCTAAGCGTGGCGATTATGGCAAATCCCCCGTTGGGGGAGGTCTATGTTCAGCAGTGGACGTCTTTCGGCCGAAATGATGAATGATGAAGTTAGTATAATCCTCAAATTAAATTAAATTCTTTTATTTCAGATAACTAAAATCCAATGTCAAGATTGCATGAACTAGTCATTCAATGGGCTAATATGAAATTCGAGAGTTTTATTGATGATTTTAATGATTATAATTCTATAAAAACAGATTTAATACGGTCGCGGATCATATTCAGATCATCATACAACCTGATACTGACCTACAAATTGCACAAACCGTAAGAAATATTTCGCTGGCTACCCTGACGATTTCGCCTTTAGCAAACAGTTTATTATATACCTAGCTAGACAATGTTGAAAAATCTACGTGTAATCGATACACCTGTTTCGTCTACAACACCCCCTTTTACAATCAATCCCTTGTTTGTTTTTCTATGGGCTTCTGTTTAATTCAGTTTCTCCCGTTTCGCTAATGAGGGAACTTGAGTAGGGTGCCGGGTAGGGTTTTTTATTATGATCAGTTAGTTGAGCGAGAGAACCTGTAGTGTTTACTGATAAGTAAAGGTTGTTTGTTTGTTTGTCTGTGATGGAAGGAAATTGCTTAAACAATTATGATCTAGACTATTTTGTATCTGTAGCAGTGAAAAAGTCCGTAGATGGTCGACCCCCATATTCTTCCTGCTCTTATCCCAATTATTTGTAGTTGGCGTAGCACGCCTTCTTCTTCCATACGTCTTTATCAGCCGAAATGTCATTATTCCCTTCCTTCCTAGCTATATCTTTCACACAATCCATCCCTATTTGATTTGGTCTCTCATTCATCCCTCTTATCTTAAAGAATGTTTCAAGTTCCTTCATGATCATGACACACATAATTATCTCCTTAACCATAATTTCTTTTTTGTTCTATTATTTGCACTTCATAATTATTATCTATATCTATATACTAATATATAAAGCTGAAGAGTTTGTTTGTTTGTTTGAACGCGCTAATCTCAGGAACTACTGGTTGGAATTGAAAAATTCTTTTTGTGTTAGATAGTCCATTTGTTGGGGAATATTATAGGCTATATAACATCACGCTACGACCAATAGGAGCGGAGCATAAATGAAAAATGTTGCAAAAACGGGAAAAAATATTCCTTTTTTGAGAGCTTCCGTTGCGTGCGATGCGTAAACGGATTAAGTTACGCAAATATCATGTATGAAGGAATTGTTCCCCTTTAAATGTTCTAAAAAAAAGTCCGCGACAGCATATGTCTATCTTTTAAGATTGACTCACTATAACCTTTTTTATGGTAATCAAATTTGTTCGAAATTAATGCATTATTTGCGAAGGAGTTTTCATAAACATGGTATTAATCCTTATCCAAATAAATACGTTATTCATCACAAGTATTTAATTTTGAACAAAGTTGCCCTTACATCATTTAATTTCAAGGAATATCTTAGGAGATATAACTGTTTTATAATAACTCCGCAGCAAAATAATGATCAACTCTGCGAAGTAGTCTATTCTAAAGCTGAAGAGTCAGTTTTTAGGGTTCCGTACCCAAAGGGTAAAATGGGACCCTATTACTAAAACTCCGCTGTCCGTCTGTCTGTCTGTCTGTCTATCCGTCTGTCACCAGGCTGTATCTATGAACCGTGATAGTTAGGCAGTTGAAATTTTCACACATGATGTATTTCTGTTACCGCTATAACAACAAATACTAGAAAACAGAAAAAAAATATATTTAAGGGGGGCTCCAATACAACGAACATGATTTTTTTGCCGTTTTTTTGCCCCGCCCGCGTGGATGTCGGTTATCACGTAAAAAAGTAGCCTATGTCCTTCTCTATATCCGAGGCTATATTCCTGCCAAATTTAATGTCGATCGGTTCAGCGGTTTAGGCGTGAAAACGGAACATATAGACAGACAGACAGAGTTACTTTCACATTTATAATATTAGTAAGGATTCGTATGGATGGTACGGAACCATTCGTGCGCGAGTCCGACTCGCACTTGGCCGGTTTTTTGTTTTTTGAACGCGCTAATCTCTAGAACTGCGAGTTGGATTTGAAAAAATCTTTTTGCATTTTACAGCCCAATTCTTGAGGAAGAATAACATTCCTATTAACTAGGACACAATATTTTTCAAATGAAAGTTAATGCGAAAATGAAGTAAAATCACGGGCAGGCAATGTGTTGCGACGGGGTGGGTCGGGGGAACAAGAAATTTAACGCGGACGAAGTCGCGGGCAGAAGTTAGTTGTATATATTTATATAGATAAGTATAACATGTTTTATGTACATCAGGGGCGTTCCTTTCATTAAAGCCGAAAAGCCCGGCTTTCAATCAAAAGTGAGCCTATTAATAAAAAAACTACACCTGTAAACAAACTCAATGTCGCAAGAATTGATACGAATAATAACATTAAACTCTCCGCGTAATACCGGCCACAAGAATAAAAACGGTAAACGTGGTACCGGCCGCGGCCGCGCGCTACATACGTACTACGATGCAACGTTGCCAGAGTTACATACTCAAGGAATAATATTTAAATTCATCGCCTCTTTCATCATGCACCGTTGCCAAACTATCTCCGATGCCGCAGTTGCGATCTCGCTCTAACGTTATAGCGCTAAGCAGGAGGCGAGATCGTATCGATGAATGAAGTATAGCTTTCTCGCTCACACAAGGTGGCTTCAAATCGGGCTTCTAACTTCTCATTTTTTCGCAAAGAAATGTGTTAACGTCCTTGATATGATAGTATGTACTCATTTTGCAAATGTTCGAATTTTTAAGCCCGGCTTTTGACTTTTTATGAATGAAACGAATCGTAGTAGGAGGTGGTAGGATTGTAGATCCTGAGTATGTGTGCGCGAGTCGCTGCGCAAAGCGTGAATTTGCATGATGTAATTTCAAATTAATTGTTTTGAGCGGTTACTGACGCCGTTTATGTTTTGATTTTTTTTAATTTTCTGTGAGTTTGTTTTGTGATTAGTTTTTGCTGTAATTACCTTCTTTTTGAAGTGATGAAAAAGTTTCTTATCATAAAATGAATTCGGAAACGCATGCAATTGTACCTTGTGAAGGATTAAAGTGTGTATTGGTGTGCAATAGTTACTTGGAAAAAGGTAAATACTTTGAGTTTTACAGACAAATATAATCTCGCTGAATACATTATGCGTGTCGAACACAATCGCGCTGTTTTTCAAAGATTAGGTTGATGTTGTGTGTCATTTAGCACTTTAAGAACTTCCTTTCCGAGGTCACAATGAGTTTAAAACCTCATTCAATAGAGGCAATTTCTTAGCTTGCATCTTTGCTTTCTTTATACGACCTAGTCTTAGAGAAACATATGCAGCAACAAGATGGCAACAAACCGGAGCCCAGTTACTTATCAAACGAATTAAATGTAAGCAATGTGTAGTTAGAAATCACAAATCAATCAATTATTTGTGCGCCATCTAGTAGCCGTATTGTAATATTTTTCCCATAATAACTGTTGCAAATTTGCGAGCGTTTGAACTATGAATTATTACGACTCGAAGAGCTCTGTTGTGCCAATAATGATAATAGATGGCTCACGTATCATATTTTACACGATACTGATAACTTGTACTTATAATAGTTGTGATTTTCTAAAGGATTACCAGTAGGTACTCTTCGTATTTAAAATTTACCTATATTTAAGCATAACATCACGCCTGTATTCCCCGGAGGGTTAAGCAGAGGTATGCCTACCTAGCTACACCCACATTTTTCCAGTCATGTTTTGTTGTTAATTCATATTTAAATATTTAGGTCTATATCTATACCTTATCTAGCAACTAATACCACTGATATTTGTTTCATCAAATTTGTTGAAAAACATACATAGTGGTATTAGTTTTGGAACAAAAGAATAAATCGCAATTACTTACAATTATGAAAAACGAATATTAGTCAGTTCTATAACGGCTCAGTCGGTAGGTGCCACTTTGCCAGGCGATAGGGCAGGGGGTGTTTTTTATCCAAAATATATATTGGCTTGCCCTAATTTTGACCCCTAGGCACGCCACTGATGTACATATGTATGTATTTATTGTATATAAGTAAATGGTACACCACAAACTATATGCAGTAATGTTTCTCCTTCCCCCTTAATCCATCCAAAGTTTGTCTTTAAAATATCGCTTTTTACGATAAGACCGCCCATTATGTCACCCCTTGTCAAATTTTCTACATACAAATCTGTAATTTTTATGGTGTGCAATAAAGAGTATTTCTATTCTATTCTATTCATATTAAAAACAATTACTCTTCAAGTACTTAACTACCCGTAGACGTTATATACTTCTTTACAATTTACTCAGAATATAGCCAATAACTGTTTTCTGAAATGAAAAAGTAATTCCGATTACAAATACTGTCGTTTCTGTTACCTACTACAAAGTCTGATGATATTTTTCTCTACGCACATGTCGAAATTATAATCTTATACTACTTAATTAACGTCAAGAAACTTGAGATATAAAAGCTATTAACCGATAGATTCTTTAGCTAATATTAAAGAAGACATGCCATGAGGTGACTCGTTTGTTCCAACAAAATGCCAAGTCACCTTTGACTAAATTTACTCGAAGGTTCGCGTGACTCCGAAGAGTTTGGGTCAGTTATTTCTGTTAGAAATTGTATGGACTTGATTAAAATATAGACTACGGTCATTTCGTGCCTAGTTTTATTTAGAAAAATTGGGGACGAAGATTTATTGTAATGGTTCTATGCAGATTTAGGTATTACAGACATTGTATGCGGTACTGGCACGATGTTCAGAATATATGTATTGGCTGAAATTCTGCGTGTAAAATGTTTACAATTTTATCGAGTTTGCGTTTATCATCAGGTTAATTGATCTTCTTCTCTTCTCATGACGATATACTGTGTAGTCTGTACGAAAATAGCTCATACTGTGAAAATTTGCAGCTTTTTACAAATTCAATAAACTGATGTGTGGCTTCAATAGTGTGGAGAACCAACGTCACCGACATAGCCCGAAGAATTGCCAAACTTAAGTAGCAGTGGGCAGGGTACATTGCTCGCAGAACAGATGGCTGATTGGGCCGAAAGGTTCTGGAGTGGCGACGGCGGAAGACGTAGCGTTGGTACCACAAGGTGAACCGTCGACTTTGTGAAGGCCGCAGGAATCCGTTGGATGGGGGAAGCACAGAACCGATCGAAGTAGCGGTGCTTGGTGGTTGGCCTATGTCCAGCAGTCTTTCGGCTGAAATCATGATGATGAGTGATGATGATTATGTTCAAAAATCACTTCATAATAATTCACTCAAACACACAATGATGCTGTCGGCTAGGAAAGTTTTATTAAAAAAATATCTAGTAATATTGGCGCAAAAGTTTGGCCTCTAGACTATTACCAAAGTAAGACGCTAACTTATTGAAATGAATGGGTCTAAGTGTTTCCGCCACTTTATTTCCATATCAGTACTCCCAAGAGCTTGCTTGTAAAAATATGCGGAAAAACGCTGCTGCGAGGAGTACCTATCTAACTAATAATGTTGATAAATGATAACATTAATATCGTTACGGAGTAACTTTGCGGGAAAACTATGAAGGAGGCAAATGGAGTGAAATAATTCATCATTGTGACATGGAGTAAGAATAAATAGAATGCTAACGTGCAAGTAAACTGTGTCAGTCGAGCTTGACGCAGCTCACGGCCTGTGGCAGTTGTAATTTTGTCAAAATCAATATGGACTTGACCACTATTTTATTTAAAGACTTCAACCAACTTACGGCATAATGCGAGGGTGATCGTCTAAGTTGAAAACCCAACAGTGCGTTTTTATTTAGGCACAAAGCGCTGTTCTTATTCGTGATTTATAAGGAGCGGTTGAAGAAACACATTTTAACCTCCGGATTGCAAAATGCGTACCTGTTAGTACTCCATTTTTACTCTTTTATTGCAAATGGTCATAGATGCGAAATTTCTACTCAGCACACGTTCTAAATCACGGTATTAGCCAGAGCTTAGGGGCGTTAGAAATGACCATTTCACTTTTATACGTAGTAATAAAACAACAGTAGTGATACCTTAGTGGTGTGACCGTCAGACTACCAAGTCATTAAGGTCATGATTTCGTACCCAAGGCACGCACCTTTGGCTTTTCGGACTTCATGTGCGTATTGTATAATCACTTGCCCAAAAAACGGTGAAGGAAAACATCGTGAGAAAACCCGCCTGAGAGATATTTCTCGACGGTATGTGAAGCTAAGTCAGAAGCCCATGGGCGGCATAGAAATACTGACACCAGGGGCCTAAGTCTACTAATTTACAAACGTTGCAATGGTCTCGCGATTGTGAGTATTTGACAGTGTTTGTATGGCAAATCTGTCAAAAACTCACAATGAAGAGACCATTGCAACGTGTGTACATTAGTAGACTTGGCCCCCAGGTTACTCACTAACCACACGAAAAAGAAGAAGAAAACGAAGTAGTATTTGCTCAAAATACTTGCTTTTGCATAGCTTGAGTAGCAGTGGACGGGGCATATAGCTGGCGATCGACCAGGTGGCTGACCATTGGAAAGTCATAATGACGCCATTATATTAGTAGATTACCAAACTTGTCGAAATCAACAATTATGAAATCAATGATAGACCATTCTGACACTATTATGATAGCAGACTTGAGGCCCTGGGGCCAAAGTCTGCTATTTTTATAAATTCGTCACTCCGTCACGTTCCCATCGTCATTTTGCTAAAAGTTCGTAATCTGCTAAATTCATAATGGTCGGTCAGAAGTTGGAAGTTTAGAGGAAGTTTCATTTGTCATTATGTTCGAGATTACAAATTCTTTTAATGGAGTGTCAGTGGCTGACCATTGGAAAGTCATAATGACGCCATTATATTAGTAGATTACCAAACTTGTCAAAATCAACAATTATGAAATCAATGATAGACCATTGTGAAACTATTGTAATAGCAGACTTGAGGCCCTATATCTAACAGTGGACGTTTTTTAGCTGAGATGATGATGCCAAAACATTTCATTTCACACCATCAATCTAATCAATAACCGACAAAGTTTAACGATACCTTATCGAAACATATTACCGCAGTATTGTCATACGTTTACCGATAGTCAGTGACGTAACGCTGCGGGTTCGAGATGCTATACTTGTGGGAACCTTTCCAAGTCGTGTGGATGTATGTATGCATGCAGCGCAATGGTTTTACTTGAAATGTTCAGCTGAGTAACAACAGTTCAGTAATCAACGTTTCAAATATTACAATGTATATTGGAATGTATAAGGTTTCAAGTTTCTCCGTCAAATTGATGCTCCCAAAATTTAAGTTTCTAAGAGAGCTCAGTCATATGTTTGGTGAACTTTGGTGCGGTGTAGAGTTCGCTTTGCAGATTCGATTCTGAATATTTGGGTCAAGTTTTACCAAAATGTACGCGAAATGCTTATTGTACGGACATAACAATATTTACATGATATAATAAAAAAAATTGTTCTATAGAACGACAGAAGGTTGCTTTTATAAGTAAAGATTTTGAATAAATTCTTCTTTCTACTGACTGAAAGAGTCATTCACATAAAGGCCTAAATGGCATTTTGAGGCTTCCTTCTCTGATCGATCGGTAATGTAAAAGTAATCTGAGATGCTGTAAAATAAAATGATATAAACCTCTTTTATCCGTTTAATGACCTTTGGATTCCACAAAACGATGTCTAAAACCGTTGTTTATTTTCTTTTAACTTTTTTCAACAGATTTAATTTCAATACACTTTGTTTATGAATTTTGTCGTTTCGTTCAAAGCTTTCTTTAATCCCATTACTGTCTAATCACTTAGAGAGTCTACAAAGGGTATGAAAATAAAAATAAAACATCACTAGGTACCTACATGATAATTAATTTGAATACGAATCAGCGCTTTAGTTCTAGTCCGTTTCGTAACTAAACTGAAACTAGACTTGTATCTAAGCTCCCATATTCGGATTATGCTGGGAATAGTTTTTATCGGCTTATGTGCGAGTTATATCTTTTTTAGCTTAGTGTTTCTCTAACGTATTGCCAGGTTGTGTGTTTCTTGTTCCTGGATTTGTAGGACTAGGCGCTTTACAAAGCTACCAGCTTTATGCTCTTAAGCTGGGTACTGACCGGCGTTACGGGGCGTAATGTAACGTGTTACACAGCGAGCATTCGTGCAGTCAGTACGTCGTGTTACAGGGAAACAAGCGAACAACGAGCCGCTCCTTGCTCGCTTTGAGTGCTCCACCCGGTTGTCGGTTTTTTGGCGAATCCTTTGACTGTTACGCGGTTCAGTCAGTACGCTGTTTGCAAGTAGTCACGAGCGCACACGGTGCGTCGCACGTCGCGAGTGATCACACGTCGTTCCTCTCTAATTATTTCATTTATTTCTTAAAACATGGAGTGGAACAAAGAAAAAACTCTGTATTATATAGTATAACAATAATTAAGTAGAATCAAAGATACCAACACGGCCATCTTGAGTGAACTGGCGGCGAAAACGGAGCACAGAGTTTTGACGTGCATGTTACGCCGATTTTAGAACACAGCGTACATGCTCGATGCGTTACACGCTCGATGCGAATGTTACATTACACCTCGTAACGTTGGTCAGTACCCACCTTTACGCAAATGGGTATTGAGTATTGAGTATAGTCATGAACTTTTTAGATGTGTGTTTCGATGCATTGTGGGGACACTGATTGATCCATGTGGAGGAAATGTGCCAACATAGTTCTTTATGGTTCTGATGGAAGGTGACCCTAACAGAATTCTGATAAACTTGAACACTTTGACTGCTTCGTTGGTGTTTGCAAGCGCTTCTGCTGCGCATGAGCTTTGATTCCCGGGTCGTTCGGTTATAGTGCTATTATATTGTGTTTTTCACCCCGGAGTATGAATTTGTGTCCGGCTGTTGTCCTTATTAAATGAGACGTAAACATAACTAGCAAAATGTGGGTGCACCTCTGCCTAACCGCTCGGGGAACACAGGCTAGATGTTGTTTTATGCACTTCGCTGAAGAATTCAGGGGCTTCCTATTCTAAGTTTCTATTTCGATGGGGAGCCTATCTTATTGCCGGCTAACTAGACATAAAAAAGCAAGCCCATAGTATACATATATAGAGGTATGAGGAACACGGTGTAAATTTCACTCATCCTCCATAGAAAAGAAAGGATCCTCCGACCAGAAGTGTGTTGTGTCGGGTGGACTATTGCCCGACGGTTGATGACAGTCGCGCGGTAAACTCTGCTTGCGCGATGTAGGATTGTGTGACGTCAAGTCTTTGATGCATCGTTCGCTTGTGGCGTTGTAGATGCCGCACGTATAAGAACCTAATAATGCTTTTCCTTAGCACCAACTAATTAGTATTCTTGCACCATTTCACGTGAAGCATCCAGTGTGCCACTGCGCTATGGAGCCTCATAGTCATATTAATGTCCTAATCATGTAACCCGCTATGCGGTCTATGATGTAAGTGTCAGGATTATGGTGGACTTACTTCGTATGTCACGTTAGACCTTTTTAACGAAGGAATTATATACAGGGTTTGTAAAACACCAACAACCTCGCAGGAGTAGATTAGTAACATCATAAACAACAACATGTGTTCTACGACTTTTTCGAGAACAGGCAAAAAACAATCGACTTTTCATACAAAACTCGATCAGCTGTTCGGACATATGTATGGAGAGTTGATTTTTTTTTTAGAATAGATCAGCTGCAATGCTCGGTTTTTTTCAATGCGTTGCAAACTTTCGACACAAAGATGAAATGTCGTAAGTAACTGTCTGTATTTTTCTCCTACAAACAGGGCCTCAAGTCTGCTATTACAATAGTGTCAGAATGGTCTCGCCATTGTGAGTATTTGACAGTGTTTGTATGGCAAATCTGTCAAAAACTTACAATGGAGAGACCATTCTGACACTATTGTAATAGCAGACTTGAGGCCCAGGTTCGTCGCACGGCACGCGGTGTTTGTGTCGCGTCGCGTGTCGCGACTGTTTCTAGGAGCCTTAAATAAGGAACGCAGTGATGCAGCTAAACAAAAAAGTGATCCATCGAGCAAGCACTTTCAAATACATAGTTCTAGCCACAGTTTCAAATAAGAATATTCCAATAAATTCTTTGCCTCTCCTTTAAACTCGACCTCTAGGACTTTGACAAGTTGTAAACACGAAACAAATGAGGCACTTAAATAATATTAGACAAAATAACTACTCATCTTTAATGCGTCATTAGATTCGTTGGCATTGAACCAGTCCAATAAGTTTTGACTTATTATTATTCAAAACCAGTCGGGGAGAATATTCAGACTCTTGCTATTAAATTGAACTACAAACGTTGGTTTAATGTTGGAACGTTGGTGCCAACTTTGTAAAGTCCTTATATGGAGCTACCAATAAGTTAACTGGGATGAAACGTACAAAATGGGCAAGTTTTTTATATGTAGTGGTCGCGAATCTGAGTCCTGTAAAGGCTCCTACAAACAGGCGCGGCACGCGACAAAGCACAAAGGCACCGCGTGTCGCGGGACGAGCGGTGCCTTTGTGTCGCGCCTGTTTGAAGGAGCTTTAAAATGCTGGTATTCTGCTGAAATCAGGCACCAACATAATTGAGAAAAAGCTAGGCAGATGATGGGAAGCGATTTGGTCGACGATGGTACACGCTTGTCTGGAAGTAAGTAACCTATAGATAGATAGAGTATCGTAATAAGGCCAAAGCACCAGGGAAGGCCGCGAAATTCAAATTTTGTTAAGTTTTTTGCAATAGGGATGTTTCTTGGGAAAAACTAAGTATGTACATATATACACAGTATACATATAGCTCATGGAAAGCGTTCGGTGACGATGACGCGAGATCCATGATTTTTGTTCACCCAAAAAGTACACATAGATACACAGGGAAAGCGTTCGGTGACAATGACGTGAGTTCCATGATTTTTGTTCACCCAAAAAGTACACATACATATAGCTCATGGAGAGCGTTCGCTGACGATGACGCGAGTTCCATGATTTTTGCTCACCCAAAAAGTGCTCAACGCGCAAAAAAAATAATCTATTTAGTCCCTCAGTTAGATAATAATAAAACATTAGACACGTATTTTTTTGCTTTATCATATTAATAAAAATATACTTAGATAAAACACGTTATAGTTGGGGAGCGGGGCTCGTTACCTACGTCACAATTAAACAAACTACGTAAAAAATCTAGCACAGAGTGACGTCATGCCACATTTGAACTCAATGTATCGCCTTAATTTTTTGATTACGTAAAAAAAGAAAAAAATACGTGTCCAATATTTTATCTACACGACAGACAAAAAAATATTTTTTTAAGCATCCCTATTTGCAGGTCAATATTAGGTTGTATGTTGATCAAAATATGATTTGCGACTTTCCTAAATACTTTTTAAATCAAACTAACAGAATTTTTTCTCTTGTCCACAGGAACACCATCTCCAGAGGGCGATATCAGGCACTGGTCTGATAATACCAACGCCTGAGGTATGCCAGGTCAGCGACCTAGAGTTCTACGAGCGATGTTACCCGCCCGATTACAAAATGCCCAAGCAGCACATACATATGCAGCGTAAGTCGAACCATAAAATTTTGTCGTATAATAGCACGATTTTTTTGAGAACGTGATATTATGCAGACGTTTCGCGATGTCGCTTGCTAGATAACTTTTTTTTTTATCTTTATGTTTTTACGACCGTCGGTATTTTTTCTATTATTGCGAAAAACCTCATTCTCAGAGAACACTGAAAGTCAGTGGAAACTGGCAATTTCAGATCTATATTAATCCAGTTTTCTTCACGACATTCTCATCTACTTTCAGGCCCGTATTACAGAACGTCACTCAATACTCAAGCATTACTTAAAACTAGATTCAAGCCATTTGATTGGTTGAAACTAGTTTAAAAGTAATGCTTGAGTCTTGAGTGAAGTTCTGTAATACGAGACTCAGTCTGTCTGTGATGTCTAAGAACAACTTAGAAAGTACACAATACAGGGTGATTTTTAATTCACTGTTAACCTTTTAAGGCGTGAAAATACTCATGATTATGAGCGACTTTCACTTTGAGACCAACTCTGAAATATCGAAAAAAGTATCAGCTGTTTCATACAAAAATGCAATATTTACCCGATGAAAACGTATCAGACAGATTATGTTTTTATTTTCTATTTCGTGTCTGGTTTCATAGTGAAAGTTGTTTATAGTCATGAGTACTATCACCTCCTGAAAAGTTTACAGTGATTTGAAAATCACCGTGTATGCTTAATAATATACAATAAGATCCCAGAGGTTATTAAAAATATAAACCAGCCAAACTTATTCAAAAGAGAACTTAAGAAGTTACTTACTGAAAAATGTTACTATTATGTTAAAGATTTTTTAAATGACAGTTTCTAATCTATCTGTGTTATATTTTAATTTTGTTATTACAATTTTTTTTTTTTCTCTTGTTAAATAGTGTTATATTTTAAGTGGCTATAATTAATTTTGTACGCCAATGGTGGCAAAACATGTTGAACTCGAATCTTTCACTTTGACATCCACATTTGCATTTATATGTATAATGTTACACATGTTTACAAATAAATATCTCTTTATCTTTACATGATTATTTTATCGATACACATTAAGCGGAGAACAAAAACCTGTCGGTTGAAACGACTTTCATTGACCCCACATACGTATTTTATTCATGGCTGTTTCACCCCTTATATTATTATATTTTCTCCTTTGTCACACCTCTCACCTCGTATAATTCTAACATTTGGCGGCCTCATAAAGTGTTTTTCATCTGAGTTACGGCTTAATATTACCGCTGTGTTACTTTTTTATGCGAATGCCTCAGGTCTGCATAGGCGTATATAGGGAGGAGCCGGGTGGGCCGTGCCCAGCCCAGAATGGTCTGGTGCACACCCCAGGATATTTGGTTACCTGTTCGAAATTCTAGACTGGACACTTAAATAACTTCACACAAAAACAAGTTCAATCAAATAAATAATATTCAACCGAGAAATAAACTAGTAGCAGTAGAAAATTCTAGACATACTGTAACTGGTAGGCCAAGGATTTCCTTTAATACGCCACCGTAAAAATTCTGAACAAAAAAATAGAGGTAACTACTAACTAGTGCAGCAATTCATTGTTCAAATATGACGTTACTTTACAGCGACAAGGCACATAGGAGTGTAAAGCTAGTTAAGAATTATGGTGCTAATGGTGCACCCAGAATTGCAGTTTTAGGTCTGCGCCATCTCTTGACCGATAGTGGAACTAATGTATTTTTTTATGGTATGGAACCCTCGGTGCGCGAATCCGACTCGCTCTTGACCGGATTTTTATACATCAATGGGAATAACTCGTACATTGACATCCAAATCACCGTTTCAGGGACGTCATAGCGACACACCGTAGCTATACTTTAATGATTAAATGGAATAAAGCCATCGAACGGTCACCATTTTCCCTTTCAAACTAAATTAAACTATGAAAGAGTCGACAATCCCTAAGGTCGTTGGTCCTCTTTTCAGTAATAAACGGTACAGTCCCTCGAATATATTAGGTTGGGGAAAAAGTCTTTTCGCAATAGAGTATGTATGAACTTGATTTATGAATTCTTTGGCTATACTATTTGTATCTGGCTGGTTTTGGTATCATTGAAAGTATAAATTTTAAAGAACATAATTCCAAATTCAAATTAGGAAAATGTGTGATTTTTATTTGTTTTTCGTACTGTCAAGGTGAGTGAATCTAATGAAGAAATTCGATACATTTTAAAATTTTACTACAAAAAAGGTAAAAACGCAACGCAAGCCGCGAAACAAATTTGCGATGTTTATGGACCTAGTGCAGTGTCTGTGAGAGTAGCACAAATTTGGTTTAAGCGTTTTCAATCCGGAAATTTTGATGTCAAAGATGGACGTCGCTCTGGTCGCCCTATTACGGATAAAATGGATGCCATTTTTGAAAAAGTGGAGCAAGATCGGCATATCAGTAGTTACGACGTAGCTGAAGAACTGGGAATTGACCACAAAACAGTTTTGGCACATTTGAAAAAAACTGGGTACACAAAAAAGCTCGATATTTGGGTACCTCACGAGCTCACTGAAAGAAACCTAATGAACCGAGTACTCATTTGTGATTCTTTATTACGACGTAATGAAACCGAACCATTTTTGAAGAAGCTGATAACTGGTGATGAAAAGTGGATCACGTACGACAAGAACGTGCGAAAAAGGTCGTGGTCAAAGGCCGGTCAGGCTTCACAGACTGTGTTACCAGTGGAACAAAGGATGCAGAGAGCAGTATTGTTGGAACATTGACTGCAATTTTTAAAGCAAAGTCCCACAACTTTTACATATCGCCTTTTGATCCAAATGTACACGATTTTGATGTCTGGTGCGCCGAGGTTGACCGTGCCCGGCTAATAAATGATTGGGATGATCGCGAATGCCTTGGACGAGTAGGTAGTTGCTTGAAGGGAGATGCGAAGTCATGGCTAAATGATTGGGTTACGAATGATCGATCATGGAGTAGTTTTAAACTGGAATTTAGATCATTATGCCCACGTAGCATTGATATTGCTTCCGTATTGTATGATGTAATGAGTACAAACTCTAACAAGTACTCAACTTATGCAGAATATGCGCGTAAATCATTGTTACGTCTTAGTAGTGCTTAGTACCTAATTGTTATAAATATTTTAGTTTCAGTGCTGTGTACTGATATATCTATTATTGTTATTTGATATTTTGTTAAGTAAAAATAATTTGTAGGGAATAAAACTTCTTAGGTTAATTAGTGCTTTGCTTTTTTTATATTAACCGCTTCTGATCCCTAAGAAACAACACCCGGGTTAACTCGCAACAAGGTGATGCTGTGTGTGTGGTGGGATTGGAAGGGCATTATTCATTATGAGCTGTTACCACCAGGCAGGACCATCGATTCTGAATTCTACTGCGAACAACTGATGAGATTAAAGCAAGAAGTTGAGAGAAAGCGGCTGAAATTAATCAACAGAAGGGGTGTGGTTTTTCATCATGATAACACTAGACCTCACACATCTTTAGCCACTCAGCAAAAATTAAGAGAGTTTGGCTGGGAGGTGTTAATGCATCCGCCGTATAGTCCTGACCTTGCACCTTCAGATTTCGACCTGTTTCGGTGTTTTCAGAATTCTTTAGGCAGTGTTAGGTTAACATCACGAGAGGACTGCCAAAACCACTTATCGCGGTATTTTGATCAGAAGTCCTAAAATTTCTATAGCAATGGGATCATGTCCCTACCTACAAGATGGCAAAAAGTTATCGAACAAAATGGTACCTACATACGAGTACTATAGTTAAATGTAAATAAACTACAAGTATATTAAAAAATATTTTGAAATTTCTTAAAAAATGCGAAGAAACTTTTTCCCCAACCTATTACGTGACAAGTAGGATTGGTAAACATTATATTAGATCAGGGGCCCAAGCCTGCTATTTTTTTTTTAATTCGTGACTCCAACACGATCCCATTGGCATTTTGCTAATTGCTCCATATTGCCTGGTATTGTGTGGCCGTATCTCTGGCAACAGGTTACTACATGTTGACATCGCCCTAAATTGCTGGATGTAGTCGTGACGTCATATTTGACAAGAATTGACCAGGATTGAGCAATTTTAGTTGCCCGTGTAAGCGCACCTTTATAATGGCATTTTGAACATTTATTCATGCCAGATTTAATTTATATATATTTTTACATGTTATTTATTAGTAGTAGGAAGTTTCATTTGTCATTATGTACGAGATTACCAATTCTTTCAATGGTGTCAGTGGCTGATCATTGGAAAGTCATAATGACGCCATTATATTAGTAGATTACCAAACTTGTCAAAATCAACAATTATGAAATCAATGATAGACCATTCTGACACTATTGTAATAGCAGACTTGAGGCCCAGAACGTTGTTAGTCGAGATATCCTATCTGCGAAGACGCTTAGGGCGTTAGGCTTAAGTCATACGCTTATTATTTATTTATTATAACATCTTAAATCTATCATGACAAAAAGATGAATGAATGATGATTGATGATGCTTAAAAGTAATTGTGTCTTATTTTTTTATCTCATTGTATTATTATACAGTGACATGAATATTTACTTTGTAAAGTATTATATTATTTTAATTATTGTGAATGTGAAGACTATGTACGTCATTTTTATTCATGTGTTAATCATGGTCTGTTTCTCAGTTTGAGTAATTTATGCGGCCTACCCTAATGTCCTTTCTTTGGTATTGTTCGTCGAATCATTGAGCTCCTTAAGGCTGAGATTTCTTGAAAACCGTCAAAAAGTGTTTTTTTTAAAGCAGTGTATGTCTTAAACCGTAAATAATTTTGACCAAAAAAAAAAGAAGATATTTTCAAGTCTTATATTTTTAATACGGTGATGGAACTCAAATCATAATTAATCATGCATCAAAAAAATCTTCAAACACACCTCGTAATTGTCTTTAAAAGCAGTTTATCCCTTCATTAACAATTATAATTATAATTAAAAATAGACCATAAAATGTCTGATGCCAAATTGCATTCAGTCATGGGTTATTTATTGTTAAATGCGTCTTATTTGGGACAGCGCTCCCGGATGGGCGAGTCCTGTTACTGGCTGGACGTACGACGCGTTGCGTGAGCTCAGTACAGAACACGCAAGCTAACCACTCAAGGTCACTGGTATATGTATATCTGGGGCTTAAGTAAGAGTTTGAACTGCACGATTACTGACAAATGCGTACTGACTGGACAGCTCCACTCAATCTGTGTGGTTCATTCCTCAAAATACCCTTTGCAGACACCAATCTACATGGTCTTCACAAGATCTGACCAAGATTCTTTGGTTAAAAGAGACTGACCTCTGAGTTTGTTTCGGTCTTTCTTATCAGAGTGGCCAAATAGGAAACGCCGACCTCATCTAGTTTTTAAAATATGATTAACGTATCATTTAACCCGGTACAAATCCAGACTCTGGAGAAATTCCTATTGGAAAAACTCACACGAACGAAATTAACAACATAATATATGTCATCCATTTCAATTAGCTGTTAGTAAGATGGGAGTCTTGTTTCCTACGAAATGTATGGGAAAAGTTTTTTGCGATTTCTGACTTTTCCAGTACTCAAAACTCAAGGATTAAGAGGCTTCCTTGAAGGCACGAGCATTCGTGTGTGTGAAAATTCTATTACATTACAGCCTGTATGTTCCTACTGCTGGAACTCGGTCCTCCTCGCTGTGAAGAGGGAGTGGGCGCGTGGCCAGTGCGGGTTGGTTGATAAAATACCACTGCGAGACAATATTTCGTTTGTGAACTACTTATGGTGATTCGAAATTACAAGACTATCTTCTCCTAGAATACTTCTACAAACATACATTTTCTGTGTTTCCGAACGCTTACAACCCTAATCTTTTCAAAGTGAGAGTGAACAGGCTTCTTCTGGGTAAGCTCACTCCATCGTAGACTTTGTCTCTGTCACCCAGACCTAGACCAAAGTCAAGAGCAAACCCATAGTAAAATAAAAAAAACTAAGAAATGAAATGAATTGAAATCTTTATTCTGTAAATAGGATATCGGAATCACTTTTACACGTCATATAAAAAAAAAAACAGGCTAGATGGAGTCAACATTTCCTATCTGACTACTCCCGAGAAAAAATGGCGAAACAAAGGGGTCAAAGTCTCTTTTAAAGTCCAGACATAATCTTGGTCAGATCATGTGAGGACCATGTAGATCCGTGTCTGAAATAGTCTTTTGAGGAAAGAACCACACAATTTTGAGCAATAAGCTATCTGATGTTGAAATATCCACCTTGAAACCACCTTGAATAGGCGTTAACGCTTATTAAGTTCTCATCTTCGTTTTGTTTCTATACAAATAAATAAAATTGAAGTGTCTGTTTATAATGTCAAAAACAGCTTATGAAATGCATATGAAGGTATATACGGTACTTATAACAAAAAAAAATGTCTTTCTGTTGCCGGGGCCACACCAACGGAAAACGCCGTTGATTATCGCAATGTTCTGCGTTGACCGTAGGTGTAGCCACAACTTATCGTGATAATTTTACAACGGCATTCACATTGCCGATTGAGGTTAGACGATAACTCGGTGTGTGGTTCAAGTGTGGCCACTCAATTTATTGGAATAATCACCGCGGTGTTTACGGCAATGTTGGACATTGCCGTTTCCCGTTGGTGTGGCCCCGGCATGTCCGTCAGTTTTTTCCGGCTAATCTCTCTTGACGAGACTTTCACTGGCAGATAGCGGAATAACTTAGGCTATAGGCTTATTTTATTATAGAAAAAGCCACGCGATCGAAGCCGCGGGTGCAGATAGTTAGTTAAAGCCATTCACATGAGCAAATAATAAGTAACACAACAAAACGAAACACGGAATTATTCAATCAGTTAAAACCCAGGTGACAGACGAAGCATTAAGCAGTCAGACAATGTTCACTAATTCCGAGTGATTTAAACACAAACACATTTGATTGGCTAATCTAGACAGGCTGCGGCCCTCTGATAGGTGGGTTATTTAAGGCTGATGAGTCCCTTCTGTCTGAGATAAGTAAACTCAAAGCAATAATTTAAATTAAACCAATTTACGGGCAATTTTGAACTGACAAGGTTTCGTTCAGTCAGAAAGATGAAGCTAGTCGCCCATTTCAAAGCGTAGTTCCTATGGAAGTTCTTCTCCATAGGAACCTACTACGCTTTCAAAGACTACTACGATTTCAAAGCGTAGTAGGTTCCTATGGAGGTTTATTTATCATTTATTATATTTATACTTTGTTGTACATCAGATTACACATTACAAAAGAAAAGAAAAACTTATACACTATAAAATATACAATAGGCGGCTTTATCGCATACTGCGATCTCTTCCAGGCAACCTTAGCATAGACAGTGAATTTCTGGACATAAAAATGGGGTTGTCATTGGTGCAAAAATAAACTTTTAATTTTTGCACCAATGACAACCTCATTTATAACAGTACAATATCCTATAATAGATACACAGATATATGCTATATAATAGATACATATGTATGTACATACTAATTAAATAAGGAAATAAAATAAATGAAGACTAGATTATTACAACGAGAGCAAAGTCACAACAACAAGTAATGTTCCTTCACGAGTCTTAAACACAGGCAGCGATTGCGCGCGTTTTATTAGATCTGGCAATGTGTTCCACAAACGAGCGGCCTGGACAGTAAAGGATTTGTCAAGGAAAGTTGTGGAATGCATGGGCATTTTAAGCTTCAAGTTAGAAGTTATGGAGGTTCTTCTCCATAGGAACCTACTACGCTTTAAAATGGGCAGGAAACTTCCACGAACTCTCATCTACGTTACGTTACTCTTACTTAACTTAATTACTTATGACTTGAGCCCAAATAGGTTGGGTAGGGATGATTACCAGCTTCTAATCGTTTTGGTATGTGGCTAATGCCGTATACGGCCCGCCAAAAGGTCAGATTATAAAGGGCTGATTGCTGAGCCCCTGTACCTGAGCTTGTTATTAGATGAGATATGGGACTATATTTGCTCATCGGCTTATAGGTGTTGCTTTCCTACTATTTCATAAAGGCTCCCATATACTGGCGCGATATCGCGGGCGTGACAGACAGCTCGACCCTTGTCGCGCCCGTGATATCGCGCCAGTGTGTGGGAGCCTTAAGTCTTTTCAATATTTGCACTAGAAACGAACACTCTTTTACTTTAAAACGTGTTTTATACGTAGATTATTTGCGAAACTGCCATATTTCGTGTCCGCCTAGGGCAGCCAATTTCCCCAAATATAACGAGAAATTCCCGAAAAATGTTTTTTCATCCGTATTATAATTCAGTTTCACGAAATTTCCTGCTAGATCTGTTTGAAATCTGAAATCGATGAAGCCTGTATTGAAATAGGTCATGCGTGCCCCAGGATAGGCTAACATATTTACTAGGTGTAACCCGTTATGCGTCATAGCCTAGGTTCTGCAATGCTATGATTCGTACTAACTGCATTTACTGTGCGGCCAAATATTGTGATGTTCTTGGACGAAGCTTTCGAACTAACTTCGGTTAAGGTTGAGACGCGTTATCGCGTATGATTAAGTTGCCGTTGAGTTCTTAATGAAGAACTCCGTAGGATAGCCCGCGAAATTTTAATATATTTACGTTTTTTGGAATTTGCGAATCGCGACTGTATTGCTGATTCTAATGATCATAAATATGTATTTATGATCATTAGAGTCAGCAATACAATTTCGTAAGGCGACGATAACCGACTTTTAATGATTTTATACTGAAGATCTTGTCTAAATGAGTAGTGTTAGGGTCAATTTATACTAGCGCAGAATCGAAGCGCAGCGAAGCGTCAATCTAAAGGATAACACAGCAAATTCACCCTTATCTCGACAACTTAACGCGCCAATCAGCGTTGGTTGCGCTCCGACGCGCGAATTCTGTTCGCGCGTCTTTTTTCTAACTTAGAAGAAATATGTGTATTATGTTGTGGAGGTAAGGGTGAATTTGCTACGTTAAGTTTCAGATTGACGCTTCGATGCGCTTCGACTCTGCTCTAGTATAAATTGACCTTTAATGAGCTTACCGAGGAAAAGATAAGTAATTGCGAAATAATTGCGTTCGTTTGATCCGTTGCTGCATCGTTATTACTTAACCTTTAGTTATGCAATTAATATGTAAGATATTTAAAGATTCACTCTATAAATCGTACACTTTAGAAACCTGATTACTTGTAGTTTCCTTTATAGAAAAAAAAAAAGAAAAGTAAAGTCAAAGTATTTATTTCAAATAGGCACGAAGATGCACTTTTGAACGTCAAAAATTACATGAATAGTTAATTGATTCTAGTTGCGCCTTCCAAAAGGTAGTTATGTATGGAGAAGAATGGGCAAGAAACTCCATACTTACTCTTTTAAAATGTTAACAATAGTTTGTATACCTACATTAATTAATAATTATAGGTGAAGACGATGTACCTAGAATAAAAATAAAAATTACTTACCACAATTGGTAAAAAGAATGAAAAGTAATGACAGAAACATTAATAAATGCGATAGGTACATGGTGCTCACATATTTACAAACATGTTTATGATTTTCCAAAAAAAAAAAAATTGTATAGTAATCTTAAAAAAAAATAGTAATCTCTCTTCTATCTTTATCACAAAGTTTCATATATTGTTTAACTGTTTAGTATAGTTTATGTGTTAATTATAAGTGTTAATTTTACAATTGTAAAAGGCACGATGGGGTTGACATATCTGTTTAGATAAAAACCACAAAACAAACGAAGAAAAAAAAATAAACTCTAAAAACAAAATAAACCCTTAGTACGGCGTACATACTTCCCGCAGGGTCATCAGTTTTTTGAATAATAAAAAAACTACATGTTTTCCATAACGTTATATATTTTACATTTTCAAAATAATAAAAATAAAAATCTTTATTGATACACAAACCTTTGACATTGCTTAAAAACTAGGATACATAACTTGGTTAACTAAAGGACACACGGATAAGGAGAACCCTGAACTCCTAAACTAGGTGATCCTGTGACTTAGGAGTCAGTGTTCTGCTGTTGCTGTGGTACCAAACACCTTTTTATTGTGTTCCAACATTACAAATATAGTCATTGCCATTGCAGGTTACAAAGTATATTTATATTAAAATTAACAACATAGGAATATTAAGGTATGCTGAAAACGACTTTGAAAGTGTGTATGTGTGCGTATGTTAGAGTAAGGGTGTAGTGTATGTTAGAATGAGGGTGTGTATGTAGAAGTGTGTGTACTAGTGAGTAATGTGTATTTGTTTTAATAATACGAAGGATATACCTAAATTAGCCAGAGCCGCCACGCTTCCATCAATTAGCGTCAGAAGCTCGGTGCGCCCTTAACATAGGGCTGTGTATCGCACTGCTGTTAAAGTGTCCTTTCTAAAGGCTCTTACAAACAGGCGCGACACGCGACGCGACACAAAGGCTATGCACGTCACGCAACACGCGGTGTCTTTGTGTCGCGTATGATGATTTAACACGTTAACTGCCAAGGTATATTTTCTAAATCCTCCAAATTAAATTTTTTGAGTATTGATTTAAAAGGGTTTAAAATGAATAATTATGTATAAAGAAGTGTTCCCTTTTCTTTATTCTAGATATAAAAATAAGAGGCCATGTTGAAAAGTCTTGCTTGGGGCCATGTCAGTCATTTCTAATAGAAAATAACACTGTACACGTGCCAGACGGCACACTGCGGTAATTTGAATTTGATGTATCGGTGTCAGTCACCGGTGGCTGACATGGCCTGAACAGATAGTGAGTCTGTCAGGCAACGGTGACTGACATGGCAGTTAACGTGTTAAGAGCCTTAAATCATCATCATCTGCCTAGCCTTTTCCCAACTATATCGGGGTCAGCTTCCATTCTAACCAGATGCAGCTGAATTACTGGGCAACACGATACTTATAGTATAATTCCTTTCCAAATAGTTTTGAAAATATCATTACGGGTTCAACCTAGTTAAGCTTCAGATGAATTAAAGGGGTAGCGTAACATCCCTTTGGGAAAACCTCTATCAATCAAATCCCCTTTCGCTAAGCTACAAAAGTATTCTATATGGTAAACTAGCATTAATCATTTATGTACATATTCAACCTAATCCTTTTAGCGGGTAAAGCCAACATGATTCTGTACGGTTTTACTTCAACCACACTCTTTTCTACAATCCCAAAAATTAGCAAACTCAAATCATTTATTTCAATTAAAACCATTTACAGGCACTTTTGAATTGTCAAGGAGTCGGTCAGAAAGAAAAATGAAGCTACATGCCCATTCCAAAGCGTACCTACTACGTTTTGGAATGGGCATGTAGCTTCATATTTGAGTTTGGTAATTTTTGTAGTTTATTGGCCGTTCTTCTCCATAGGTACCTACATATGGAGAAGAACGGGCAAGAAACTCCATGGGCACTCTTTTAAATTAAATTGTTACAAAAATATTAGTTACATCTATAATGTTGAATTTGTAATTAAATGTGAGAACGATGTAAAAATAAAAAATAAAAACGTACACGTTAAAAGCGTCCAGAGTAGGTACAACAAATAGAAAAAAATAAAATAAGATAAAAACAAGCGATTCAAAAAAAAATATCAAAATAAGCCGAAGCAGCTAAGAGATGACCAGTCCCAACTGACGGCGCTTGTTCACGAACATGACGCAGGGATAGCATTTATTATAATGATGTTTAAAAGCAAGCTGAAGTGGAAATGGGCCGGCCATGTCAGCCGTAGAACCGATGACTGTTCGGGTAGACGTATTCTTGACTGGAGACCGCGAATCGACTAACGTAAGGAAAGACACGATTTTAGCAGGGTGGCTGGTAGCAGCTGGATGAGAGTTGCTGAGAATCGAGCTGAATGGTGTGCAAAGAAATGATGCATAGATTATGTGGTGATATGGCTAGAAAGACATACTGAGATGACGGATAATTATAGATGTATGGAAAACGAAGACATGCTGCGACGGCTCTATAAATGAGCAAAGAGCAGGGGACAATGATGAATAATCTGTGTTGGCTCTGGTTTCATTCATTCTACTTTCTTTGTCCAGGCGGTCTTTCTTTTCTCTGAACATCAGGACGGCAACCAGTCGGTTGTCTAGGCACTAGAACATACGTATATGTTCTAGTGCCTAGACAACCGACTGGTTGACCGACTGAAGTTGGCAGAAACATCCCAGCGCAGATTTGCTGGATTCGTTTTCTCCTCTACTCGTTATTTCTTCTCTACCAATCGTTATTTCTCCTGACAATGTTTATTCTGTTTATATGTATGTATATATTTCGTTTTATCTATCCCATTAGTTGCAACTGCCATGTTTCCTCTCTGCCTCACCCTAAGGTTGACTGATAGAAATACATGAGGCATTAAGTCCGCCTTTGAATGTTTATTTTTATTGTGCATAATGTTTTAATAAGAGCCTGTTCTTTGTCTTACTGCAGGATTGATGCCTCTTCACTTAGAAATAAGGAATGCTTGTTCATTTAAAATATTAGGCCTTCTTGCTTCACTCCTACGCCACATCCTGTCTCTAAACGTCTGTCATCTTTATGATCAAACAACTATAACAACAAATCAATGCGTTCGCTATAACCTTTATAAGTAAGCATATAAAGCTTATATTCGCCATCGTTTACTGCGGAATAGTCCTAGATTATAGTTGACATTGATTGGTGAGGCTTATTAGAAAGGATTGTGACCTTTGCTAGTTTTTTTTTCTGCCTTCTATTACCTGGTCATTGTTTATAGGAAGCTTTGTGTCTTTGTGAGTGTCAGACATCGAGAAATATCAATCAATCAATGTACAGAATGAGTATCAATTTATCATAAAATTCAAGGCCTGTCTATTAATATGAGATTTTTGTGTTGACCCTGCTCAAATCTTTGTCGTTTTAACTCTTGAGTTTCTAGAAGCCTGTCATGAGACATGAGATTTTCAACTTTCTCTCTAGTATCGACGCGAATTGTTTGAGTAAAGCTCAAACTACACAATTTGTGCAAATACTATGAAGTAACCTTACTGAAATAGATAATAGAAAATTATAGATGAATAAATAAACAATTTGTTATGTCTTACATAGAGTTATTGCTGTACATTTTACCTACTTATTTCGACCCTAGAACTTGAAATACTTAGTTTAGTGACTACATTCGAAAGGGAAGATGTTATTCCCCGTGTCACTTGAATAACAACTTCACAAGCTTCAGTCAATGACATTTCAAAACTTCTCATCTCACTGTCCATAGAAGACAAGCCACTAATAACAAAGTATGGCGATGTCGACGTCCTCCTTAATATACAAACGGATTGGTGACCGCTTCCGCCCCGCACAGGGTGTCACGTAGTCTGATGTAGTACATAAGAACCTTTCGTTGACATCAAAGTGCTAACTGACGTAGATCTACGTCTTGAGGAAAAAGTTAAAGTATCAATATACGCCAGATACGTGGACTACTTACTGAAGATCGCGGGGATGAGACTAGCATAGACCAGAGAAGTATGGCATAGAAGGGAGAAGGCTTATTATACTCACAGTAGTGGGTGGAACAAGGCTACCTATGATGATGATGATGAAGACTATGACCTTTCGTTGACATCAAAGTGCTGACTGACATAGATCTACGTCTTAAGAAAAAAGTTAAAGTATCAATATACGCCAGATACGTGGACTACTTACTGAAGATCGCGGGGATGAGACTCGCATAGACCAGAGAAGTATGTGGCACATAAGGGAGAAAAGGATGATTCAATAAAGCATCTTAGTAGATGTTTAAATTAGTTTTAAGTTGATAAACCAGAAGCACAGTACCGGTTAATGAGGCAAAGCTTTGAGTAGGCCTATTTCCAGCGGTGGAAGTCCTTCTTCTTTTGAAATAATAAAGTAAAACATAAGTGTTATTTGGATTATCCATAAGAATTTCTCAATAGCATCCTGAGGTCTGGATTTGTGACAAGGTAATGGCGATAACCTCGCTCCTATTGTATGGGACTCGTGGCATCTAAAACGCCAAATGCGAATTACACATCAAAGACATGACGTCACACAAATCCTGCATCGCACAGGCAGAGTTTCCGCGCGACTGTGATATATGTACAACATCACGACATCAACCGTCGGGCAGTAGACCACCAGACATAACACCAGTCTGGTCGGAGGATCCTCCCTTTCTATAGAGTATGAGTGAACTTTACACCCTGTTCCTCATAAGTACCTCTGTAGGACTTAAAACATGTAAATTATGGTGAAATGTGGGTGTACTATGTAGGATGTAGGGGGAAATTATCACCACATAAAAACTCCAGAGAAGATATTTCATCCTTAAAAAATAATAAGCTTTCCCTTTCATAAATATTCCATTCATGCCTTGACGTTAGAAGAAAAAAAAAAGATTTCACGAATAAACATGTCAACACACATCTTCCATCAGAATGACACGGGTGTTGTGAGAAATTAATGAATAACATGTCGTCTCGTCCCCTCGGATTTGTTGAAGACATGTTAGACAAACAAGCTTTTTGTTATTAGTGTGATATTTGTCATTTTAGGGTATGTACTGACCCCAGATTACTAAAGAGCTGCGGGGTAGTTGTGTAACACACTAACATTTTGACAATTGAAAAACATTCATTGCGTGTTTTGCTTTGTTGAGCAGACGAATTTGTCAAACATACGAATCAATGCTTTAGCAATATCCGTCAAAATACGCAATCCGTGTGATATTACATCATTGGGCATTTTGTGATTTCTTACATCAAAATTTCTTTGGTGAATTTTGGGTGTACGTCAAAAAGGACGCTTAGAAATGTTGCCACTTCATAAAGCGCATAGATAAAATATTAAAGATAAAGCGTAAAACGTTTTGTTCAGGATGATATTCTGATAGCATGTATAATACCTTTTTCTTTTTTTTAATATTCTATCACAGAAGTAATAATTGTTTGCTGCACCGGACGACGTCATTACGTCAACGCCGGCTGTCGCTGAAAACCAGCGCTGGGGCTCTGTCTTGCATAGGGTCGCAGCATAATGCTGCGCGATAGCCGTTTTGCGTGGATGTGACGCATTTTTCCCCCATAGTTTTCTTTTTTCTTATATTTTATTTTTATGTTTATGTTTTTGTTACGTCATGTTTACCGTAAATAAACGTATTTTCTTTCTTTTTTTCTTTCTATATGCAATGACAGCGTTTGTGCACCACCACCGTCAACGGTAAGTACGTCAACGAGAAACGAGATTATTCGAACCGAACGTGACGTCGCGTCACGGACACGCGGCCATAGTAAATGTTTGTATCGCTACTTACGCTCTCATCTCGTTTTCGTTGACGTTCCGTTGATGTGACGGTCGACAAACGGCCTTAGGTTGCGGATGTGAGTAAATCTACTGTCGAATCTCATGTTACCTGAAGGCCAATTCCCGTAATTAAAAACGATCAAAATCTTATCGCAATCTCTTCTCAGCGACAATCAATGTCAAAGACTTGTCAAAATATATATAAATCAGAGGATTTTTTTACAGATTGAGACTTGGTTTTTTTAATTTTTTTGTATTTTAATATGGGTTTGCTCTTTCTTGACTCTTAAGTCTAGGTCACCATATAACAAAATACACCTGCTGCACCTTTCACTCCAAAACTGTTATTAAACTAAATTCAAAGAAAGCTCCAATCCCATCAGACGTTTGCGGCGCAATTGAACGCCATATGGTGCGCCCCATCTGTCTGCGTAAATTCGAGATGGTTAAAATAAACTCACATTAGGGCCTCAGAACATACCTGTTACGTTTCCGAGCATTAAAATATTCATGTTAAATTAATCGGATTATGGCTGCATACTCCAAAAATACTGCCTAAATACCTGGAGCTATATTTAATCCGTTCGCACCCAAAGGACAGGCCGTCAACAGTTCTGGTTCAATGCGTCGGTTAAAAGCTTTTTAGTATACATATATAAGTACAGATAGATGTTAGGATAAAGCTATAAAACACTGTTTGTGTGATTTTAATAGTGTATGTATGTGAGTGTGTTGGACATAGAGGAAGTAGCACGTAGAGTGCTAACATGCGAGTTAACATGATAGTTGACAATCTAAAGCTTAGAGTGGGGGTACCGCTGCCCTGGAACATAAAGGGCCAAGGAAGGAACACGGGTGGGTTTTAGTCAGTAAGAGTCTGACACTCCCTTCCGCTCCACCCAGAGCGGAAGGGGTCATTTGATGATTTCCCATCCTGAAAAAAAAAAAAAAAAAAAGAGTGTAGTGCGTGATTTTCACGCGTCCTCTATTATCAACAGCTATACTCCATTTACTATAGCATTAGACAAATAACGGCTAAATAACGACAGTTATTGTGTAATATTGTTGAAATTACTGCACTTTAGAGTTTTTTTTTTTAAATGTAAATGGAAAATAGATTACAGTGCTTTGTATTTATCGCGAAATAACGGAGCTTATTAAACGTTCACATCGAAATAACGAAAGGGTGAGAACAGTTATTTGTCTAATGTTATAATAAATGGAGTATAAGCAGCTTTTAAAACATTTCAGTACCTCTTACGTTATCTATAATTATTATTTATTTATTAAACATTTTGTAGACTTGACAAGTGGACATGGACAGGTCATAATAATTATAATAAGAGGCATTGAGAAGTGGAACAAAAATATTATATTTTGGTACCCAAGAAATAAAAAAAGAAAACGAGGTAGACAATTTCGAAGGCGGGAAGACGAAATAAAGGCCATCATAGCAGGAAAAACATGGACTAGAAAAGCGAAAAATAGAATAGAAATATAAAGGAATGGAGAGAAAGGAATAGAGGAACGGAATGAAAGGAATGGATTAATAGAAAGGAATGGAAGAGGCCTTTGCCAAAGTTGAGCAAACAGAACCAAATTGTCGGTGTCATCGACTGGCTAGTCATAAATATAAAATTTTATTAATGAAAAAAATAGTGTCTGAATAAAAGCTTATATTATTATTATTATTATTTAGACTTACCAGGTCAACCCAAGGCGTCTACAAACAGGTTACATTTTTGTAATATACGCGTACAGTTAAGTTTTGTTGTTAACATGTTATTATTATTAGGTAGGTACTGATGTTTAACTACTAACTTATAATGAATATAACTTAGCCTAGTTATGTAGATATGTCGGGGGTCGCGGAAGTATGTTCGTTCCCGTGGCCGCCGGCGTAGGTGTGAGACGGAACACTGGGGTGGTTTTTAGTCAGTAAGAGTCTGACAGACCCCTCTGCCCGCCCCAGGGCGGAGGACATCCATGAGGATTTTCCACCCCGGAACAAAAAAAAATAAAAAAAGTTATGTAGATATGAGTTAACTTGTATGACAGTGTGTGAGGTGGACATTTGCCGCAGATATAATTTTGTTCAGTTTGTTAGTGAACAAGTCCACACATCTTGAGTTGGTATGATCGAGTTGAGGAGCGTGAGAGTACGTAGTGTACTGAAACAGACCTCAGTGTTTTAATACAAAACATGGTGGTATGCCGTTAATGTCAGCAATTGATCGTTTGTGTCGTGATTATGTACCGCCGCGCTCCGATGTTTCTTTCCTCCGGCTCAACACGTGAGTTGAATCTTTGGGAGATGTATTCGTACCTTATTAACTCTCCATTTTTGCCTCCTCTGTGTTCAGACTGAATACAATGTGCTACTCGTTCATACAATACATTGTTACTAAGCTAAACACAAGATCTGTATCAAGTAATTGAGTTATCGTCATTCATCTGAGCAATCAATTTGATACTGACTAAACAAAGATGCGATAATATTAACACAAAATCAACGTTTACTTTGAAATAAAACTGTAACGTAGTCACGAAATCCATAAACAAGTTTAAATGTTAACGAAATAAAGTTTAAACATAAACATTACCGTAGTCGTAAGCACTAGTTAGTAGTTATAGAGTTTGGAAAACATTAACGGAAAGTTTCATACATGAAGCTGCTCTATAGTTTTCATTAGTATGCAGAAGTTTTTGTTAACTGTACAGCCCAAGCACTGGGACTAAGGAAAACCATTGTGCTTTATTTCGGAGACGCCATTGGATGAACGAACAGACTTAACAATTTCGAACATTTAACAGACTTCGAAAAAGGAGAAGGATGTATGTTAATTTTTTTTTTTTTTTTTGGATGGGTAATTATCAAATAACTTCTCCCGCTCTGCACGGAGCGTCTCAGACTTTTATTGACTAAAACCCACTCGTGTTCCTTTAGTTGCCTGTGTGCTAGGGCCACGGTATCCCTTTCGGACAAACCCGCAACCCTGGCAGGCATCGGGCCTAGCGGACCCCGTCAGTTTGTGCTGATATCTCTTTGAGGCGCGCGTGGAACACAACGCCCAGACAACGCGCCGTCGACCCGGGCCTGCGGCCGTAATATGAAGTATTAATGCTATCATGATTCCTGTCCAAAAAAGGGATGGTGCTATCGGTCATGTGTAGCTCCGTCTCTCTCTCGCGCTGGGATCATGATGGCATTAAAATGTCATAATACGGCAGCCTGGTCCTTACCGGACGGCGAGCTGCCCATTGCTTGCTGTCCGCAAGCCCGCGCCTATGGTAGCCGGGAATCGGCTATTGATTCCCGACGCTCGTCCGGCATTTCTAGAGACCTCACTCTACACTAACGCCTCTAGCGGCGAATTCAAGCGCGATAGTCCTTATTTGTGCCGAAACGTAGAACATAAAACCTACTCTAATAGAACCACTTATAACTTTTAAGTGACAAGTACTTTTTCTCTGTGACTAATATGGCTATTAGTTCTAAACTCATTAGTAACATCGCGTACGTTTCGCAATTCCCATGGCGGTGGGCGTGCTCTGCGCCTGAGTTCAATACTCTACAAATGTTATGGTGAATTTTATGCTGAACTAACGTGAGTATTAAATCTACATAATCGTGGGTATGATCGGAGTTTCTTTGAAGGATAAAATCAGGGATGAAATTATCCGGAAGAGGACCGGAGTTACCGACATAGCTTGCAGAGAAAGCAAGCTGAAGTGGCAGTGGGCTGGCCATATTTGTCGAAGGACCAATGGCCGGTGGAGCAGACGAGTCCTGGGAGTGGAGACCGTGTATCGGCAAGCGTGGGACGCCCCCCAGCTAGAAGGACTGACGACTTCAAAAAGGTGTCTGGGACAGACTGGATGCGGAAGGCGGAGGACAGGGTGTTGTGGCGCAGCATGGGAGAGGCCTATGTTCAGCAGTGGACTGCGATTGGCTGGGTTGATTGAATCGTGGGTAAAAATAATGTAATAAGTGAAGCTGACCGTACTTTTGTAAAGGCTCACCTGACTAGCCTTTTCAGTATGTAGGTTTGTACGAACACTTAAAAGTCAATCATATTTAAAAAACTAGATGAGGTCGGCGTTTCTTATTGGACTACTCTGAGAAGAAAGGCCGAAACAAACTCAAGAAGTCAGTCTCTTATAAAGTCCAGACATAATCTTGGTCAGATCATGTGAAGACCATGTAGATTGGTGGCTGAAATGGTATTTTGATGAAAGAACCACATAGATTGAGTGGACGTGTCCAGTCAGTGCAAGAATTTGTCAGTAATTGTGCAGCTCAACACAGAACTTAAGGAGCTCAACGATTCGGAGCACAATACCAAAGAAAGGACATTTGGGTAGGCCGCATAAAGTACTCAAACTGCCAGACCATCATTAAAACTAAATGAGAGAAAAAAAAAAAAAAAACAATGATCCACATAATCCTCACATTCACAATAATTTAAATACTACTCAAACATGCATGGAAATATTGTCATTATTTTCGAAAAAAGAACACGCGAAGTATCGAATTTACGGACAAAGAAAATCAAATCCATAGCAGGAGGGTTCTTTGAATTTGGAACATTACAACGCTCCAGCAATGTTATATGAAACGGCGTGCTGGGGTTATTAAATACACTTTGATTGGATCTCTTTTATCATTCTTGCATACCTACCAAAGTATGTATGTCTCTTTGCTTAGCACAAATTGCGTTCACGTGGCGGCACAGATGATAAATAGAAAATTGGCGGCAAAGCTGAAAATTCGTCTTGATTTATTATTCACATAACTTAGTAAATAAAATGATTAAAATGAGTTCCAACGGTTCAGAGAGTGAAATGGAGATTGATTGTACTCCACCAGATTTAAGATCAGAAGCCAAATTGGCAATGGAAAACCTGCTTCCATCGAAGTCAAAAGAAAAATACATGAAAGTATTGTATGTTTTATTTTCCTGCATTCTTTTGAGAAAAGCACTATAAATGCCTCGGCGGAAATGGCAATTGCCTGTCTCGTATTAGTGAAGTCCTCGCCTACGACTCGGCCTTCAAACTCATAATCGGCCTGCAAATGCCTATTTCACGGCTTTTGCAATAATGTACTATTACAAGTAAATATTCATGTCATTGTATATGTGAAATGGTATGTAGAAAAAGGAAAAGAAAATATACATAGTAAGCAAAAAATATATCAATAACTATAACTGTATTGGGGTCAGCTTACAGTCTTAACTGGATTTAGCTGAATACCAGTATTTTACACGGAACGACTGCCTATCTGACCTCCACATCAGGGTAACTCGATATCCCTTGGTAAGACTGGTTGTCAGAATATCGGGCTTCCGACTATCCATAATTATAATGTATAATGTGTAGTTTTACCAATTCCCTCGGGTGTTTAATATCATACTATGTTTGTCACCTCTCTATTGACTATATGAATACAAACAATCTGTAGTTCGAATCCTATGGGAGTTTTATACCGTGTCAGAATCAACACAGTTGGTAAACTGCTAGATATAGAATTGTGTAGTTATATTCTACTAGCTTTTACTACTACTACTACCACCGGAATAAAATATCCTTTGTCCTTACCTAGGTCTTGGTGTAGGTACCTGTGCACTCGGGTAACAGACATACAGAGTTACTTTCGCATTTATGAAATGTTAGTATGGATGGATTAGTATGGATACTGGGAGGTTTCTGGACCTTTAATCAGGAACAGACGGTGTTAATTGCATTCAGACGGAAAGCACGTTTGTGAACTCAGTCGACAAGTAACTCCATTGGCTGCAAGGAGGTTGTGTCCCTGTCAATAGCTCACGCCGTGGTAAGAAATATGAACTTATACTCCATTTATTATAACATTAGACAAGTAACTGTTCTTACCCTTTCGTTATTTCGATGTAAACGTTTAATAAACTCCGTTATTTCACGATAAATACAAAGCACTAATCTATTTACCATTTACATCTCTAAAATGCAGTAATTTCAACAATATTACACAATAACTGTCGTTATTTAGCCATTATTTGTGTAATTCCATAGTAAATGGAGTATAGTATGGTTCGTCATCCACAACCGGACTTCATTTCTGCTATACTCCACGCTCTCTAACATCCAGGCTCTGCTCGCGGACCTTCGAAAATACAGAAACTCCATTCGTCAGTGCTTGTATTTATTATATTCTGTACTACAGTGACATCGTATTTATAATATGTATCGGGATTTCATACCAATTTCGGTGCAAATAAATGCCAATATTCACGCTACTGCGATTCCCGTGCCGTACGTGTAGGCGGTACACGTGGATGCGGTATTTTCCGCTCTCGTTGCTGGAAAATGATTGCAGGCTCGATTTTAATTGGACACTATCGAAACTTCGGACAGAGTCAAGGCAAATATTCAAGTTTATACTCACTACGCACAGAATATATTATGTTACTCAAAACATACGTTATTTGTCCGCTTGGAAAGGGCCACTGCTGTTGTTGTTTTTAGGCGACGTAACCGTAGTAAGAGCTATACAGTGTGAGTCTTTATAAAGTGCACATATCGAAATGAGGGAATCTATGCTTAATTTTATCAACGGAAAAAAAAAACTTATTATTATGGAATTTTTATTTAAAAATTGCTCAATAAGACGCCCCCTATTGAGAAATTTTACAATTGTTGTAAAAAATTATGAAAAAAAAAACTGATTTTTGCTAAAAAAAAAAAAACATGTTTATTTTCAATTGAAGGTAGTTTCTTCCCCAATTTTTGGTCTAATTAAGGCGAAAGCATCAGCGTAGCTAGAAGTCACCCAAAGGGCAATGGAGAGGGCTATGGTTGGAGGTTCCCTACGTGATCGAATCAGAAATGAAGAGATCCGCAGGAGAACCAAGTTAACCGACATAGCTCGAAGAATTGCCAAACTTAAGTGGCAATGGGCAGGGCACATTGCGCGCAGAACAGATGGCCGTTGGGGCCGAAAGGTTCTGGGGTGGCGACCGCGTACCCGAAGACGTAGCGTTGGAAGGCCTCCCACAAGGTGGACCGATGACCTTATGAAAGCCGCAGGAATGCGGGAAGCACAGAACCGGTCGAGGTGGCGGTGCTTGGGGGAGGCGCTATGTCCAGCAGTGGACGTCTTTCGGCTGAAATGATGATGATGATCAGCATAGCCCGCGAAATTCAAAATTTCTTACCTAAATTTTTTGGAATTTGATAAAAATCATCAATGCAACTATCTTAAACCAAGATGAACGTAACTTATATTAGATTACACTATTATACTATTTTACGTCGGAACCCTTATTCTATACTCGACTCGAAGCTCACATCTCACACTTTTTATACATTTCGCGGCTTCCATTAGTCATCAGGCCGCATTCTGCCTCGTTGGAATCTCGTCAAGTATTCGGTTAACGAACGTAGCGTACATTTATGTTAATTTTAAATAGCCCTTATAGCGCAGTACCTTTAGAAAGTTTCATTTTTAGGTCATTTTTTTTTTCGTACCATAATTACTTGAGTTTACATAAAGTATTTTGTTGGTATAAAATGTTAATGAAAAGATTTTTGTGTGGGATGTATTTTAATTTTACAGTAATGTATTAGTGAGTTTTTTTTTTTTGCTGCAAGTAAACTCTTGGTGCTATTCTTTATTGAATAAGTTAAATTCCGAGTAACACAAGACACAAATCATATTGTGGATTTCGACTGACAACTTTCAACATAAAATTGAATAACGCAAACCTTATCAATCGAGTCTATGCAGTCATGTTTTATGTAGCACGCGTTCCAAAAACAAAACACTTTTTTACTTAATAATCGTGTCAATAAAATCACCTTATACGTGATGCGGAAAACAAATAAAAATAGGTAAGTACACACACATTTCCCAGCATAAGCTGACTTCTCATTGTTCTCATGGCGTATGTTAGCTGAATAGGGCAAAAACAAAAATATATACTGTTCTGTCTCTTGTAATGTTAATTACTTTGCATACCAAACATTGTATAGAATCAAGTTTTTCTATCTGAACAGACAGCTGTGCTGCTGGGGAGTTTGTTGCGCCACTTCTTCTTCCCAGCTAAAGCACTAGGAAGTGGTGAAGGGCGGGCGTTTTGGGGGACTTTCTTATGTAATTTTGACGTTCGAAAAGTGCTGATTCTCAACCTAATCTGAATGAATGACTTTTGAATTTTGAATTGAACGGAAATCCTATACAATGCGAAATCAGCTTACACTGGAAATGTATGGCTTGTTAAGTAGCCGTGTGTACTGTTTATATATTAAACATAGATTTACTCCCAAATTCAAAGGTTCGTGTCTAGTCTAGCTCTAACTCTAAATAATAGATCGTTCAGGTGGAAATCTAAAGGTTAGGGCACATGGAAATCTGGTCCAGGCCATGGTCCGGAGCGAGAGTGCATGGGAGGCAGTCGCCTCCTTCTGTGAAGCAGTAATGCTCGCGAAGGAGGAGGCGGAAGGCGTGAGGGTGCGGCAGTCTAGTCGCCGCAGGAGACGCCCTGGCTGGTGGGAATCGATAGCCGATTCCCGGCCACCGTAGCTATGGGCAACTCGCCGTTCGGTAAGGACCAGGCCCGGGTCAACGGCGCGTTGTGGTCCACGCGCGCCTCAAAGAGATGTCAGCACGCACTGACGGGGTCCGCTAGGACCGGTGCCTGCCAGGGTTGCGGGTTTGTCCGATAGGGCTACCGTGGCCCTGCCACACAGGCAACTGAAGGAACACGGGTGGGTTTTATTCAGTAAAAGCCTGATACGCCCTCCCGATCCGCCCAGAACGGGAGAAGTTATTTGATAATTTCTCACCCAAAAAATTGGACAAAATATGTACATTTAAAATGTATTTTGTAGTAAATACTTACCTAGAATGAGCCACCCTTGCTTTTCTTGTCAGTCTTCATTAATGTGACCAAGGAAACAAATATCTAGCAACTTGGTAAGGCTGTATTTTTTTTTTTTCTCGTTTTTCCTTACTACAATATTGGTTTCAAAGTCAAATCATTTATTTCAAATAGGCACGTAAAAGGCACTTTTGAACGTCAAAAATTACAAAAATAGTTAATTGATTCAAGTTGCCCCTTCCAAAAGGAAGTTATGTATGGAGAAGAATGGGCAAGAAACTCCATACTTACTCTTTTAAAATGTTAACAATAGCTTGTATACATCGACGGTTAAAAGGTATTTTAAAGGGTAAATCAGTCATGAATGCCATCCTTCTTAAAGTCTTATTTTAAGTAGGATGGCACTAATGACTCATTTTCGAAAAAAAATCGCTTATTACCTTTTAACCGTCGACATTAATTAATAATTATAGGTGAAGACGATGTACCTAGAATAAAAATTACTTATCACAATTGGTAAAAAGAATGAAAAGTGAAGTAATGACAGACAATAAATACGATAGATACCTACATGGTACTCACATATTTGCAAACATTGTATTTGATTTTCCTAAAAATTTTACATTTAATAAGTCAGTGCGTGAGTTAAAGTTTTAAAGAAGTTGCTTTGGAGTTTTATTATGAAACTAATAATATTTCAACACAGTTTGATATACATATAGGCCAGCCATTAAGTTTGATAATAGGGCTGACAACTCGAGAGTGCACCAGACGTACTCAGGCATTATTTATTATTATTATTATAAGCCTATTGTCCCTCTGCAGGGCAACGGCTTGGCTTTCCTCTTTTCACTTATCCCGGTCTGATGCAATTGTGGGCCAATCGTAAAGTATCGACCACATGGTCATGACAGATTTGCTTGAAAAGGCAACAGAAAGAAATGTGTATAAATAAGCATACAGGAGACTTTAGACCCAGCAGTAAGAAAGTCGTGGTCAATAAAGTGTAACAGCTTCGAATACATGTTCCAACAGTGACTGTTTTTTTTTTAAATTTCTGAATGGGCCTGCTCTTGACCTCGTGAGGTCTATGATGGAACGAGCGTGCCCTGATCTTCCTAAAGCAACCCGTTAGTCATAAGTTGGCAGTATCTACGTGGCAACTGTAGTTAATCACGTTGCCAACCCGACCCGCGTGCCACTGTGTATTTATTACACCTATTCATTGTCGCTGATTGATATTCTACCTAGGTTTCACTTCATCATTCAAAATTACCGTGGAAAATTAATAGGATTCTGACTGTCATTGAGGGAACATTACATACTTAGGAAGACAAAGGTGATATGGCTAGACGGTTGAGAGAGGCGTATAAGAAGATATGTTGAGTCGATTCCTCATAATACCTTTGAGAGAACATTATAAAGTAATAAACATTGGAAGAGAAAAGTGATATGATTACTAAGTGGGTGATGAATACTGAGATGACGGTTGAGAGAGGTGTATGAAAGAAGATAATAAGCTGAGTCGATTCCTCACAATGCCTTTGAGAGAACATTATAAACATTGAAAGAGGAAAGTGGTATGTCTAGTAAGGGGGTGAATACTGAGATGGCGGTTGAGAGAGGTGTATGAAAGAAGATATGCTGAGTCAATTCCTCATAAACATGGAAAAACTAATGATAACATTAACGATGTCTTGTCATGATGATCTACGATTGGCTACCTTGCTGTTTAGTCAATATTTTTACCACGGGATGACCTATTTTCCATATGGTTCGACAGATATATGATATGATACGACAGAAGAAGATTCTCGAGGGTTTAAGCACAGCTATATTAGATAGTTCAGCGATGATGAAAAGATTCAAAGCCTTTGAGCAAAGTCGGTATCTTGAAGTCATTACTCACAAGGTCTTGTACACACGGCTACACATCAAGCTATAAATATCCAGTATAAGCTGATCTCGCATTGTATAGGACTTCCGTATAATGAGAGGTCAGCTTATTCTGGAAATGTATAGCTTGATATGTAGCCGTGTGTGCTATTAGTGTAGGCTCAATATCCAATTACACATCCATAGTTTGCCACCATTTTGGAGTGTGTACAAGATACTATATCTGCGAAAACGAACTACAACCGCATCGAATGTGCATGTATTTTGTATGGACAACGCTATCATAAAGTGTGCTTTAGGGGCCTTAGGAAAATATAGGGCGCACTCACAGCACGATTCTAAACATAGACAAAGCAAGACTTAGTCTTTTATTTTGCCTGTTTTACACGGTGCGATTTAATTGCCTGTGTCATACCATAAATTAAAGCAACAATAAAAGTGCCACAGGCATGAAACTTGCATCGTGTAAATGGGGCGTTAGGCTTATAATAACAATCAGGCTCTCAATTCTGTATTTTTTTGCCAGACGACAAAAATTACAATTATTGATAGTGTCTTAACCAAGCAAAAATTGTGCTTTGTTTCTGAGCTTTCAGTAGATATTACGGAGTCAAAAACATACATTGCATCAGCAAATACAAATGGATACTGAAATTGAAAAGGCCTATAAAAAGTGCAGCAAATCGCTGCGTACAATCTGCTAACAACACAGTCGGATCCGATAAAGTAACTAAAACCGCAAAACGATCGATGTTTCCATTTCCATTAGTAAATAGAAATCGATCAACTAGGTTTTCCATACTTAAAAGCAGGATGGGGTAGATTTTCCAGGGCTTGTTAACGTTACCAAATAACAAAATAATAACCGTTACGTAACGTTAAATTTCAATGTTATATCTACTAACGTTACAGAAATTTAACGTTACTTGATAACATTACCAGTAATATAACGTTAATTGACATTAACGAAAATACGATAAGTAACGTTAATTTAGCTACGTTGCCGTTCTGTGGTTAAGAATCAGGCAGATTCAGGCAACGTTTTGATCGGCACGGCATCAGAGAGGCGTGAGGGCGGGCTACCACCGCACCGTACGCCTCAGGCCCCACTACTTACATCTCACCCGTTTAAAATAACGATAAAATTAATAGTCGCATAAATAACGTTAAATCGATTAGCGTTATTTTAATAATAACGTTAACTCTGTCAATAAAAGGTAACGTTATGAAAATTTATCGGTATTTAAAGCCCTGATATTTTCAAATATCAGAAGCGTTTGCTTGTCATTCACTTAGGCCCGCTTGCATAGCAGATCACTAAATGCATTTAGCGCAAAATTAATTCAAAACATGGTTCTGTTGATGGCAATTGTTTGAAGTTGACAGACAGAATGATGTTTGAAATCTGTTTAGTGCTAAATGCATTTAGGGGTATGTGGTGCAAGCAGGCCTAAATGGGCAACTAAGATGTTCATCAAATCAAATCTGTCTAGTCTAGAAAAATAAAGAGAAGGATATTCCAATCATGAAGGTAAAAAGGCGGAATATAAAATATACGCAATGTCGGGAAAAACTTGCAAGCCTAAAGCAGGAAATCAGGATGGCAACCGACCGATTATCCTTTTAAGTTAAGGCTCCTACAAACAGGCGCGACACGCGACGCGACACAAAGAAACCGCGTGCCACGCGACGAGCGGTCTCTTTGTGTCGCGCCTGTTTGTAGGAGCCTTTAACGTTCGCGAGCACATTCGTAAGAAACTAGCCGTATCATAACAACGGTAATGTTATCCCATTGTTTGTCTTATTTTTTTAGTATATACGTGTATTTATGTGTATTTATTTTTTCTTATCATGTAATGAAATAAAATGTATTCCCCAATTTTCTTAAATGCACGTACCACTGTTTGTCCACTGTTTGTCTCTGCACCACCCAAACGTTGACTGATAGAAAATGCCTATGGCATTAAGTCCACCTCTACATTTGTGTGATAAAAGTAGTAAATAATAAAGTAGGGAGTGGATGGCTCAAATGGAAGAAGAGTTGAACTTTTAGAACGAATCAATAGCTTTCAGCAGTACCTTTAAGATAGGTACTTCAAAAAGAAGTTTCCCGGCACTCGATTATTTGATTTCCAAGACTTTGAGCAGTCAGGTAAACACTATAAAGTTTTGGTCTTCTTAACGCTCAAAACTAGGACTACACTCCGGCCGATGAGAGTGCGTTCCTATCCCGGTCAGCTATTACAAAAGATACATCATAATCATCATATCAGCCGAAAGACGTCCACCGCTGCACATAGGAAGGGTTTGCCATAATCGCCACGCTTGGCAGGCGGGTTGGCGATCGCAGTATGGTTATAAAAATGCATAGAAAACGCTGCTTCTTCTTTTCTTCTGCTTATTCTCTAGTAAGTCCCTTAATTGCCTTTTACGACACCCACGGGAAGAAATAGGATGGTGCTATTCTTTACGTCCGGCACCACACGGCACACAAAAGATAGGTACGTGTTTTATGAAATTAAACTTTATCGGCCTTATTACAAAACAAGGTTCATCTTTAGAACCAGGTTTAAACCATCGAGACATTTTTGGATTTCAATCTTCATTCCGTCAAAGTTCTTTAGAAACGACAACTTAACAACAAAAAAATAAATTGACAACCTAGACTCGGGTTTAAAATCAGTTTTTGTATTTATATAAAAACTGATTTTAAACCCGAGTCTAAGTTGTCAATTTCGTATTCAAAACTTTACTAAGGTCGGAATAAGGTTCGAAATACAAAAACTGGCTCGATGGCTCAAACTTAGACTAAAGCTAGAACTCGTTTTGTAATAAGACAGTTTTAGTTCCCAACCTTGTACAACTGACAGGTGCCAGAAACGCATTCTCTCGGTGGACGAAATATACCTAAAGTATACAATAGTCACGAAAAACACAGCACACACAGTTCAATAAACTCGCCATTGTTTGATCCTCTAATACTCCCGTCTAATTCTAAACGAAGGTTCAAACGTTTAGCTATAGACAAAGAGCTAAACTAGAAATGGGTCAAGTACTATTGAAGTGGTTTTCATGATAGATTTGACACCGATCTGTCTTCGGTTTCCATGCCGACATTCAAACGGTGGTTTTTGGACTGTTTGATACTAAAAAAAATACTGGTATTTAACTGCATCCGATTAGACTGGGAGCTGACCCCAACATAGTCGGAAAAAGGCAAGGCATATTGATTGTAAACTGCTGAAAAAGACAATGAAATAATAGTAGATTGTTGCATTGAGCGCAAAGCGGGTTATCAATGCACGACTGTTATGTTGGTGCCCGAGCGCATGCGAGGGCACTAAATGAACACAAGTGCATTCATTACTCTTATTTATTCAAATAGGGGCTATGGTTCCGGAGATTACCCATCACTTAAACACAAAATCACAAAAGCAAAAATCTATCTAAAAGTCATTAAATCAAATTAGGCTGAGAATAAGCACTTATCGAACGTCAAAATTACATAAGAAAGTCCCCCAAAACGCCCGTCCTTCACCACTTCCTAGTGCTTTAGCTGGGAAGAAGAAGTGGCGCAACAAACTCCCCAGGAGCACAGCTGTCTGTTCAGATAGATAAACTTGATTTTCTGCAATAGTTAAGACTGCGCCGAGCGCGCAGTGGCGCCCTCATCGTTTGTTTGGTGATTTCTTTTATTTTAGAATGAAAATGCAGAAAATAAGCACGTTAAGTTGTGCTTCACAAGACTATACGTTATTATTATTACAAACAGTAGTTTTAAATTGTTATGTAGGTATGCAAAGTAATTAACATTACGAGACACATAACAGTAAATTGAATTATTTGCCATATGTCAACTAGCACACGCCAAACCGCAAAATTCTCTCTCTCTCTCTCTCTTTATAATATTAGTATAGTTTTATTATAGTATAAATATAGGCAGAGTTTCCCCTTAGACATGAACAGCACAACTGGGCGAAAAGTGGATGTACCAAACACCACGCCTCTGCCCATTCAAGGAATACTGCCGTGATATTATCCTATTCTAGAAGATCTATATTGATGATTGACGGATTTAATCGACAAAAAACGCAAAATTTTCCTATTGTAAACCCCGACGTCCAATAGACGCATGATTTGACACCAGTGTGACGTATCATTTGACATCAATTTGCTGTACCCAGCCTGACGGACGCGGCAACAAGGTCGAATAGAATGTGCTATGAAAGTTTAATTGATTTGCGATTCTGAGAACTTGTTTGTGAATGTTTAGGCCACGGTTTTAGAGTTCGTATACATGAGACTCCCGTGAGAGTGAGAGATCGTGAGAGTTCCGTGGGTTGCCGGACTTTAAGAATAGCACCATCCCATTTCCTCCTGTGGGTGTCGTAAAAGGCGACTAAAGGGACTTACTAGAGAATGGGCAGCAGCGTACTCTATGCATTTTTAACATCATACTGCGATCGCCAACCCGCCTACCAAGCATGGCTATTATGGCAAAAAGTCTCTTCCTTACTCCTTTACGTCGCTTTACGTATATAGTAGGTATTTATAGAAACGTTAAGCAATGTTCGCGAAAACAAACTGCTTTTTCTAGTCTTATCGTTATCACCAACCGTTATCGAAACATCATGATACGGCAATATTTTGATATTACCCGTCGCACCTACCTACCCAGCCCTAGGGAAATTAGACTTTCACAGTACGTTATTATGTTATCTTTTGTACACATAGCCTATTTCATTTTATATTAAAATATATCAATATTTGCTCTATCGAAATTCAAATATTTAAAAAAATTGTGTATCTATGTGACTCGCTATACCCAAAGTCTCTAATTCAGATAATTTATGTAAACAAAGTAATGTCAAGAAATGTCACTGTCAAAATGACAGGACAGTGGTGCAAAACATTTTATCATTAAATGTTTTTGTAAATAATCATCGATAAAATTAAAGTGAATTAATTATAAGAACTATGTAAACAAAATACCGTTGCCACACAATGTTTTTTGTAGTCTGTCGGAGACACGGTATATGATAGTCATAATCAGCCCTTTTACGCCCAGTGCTAGACGTAGGCGTCCCAAAATCGATTTCCACTCGAAACAGTTTGCTGCTGTTTTCATCCAAAATGTGGCTAGATATGCTACTTGCAATATGAATCTATGAATGAGAGTTGTAATATTAGTGTTGTTGAAGATGTTAAAAATTTGAAAATGTTTGGATCTCCTGCATTGTTACCAGTATCATACAATATTTTATACCAGAAAATCTCCTTTTATTAATAACTTTGTTTAAAACCGAAAATTTATAAAAATTATTACGGTATGATTACTTTTTATTTATTATTTCTTAAAATCAGTACTTAAAATAGAACCTCTTTTTTCGCAATTTTATGTGAATTACCATTACGAAGATATTTTTTTGTTATGTTATCCCCTTTGTTTACATAAATTATCTGAATTTGAGACTTTGGGTATAAAGTTGACGTATTTGTGGATTCAAAACTTAATACCCTGAATTATAAAACCAATTATATCGACTGTGTAATTTACTCACAATGTCCTTTATTTCGAAGAGGATTATGTTTGGAAAATTTGTCTGTTCGATAATTGTAATTAAGCTGCAAAAAGGTCTGAAATAGCTGTGAGCAAGCGAGAAGATCAATGCATTTTCCGTCTTACACAGGGATAAAATTGATATTATAAGTAAACGTATGGTGGAACGCAGACCAGACGTACTGCAGGGTACCATCCACCGCAAAAATTAAATTCAGCAAGGTTGTAGCAGGACTTGACTGTTCAGGGTGAACTCGGAGTCCCCGAGAAAAGTACCTACTCCTGGTTATTAATAGCGCATGATGACTATTTCGTAGCCTAAAGGCTCGTACAGACTCGCGCGATATCGCGGGCGCGACAGGCAGTGACAAAGAAATTGTGCTACCAGTGTCGTGTCGCGCCCGCGATAACGCACTAGTCTGTACGAGCCATAAAACGGTGTAACGCAAAGCAATTTTTATTCTTATATATGGAACCCAATCATTTTACCATACGCCAATTTAACTTATATTTATCTGCAAAAACAAACATCAACATCTGTTTCGTCTGACCACTCTAATCGGTACATAATACAACCCAAAACAAACTTTAACACTTAGCAATTAGATTCCGTTTTCAACACATTCATCCTATCACCCCCCGGATATTGAAATTGATACCTAAAACCGTACGTAGGGAAACCCTTTGTAATGTTGCAGTTTCTTTTTCAATTTTAGGGTTCCATTGTTCAAGGCGATCAAGTGTTATTTATTGGTAAGGGGCTTTTGTCAACCCTCAATTTCAACCTGTTTAAAATTGGGGTGTTTTAAACCCTAAAACGTTTTTAAATGTTTTGATATTTGATATGGTTGATTGAAGGGTGAAAACTTGATGAGATAATTGACTTAGAATGGCAGAATTTACATAACAATGTCATGTGGTATGAGGTTGTAAGAAATGGCTACATTCACCACGATGAATTTAAATTGTTTACTCCCAAAAAGCGGGCTAGTGAAACGCATCCATCTTCCGACACCAAATAACTTTTTACCAGGTCTGATAAAAATCTGTTTGGTTGAATTAACTTAAATTACGACTAGGGAAGTCACTCCCAATCCCAATACAACTCATATTTCTTAATTTTTTACGAATGTTATGGGAACAGACACAATTAATCTACCTAGCTGTTTCCCAACGATTAAGAAACTATTAAGGTCAAGGAGACGGTTTCTAGTCTAACCAGACGCAGCTGAATACCAGTATTTACATGGAGCGACTGTCTATCTGACGTCCACAAGTTACTGGGTAACCCGATACCCCTTGGTAAGACTGGTTGTCAGACTTTTGGGCTTCTAACCGAAACGTTTCTTCAAACGTGTCAGCACGAGCCACATTTAAGTGTTCAGAAAGCAGCCATTTAAAACTCTCATCTCATCCGTATCGGATTGATTTTACGACCTCATTAACATAGATCAGAGACTGTTAGTGTTACTGAGAAAAACTTATGAGTCACTCACTTGTATTGTATTTTTTATGATGATGATAACATAACATCACGCTAGTAATCCCCGGAGGATTAGGCAGAGGTATGCCCATAGTGCACCCACATTTCGTCTTTTATGTTTAAGTCCCGTATAATAGGGGGCGAACTGGCCAATATTGCAATAGTTGTGACCGGGTATTTAACCTCTCGTAAGCCGTAATTACAGACATAATTAAAAACCCATTGTGTCTCGTTCTATATGAAGGGTTAAAACAAAATTCGGTCTGGCGAGTCATATTAAATTATATTATTATATCCGGCTCGAAGGACCATTTACAATTCCCAAAAAGTTCTGAGGAGCCTGCAAGGTATTTATGGCTTGGCCGAAGAAAATACCGAGCTCAGAACAAGGTAGTTTTATTTACACTATACAAGAGGGGTCATGAATTCACGGAACTTAACAAAGCGATTCAGTAAAAAAAAAAAAGGGTTTTATGTCACAAAATAACTGAAGGCATTGATATAATTTGAAGGTTTCAAGTTTAATAAAAATAAATGTAAAATGTATACACGCTAGGAAATAATAATTCCAGAGTTTCGCCATTATTGAAATCAATAAGGAGGAATATAAAATAATAGGGAGCGAGCCTATTGCCATCAACCGCCCACCAATGCAGACTCCGGGCTGCTATTGAGAAATTCCTGCTGAAAAAACCCAAAAACAAATGATGATGTTATAAATACGTCAAACTTAACAAAACCTGTTTGATAAGCCAGGTTTCTAAGAGCAGGGGTCATCAAAAGGCCGACCGTGGTCCGGTACCGGACCACCGCTGCCGACCTATTTCGAACCTATGTTTTTACCTACCCTACCTGTGTAAAAAAAAACTTAATATAAAAATACAAAAAAAAAGAGTTTCAGCTTGCATCAACTTTACTCCCTATTTCAGACAGATAACTTCAAAGTCATCATCATCATCATTTCAGCCGATAGACGTCCACTGCTGGACATAAGCCACCCCCAATTGGGAGGGTTTGCCAATAATCGCCACGCTTGGCAGGCGGGTTGGAGATCGCAGTATGGTGTTAAAGATGCATAGAGAACGCTGCTGCCCATTCAAGTCCCTTAGTCGCCTTTTACGATACCCATGAGAGGAAATAGGATGGTGCTATTCTTTACGTCCGGCACCACACAGTACTATAACTTCAAAGTAAAAAAATGATATTTTACACATGAATATTAAATACTTACTTTGTTATTTTTTTTTTAATCTTGATTTCTAGTTTTCGTTTCCCAAACGGACCGCGACAGTCTTATTATTTTTTTAAACGGACCCCCAATGAAACTAATTGGTGATCCCTTCTAAGTGTATCGTGCAGAGACGAAACTTAGGCCGAGATCTATAAATGTTACTTAGCATGAGCATTGATTTAGGCTCTTCTTTGACCTGCACTTGTAACTTGACAGCTATGCGATAGTGATAGGAATAACGCTTAGCCCGCGTGTTACAGTCAAAATCACACCAGAATGCACTGATTATGAAACATCGAAGCGTAAGTTTACGCAAAATTTTGTCTCTGTATCTTTCCTAAGGTCCTCAAATAAACCCTTCCTATAGCTATCTTCTTCGTATCGATGGCACGTCAGTGAATAGGGTTTTGTTGGCCCAAAACTTTGCTAGTTCCCCGGCATCGTCGTCGGTAGCAGCGCAGAGGTCACTATGGCTGCAGTTTTCGACATTCAGCAGGAGAAAAAAACAGTAATGAATTGAGTTTGGAGTGTGATGATCTGCATAAAAAAGCAAAGAAACAAACTAAAATACTGCCAGTGTTTCTAGAAGATCCAGACTTGATGTAAAGTGGTTTTTAGCTAGATATAATTCGTGAAACCAGTTCTTAAGTAAATCTCCAAAAATATAACCGGTATCTCCATAATTATAGGAGTTTTGATAAATACAGTTCTACAATTTTTTTTTTTTCATTGAAGAGATTGAAACGTTCCCGAACGCTTAGAAAATACTTGTGGGAGACAAAACAATAATATCCTATTGTAGAAAATATTCGTCTATAGAACCAATTTGCGAACGACAGATAAATTACTCATGAAACCAAGCAAAACCGCTTTGTGTCTGAATGTGTGCTTTACGAATGTTTGTGTATCCACGTAAAACTTATCTATGGCTGTGTAAATGACTGACGCACATGTGCTGGAGTTTAACAAGATTTGGAATCTTGAGATAAGTTGTCGTGAGAGTTTGATGAGTCGGTTTTTTGTTGATCATGCGAGTTGTTTTGAAAGTGAGTGAGTTGTAATTATCTGAACATTTATTACGCGAAAAGTAGATCCAAATATAAATTAATGAAAATAAATAACGTGGTCGGTACAATCCGAGCGTTAATTGAAAATCTCACGATGCTTCCGAATATAATTAAAATTACGAAAACATGAAACATTTCTCTCAGTGCGCCCTACAAAAAACACGAGGGGAAAATGAAAAGATTATTTTTGCAGCCATTTTATATTTCTGTTTGACGGTTATTCAACGTTTTAAATGGCATGAAATTGAATTCGGAATTTGCCTTTGAACGTGAATTCATTTGAATGTGATCAACAATGTCCTTAGCTTGTGGTGGAAGTATGAAAGCTTTGACTGAAGAGTTGCTTTTGATTTCTGGGATTCGCGAGACCCCTATGTGCTAGCGACGTGATGTTTTTGCTAATAATGTGGAAGTGTGGGGTTGTCGGTGATAAAAAGAGCAGACATAACCTATAACTTTGCTTAAATATCAATACGAGCCAATGTATAAGTTACCTGTAGTAGCTTGTATAGCTACACAATATTAAAATAGTATTTGGATCGTCTACGCACCACAACGTGCTTGCGGGCTGGCGGTTGGGCATAGAATGACCCCAACAGCCCGCACCTAGTGTGTGACGTATGTGCTCGAGACAAATCATAAGTATATCTACATACACTACAGTACCAATCTAGAACGAGTACCTATTTGTAACGCTAGATTTTAATAATTTTTAATAGCAAAGCAGGCCTTTGCCCAGGAGTGGGACAGTATCACAATATGGATTAGACTAGTTTTTTTTTTTTTAAACGGTCCCCTCATAGTTACTCATAAGTCGTCAAAATCTAGCCTTGTCTTTTTCTAACTATGTTGGAGTCTGCTTCCAGTCTAACCGAATTTTAGGTACGTAGAGCGACTGCCTTTCTGGCATCCACAACCCACCAGTGTAGACAAGTTAAAAGCTATTTGAAGTCTCTGTCATGATTTTGTCTGAAAGAAACAAATGTTAAGGAAAATATTTGTTTTAAAAGTTACTCCAGTAAAATTTATTTTCCCGTTTTCGTCCTTTCCTCCCCTTCATTGATTTAGAACAAGAGCTTTTATAAATCCTTGAAAACAAACCACACGATGGAAGCTGTAAATGTTTCAAAATTTTCTTTAAATAAAAGGGACACAATACACGTGATTTATGTACTTCTAGAAATATTTACGTTGTATAAACAACGAGAATTTATTTTTTTAGTGTCGGTCTTCTTTTTTTTTTCGTGTGGTGAGTGACTAAAGGCATTATTTGGAACAGAGCTGCCAACTGTAACTGCCGACAGCACGTGCAGCGGCTGGAAGCTATTTCATATAAATACATACAAACCAATAGTACAGGTGCGGCCGATTGCATGCGCAATGAAATTGTTTATTCTGTAAATAGGATATCGGAATCGCTTTTACACGTCATATAAAAAAAAACAAAATAAGACTACCCCTGAGAAGAAATGGCGAAAAAACTCAGGGGTCAAAGTCTCTTTTTAAGTCCAGACATAATCTTGGTCAGATCATGTGAGAACCACGTAGATCCGTGTCTGAAATGGTCTTTTGAGGAAAGAACCGCACAATTTTGAGTGGATCCAGTCAGTGCCAGCATTTGTCAGTAAACGTGTAGCTCAACTCAGGATTTAAGGAGGTCAAAAAGGCCGCATATAATACTCAAATAAAGAAAGTACGCAATGATGATAGCATACTAAACATAGGTATAAACAAATGAATAAATCCAGTCACAGAAACCTCACCTTTAATAACAAACACGTGATTAAAGTCTATTACCAACGCTCCCTCCAATAATAGGCACCTAATAGTTCACTAAATCCGGCCGGAGTGCTCCAACCACAGCCTATGCGCTCTAATATTGAATTGTCTGGCTATCGCAACTCAGTTCAGCCCAAACTGAATACAGATGCGTTACTAGCGAAGCATGTGTGGCGTGACTGTGAATGATAGGTTGAAAAATGATGTGATAAGGCACCGGTGTGGTTTAAAAGAACTAGTGACAACAATTGAAAATTGTATGCTTAGATGGTTTGGTCATGTTGAGAGGATGAATGAAAGGCGACTTACAAAAGGTATTTACAAGGCAGATGTGAGTGGAAACGCCAGGAGGGACGCCATAGGAGACTTAGGAGATATAGTGACCTAATTGGTGATGTTCTTCAGAAAGTTCAGCTGCGTAGCACTCGCAACCGGCGTGCATGAATGACCAGATGTATGAATACAGCTTTGTATAAAGATACGTATATCACATTAATTAGCACCATCGTACACTTTTCCCCTAGGCCGTTGGAATAGATACTTGTTTGTGGTTATTTCACGGTCCAGTTTTTAGAGCTTAATTACTAGCTAATTGCCCCGTGATGAATTGGTGATTCGGCGTTGAGTAGTCATGTCGATTTATCAATGACGTTGCTCAATTAACTTTTTGTATGACTAGATGTATGAACGTAAACAAAGCAAAAAGAGTATGTGATGGTCGTAGCAGCTGGTGTTCTGTACTTTCTATCTACCCTCATTGGAAGAACGCGTGAGTATATGTATGTTATCTATTTGCACACTATTTGTTACTACTATACGATTTTTCCAGCCATTATCATTTTTTATTTATTTATTTAAATCACAATAAATACTTACTTAAGGGACTTACTAGAGAATGGGCAGCAGCGTTCTCTATGCATTTTTAACACCATACTGCGACCGCCAACCCGCCTGCCAAGCGTGGCGATTATGGCAAACCCCCCCAATTGGGGGAGGCCTATGTCCTGCAGTGGACGTCTTTCGGCTGGAATGATAATGAATGAAATACCACCTTTATAGACTAATCCAATGCGATGTTATAAGTAACAATGTCTACGCAGAAACACAAAAAATAAAATCACAAAGTAAAAAGAAAAACTGTTCAGTCCGTTATTCAAATAATAAAAAAAATATTAGACACGTATTTTTTGCTTTAACATATTAATATATAAAACGCATTAAACTTGGGGAGTGGGGGCTCGTTACGTCACAGCTACGTATAAAATCTACTAAGAAGTGACGTCATGCCACATTTGAACTCAATGTATCGCCGTAATGTTTTGATTACGTAAAAAAATAAAAAATAAGTGTCCAAAACGTTTATAATATCAGACCTCTTTCAAGAATACTTTGTCCCATTTGAATGAATCTCGGCAGGTTTTGCCCAAATACATATATCCTCCGATACTGTAGTAATGTTAACAATACGTATTTAGTCAGACAGATAACTTGAACTTATCCAAGTTTGATTAAAAACGTGGGTACTCATGCGGGATAACCTTAATAAAAAACGTAAAAGATTCAACAATAAGATATTTAAAAAGCAAGTGTTTCTTTACTGAGTTGCCTTTCGTTATTCTTCTTTCGTAGCGGCTTAAACTATTATAAGAATTGCTCATGCCGTAGTAAAAAAAATATTTGCCAGTCAGCAATCTGGGCTACTCCCCAGGGTGTACCGGACGTACAGTCGAACAAATAATTTAGCATCTAGCTAAAATATTGTTACGAGCTTGCGGTTCGTGACTATAAAAACTGCCAAATTAAAAACCAAAAATGACACTTTAATTAAAGAACACTGTTAACAACTCAAACACACTAATTATAAAACACAACTGCACTACTGATCGCACTCGATGATGGCTTGTATCGTACTTGTCATTCGACTTTCTCGAGTCGGAGTCCTTACCGGCCTTATATAGTCCTTAGAAAGTTCGAGAACCTTGTAGAAACATCTAGAATGTTCGAGAACATACCGGCCCCTACTAACCAGATGTCGAAAGTTCTAGCATCGAATTCTCTAGAAGAATCTCGAGTCTACTAGTTCTGCTATTCTATACTAGATGGCGCTAGTGGTACTTAAACTTGTGTGGCGCGTAACAATATTCATCTTTCTAATACACTGCTAATTTTATTTTGACTAGGTACTCAGCACACCCACAACACTGTTAAAAGTAGTTGCAAGTTAGCTGCTTGTATATCAAATAGCTTATTCGACTGTTCTGTACATTCAAGTACAGTTCCAAGTTTTTTTCTGCTCGGTTTGGTTGGTAGTTGGGCTTGTTCTAAGTCCGCGTGGCTAGCTACCACCATATTATCTAAGTCTGTCGCCAAAACAACAATGTTAACAGCATTTGTTGCGTTTCGGCATTTAGAGGGTAAGATAGCCAGTTCCTCTGTGGTTGAGGATTCCGGGTGAAGCTCGCTTCCATCTTCGGCCTTATCATCACTTACCATCAGGTGAGATGAAGGCTAAGAGCTTCCCAATTGTATGTAAAAAAAATAAAAAATAAAAATACTATTTTAATGCACCGTCCAGACAATTGATCTATCCCACGATATGCAATCTCGTGTGCGTTTCTCAGTCTACGCACGCGTCTGGTGATTCGATTACGTTTAGTCGCCGCCGTCAGCTGTGAGCTCTCGAGTCGGCTACGCTCGGCCTTCGCACTTCGCAGAATGATGACAGAGGCCAACTAGAACGGACGTGTGTGGATACTATAATTATGAGCGGGAATATAGTACGATTGGATTTAGTTCATGATTTGTTGTAATTGATGGGTGTCTGTTGATTACTGTATGTAGGTAGATGTAAAATAACGTTACTGTGTTAGTTCTTCTTAATAGGTACCCTTAATTTGGCATCGTATGGTCTGACATACATGACTTTAAAAAAAATTACAGGTTGTTGTAGTATACATCGATGGTCATACGTTGACAACTCGTAACCCATATTTTTTGTGCATTATGTGTTATCAATGGGAAGATTTGGCGCTTAATAAAAAATAAAAAAATATGTACATAACTCATTTTGCGAAAAAAAAAAAATTACAAGTCTCGCAACTCAGTTCTTCTATCGTAAAAAGTTGTGAGATCCATGTAATACCAAGTCGGTCAATTTATTCAGTCCCTACTCAAGGTCCTTCTGTCTTTAGTTATTACGTAATTGACTAACCTAACAACATCTTATAGTGACCATATCAATATTCAAAATCTTTTATGTTTTAAATAAATAGATTGATTTGGCAATCGCACTACACAATTTATATTTTTTTATTAAAAACACAATGTATCTCACAAGTAATATTATATTAAATAAGATTCATAAAAATAATAATAATGAAGATATAAAATACAATTAGGTAAAACAAAATTTAATTGTGTGAATATTTGTATTATACTAAATTAAATCACGAAAGGTGGAATGTGAAAAAGGGTGTGTAATGATAACTAAGATTTAATATAACCACAACAACCACAGTAGAAATCTACGTTCATCACACAATCGTCTTCTTCAATGTCCTACTCACCGCACTGACTTCAGTCGCTCTTCTTTCTTCATTCAATCTATCTCTCTGTGGAATGCGCTCCCCAGGAAATCAGGATGGTAACCAACCGATTATCCTTTAAGGTTAAAGTTCGCGAGCACATTCGTAAGAAGCTGGCAGTATCATAACAACGGAAATGTTATCCCATTGTTTGTTTAATTAGTTTTAATATATTCGTGTATTTATATGTATTTATTTGTTCTTATATTTATATATAAGTGTTAAGGTATAGATATATCTAAGGATATACCTATATGTATACAATTGTTCCTCCAATTTTCATAATTGCACCTACCGCTGTCTCTGCTCCACCCAAAGGTTGACTGGTAGAAAATGCCTATGACATTAAGTCCGCCTCTATACATATTTTTTTTTTGTGCTAAAGTATTAAATAAATAAATAAATATGAACATGAATTTCCAAAAAATATATAATTATAGTTTAGTATATGCACTCCCGTACATCAGAGACCGATCTTCTAAACTTAGAAAATGATACACCGTGTATGTCTGTTTTTGACGATTTACAAAAACTGTTTTAATTTAGACATAGACCGACTCTAATTTTATTAATGAACCATTATAAAATTAGAGATTTAACCTCTGTAATAAAAAAAAAAAATTCCATTATCAAAGACCATAAAGTATAATTAAAATGCCACATATTCCTTTAAAACAAGGAAGGCGGAAAATTAAACGGTTCGCTCGGTTCTGCGAAACGTGATTCAATCAGCCCATAGAGATTACCTGCCTAGTGCCTACCTTATTTTTATTAGCTAGGGATGTTTTAATTTAAAATAACTTGAGGTTGGAAGCTGTTTCTGGGAATATGGGTGTTGGATAAACGGATGTGCTATTAGTGTTGTTTTCGCCCTTTCGTTTTTTATGATTAAGGCGACGGTAACCGACTTTTAATGATTTTATATTGAAGATCACGTCTAAATCAGTAGTGTTAATGATTTGGAAAAAATATATGTTAAATTAGAGCATTTTCTTAATAACTTAATAAGTGAATATTTTAGATTATGTTTATATTACATAGTGTAATTAATTTGAGAAGTTATGTCTAACGCGGATAAAAACTAAGAATCACGAAAAATCTATCAAGCGTATTTTTCTGAAACCTTCACCTTTTTAAACATAATTTAATTATAGATTTTTTTTGTATACGTCATAATAAATAAATAATGCGTCTTATTTGGGACAGCGATCCTGGGGCCTAAGTCTACTAATTTACAAACGTTGCAATGGTCTCGCCATTGTGAGTATTTGACAGTGTTTGTATGGCAAATCTGTCAAAAACTCACAATGAAGAGACCATTGCAACGTTTGTACATTAGTTAACTTGGCCCCCTGGATGGGTGAATCCTATTTACTGGCTGGACGTACGACGCGTTGCGTGAGCTCAGCTCAGTACAGAACACGCAAGCTAACCTCTCAAGGTCACTGGCATATATCTGGGCCTTAACAATATCAAATGGTGTATCCACACCAAAGTTACTTACGTAGAGCAACATTTCGCGAAAAACTAATATTTTTATGTTTTTTAGCAATTGAGTATCAGGTTGTTGATCTGAATATGATTGGCGGCCGTAACATATCTGTATTTATATAATTATAATAATTTCATACTCAAAAATACCATTTCAGACACGGATCTACATGGTCCTCACATCGCACTTCCTCTAAACAACTGTCGTAATACGTCGAAAACAAGTTTTGAGAAAAAGCCGATTTTAATTATTTTCCAATAAACTAATGTTAATGTGACTTTCAGGTTACAGATTTTTAGCTTTTTATTATTTTAATCAACAAAGGATTTATCAAACTATTTGCAGAATGTAAAATGTAAATGAAATGAATGAAAATAATGAATGTAATGTATTTTTTGTGTTACGACAGTTTTTTTGAGGATGTGCGATATGATCTGACCAAGATTATGATAGAAGATTTTGAAGATTTTGTTAGCTTAGTTGTTATAACTATATTGTGTATGCTGTGGTCTCCTATAAGTGAAGGAGTACACCTGCTGAGTACCTGATGTTGCCCTTTATTTATGTGTCATGTATTGTGTACATCTTTTGTTGGAGATCCTAAATAAATACATAATAAGTAAAGATTATGTGTGGACTTAAAATGAAGAGAAAAATGATGAGAAATTAAGAGATCCGAAGGAGAACCAAGGTAACCGACATAGCTCGAAGAATTGCCAAACTTAAGTGGCAGGGCACATTGCGCGCAGAACGGATGGCCGTTGGGGCCGAAAGGTTCTGGAGTGGCGACCGCGTACCCACAAAGTGGACCGATGTCCTTATGAAAGTCGCAGGAATCTGCTGGATGCGGGAAGCACAGAACCGGTCTAAGTGGCGGTGCTTGGGGGAGGCCTATGTCCAGCAGTAGACGTCTTTCGGCTGAAATGATGATGATGATGATGTTTGGATTTTAAAAGAGACTTTGACCCCTGAGTTTGTTTCGCCATTCCTTCACAGGGGTAGTCAGATAGGAAATGACGACTTCATCTAGCTTATTTTTATTTTTTTATATGACGTGTAAAAGTGATTCTGATTTCCTATTCACAGACTAAACGATTTCATTTCATTTCATTATTACCTTGTTGAATGACTATTTCATGCAATCTTGACATTTGAGGATTATACTAACTTGTTTTGTTTTTACAATTCTGTAGAAAACACATATTTTTTACTTTCCCGAATCATAATTTCATCAACATACACCCCGATAATGAGCTGCAAATTGCAATAATCTTAAGAAAATTAGATTTTATAGGGCTTTCTTTTTTTGAGTGAGATATTATCAAATACCTTATCTCGCTCTGGGCGGAGCGGGAGGGCGTGTCAGACTTTTACTGCCTAAAACCCACCCGTGTTCCTTCAGTTGCCTGTGTGTGTGCCAGGGCCACGGTATCCCTTTCGGACAAACCCGCAACCCTGACAGGTTCTTAGGCTTACTTAACTTTCTAAAAGTTTTAGTAAGTTTACTAAATATTTTTTTGTACTCGTTGTTGCCCGCTAACACTTGCAAACGTTGCCCCCACAAAAAGTTACTTCGGTGTCGATGTTAGCAGCGTTGGCGTCTCGTACACTTGAAGTGATTTTCGTATAACAGTCTTCCTCGTGTAAAACTGTCGAGATCTAGCTAAGATCACTACACGTATGAAGATCATAAAGGTAGGTATATTCTCGATTCATCTCCGAGATCTCATGCATAGAGCGATCAATCTAAACATACGAATCTTATCCGGTCTTAGTCGGTCTAAACTCTAAACCTGACTGGAGGCACAATTACGCATATGCACGAAACGATCGTATAGTAATCGAGGCGATTGATAGATAGATAGTATAATCTTTATTGCACACCATAAAAATTATGGCTTATTCCACAAATCCCCCCTGAAAATCCTAATTCTAGACTGGTTTTTATATATTCCACTTTTCCTCCTAAGGGGGATTTTTCAGGGGGGATTTGTGGAATAAGCCAAAAATTATATACAATGGGCGGTCTTATCACTAAAAGCGATCTTTTAAAGACAACCTTTGGATGGGTCTTGAGTCCGTAACAGAATAATAATAATAATAATAACGAATTTAAGTCAGATTTGACGGACCTGAAGGTGGAACTGACCACTCAGACTATAAAGATACCCCAGCCAATGGCCTGTGTGATGCTAATCACACAGTTAGGGGCTCGTGAGACAGAGTATGCTTCGGATCATTGAAGGCCCGGACGTCTCGGAGTTCGGAAGGGCCTAACCCTGATATGTGTGGATTTCTTACCTTCATAATTAACTGAAATAAGATAATGTGTAGATTTTTCTCAGCTCGGTCACTGTTCGATCAAATCGTTAAATGGGCGCTGCAGATTATTTTCGGCGGATATGGTGCAAAAGAATCTCTTTGTAAACTTGAATATTTGTTCATAAACTATTTTGTATTGTTACAGCGCTATGGGAAGAGCAAGAGGCGCCGGAATACGACATCGACACGGAGGACGAACGGTGGCTCAAACAGCAACGGCATCCCGAGCTCACAGGTATAACTACAGACGAGTATGTGAACACTTCTCTCATAACTAAGCCATTGAATTTTCTTATAATTAAATTTGCCCCAACAACATTGATGATTTTAAAGCCTCTTGACGGTTTTTTCAACGGAGAACCTTGTTAAATTCGGAAAGTGATCGAAGTTGGCAGGCAAAACCATGTTTAGTCTTTAAGGGTACTTGCATAAAGTAGCTGGTTTCCCGTTACTTACAGATCGCTGCAGGTCAGATAGGTAGTGTCGCTCCATGCTCCATAAAATACTGGTTTAAAGCTGTATCTGTTTAGGCTGGAAGCCTACGTCAACATAGTGAAAAGGCTAGGTAGATCGCTGCAAGTTGATCTACGGGAAGGAACGGGTACAATGTTTTACCTGATAAGTTAATACTGGGCTATTTTACCTGCACCTGTCACTACCGACGTGTCTTTACCAGGACCTCGCGACTGTGGTGGGTCGTAGTCGAATTTTTGATGGCCGAAACGCATCCGTTTTCCCGACGTCGAAAACAGTTTGAAGACGGCGACTTGGACGAAACTTATCCAACATAGAATAGAATTGCGTTTTCGTCGAGTGGAATAGTTGCAGTTTCTTACAACTATCAACGGGTTTGATCGTTGCATCACGAACGACAGCATTGACAACTGGTAATACATTATCGACTATTTCAATGACGTAAAGTTCACTTTTTATTTTAAGGACTGTTTTGTAAACGAACGTGAAACGTTAAGGACGACTTCGCGTCGAGTGTGATAGATAGTTTAATCATTACGTTCTCGACTGTATTTGCTTAGGCGTAAAATACAAAACCGCACCAAGTAATACGAAGACTGGTTTGTGTAACGAAGGCTATTTGAACCCAGGACGTAAAACAGTTTCATCGTTGCAGAAAACAAAACGGTCCTTGTAAACGGTTCGTCGTCGCAACGCTCACTCTTACTCGCGACTTTATGCAAGCATCCTAAGATCCTACCTATCATTTCTCTGGTTAATCAATTGTTAGCACTGGATTAAATGAAGCTTTGAGTCCATGAGTTCGATGAGTCATCTTAAACGATATGTCACTTCAAGTATTATTAGTGTATAGACAGTATTATGGTTGTTAAAATTCAGTTCGACTATGGTTGCGTTTGCAGACCTTGTGTATAACCCGAGCAAACTATAGGAATTGGTTCATTGCGATCTGTCTTGAACTCTCTGTCTACAAACGCTTAGCGACTGCATCAATCTAGTAGTGCAATTTGTCATCATGTCATTTACTACGGCTCGTCTTATTTGACGTAAAAGGCGTCTTAAAAATGCCGTCATGGAGACCTAAAGTCGAGATATTTCCACATCAAGACATGGGAGTTAGCGAAGAAAACCATTTACTTGATCACCATGGATAGATAGACAGAGAGTACTCTTTATTATGTACACTATATAAATTATAGATATCTTGGCAAATATATTGGTGATCGCAGTTTATTTTAAATCAAGGGAGCAAGACAACAATCAGTAAAAACAGAGGGCTGTTTGTTCATGTATTTATTTTTAAATCAAATCACTTTCTAGGCACACCAAATTATGACTACTTCTGATGAGAATTTTCTGTTTATTTCCAGAGCTAAAGTTCGAACAGATGATGGATAAGCTAGAGAAGAGCTCGGGCCAAACGGTGGTGACCCTCAACGAGGCGAAACTGCTGCTCGAGAGGAACGACGACCTCGTCATCGCTGTGTACGACTACTGGCTCAACAAACGGCTCAACACGGTGAGAGTAAGAACACAGCGAAAAATAGCAGCTATATGTTCGTCATCTCAAGGGCTATTTTTGTCTGCTCATTGTACGATAGAATCTGCTTTACCGCCTCAGCGCCTCAGTATATTGCGTCGTTATATCAATACCGAAGATATTCAGCCATCTTCTTTACATGTTATACCGAACTAGCTGACCCGACAGACTTCGTTCTGTCAAAAGCTATAGTATAAACTCCACTACTCTAACCCTACCCTACCCTACCTACCCTACCTACCTACCTACCTACCTACCCTACCTACCTTACCTACCTACCTACCTACCTACCTACCTACCTACCTACCTACCTACCTACCTACCTACCTACCTAACTACCTACCCTACCCTACCCTACCCTACCTACCTACCTACCTACCTACCTACCTACCTACCTACCTACCTACCTACCTACCTACCTACCCTACGCTACCCTACCCTACCCTACCCTACCCTACCCTACCTACCTACCTACCTACCCTACCCTACCCTACCTACCTACCCTACCCTACCCTACCCTACCCTACCCTACCTACCTACCTACCTACCTACCCTACCCTACCCTACCCTACCTACCTACCTACCCTACCCTATCTACCTACCTACCCTACCCTAATTTTTCGTAAAAACCATTAAAAAAAAAAGCTATAAACCTCACGGAGCCCGAGACCTTTCCAACGAATGCAAAACCGTGGAAATCGGTTCGTGCGTTCTGGAGTTATAGCGTCAGGAAGGAAAACCCGACTTATTTTTATATAGTAGACTAGCTGACCCGACAGACTTCGTTCTGTCAAAAGCTATAGTATAAACTCCACTACTCTACCCTACCCTACCCTACCTACCCTACCTACCTACCTACCTACCCTACCTACCCTACCTACCTACCTACCTACCTACCCTACGCTACCCTACCTACCTACCTACCCTACCCTACCCTACCCTACCCTACCTACCTACCTACCCTACCCTACCCTACCTACCCTACCCTACCCTACCTACCTACCTACCCTACCCTATCTACCTACCTACCCTACCCAAATTTTTCGTAAAAACCATTAAAAAAAAAACTATAAACCTCACGGAGCCCGAGACCTTTCCAACGAATGCAAAACCGTGGAAATCGGTTCGTGCGTTCTGGAGTTATAGCGTCAGGAAGGAAAACCCGACTTATTTTTATATAGTAGATTAAAATGTGACACTGACGACAGACTCAACTTGAAAAAATAAGTTTTTTTTTTTTTTATCTTCTATGATGCCGTTCTAAACGCAAAAGCGGTATCTCAGGGAAAGCTAGTTTCGAGAAAATTTTAGTTTTGTAAACTATTCTAATATTGCTTATTAAAGGGAATTGATATATTATATTGGGTGCATTCTTTGTCATTTGGTTAAAATATCAAAAATGCATGTGTATAAACCATTTTCATGAGATACTGTCATCCCGCTAGGTGTTTATAAAATTAAGAATTGAGTTTTCGCTTCGTTACCCTTCCTTGGCAGTCGGGTGAAAATGATATAGGGAATACTTTTTTTAAGGGTTATTTAATAAGTTTTAAATAAGATATCTACCGATATTTGGCTGAGTTCATTAGATGCGTATTTCTATAAGTTATGCGATGCAATAAAAAAAAACGTTTTTTTTTTCTGAGATACCGCTTTTGTACTTAGTACGGCAGTATGGGCCCTCTACGCCACCGCGCTCAACTCTTTTGTGTGTGCGCGCGCGTATACTATACACTTTGTTGCTTCTCTGTGTGAGCTGCATCATGTTTTTCTTTATTTACACCATATTTCGTTATAGGTTTTTATTAATTATGAATTCTAATATTAACATAAACTCCATTTGAAATAAGATTAGACATTTCAATAAACCTTTCTTACAGGCCGTTCAACCGATTTTGACTTCTATTCCGTAGGCATAAGGATGGCATTAAAAGCAAAAAAGTGGTTACAATACCCAACGCAATAGAAGTCAAAATCAGTGGAACGGACTGTAAAAACGGTTTTTTCAAACGGAGTATGGATGTTTCACATTTGCTGGTCGCCCCATGACAGCCAACTTGTTTTAATAGAACAATGTATATGTTACAGCAACATCCGCTGATCCTGTCGGTTAAAACGGAGAACAGGCCGGGCCAGTCGTCAAACAACCCCTACCTAGCGTTTCGGCGGCGGACAGAAAAGATGCAGACTAGGAAGAACAGGTGAGAAACTAATGTTTTTTTTTTTTTTTTCTGAAAGTAAGTTTGTACAAACACTTATACACGTCAATCATATAAAAACAAACGAACGAACGATCCATGTGCTCCCGATTATCTAAAGAATTATTTCAAAGTGTTGGGCAGAATGTACTTCTCCAAATTCCTTCACACCGTACCGGTTTTATGTCAAATTCTTACGCTATCTCTACTATAAAGCTCTGGAACGCGCTGCCTTTTTGCATTAAAATGGCTGAAAGCAAATTCACTTTTAAAAGAAAAGTTCGTAACCACTATATAAGTCAGTCTAAATAACTCTCAATTAGTAGTCTAGTCATAGTAATTATTATTAGGTGGTATTTGTTAAAATATCTATTAGTTTATTTTATTTATATATGTGTATTAGTATCACTAAAAGTATATATAAATTCTCGTAATCAAGAAGTTAGTATTTTAGACATTACTTTTGTACCCTATCACTATGTTTTTCTATTTAACCCAAAGGTTGACTGGTAGAGAATGCCTTGTGGCATTAAGTCCGCCTATGTACCACTATTGTACATGAAGTTTAAATAAATAAATAAATAAAAACTAGATGAGGTCAGTGTTTTCTATCTGACTACTCTGACAAGAAAATCCAAAACAACCCCAGAGCTCAGTCTCTTATAAACCCCAGACATAATCTTGGTTTGATTATGTGAAGACCATGTAGATTGGTGTCTAAAATGGTCTTTCGATGAAAGAACCACACAGATTGAGTGGACCTGACCAGTGAGTGTACCCATTTGTCAGTAATCGCACAGCTCAACTCAGAATTTAAGGAGCTCAACGATTCGGCGAACAATACCAAAGAAAGGACATTTGGGTAGGCCGCATAAAGTACTCAAACTGCCAGGCCATCATTAAAGTTCTGAGAGAAAAAAAAAAAACAATGACCCAATGAACAATCTACTTTATCTCCCATTGGCTTATATCTTGTTTGGGAGCCTGCCGTAAGACTCATGGATAGGTCCCCCCGAGGGATAATACTGACCCTTGATCAATATTGAACCTTTTGCTCGTGGTATTATCGTACTGTGTATGATTTTATGTACGGAAATTTGCTGTGTTCTATTTCATTTTATACGTTTGAGAAATTATTATTGTTGTGATTTGACTTAGCGGACAATTTAAGTTAATAGTCAATTTTCATTGGCGTAGTTCTTTCTTTTATGATAAGATCCATGGATCGTAGATAGTGCTAAACTTAACCATAAACCAATTACAGGCACTTTTGAAGTGTCCAGAGTCGTTCAGTTAGAAAGATGAAGCTAGTTGCCCATTCCAAAGCGTAGTAGTTTCCTATGAAGAAGAACAGGCAAGAAACACCACGGACACTCTTCTAAAACAAAATCTTGGTTATATTATTTATGTTGAAATTATAAATGTGAGAACAATGTAGAAAGACGGTCCACGTGAAAATGACGCATGGATCAGCACTATTCAGCTCAACTCTTTTGAAGGAAAGCAAAGAAAGAAAGAAAATAAATTTATTTGACGCAGTTTAAGGCACAATACTGACCGACCAACCAACCAACCAACCAACCAACCAACCAACCAACCAACCAAACCAAACCAACCAACACACGCCACCACAAGCGAGAAGTGTTTAACTAAAACGAGTCCTCGAAAATATTGTTGTCTGCTTATAGCAAGGCAATACTTGATCAGTTTCACCTGATCACTTCTTGAAGTAAATCCTAAGGAGACTGATTCGTAAATTTTCACGAATCCGATCAAGCAAAACTGACGCAGATTCACCTGTTCAGTTTTGAATGGTCGATCCATTTATGGCTACCAACAAACAAAACCCGTTCTAGAAAATCAAGCGATGTCACCAGAACGCAAGGGTTTCCTAGCTAACTGATTCGAATGCCCGATCGTTTTGATCGAAGATCAAAAACCGCCCTTATGTACAAGAGCATACTTTGCATGGCTCCGAATTTTTTTAATAAGCTACCAAATGACATAAAAGATTTAAACTTGACTCAATTTAAACGCAAACTAAATAGTTTTTTATAGACAAATTCTACTATACCATTGATGAATTTCTTGTTGACAACATTTCTTGTGACTAATCCTGTATTTATGATTTATAATGTAATATTCCTATCTAAACATTTATTAGAATTGTATTGAATTTGTTAGAATTGTATCGTTTATAATGTCTTATGTAATTTCTAATATTGATAAATTAATATCTGTAAGACATGTTATATCACCAAAAATCTCACTAATAAATACTTTGACTTTGATCATTTAACAAATAAATCCTCAATTAAATTCCAGAAAAAACGACGAGAGCTCATACGAGAAGATGCTGAAACTCCGGCGGGATCTAGCGCGAGCACTCACCCTACTGGAGCTAGTCGCGCGGCGAGAGAGCGCCAAGCGAGAGCTCGTGAGGCTCACGGCACTCATCTCAGAGCGACGGTACGCCGCCGGGGACTTCGCGAACCAGCTGCTACCAGACCCACCGCCCAGGTATGAGAAAGATAGAAAAAAACCGGCCAAGTGCGTGTCGGACCACGCACAATGAAGGGTTCCGTACTTGGAAAGAATTTATCCCAAGAACACACTTAACATTGTAGTTGGTAAACATAATCTCCCATACATTCCAACTGCAAATGTAAGTTTGTACGCTGAATATCGAGAGATATACCATGTTATTTTAAGACCATAGACTTTTATAGATTTTCCTGTAATCTATAAGTGTAGAACTATTTTCTACTACTTTTTTACAAAATTTTAGGTTCAGTAGTTTCGAAGATAAGGGCGGGGAATGGCCAATTTTCGTCTATTTTCACTTATAACTTTAAAAAGATTTATTTTAAAATTATTAAAAAAATATATATATTGAAATCCTCACAGTAAGCCCTTTCATTTGATATGTAACACGGTACAGTTTGCTAAAGTTTTATTTTTTTTATTTTCTTGTTTGTCCCTCAAAACTGACTCCAATATTCTAAATTCATTTATTTTCGGTTCACGTCCGTGTTTGGGTCACTCAAATTGAAATGTATACCAAATTTCAACTTAATCGGTCCATTACATACGGAGCAAATTGGCTGTGACAGACGGACAGACAGACAGACAGAAAGACAGACACACGAGTGATCCTATAAGGGTTCCGTTTTTTCCTTTTGAGGTACGGAACCCAAAAAACTGGGTGTGGCTGTCTTGGACAGGGCCGTGTATTTTTTTGATAAATACGTGTACGCACGGCTACAAATCAAGCTACACCTTTCCAGTATAAGCTGACCTCTCATTGTACCGAGATCCTATACAATGCGAGATCAGCCTAAACTGGATTTGTATAGCTTGATTTGTAGCCGTGTGTACGTAACGGGTAATATTTTCGCCCAGGGCCTCAAGTCTGCTATACAAGTTAATGGTCTATCATTGATTTCATAATTGTTGATTTTGAAAAGTTTGGTAATCTACTAATATAATGGCGTCATTATGACTTTCCAATGGTCAGCCACTGACACTCCATTGAAAGAATTGGTAATCTCGTACATAATGACAAATGAAACTTCCTACTAAACTTCCAACTTCCTACTACTTCAGATTGCTTATAACACTAATAAATAATATGTAAAAATATATATAAATGAAATCTGGCATGAATAAATTTTCAAAATGCCATTGTAATACAATTCTATTACGAGACCATTGAATGATCAACCATTATGAATTTAGCAGATTACGAACTTTTAGCAAAATAACAATGGGATCGTGTTGGAGTGACGAATTTATAAAAATAGCAGACTTGGGCCCCAGATGTACTGGCGTTGATACGCACAGACGCCTTTATTCTTCTACGTTCCTGGCACCGCTTCACTCTGTTAAATGGTTTTTTATGGGTATCACTGGATTACTCTTGAGAAGCCCTTTCCAACCGTGAACAATCTCTATATTTTGATTTGGATTTTGTCCTTATAGGGGTATGAGGAACAGCGTGTAAAGTTCACTCATTCTCCATAGAAAAGGGAGGATCCTCCGACCAGACGGGTGTTGTGTCTGGTGGGCAACTGCCCGACGGTTGATGCCGGGATGTTGTATATATGCTAGTCGCGCGGTCAACTCTGATTGCGCGATGCAGGCTTTGTGACGTCAGGTCTTTGATGCGTAGTTCACATGTGGCATTGCAGATGCCTCCACACTTATACCGCCCACCAGACACAACACCCGTCTGGTCGGAGGATCCTCCCTTTTCAATAGAGTATAAGTGAACTTTACACCCTGTACCACATACCTCTATACAAGCAACGAAAAAAAATTAAGACTAACAGTTACGAGAACAAGATCACAACGACAAGTTAACTAAAATCTAAATGATATGTGTTCTCGTTCCAGGCCAGCCTACACGGCGGCTCCGCTGACGTCATCGTTCCGACGCGAGGCGTACGTGCCACACTACCCGCCGCGACCGCCGCCCACGCCCGTCGACCAGCCGAGACAGGTACCCACATTACTACAATATGCAGATACAGTATAATAGTATAAATAACCGGCACGAGTCGTGAGCACAGATGGGCAGTAGTGGGGGCAAACACGCGCATGTACGGTCAGCTGCAGAGAAATCTCACCCCCTAGCAACGTATTTATTCATTGCTAGGGGGTGAGATTTATCTGCAGCGGATTGTACACTTTCGGCTAAATAAAAATGACACGCGAGAGTTCAATAGACGACGAGTATTGACTGACGAACCAATCGCATGCAGCTCGGCACCCCCCGGCTTCTTCATTCCGCCAAAGAGACCTAAAAATTTACTACTACGCAGGTGTCAGTTTGTGCTCACGACTCTTTCCGGTTAAAAGTGTTAGGATAATGTCTTCGTACTGAGTGTTAGGAGTGAATACGCTGCGCAAACGTGGCGCTAACGCCTGATGTGAACGCATCCATACCACATGAGTTAATAATCAAAATGAAAACGAGCTTCATACAAGTGTTTCTTCATCTTTATGTACAGGGTGAAAAAAAGTGCAACACATACGCGGTGAAAATGTATGGGACAGCAAGTTCTTTTTAATTACCGACGTAAAGTAAAAACTTTACTGCGGTTCTATATTTTGATTTGGATTTTGTCTGATCAGATCAGTTGTCAGATTGATCGGTTCAGAATCATAGTTTTTTTTTTTTGTAAACGTTGCCCCACACTAGGATTTCTCCTGTATCGTGGGTGCGTTTACAAACATTTAAACTCACATACACAAACAGCCAGATCCGGAACAACTACTTGTAGATCATGCAAATATTTGTTCCGTGCGGGAATCGAACCCGCGACACGCAGCGCAGCAGTCAATCGCTTAACCACTGCGCCAACCGTGTCGTCGATTGAATCCATTGTAACAGGCTTTTCGCCAATGTCGCTGCCAACCTGTATACAAATAAATAAGTAAAATTGTCTGTTTTTAATCTCAAAATAACAGATTTTTACTAAATTCATATGAAAGTATATATAAACTTTTTTTTTTCTGTTTGTTTGTTCCAACTAATCTCAGCGGGACCGATTTTGACGATTTTCATTTTCATAGATAGCTGATGTTCTAAGTAGTAATTTAGGCTACTTTTGACAAGTTGTTGTGGCGGAGAAAGTTCCTAACAAACAAAAAAAAATTGCTTGTAAGTAAAAAAATTACGTACAGTCAAACGCACGTACATGGTTGAACAATTCCACTGTGAAAGCTCCTTTATTTCGTAGCATTAAGGTCGGTTTTCACTTTTCAAGTGGAAACAACTACTGACTACTGAGGTTTGAATTTGTAACACGTTTGTATGAAGCTTGGTCTTTGTTCGATAATTACTCATGTCCACTCGGTTTTTGAAAGCTTGATCAAATCTTGATTAGTACTACTCGTTGTTTGTTTGCATCATAATATATGTTGAAATGGCTTTGACCACAGATTATATAGAAAAAGACTTTCAAAAAAAGTTGAAGGTATTTTAGACCAGGAGGACTTTCTCACTGTACAAGTGAGAAGAGGGAATAAAAATCATCTAAAAATCCAGACAGGAAAAAACTAACGATACTTTACAGAGGCAACCCAACTATTGAGGCAACTTTTATGTTTGTTTGTCTCAAACTATGCCAAGTTAAAATTATGATAAGATTAAATAGCTCTATGTATACAATGGCCCTCGTTTTATAGACGCTTAGCTGCAGTTTTCCATTGATCAATTGATAATAAACTAAATCGCAACTAAAATAGAGTTGAAAATTGCGTGCCTGAGATTTTCAATTTATTAATGTAAAATTGCTTGAACATTTAACTGTTTTGTCTGCATTGAATCTTAAGAAAATCATGGCCCATTATGTATAAGAGCTTTCAAATTCGCCAACCACACCACATACAAGTGTTAAAATATAAAACAAACACTTTAAAAATAAGCGAGTAAGATATCATGATAGTCTGTTGCATTACAGCGAGAAAAACGTCCGTACAAGAGACGGAAACACAGGCATCCCGTCGTCGGCTCCGTGCAGGGGCTGCGAGGTACGTATCTCTTTATACGCGGTTTTACACGAGTGTGTATAAAGTTAAGTCCAGTAACACATCTACGGCAGAACACTCAGTCTTATTAATTTCAAAAAGGCACATATTGGCACTTTTGAACGTCGTTTACACGGAAATAAAATTGATTCTAGTTGCCCCTTCCAAAAGGTAGTTTCGTATGGAAAAGAATGGGCAAGAAACTCTACCGTTACTCTTTTAAACTGTGTTACATCACACCTAGCCATAATGTGAACTCGCATTATGGCCAGGTGGAGACGTAAAATTGTGTACTCACCACGGGCAGTAAAAAAGAAAGCCCTCGATCGTATATTTAAAACCCTCGCCAGCGGCTCGGGTCACAAATACCTGCGATTTCGGGCATTTTTTCTTTTACAGCCCTTGGTAAGTAATTTACTATTACAATACTTTGTATACATCAATAATATCATTACATGTGAGGACGATGTACCTAGAATAGAATTACTATACCACCAACAGGTAAAAACAATTAAAAATGAAGCAATGACAGATAATTATGTGTTAGATACATGGTGCTCACATATTTATAAATATTGTTAGAGTAGATGATTATACTTAAAAAATTACAAATTAAAAGTCAGTGTGCGAGTTAAACTTATCACAGAGTGTAAAATTAATGTCATAAAAATAATATATTTTAAAACTCGTAAGCACGCCGATCTTCCTTCGCGTACTTTTCCATAGATGTGTCGCTGAACTGACTAGCCACGGCGCGTTATATCATGACACGCGGCCAGCTCGATCTACGCGTCGTGAGAGAGTGTCACTCTAGGCCGTATTCGAGCTTAATTATAATCCTTGAATTTAAAAAAAAAATATTTTTGAACAAATCATTTGCTTATAAATACTAGTGAATTCTTGAAAAGTGACTTTTACCTTCTATCACATTCGAATTTATTTGGGGTTAGGACAGCACGTCTTATTCTTTCAGTGTCAATTACTTTGTCATTAAAAGTTATAACTTTTTTATTTATTACATTAATATACTAGTTGCGGAGTGTTTACAATTTTTACACATTTAAAAAAAGTCTGATTATCCAGGGTCATTGGTAACTAAAAATAATAACAACCTTTCAGGAATATATTACTGACATCATAAACAACTACTTTTGTTTTATGACTTTTAATAATTCATTAGATTTTAATTTATCAGATTTTCATACAAAAATGAAAATATTTTCAACGCACTAGCTCGTAAAGTGGCTCTTGTTAACCGCTTTTAGGTTCATAATGCAGTGCTTTTTACTTTATATTACCACACTAGTGCGGTAATGTGAACCACAGGTAACTATTTACTAGTGCGCTTTTTAAATCTCATCAAAGAGACTTCATGCCTTTTTATGCCTACTGTGTACTTAAATAAATAAAATATGATAAATTAACATAATATTTCATCAAATTATACATTTTTCACTACATATTAACCTTAATTTGCGTATTCAAATCGTTATTTTGTGTTTCTTATAAAGGCTGTTTAGCGGTTTTGCCAGTGCCTTTATTTATACCAGCGCGCGCATGGCTAGCGGGGCGCGCAAAAGAAAAAAATACAAAACCAGCGCACCATTTTCCATAAATATTTGTTAACGTTTTCGTTGTGTTTACTATCAAAAATACGAAATCTAAAGTATTGTCACCAACCGACGTTGAACAGTTTTTAAAAAAACGTCCAGATAGTCAGTACCTGGCAACAAAAGTCAGTTGAACTTTATGGGGTTTATTCATAAACGTTGCTTAAAGTTAAGTGACGTTCAAACGTCAAAAATGTATGGTTAAACAGTCGCTAATCATTACTTAACTTTAAGCAGCGTTTATAAATAAACCCCTATAAATCTAAATGTATCATCTCTACTCTATAATTACGTTATTGTAGCATAAGTTTTTACCACAACTCTGTTTTTTCCTCGCAAGTGTGTTGAAAAACCTCGTATGCAACGCGTGTGAATTGATCATTACACACTCGGCTCCCTTATCGCGCTCGTGTGCGACTCGAGCGAATAATACTCGTACCGTCTCGAGTGTAATGACCAACATTGCACACTTGTATCATAATGTACTGTTAAATTCAACGCTCTAAATGTTACGAACTCTATGGGTAGCAAAACAAACTGTCGTATCTAGTGCAAAACGCAGGGACGACAGTGCATGGGAGGCGTGGGTAGGTACAGCAAAATACAGAATTGAAATGTGTTAGATAGAACAACGAAATATTGAAAGTTTGTTTTTGGTAAAAAAGTCATAGAAGAAAAGTTATTGTTTAAGATGTTAGAAATAAAGTCCTGCAAGGTTGTATGACCCCTTTCTCTTTAATCCAATATAATATTAAAGAAATAGTTTGTGTTTCCCGTATCAATCTCTTGTACTGGATACTGAATTCCATCCACTTTGTTGTTATAAATCCCCTAGGGCTGAGCGATAGAAAGGGATAGATAAAAATATATGACAAATGACTTATCTGAGCGGATTAGTCTGACTAAACTGTGGGTGATACTAAATGGGAAAATATTGGTGTAGTATCAGTAAGTGCATAAAAAGTCGATAGCGTGGCGAAGCGAAACAGAAATAATGCCTTGTGGCATTAAGTCCACCTATGTACCACTATTGTACATGAAGTTTAAATAAATAAATATAATTTAAAAAAAATAAGATTTAAGAAAAATATATATATCTCGCGTGCAACATCGTACATGTAATAGAAGTGAAACTTCTTACAAAATAAAGAATAAGAGAAATTTAGTGTGAGAGACAGAGAGAGTTATATCTTCTCTCACATAATGAATTGTGCTTAAACGTGACGCCTTGAAATTACACTCTCAATTCCAACTATCGAATCACCGCCTAAGAAGTTTCACATAATTTTTATTTTAGAAATTATAAGGGTACATTAAAAAAAAAAAAAAACAAAAAAAAATACCTCTCTTTCGTCACGCTTCGCGACTTTTTCGTTGTCTATGAAGTTAATACCCTGTATGTGACCAAAATTTGCACCACATCGTGCAACTCTCGTTGCCGATATGCGACTTGCTCGTTCTCTGTATTAGAAGAAACGTCTACCATTCAATAGAAAAACGAACGAATATTCTTTGAGCCCTATAAAGTATCACCTGACACAAATCCCTCAACATAAACCATTCCCACACTCCACAGACTCGGGCGTGTACACTTCTTCGGAGGAAGAGGCAAGCGGCCGGGCCGAGGCCGCCACGCCGCCTGACGACGGACCCTTCGCCTTCCGACGCAAGCCCGGATGTTATTATGAAATGGTGAGCGGTTTTATTCATGCAATCTCTTTAAAAGAAAGAAAGAAAATAAATTTTCGTCACACCTGGCCATAATGTGAGTTTTACCGCACGCTACGCGTACAGTAAAACTCGCATTGTGGCCAGGTGAAGACGTAAAATTGTGTACTCACCACGGGCAGTAAAAAAGAAAGCCCTCTATCGCATATTTACAACCCTCGCCTGCGTCTTGGGTCACAAATACCTGCGATTTCAGGCTTTCTTTCTTTTACAGCCCTTGGTAAGTAATGTACTATTATTTGACGCAGTTTAAGGCACACAATACTGACACAACACAAAAAATGTAAAAAAAAAACTTAAAATAACAATGTATGCCTCGCGGCGTGTGTGTGTGCGTTAGAAGCACAGATTAATACAGATGGGACACTCCGCAGTTTAGGCCCAACTCACTGGGCCAATTCAGTAGGGCTGCCGCGCACCGCCGGTATAAGAGTTACGCGATAGAGAGGCAACTTTTAGGTAAATATACCTGTAATATTGGAGCAGACAGCAAAAAGATAAAGACAGATAAAAAAAAAAAAAAACATGTTTTGTCCCTTACGTTAATTGATACTTCTGGTATCGAATCATACTTTTAAAATCAACATACACCCAGACAATGAGCTGAAAATTGCAAAAATGTACTATTTATTATCTGATTGACGGACTAACTAAACAGTTATTCTTTTTTTTTTTTTACCCATGACACATCCCTATTCTCGTACACCTTAGTTCCGAGAGCAATATTTATGTTTGCCCTGTGTGTAATGTAGTAATTATTATGTTTTAGCCTACGTCAACCCTGTACGGCGATCCCCTGGACCCGGACGATCCCTCTAAGGATGGAATGTTTGAGCACGAGGTTGATGAGAGGTATAGGTAAGTGTACAGAACCTTTTTATTACTTTTTTTTATAAACTCTTAGCATTGATTTTAAGGCATTTCAGGCGCTTTGTGGTGTCAAGGAATCGGTCAGTTAGTCAGAAAGTTGAAAAGCACCTTCATATTTAATCTATTAATCTATCTATATAAGGTATATCTATTCATACACGAAATATTTTACGAGGACCATCTATAGGTCGTAAAAAAGCCATAGCACCGAATTAAAAAAAAAAATCTGATTGTTTTATATTTTTTCATAATTATTATAATTTTAAAATTGCTTGAGACATTTTGCAAAGGAGTTGCATTTTCCAAAATTTTACTTATTCTATGAATGACCCGCCCGGACATGGTGATGGTGGCGGCACGAGCGCGGTGAATTTTGATATTAATCATCATATCAAGTAATTTTAATTTTTTTTTTTTTTTAGTAATATACTCAAAATAAAATAAAAATCGTTTCCATGGCTTCTTTACCACCTATAAGTGTATCTCTTAAAATATTTCGTGTTTGAATAGATACACCCTATATAAAGGATGGATTTTTGAGATGGGGCAGAAAGGGCGGGTAAATAAACCGTTGTAGCTACAGGGAAACAGTCTTCTTTATTTTTTTGAGAAATTTGGACTCATAAAATTCGATTTAAATAAAAACGGCCACATTCTTCTAGATAGTATTTTGTTGCTTCGTGTCTCAATATGAAACTTTATAAAAGGTATTAGAAAATTCTAGACACACTTACCGAGGTAGCTGACTGAGCCGTTTTTCATAATTCCTTCTCAGTCACGAGATAATATGTTTTTTAAGGAGTCGCGTTAGTGGACCGATGACAGCGCTCTTAACTAGTCGTTGGAGTGCCATCTACAACGCCACATGCAAACTACGCATGAAAGACCTGACGTCACAAATCCTGCATCGCGCAATCAGAGTTTACCGCGCGACTGGCATCAACCGTCGGCCAGGTGCCCACCAGACACGACCCCCATCTGGTCGGAAAATCCTCCCTTTTCTATGGAGGATGCGTGAACTTTACACCTAGTTCTTCACACCTCCATAAGCTCAATAATAAATAAATATCATCAGCTTCATAGCAATGTCTACATAATGACTAAAACAGCACATCTTTACAAGACGGCCGATGGATCATGACCGGTCCTGTGGCGGCATCTACAACGCCACATGCGAACTACGCATCAAAGACCTGACGTCACAAATCCTGCATCGCGCAATTAGAGTTTACGGCGCGACTAGCATTTATATACAACATCCCGACATCAACCGTTATGCAGTTGCCCACCTGACACGACACCCGTCTAGTCGGAGGATCCTCCCTTTTCCATGGTTTCTCGGACCTCTATACCATAATAAATAAATAAATTGCTCTATTATCCACAGGTACACGCTAACCTCGCTCCGAGGCGGCGGCGGGCGTTGTGTGGGCTTCGCGCGACGCCGCATGTGTCGCGGCGGGCGCGTGGCGCTGGACCGCACGCGCACGCGTCTGCACGAGCTGTTCACCAGCCTGCCCTTCAGCTTCCCCGCCTCCGAGCACTACCGCAGGCAGAAGGACGAGGAGGTAGATACATACATAGACAGATATACAGGATAACTTTTAACTAGTGCGCAAATTTTTTTTGGTGATTCAGTGTCAGTAATAGAACACAATATTTCCATTATTTGTTAAATTTATTTTTGGTCCACTTGAAATCAGCAAAATATGGATACAATTAACACTTGAAACGGGATATATTTTTTTTTCCTTTTTTATGTGTTCGTAATAATATCAATGGACGAGCGCACAGCTGATGGGTACCTACTACTGCGTTCCGCTTCACTGACCGCGCCGCCGGCGCATTGCGCGACGAGTATCCATTATACCAGTTTCAAAATAAACATCTTTCGTACTAAGACATATAAAAAAAAGGAAAAGGTGTATAATATTTATTTATTTAAACTTCATGTACAATAGTGGTACATAGGCGGACTTAATGCCACAAGGCATTCTCTACCAGTCATCCTTTGGGTTAAATATCCGCCGCAAGGTTGCCTGCTTGTCGGTCTTCTACAGATTGTACTTCGGAGAGTGTGCCCATGAACTCCACGACCTCATTCCACCGGCCCCCTTCTACCATCGGACATCTAGACGCACTGCAAGTTACCACCCCTACCTAGTTGATATTCCACCAACTCGTACTAAGCGTTTTCAAACGTCTTTTATAATGCGCGCAGCAAAGGAGTGGAACTCTCTGCCTGCGTCTGTGTTTCCGAACGCATACAACCCTAATCTATTCAAAGTGAGAGTGAACAGGCTTCTTCTGGGTAAGCTCACTCCATCGTAGACTTTGTCTCTGTCATCCAGACCTAGACTAAAGTCAAGAGCAAACTCAAAGTAGAATAAAAAAAAAAAAACAAAAAAAACTGTGATAAGGGTTAAAAAATTATGTCTAAAATACTAACTTCCTGATTACGAGAATTTATACACTTTTATTGATACTAATACACATATACAAATAAAACACGTTTAAGTTTAATTTGTCAAAATTTGCGCACTGATTACAAATTTTTTTTCTGTATAGGATACTCTTTATTATGTGCTTCATAAAAATTTCAGATATAAATGTAGAAATGTTACATAGGGTGACACAATGAGCGGTCTTATCGCTAAAAGCGATCTTTTACAGACAACCTTTAGATAGATTAAAAGTAGAAGGAGAGACAATACTGCAGGTAGTCAGTGGTGTACCATTTACATATACAACTAGCTGACCCGACAGACTTCGTTCTGTCAAAAGCTATAGTATTAACTCCACTACTCTACCCTACCCTACCCTACCTACCCTACCTACCCTACCTACCTACCTACCTACCTACCTACCTACCTACCTACCTACCTACCCTACCCTACCTACCTACCTACCTACCTACCTACCTACTTACCTACCTACCTACCTACCTACCTACCTACCTACCTACCTACCCTACCTACCTACCTACCTACCTACCTACCTACCTACCTACCTACCTACCTAACTACCTACCCTATCCTACCCTATCCTACCCTATCCTACCCTACCTACGTACCCTACGCTACCCTACCTACCTACCCTACCCTACCCTACCCTACCCTACCCTACCCTACCCTACCCTACCTACCTACCTACCTACCTACCTACCCTACCCTACCCTACCCTACCCTACCTACCCTACCCTACCCTACCTACCTACCTACCTACCTACCCTACCCTATCTACCTACCCTACCCTACTCTACTCTACCCTACCCTAATTTTTCGTAAAAACCATTAAAAAAAAAAAAAAGTTCCTATAAACCTCACGGAGCCCGAGACCTTTCCAACGAATGCAAAACCGTGGAAATCGGTTCGTGCGTTCTGGAGTTATAGCGTCAGGAAGGAAAACCCGACTTATTTTTATATAGTAAATAAATATATATACATACATAAAGTATATAGGGCTAAGTCTCACTTCATTGTACTATTTCGTTTTTGTGCACTACAACTGAGACTAATGACTTAAGGCGGGGTTCTTCAAGTTAATCTCTAGGAAATGTAATTTTAATGCCATTTTATTTAGAAACGGTAATGAAACGTGAAAAAAATATATGTTGCTTTTGACCTTTCTGTAGATACGTCGGGTACTCGTTACATAATTGGACAAAGTTCGGTATATAGAAAAAAATCCAAACATACCCTTATTTTGTAGATTAAAACCATTTTATTTCAATATTATACTACTTTATTTATTGAAAATCACATCAAAATAAACTTCAATGATGATGTTATGTCCGTCGAGTTTAACATTGTTAATATCGTAAAACATATAAATTTTCAACCCAAAATTAACGAAGTTCACGGCACAATTTACTCGCGCCCCGCTGCCACCTCAAGAACAAAAAATGCACGCTTGAAGAACCTCGCCTTAACTTGCTTTCATAACCAATAATGAGTTAATATCTTTCTTGTTCGAAGTTTAAAATATGGACAGTGGATGCGCGAAAAAGCTTTAGAAACAATAAAATCAACTTGTTATACGATGAAATGGGACGTTGAAAGACCGCGTGGAGGCACAGAGTAAAATCGGTCTTTCATAAGGGTTACAGGGGTGCACGGTACCTTTATTTCCTCGTCGGCAGCTCCTCAGCACGATTCACAGCGGTTTCAGCCACAAAAACACCAAGTTTCACAAGTTTTCTAGGTTTTCTAGGGAGCACAATGTTCTCGACACGGAAGTTTATAGCCAACGACTGAAATCTAGTGAATGTCTAATGACGGCTCACTTCTGCCGTACGTTCGCCATCTCGCTTCCACGAGTACGATAGGTTCCGTGCAAGGAAGGGATGGGAGATAGGGATGTATTACCAACCAAATAGCAATGTTGCCAAATAATGAAGTTTTTAATCTGCGATTTAAAATTAGCGCAACCAGATAGGCTGTTAATACCCGACGAATTATAATATCGCAATTTAATTCTAAAACATATAATAACCAAACTTTCTCTCAATTCCAGGTGGAACTCGAAACCAAGGCTCATAGAACGCCAAAAGAAATGTCGAGAGACTACCACACAAGCGGCAAATACCCATGGCGACACGCGTTCAGAAAACACCTCTCTCGAAACCCCGATCTCTGGACAACCACCGAAGAACTCAAGCCATCCGACATCAAACAGGAACCAACCGACAAATCTGACAGATCAGACGTCCTACCCAACCTTACTGACAGATCGGATTTACCAGACGTTATTCAAGACAGTGTTAAAAGTGATATTAGATTAAGTGCGAGGACTTTAGACGGAGTAGTGAGAGATAATTTGGAGAGGGTCATGAGGAAACGGTCTTGGAGCGGCTGTTCTGATAGCAGTTACGATTCTGATGAGAGTTTGCAGCCTGTAGAGAAAGAGTTTGAACAGTTTATCGATGAGGTTAATAAAAAATGGTGAGTGTTTTTTCAAGAAGAAGAATTTTTAAACTTAAGAGTCTATACTACCTCAGCGCCACCTCACTCTGTTTCTCGATCGCACACTATTGCTACCGGTCACGCGAGCAAGCGAGACAGGGCAGCAGGGAAAAGGCTCCCAAGTCGCTAATAGTTTAGATAATTTCTTTTTACGGTAAAAATAATGGTCATTAAAAAAAAGTAAATAACATAAGACCTGCTTTATAGTTAGTTCAGTTAATATGCAAAGTTTCATTATCTAATTTAAAGTATTTTTTGAATACCAGCGGTTTATTGTTCGGTTTGGAGGTAACTTTGGATTTTTTTTCTATCGAGAAAATTTTATAGAATCGTGTTTTCGGCTAACATAGTACTTAACATTAATCCTCAACTTTACCATATATTTATTTCAAAATTAATGCTGCAGTATTCTTGACATAACGGAGGATCATGCTAAGCCATTTGAGGTAGTATAGGCCCTTAAGTGGCAATGGGCGGGGAACATTGCTCGCAGAACAGATGGCCGTTGGGGCCTAAAGGTTCTGGAGAGGCGACCGCGTACCGGAAGACGTAGCGTTGGAAGGCCTCCCACAAGGTGGACCGATGACCTTGTGAAAGCCGCAGGAATCCGCTGGATGCGGGAAGCACAGAATCGGTCGAAGTGGCGGTACTTGGGGGAGGCCTATGTCCAGCAGTGGACGTATTTCGGCTGAAATGATGATGATCGGATCGGCTTCTAGTCTAACCGCATGCAGCTGAATACCCATATTTTACACTAGCTTCTGCTCGCGACTTCGTCCGCGTGAAATTTCTTGTTCCCGACCCATAGCCCACCCGGGATATTATTTTATTTTCACTTAGCGTTTTTTCCGGCTTTTTTCATTTACTCTGCACCTAAGGGACATTGCGTGATGTTAAATACCTTCTTCAAGAATTGGGCTATCAAATCCAAAAAGAATTTTTCAAATCCGACTGGTAGTTCCAGAGATTACCCCCTACATACAAACAAATTTTACCTCTTTATAATGTTATTATAGTATAGATGGAGCGACTGCTTATCTGACCTCCACAATAGGCGTGGGCAAAGTGTAATTTTTGCGATTGGAACATTTGCATCTGGATCGCTGAAATCGATCATTCGGAACATTGGCTCAAAGGATATATCTAGAAGCGGCGGCCAAAAGTATTTAAGTCAAATTTGACTTAAGTGCTTATGGCTTCCGAGTTTAGATATATTACTGAATGTTACGTATAGACTTACGCATCAAAGTGAAACGATAACTTGTAAGTCCAAACATTCATGTGCTAAAAGCGACCTTATAGCATTGGATAAGTAAGCGCCTTAGTGCTAATTTTTACGTCTGATACATATCTCATTTGGTATCTCTTTCTGACTTGTATAGGTTGTCATAATGTCACCCGCTCACTCGCGACTCGCGAGTCACTAGTAAAGTAACTCTAGTGTGTCTCAGTCTCCCTCTCCCGTTCACTGCTCAGTCGCCTGGCAAGCGACACGTCGCACGGAAAGAGCACAGAGCAAATTAATGTTTCAGATCCAAATGATGCGTTTCAAACATTGTTACTGAACCAATCTTTTGAATTATTTCAATGATCCGGATCAGTGAGTCGCTTCCGTAAAGAGTTACACACGCCTACTGCACAACCCAGTGACTGGATAATACGATATCCCTTTGTTAGACTGGTTGTCAGACTTGAGCTTCTGACTAGCCGTAACTACAGTCAAAGATCTACGAACGACAGCCGGGACCAACAGCTTAACGTGCTTCCCGAGGTAATGGACGTTCACCCATCCAAAAACCGACTTATGCTTCATCATCATCATCCGCAGACTTCATCCACTGCTGAGCATAGGACTCTCTTTTCTTGTGCCAATCCCCATGCTCCTGTGCTAGCGTCATCCAGGTTCCACCCGCGATGGCAACAATGTCGTCCACCCATCTCGCCGTTGGACGACCGACACTTCGTCTTCCAGTCCATGGACGCCATTCGGTCACTGCTTTACTCCACTTTGTAATCACTCTGCCTTGCCAGGTGTCCAACTCCATTTGAGTTCCATAACTCGTTTTCCAATATCGAAAACCTTCGTACGTCTGCGAATCTCGTCTCGTCGTGCAACTTATAACTGGCTAAATGTGGGTGTATCTACTATACACCTTAGTCTACAGGGATAGCAGACGTGCCACATGCGAACTACGCATGCAAGACATGACGTCATAAATCCTGCATCGCGCAATCAGAGTTTACCGCGCGACTAGCATATACAACATCCTGACATCAACCGTCGGGCTGTTGCCCACCAGACACAACACCCATCTGGGCCTCAAATCTGCTATTACAATAGTGTCAGAATGGTCTATCATGGATTTCATAATTGTTGATTTTGACAAGGTAATCTACTAATATAATGGCGTCATTATGACTTTTCCAAAGGTCAGCCACTGACACTCCATTGAAAGAATTGGTAATCTCGTACATAATGACAAATGAATCTTCCTACTAAACTTCCAACTTCCTACTACTTCAGATTGCTTATAACACTAATAAATAATATGTAAAAAAATATATAAATGAAATCTGGCATGAATAAATGTTCAAAATGCCATTGTAATACAATTCTATTACGAGACCATTGACCGACCAATGATCGACCATTATGAATTTGGCAGATTACGAACTTTTAGCAAAATGACAATGGGATCGTGTTGGAGTGACGAATTTATAAAAATAGCAGACTTAGGCCCCTGGTCGGAGGATCCTCCCTTTTCTATGAAGGATGAGTGAACTTTACACCCTCCCCACCATGTTCTTCATACCTCTATACTATAAGCAGACCGAAAGACACTTTCTCCCCTACCTTTGCAATTATGGCGGTATCAACAACGCCACATGCGAACTACGCATCAAAGATCTGACGTCACAAACCCTGTATCGTGCTATCAGTTAACCGCGCGACTAGCATATATACAACATCCCGACATCAACCGTTGGGCAGTTGCCCACCAGACACAATACCCGTCTGGTCGGAGGATCCTCCCTTTACTATAGAGTGTGAGTGAACTTTACACCCTGTTCCTCATACCTCTAAACAATATTTTAAATATTACCCATATAATAACAGCAAAATTTTTCATTACAGGTTACACTTCCGACCAAAAACACCGCCACCGTCGCCCCCTCACGTAGACACACACGAAGATCAGTTCCCTGTCGCTCTCGACACACCGATCTCTGTAGAGCTGAGAGCGGCCGAGACACCGCTCTCGGACACTCTAGACACCTTCACTACCTCAGAATTTACTCTAGGAGAGTTGTATCCGGATCTGAACGCGGATGTCGATAACAGTGGCAACAGCCTGGATATTAGTGGCGATGACTTGCTGACTGAGAATTTTACGGGTGAGTTTCGAATGCTTTTTTTAGTTGAATACGTCAAAGTATTTATTAGTGCGATTTTTGTGATATAACAGCTCTTACAGATATTTTATAGATAAGTACTAAAAAATCTGAAAAAAAAAAAATATAAAAAAAATACATTATTTTATTTAGTTTTTTTTATTTATTAATTCTGGAAAAATTATGGCTTCTGCTCAGATCTCTCCCTAATGTCGAAAAATGTCGTATTTATCATCAAACTATCTCTCCGTTCCAGGTCTGACAGAAGCGCAAGTAGAAAGCATACTCTCAGAGACGGACCTCAAAGCATTAGCGGATGAAGACGACAAAAAGATCGCGATCACCGACGACATACTGGACGAGCTCGTCAACAACGTGGACGCTAAGGATTCTTTTTTATTGCACGGCCAGAGTTCGGACGGGCGTGCCGACTCTGGCCCGAGGAAAAGAAAGGTGGGAATAACTGTTTTGTATATTGTTTTCATCATCATTTCAGCCGAAAGACGTCCACTGCTGGACAAAGGCCTCCCCCAAGCACCGCCACTTCGACCGGTTCTGTGCTTCCCGCATCCAGCGATTCCTGCGGCTTTCACAAGGTCATCGGTCCACCTTGTGGGAGGCCTTCCAACGCTACGTCTTCCGGTACGCGATCGCCACTCCAGAACCTTTCGGCCCCAACGGCCATCTGGTTTGCGAGTAACGTGCCCTGTCCATTGCCACTTAAGTTTGGCAATTCTTCGAGCTATGTCGATTACCTTGGTTCTCCTGCGGATGTCTTCTTTTTATTTTTATATTTTAATATGGGTTTGCTCTTGAGTTTAGTCTAGGTCTGGGTGAATGAGACAAAGTCTACGATGGAGTGAGCTTACCCAGAAGAAGCCTGTTCACTCTCACTTTGGACAGATTAGGGTTGTATGCGTTCGGAAACACAGACGCAGGCAGAGAGTTCCTCTCCTTTGCTGTGCGCATTTTAAAAGACGTTTGAAAACGCATTGTGCGAGTTGGTGGAATATCAACTAGGTAGGGGTGGTAACTTGCAGTGCGTGTAGATGTCTGATCCGATCACGTAGGGAAACTCCACGCATAGCCCTCTCCATTCCCCTTTGGGTGACTTTTAGCCTTCTAATAAGGCCCATATTGTTTAGTCTTGCCCTCATCATCATCATCATTTCAGTCGAACGACGTCTACTGCTGAACCTCCCCCAATTAGGGGGGGGTTTGATGACTGTTTTTAGAAATAATAATAAAAAAATCAGTACCTACTTAAAAGAAAATGGAACCCTATTTCCGCCATTTTACACGGGCGGTAGGGAATACTCCCAAGAAACTCCACAGTTACTCTTTAAAAAATAATTGGGTTTTATAATATTTTCAAATAACAGTGTTAATAGGTATGGGAGGACAGTGACAGTCCTTGACATAATCTTTTCATTATTTGACATTATTTACCTACAAATCGAATTCCATTTCTTTATTAGTGGCTTTTGTGGACATGATATTTATTCAGATATGTTACTGTAGTTGTAATTGCAATCATGTCATTAATCTTTTATATACTTAGATTATTTTCTATTTTGTGAATGTGAGAACGTAGGCCTAGTAGAGTGTAGATTTGTTGGTACTTTTCTATTTTGTTAAGTACCTGGTAATTGTTGAAAGGCCTACACTGTCCTCCCATACCTATTAACACTGTTATTTGATAATATTGTAAAGCCAATTATTTTTAAAAGAGTAACCGTGGAGTTTCTTGCCGGCTCTTCTCCATAGGAAACGACTAATTGGAACCGTGCACCTAGCTTCTGACATTTCATAAGTGCCCATGTAGGTTTATGTGAAATAAAATATTTTGATTTTGATTTTGAGTGTAGTACCTTTCAACAAGTACCAGGTACTTAACAAAATAGAAAATTGTCAACAATAGGCCTACAACATTCTCACATTCACATTCTATCTTAAGATAACCCAGACTTGTCCGTAGATTGATGATGATGGGGCTCCCTTTTCCGCACTTAGACTCCCATTTGGTCCGTTGTGCGTGGGGATTCTGGCTAACAGAGCCAGCCTAGGTCCGTCCAAAAGCACAGAAGCTTCCTGGGAGCTACACAGGCTTCACGGAGCGACCTCACTGTTCCGAGGATTTCTTCGTGTTGTGGAGCCACGGCCTCGCATTCCAGGATGACATGGGCGGCTGATTCCTCGGCGTCAAGGCAGCCCCTGCAAAGGGGGCTGTCTGTGGCGCCTATGTTAAAAAGATGCTTGTTATGGAGATTATGGCCCGTAATTGTACCTATTATTATTCTAAGGCTACTTAGGCTGAGAAGTTTTTTCGTTAATCGCGGGTGTACCATTGGTAAAGCCAATTTTGACTGTCTACAGTCTGTTACCCGTGACTATCTGTTGTTATGGAGTTCGGGTCCGTAGATTGTAAAAGAAGCAATAACAAATCAATATTGAAACAAAAATTTTATTTTCCAGGCGGACGCGTTTGGTTCGACCGTCGTAAATATAACGAACGCGGATAAAGAACCGATATACGTAGATATGATCAAGATTGAACCGCCGCCGCCGCCAATCAAGATACTAACGCCCAAAGTTAAAGAAGAAAAGGTCACTGACACCACACCAGTACCCAGTACCAACATAATAGTAGAAGAAGTCAACGAAGTACCAACCATCAAGATAGAGAAGAAACGAAAAGAGGATACTATCGAAGAGGTTCAATTACCTCACGGGGTTCAACTGAAGACTGTGCAGACGAAGCATTCGCCGTTGAAGAAGCATATTATAACGTCAGCAGGTCATAGAAGGACGAGTGACGTCGCTATTGTGACGTCAGTTCCGGCGGATACGCATGTACAGACATCGCAGCCGCAGATTGTTACTGTTGCTGTGTCTGATAGTTTAAAGGTATGTGGGAATTTTACTTTAATTTTTTAGGGTTCTGTACTTCAAAGGGAAAAAACGGAAACCTTATAGGATCACTCGTCTGTCTGTCTGTCCGTCTGTCCGTTTGTCACAGCCGATTTGCTCCGAATCTACTGTACCGATTAAGAGCGGCCAACCCGTCATACTTTTCATACAAACGCTCGTACGTGATTATGGCGTTAGAACACATCTTTCAATGAATGAACTAATTGGTATCATGTTCACTATAAATCTAGGTTTCCATGGAAGCAAAAAATTAAAATTTGGAGAAACAAATTCAGTATAAGCCTCCAAAAATCTGCTTTTTGCACATATTTTACCTGAACTTTGGCCGTTCATAATGTACTCATAAATTGTAAAAATAAAGAAAACACCTCCATAGAAACATCGCACATGTAATGGAGATTCTAAATAACACACATTTATTTCATAAACTTTTAAGGCTTTCTCAAAAACACGTATTTCCAGGAACAAGTTTTATGAAATTCCCGCACACTATTTTTCGTTCACTGTTATTGCGTTCTCACTTGCCTGTTAGCATTAACATTGGGCTGGATGAAACAACAAGCTTTTCAATCATGCTCGCGTTGACGATAGACCGACCGGGAAGGGCCCTCTTAAGTTGAAATTTGATTCATATATTGTGGCGACATCTACAAAGCCACATGCGAACTACGCATGGCAGACCTGACGTCACGAATCCTGCATCGCGCAATCAAAGTTTACCGCGCGACTAGCATACATGATAAGTTTTTAACCAGTGCGCAATTTTTTTTTGGTGGGTCGTATCAGTAATAGAATACATTTTCATTCTTTTTTGTATACTTTTTTTAATAATAATTTTAAAAAAAATTGCCAATAATAACCTACTTAAATACCTACATCGGCGAATTGCGCGGGCACACAGCTGATAGGTACCTACAACTGCATTCCGCTTCACTGTACGCGCCGTCCCGCGGCGTGTATCCAATAAACTAGTTTCAAAATAAACATCTTTCGTTAGGGGGTCGTGCACGAAATCGACTGATTTTTATCAATTTTGTTCATTGTTTATGAGAAACGGAACAATAATTTAAACAAAATTATTTGTGATTTGAAAAGTCGTGTTCTTTGTTTTGCATGTGGCTGAAAGGGATTTGTCAAATAAATTAAGTATTCACGGTAAATCACTAATATTCACAACAAGTTTTCCGAAAAATGACGCGAGACTGACATTTGATCAGCATTCTACAAGAAACTACTTTTGATTTTGAATATTAAAAAATATCAACATCATTATATAGTCTACTTGCATGTGGCTGAACCACTTTTTTCAACTTCCATACAAAATATAGCAGAAAAATAATATTGAAAAAACCTTTTTTTTTTGTTTTAAACCCCGTCAGTAATATATTTTTTCCTGTTATTTAGCAAATCATATCAAGAAATTTAAAAATCACAAAGTAGTCTTCAGCTATCCTTGAAATATAATCAAAATTTTATTTAATATATACAATATCTTCATTAAGTAACTCAACGGCGAAATGAAACTATATTTTGGAGAGCACAAAAATGATGAAACTATTAACAGCTGCTGTGACTGACACGAATGGTTTAGCACCATGAAAACTGTACTTTTATAGTTCATCATCATCATTTTAGCCGAAAGACGTCCACTGCTGGACATAGGCCTCCCCCAATGGGGGGGGGGGGGGGGGTTGCCATAATCGCCACGCTTGGCAGGCGGGTTGGCGATCGCAGTATGGTGTAAGTCCTTTAGTCGCCTTTTACGACACCCACGGGAGGAAATGGGATGGTGCTATTCTTTACGTCCGGCGCCACACGGAACTACAACTACTTTTATAGTTACACAGACTTTGTTTCGATTAATTCAAGTTTTCTCACAATTAGATAAAAAAATTACAAAAGAGAGTTTTTTTCGTCCACGGAACCTTAACGGTAAATTATTTTTTTTGTATCAAAATAAGAAATAGGTGGTTAGTAAAACTCGTTTAAGTTTAATTTGTCAAAATTAGTTGTAAGTTGCCCACCAGACACGACACTCGTCTGGTCGGAGGATCCTCCCTTTGCTATAGAGTATGAGTGAATTTACACCCTGTTCCTCATACCTCTATACTGATGACCCCGACGTGAGATAAAAGCGCAGCCTTCGGTAAGCCAAATTTCTGTGACCCAAACACGAACGTGTAACGTCAATAAATGCGTATTGAATATGGGGTTCACCTTAATTTTTTTAATATATATTGTTGCAGGTCCGTCTTCAGAATCACCTGCTATCGACTCAGTCGGGAGTGCTGGTACAGAACGGTCCGTTCCCGCCGGTGGTCGCCGTGCCTATGCAGCAAAGAGATGGGACAGGTATGTTATTAGAATAGAATAAAATACTCTTTTCACTTCTCATGCTCTAAAAGTTCGTCTTTATGTCGTGCGTAGGCGATATAAAGTCGCTTTTTATGCTCTAGAGCCTAAAGTAAAATCTTCGTCGAAGACTAAGGCAATCGGTCCAACAGCCACACGAACAACTTCAATTTCATAGAATAACCTCTTTGTTTTAATTCGTTTCGTTAGTATTCTAAGAACAAGGTAAGGATACCAACAGCCAAAGTACACAATAAAACTTCATGAAATAAACTTATATTTTTTATTTCGTCCATTTATAATTTTTTTAATTAGTTTTTTTTATATTAGTTAATTAATATATTTAAACTATAACGAAGTTATCATACATATAAAAACAAAATGTTTTTTATAATTGAGCAGTATGTAACGACCTAAGTCAGGTGTTATGTCACGTTCCCACTGAAAAAAAAAAGAAAAAAAGTTAATTGGCGGGAACCATAATTATTTTTCAATTTGAATGAAATTAACAATATTTACATGTTGCTGTTTCATTTCCTCGGAATCGAAGTGAAAAGTAGAGTGTACAACTCGTCCATAAAACTCATTTTACACTCTATATCCATCCTCGTTCACAAACTCGCTCGGATGGATAAACGTCTCGCAAAAAATGGTGCGTTTTATGCACTTGATGTACAATGTACTATAGAGGATCAGTCAGTAAAATCGCGTACGCGCCCTCAGGCACGGTGAGCTCCTTGGGCGCGCACGGGCCGCGGCGCGTGTCGGCGCCGCTGGTGTCGCTGGCGCACAAGCACGTGCTGCACGCGCCCGCGCCGCTGCTGGTGCAGCCGCAGCAGCTGGCGCACGTGCCGCCCAGCAAGCTCAAGGTGCTGCACGCGCACCCGCTCACGCAGAGCCAGCGCAGCGCGCTGCTGGCGCAGAACCGCGCGCTGGCCGGCCTGCCCGGCCTGCCCGGCCTGCCCGGCCTGCCCGCCGTCGTGTCGCTCGCGCAGCTCGACGCCAAGCCGGCGCTGCTCAAGGTGCGTCACTGCTCACTTATTCTTATTCTTGTTCAGTTCAAGTAGGTACCATGCTGTATTTGCTCTATTTTACGAAGAGCTATTGAATATTGAGTGAGCCGAGCCTTAATTTGAACCAATTTACAGAAATAAATATCATTTTCATCTCATCTATTCAAAAAGGACGACTTGGTTCGCCTTTAAGTGCACCCAAAAGTGGTGTTTTCTATAAGAAACTTTTAGCGGGCAGTAATGAGTTTTTAATCCACTTTATAAGTGCGCCGCAATAATCTTTGCCGCGCACTTTTGGAATTTGGAACATCTTAGTATTCAGCGCCGAAGAAATCGAACGCAAATATTGTTTGAATAAAGACTGGCTGGTACGACGGCCCCTAATCGCGCCGACGGCTGAATAAAAAAAAAAATTAAATCAAATTAAAAACGCGCAAACTACAGCCCGCATTTTCGTCAATTTTCACGAATTGTTAGAAATTCATGGTTTTGTTTTGAAAAATGAGTTCTTCAAGTGACAGTGAAACTGTAGAATTAACTCCTGATATACTTTGATTCCCTCGCTACGTTCAGGATTCTACTAAAGAATCCCTCGCTACGCTCAGGATTCTACTCTAGAATCCCTCACTCGCCGTTAAAATATTATTTTGCCCCCTTATGATACAATCTATTATAGTTCTACTTTATTTTTGGGCGCTAATAAACCTTCGTATAAGAAATGTTAGGATTGGCAAATGAACGATAATGTACGCCCGCAGGCCGCGCCCGGCGCCGTGGCGCAGCTGTTCGAGATCAAGGGCGGCGCGCTGGGCAAGGGCCCGCACCTCGTGAACGTGCTGCGCCAGCCGGGCCCGCGCGCCGACGACAAGCGACGCGTGAGCCTCAGCCTCGACCCGCGCCAGCTCACCGTGCGCCACCCGCTGCAGCTCAAGCCGCGCGCGCTCGTCGCCAACCTGCTGCACAAGGCGCACCGCCCGCAGGTACCGATCCTCATCACTCTCCTGCCCGCATCCCTATTTATTTGGGACCCCTTTTCTAGCCATAATTATCATCTTTCGCACATTCCATCCATCGTTTCTTTGGTCATTCTCTACTCTTACAGCCATCCACATTCATACTCGAACTTTCCTCATTCGTCCGCATCACACACATCAACCGATTTCCACACAATTTTTCAATCACCGGTGCCACTTGACTTCATCGGTGTCGTCGTGGTCGGCGTTAACGTCGTCGTCGGTGTTGCGGCGTCATCGTGGGCGTTGCGTCGTCATCGTCAGCGTTGCGTCGTCATCGTCGGCGTTGCGTCGTGGTCGTGGTCGGCGTTGCATCGTCATCGTCGGCGTTGCGTCGTCGTCGTGGTCGGCGTTGCGTCGTCGTCGTGGTCGGTGTTGGGGTGTCGTTTTGGTTTGCGTTGTGGCGTCATCGTCAACGTTGCGTCGTCGTCGTGGTCGGCATTGCGGTGTCTTCGTGGTCAGCGTTGCGGTGTTTTCGTGGTCGGCGTTGTGGTGTCGTCGTGGTCAGCGTTGCGGTGTCGTCTAGGTCGGCGTTGTCGTCGTCGTCAACGTTGCGTCGTCGTCGTGGTCGGTGTTGGGGTGTCGTTTTGGTTTGCGTTGTGGCGTCATCGTCAACGTTGCGTCGTCGTCGTGGTCGGCCTTGCGGTGTCTTCGTGGTCAGCGTTGCGGTGTCTTCGTGGTCGGCGTTGTGGTGTCGTCGTGGTCAGCGTTGCGGTGTCGTCTAAGTCGGCGTTGTCGTCGTCGTCAACGTTGCGTTGCAAAATCAAAAGAGTAGGTATGCAAGTTATTTAAAACATAGGTTTGAATTCATACGTGTAGTTTTACACCTTGTAAAAATTAACACCAAGGTACTATCGAGGAAAGGCATAACTAAGCACCGTAAGGACTTTTTTTACTTGCAGCGCTCGGCTGCTATAGAAATTTTTGAAAATGAAAAAAAAAAAAACGTGTTTTTTTTTCATTGGTAATTAAATATCAATGGGAACCTTTCTTCGGTCGTAGTTCGAGCGAACTTGGGACAAGGTTTTTTTTGATGAATGGGGTTTCTATGCTATTTGAAAAGTATAAAATTAGCATCTCAATTGAGTAGATTTCTCACAATTAGCAGTATTTGGGTGAGAGAAAATTTCAATAAAACTTTAAAAGCGCAAAACTCGATAGCTACCGGTCATATTGGTTTGTTTTAAATTCGCTCTAGTCATAACCCCTTTTCAAGGAATGCACCTATACTCCATTTATTGAAACATTAGACAAATAACTGTTCTCACCCTTTCGTTATTTCGATGTAAGCGATTAATAAACTCCGTTATTTCACGATAAATATAAAGCACTGTAATCTGTTTACTATTTACATTAAAAAAATAACTCTAAAGTGCAGTAATTTCAACAATATTACACAATAACTGTCGATATTTAGCCGTCACACTCTTTGCACACAGCGGGCGCGGCGCGGCGGGACGGGACGCCGGTGCGACGCTGAGCAGTTGTAATGTACTAGATATTACGGAGGACGCCACACAGAGCGTCGCGTCACGTCGCGTCGAGCCGGACGGCTCTGTGTCCGTAATATCTAGTACATTACAACTGCTCAGCGTCGCGTCGGCGTCCCGTCCCGCCGCGCCACGCCCGTTGTGTGCAGATACCTTTATTTGTCTAATACTATATTAAATGGAGTATAGGTAGTTTTAACGAATATAGCTACTTCGAGAATATACGAGTATATACTAGGAAAAGTTAGTATTACGTGTTTCTTGAAAAAAGGAATGCAACTATCTGTAACCTTGAGATTAATCAATGTATTTTCTAATCCCAGTACATAAATTTTAGAGGAGTTAGTTGAAAGAAAATGTGAAGTGTAAAAGATTGAAATGTCTGCCCTTAGGTCGCCGCCGTGGCCTTCGCCGCGCCCGCCGCGCTGAAGCGGCCGGCCGCGCCGCCCGCGCCCGGCGCGTCCACGTCGGGCGCGCCGGCCGCGCCCGACGAGCGGCGGCGCGGCGGCGACACGCTGCCCATGCAGGTCACGTGACGCCGCGCCCGAGCCCCGACACTTACTTAAGGCTGTGAAATAGTTAATACGTGAAAACTTTCTTTTCGCGGCTGGCGTCCCTCGCTAGTTTTTTTAGCAAAGAAACATTCGTTTTGTTCGTTTTCATGTGTATTGAATAGAGCGCGAGTGTATATTTTCAATGTGTACGAGCATAAAAATTAAATAAAAATGTTTAAAAAATGTGTAAAATAATAACCGCATTACTGTGTATCATATAGGTTTATGTGTATTATAAATAATGAAAATATTTACTTAATAATTTGGTTCACTGGCCGGACCAGTTGAGCGGACGCTTGTCGGCGCGCGGTGAGTAGTCAGGCGGTCCGTACTCGTGGACACTGGACAGATCCCGTAGAGTTAGTATTATTTTGTGTTTGTACCATTAATTTATTGTTAGACATTGTATATAATGATATTCAGTCCCCGGTACTTCACGACTCTCGATACAAACGTACTGAATACTCAACCTGTGCATATTCCATTTTGTGTTCAACCATTACGAGACGCCGATACCAAATAAACGCGGATTTTATCTGAAAAATATTGTGGCAACACTACTGACAAAATCGTGCGTGTTTATGGTAGCACTCTGATTCTGGCGGCAGTGTTGCTGTATAAAAAATAATACATAGTTAATCGACGCGGCTTAATACCAGCTTTCCTTAGAAGGCATAGTAAGTAAAATTAGTTTGCGAGTCGATGTGTGGATGAGTCCCACGCTGGGCGCCAATTGAGACGATACAAGGTGGTGTCACTTGAATATCTAAAAACTTTAAAGGGGTCGTTGAACTCACTTACCAACCAAGCTAGACCAAGCCTAAAATGTCTAATCTTTTTAAAAACTATCTGTATCGTTAAAGTTGGTTGCAGTTTCTAAGCTAAGGGCACCCCGATCAAACAAGTTAGGATAAGTTGGAACTGTGACCAACTACGTGCGTGTAGTATTTATTTAGGACATCAAAATGGAAGTTATTTGAGGAACGAATAAATAATTACATGCTTTTAAATAAACGTTCCGTTTTTGATAACGACTGACTTAAACTGTCAAGTCTGTGAACAGTCGACTTTCTGTGTACGTTTGCATCTGGCGAGCAAATATCAACATTGCGATCCTTAAAATAAAGTCGAAAATAAATAATCTTACTCTAAGGCACACATCTTCCCGCTTTGATACACTCTCGGGCTAACGAGGATTTATTTATTTTCAACTTTATTCCAATTGTGCAAGGTCGATATTTGTTGGCATATTATTGTAATATTAGTATAAGCCCACTGAGACAATTAGACAACTGGCTGGAATCAATCGATAGAACATAGAATACAGTCAGCCTCAACAAGATGTATGCATGCATCTGCCTAGCCTTTTCAAACTATGAGTGCAACAACATAAAAGCGCTTTCAATGTGAAACTGTAAGTGCGGTTGACTGTGCAACTACCTCAAAAGACGTGTCTTACTGGAAATAGTAGATTGTTTGCCAAGGGAGAAAACAACTATTTTGAAGGCCAGAGTGTTTCTTTAAATCCAGAGCGGAGCGAAGGATTCTAGAGTAGAATCCCGAGCGCAGCGAGGGGTTCTAAAGTAGAATCCTGAGCGTAGCGAGGGATTCAAAGTACGTCACTCGTGCTTAAAATATTGCAACTGCAATACGAGTTGAAAATAGCCCTGAGTGGTAACTCTGTTTCTGTTGCAATTTAGTAAAATGTTTTTTGATCAAAACTAAGCATTTTTCTGATGTGTGTGCTGACGCTAAAACGTATCTTTCCTCTACATATTATAGACATGTCTGTCTGTGTGACCGCGTTGTTCTTCTAAACCACGCAACGCATTTTGATGCGGTTTTTACCATCATTAAGGGAATTTATTCCGGAAGGTTGTTTATGCATAAAATGCTTTAATATATAATAAACAAATCTCGATGTTTTGTCAACTCCTCGCTAGTGAGTTATCTAATTGGTAAAGTCACGATTGCCAGTTGCCTAATTAACTTGGTCAGCTAGTATTAGATACATTTCGCATTGCGCTCGGCGCATGTTGGTTGGTTGTCAGTGTATGTCGCGTGGCGCTCGGTTGGACAAGCTATGATGTGAATACAGCTTAACTGTTCCGTTCTGATTTAACTGCCGAAATGTGAGTGTACTAAGGCAGGTGTGCATCTCTTCCTAACCCATCGGGGAATACATAAAGCAACGTCATTATGCTATTTTGAATGTATTCAATTAATTTCACGAAATAACCGATTTGAAGTGATATTAAACAACAAAATACAGAAAAACGATTTATGATATCTGTAAACGTAATCGGTCTGATAATAATTGTAGAATGTTAGGGAGAGTGTGTCCATTCAAATTATTAGTAATAAACGTGTAGAGACAATGTAGGTAGATAGAAATAAAACAAATAATACCTTTGTTCGTTTTTAATGTGGCAACATTGTAAGTTTTGGTTCGTGGTCGCTGGCCAAGTGTTGCATGTGCTACTATGATAGGTACATTTAAATAACAGAAATGGAGTGATCACGAAATACAATAATTATCAACAGATTTGCATTCTCAGTGTTAATGTAGTTGCTTTTTCGGGAACACACATATACAGGATGATTGGAAGATGGGTGCAAAGCTTTGAGGCGAAGATAGTTCAGACAATTTAGAACCATTTAAGCCATGGTTGTCTCAGACGAAGTCTTACCAATTTTTTTTATTTTTTTTTCGGAAATTCCCAAAATATAAACTGCGTAATTATAGCCAAATTGAATGATAAATGATTTTTTAATTTAATTAAAGTAATGTATAAGCAATCCAGCAAAACATGTCTTAGGCTTCTGTGTCATTAGACATTTTTTTACAGACATTTGAAATTCAGAAAAAAAAAATTATCTATATGTTTTTTAAACCTTATTAAACAAAAAAATTGGTAAGACTTCCTCTAAGACAACCATGGCTTAAATGGTTCTAAATTGTCTGTACTATCTACGCCTTAAAGCTTTGCACCCATCTTCCAATCACCCTGTATAATAAAAAAATACATTTTGTCCGTTCAAATCACTTCTTGTTAGATCTTTTGCAGAAAAAGCAAAAAAATAATGTTAAAAATATCGTGTATTTTAATGTAAACTAAAAACATTGGGGTTTAATCTAGCTATGTGAAAATTATATCGAGTCGTGTTACGCAAGTGTCCTGTTGTCTCAACCATTATAAAAAAAATTAGTGAGCTCGTTTTTCATGCCAGTTCATTGGACCAATGAGCTGTTAGGAAAAAGAGATTGCAACAAAAAAAAGTAACGGTTTAACTATGTCTATACATATATAATTAGTAAGTATCATATACTGTACAAAAAGGCTGCAAATTTGGGAAAAAATGTAAAAAAAAACCATTGGCCTCATGTTGTCGTTGGGGCCGATAACATACGCTTAGTAAAGTGGATAGGATGATGTACCTCATAAGTTTCTGAATTCTAGTTTAGGCGTTCCCGTTGTGATCGCTCGTCCGCGAGAAAATTCTTGTTTCCCTTGGCTTTGTTTACAGTGCGGACGTACATTTGTTGTAAATATTATTATTTTGTATCGTTTAGTGCGGCGCGCTCGGCCAGGCGAGCACGTCGAGCACGTCGAGCATTGAGCATTCGAGCTTGAGCACGCGAGCGCTCACAACCCGACGCGACGCAATTATACAATATCGCTGTAAAAATGTTTGTAAAAATAGTCATGTTCACAATTTCAGTGTAGTTTTGTTGATTATTTTTTTCAACCGGAAATTGCTGAATAAAACGACGATTCTGTTTCATGCGTTTGTTTTATTTATTCTAGCTGTCTTAGAAAGTGCATGAAAACTATATGTGTTGATATTGATATCCACTTGATTAGCAAGCTTTGAGTGTCAGAATCAGGGACCGATATCGATACACGAAGACCGATATTTTTAAGAAAATACCGATAACAGTATCGACATCTGGCATAAATACTGGTATTTTATATCAGTAATTTGAGTATCGGTGTAAAATATCGATAAATATATCGATACGCAGTATTGATATCAGGCAACAATGTGACGTAACAATCTTTATTGATGATTCTTAAGTAAATACATATTTATTACAGTCGCGAATCATATTCTAAGCAAGATACAACCTGACACTGACCTGCAAATTGCAAAAAACGCAAGAAAATTTAATAATAACGGTATTATATCATTACCCAAATACCGGTATTTATAGCGATATTTTGGTATCATGTATCCAAATTATATCGGTATTCAGTCCCTGGTCAGAATGGTTACTGGTTATGAAAGTACCTATGAATACGGTGTGTAGGGAAAGGCTTTTATGAAAAAAAATGCACAAAGACGACTATGCATTTATTTCAATAAGGCTTGTCAATTAATACGTTAATTAGAAAACTAGGTCTTTTCATGGCGAAGAAGGACAATAAACTCCATGGCAGCTTGTTTGAAATTATTTTCTCACTACATTTTTGCATTAGCATAAAACATTGTTTTCACATTAATCTCTTGGACCATTTCTCAAAGTTATAGCAACCTATCAACAGAAAGAAACAACCTGAATAGTCCTTGATTCCTTTTAACAATCAATCTGCCTAGCCTTTTCCCAACTTTGTTGGGGTCGGCTTCCAGTCTAACCGGATGCAGCTGAATACTTAGTATTTTACATGGAGCGACTGCCTATCTGACCTCCAAAACCCAGTTACTGGGTAACACGATAACTCGGTAACCCCCTTGGTGAGACTGATTGTCAGACTTTCGGGCTTCTGACGACCCGTAACGACTGTCAAAGATCCACGAATGACAGCCGGGACCAACGGCTTAACGTGCTTTCCGAGGCACGGAGGAGTCTCGGTATGTAAAGATGGTTACCCATCCACGAACCAACCCCAGCAAGCGTAGCTTAACCTAATGGTTCAACCCGTGCGGCTGTTATTACTTAGCCACGAGCTCCTTAATCCCTTTTAACAATTATGAATTATAAGACACACACTTTTCATCCCGACAGTACCTACATTCCCGTGGCCGTGGGATATTTTTTAGATATGAACCCACGAGCAAAAGTTAGAAGTAGGTAATATACATTTGAACCGACTTCAAAAAGTATGCAGTAAGCATTATGCATTCGGTGAGTATTTATGTAGACTTTTTTTTATCGCCTGACGATGTCGGCACTGAGTATAGTATTACAGTGGATATGGGTCAAACTGTGCCACCAAACTACGGCATAGCTCACACTGCGCGTCGACTCTACGGCGTAGCTCACACTGCGCCAAGACTACAGCGTAGCTCACACTGCGCCACGACTCTACGGCGTAGCCAGTGGCGTATTTTAAGATTCAGCGCCCCGGGCCTGTAGGGTTTACCGCCCCATAAATTAACGGAAAAAGAGCAAACATTTACCTCTTTACTAATAAACGTTGTATAGCGTCTGTATAGTTACACAACGCATTGTCTTCTTCTTTCGGAAGTCAAATTACTGACGAGTGAAAGAGAGAAATCGGTGTGTAACTATACAGACGCTATACAACGTTTATTAGTAAGGAGGTATATCATAAAATAAAATCCAGCAGTGTTTTGATGTGGGCTGAGAATGATGATGATGAATGAAAATATTTAAAAGGCCATACAAAGCAATAAAACACCATTTATTTTTTCCGATGGACAGATTGGTTAACAAATTCGTCAATGACACTGTCATAATTATTATAACGGATTTTGTCAAGTCATTATCAAACTTACAACCAAATGAGTTGTAGTTTTTGTTGATTAGGTAGGCTTTTATTTTAATTTCTTCAGGCATAAAAAGTCAAAAGCAGCCTGCCGCCCCGGGCTATGGCCCTTTTGGCCCTAGGGTAAATACGCCCCTGGACGTAGCTCACACTGCGCTACGACTCTACGCCGTAGCTCACACTGCGCCAAGTCTACAGTCTACGGCGCGGTGCATGCGTTGCTCACACTGCGCCACGACTCTACGGCGTAGGTCACACTGTGCTACGACTCTACGGCGTAGCTCACACTGAGCTGCGACTCTATGGCGTAGCTCACACTGCTACGACTCCTCGCCGTAGTTGACACTGCACCACGACTTTACGGCGTAGCTCACGTTGCGCTTCGACTCTACGGCGTAGTTCACACTGTGTCACGACGTTACGGTGTAGCTCACAATGCGTCACGACTATGGCGTAGCTCGCACTGCGTCACGACTCTACGGCGCACAGAGCTAGGAAAGCACGAAATAAAAGCCTGTTGTTCAGTACATTTATGTTCCCAAAATCAAATGAATAGGTATGCAATTGATTTAAAACAGGTTTGAATATATACGTGTAATTTTTAAATTTGTATTTTATAAAATGAACACCAAGTTACATACATTGAACATATTAAACAAAACAGTAATAAACACACATAATCATCAAGCAAAACTTTACAATACAACATCAAACAGAACAAAGGTTGGGTTTCTTTAGGGTGAATTGATGACGCTGTTTGTACAGAAACTGCCTGACTGATGGCTGTCATTATGTCGACACCCGCTAAGTATACGTATGTATCTGCCAGATACACGAAACGGTTTTTATTGCATTTTTGGCATCTGTTACGCATAGAAAACATTTATAATCGTTTGGTTTTCATACTTTTGTGCTTTGTATAATAAATAAGCATTGCGGCCCTGCCGATGCGGCCGTACGTTACGTTTGCATCTTTAAATACGGAACCCATAAAAATGTAGGGTTCACATTTGCTTGGCAAAACCATATAGCCCGCTCGCTCGGTCCGTGTACAGCCAGCAGTTCGTCTTCATACATCGTACGATGCGCAGTTCCTTTTGCGCACTCCCGTGATCTACGAATGGTCGCCGACGCAGGGTCTCAGTCACTTAAACTATTAAACTGTGTTTCGCTTTTCTACCCGAATAATCACGTACCTGCGTGCTGTACGCAACAGCATCTATATACCTATACTAGTAGCCCGTCCCGGCTTCGCACGGGGTAGACAATTATCATTTTAAGACTCATTTTTCTACACCTTCGGTTACATTGTTCAAATTTTACCAAGGATCCCTAATTTTTTTCAAAATGAAATGTAGCCTATGTCAAATTGGAAGAATGTAGCATTCTATTGGTGAAAGAATTTTTTAAATCGGCCGAGTACTTTTTGAGCCTATTCATTACAAACATACAAAAATAGGTATAGGTACAAATCTTTCCTCTTTATAATATTAGTGTAGATGTAGATGTAGAAGTGTAGATTTACCACATACAAGTTTATTTTATTTTTTCAATTAACCCAACATACTTTTTTCTCAAACGTATATAGGGGCTTAGCTACGGCGAATTAAAGAAATTGAAATATTCAATTCGCTCTCCTATAAAATTTGCATTTGTCAGTTACTTAGTTGTACTTAGGAGGTGTCGATGTATTCCTGTATTTGTTCTTTCTGTCGGCAAGGCCCTGTTTGTACCGAGCTTCCATTCTGGAACTTGGAGCCATCCTGAAGGTAATAGGAACTTGGAGTTTGTCACCTGAAAACATAATAATAACAATTGGATAATATTTATCTGATGATCTCAGTTCGTCGACGGCAGGCGCCGCGTGGAGGAGAAAAAAAATTAAAAATTAGTTTTAAGTTTGTTAATAAAGGCTATTTGAATTTGAATTGAATTTGAATATTTATCTGAGCCTCTAAAAACATATTGGTGCCGATTCCCTTGTTCACAAACTAAACTAAATTTAAGTTCAGTGCATCTTTTTCTTTCTATTTCATTAAGAAAAGGACAGAAGATAAATTTTAGTTTAGTCCTGTCAATTTAATCAGCGATTGACGTAAATTGACGTAATTTTATTAGGGAAGTTTTTAATCACGTCTAAACTTGTATGGAGTAGTGACAGGCGCTGATTAATTTGACAGGACAAAACTAAAATATATCTTCTGTCCTTTTCTTAATGAAATCAAATTAATGAACCTCTAGAAACTATGTGCTTCTAATGATGCATACTTTTTAGATAACTGAGCCTTTTTTATTTAACTTCTCACTGTTGATCGCAGTAACTACGCTACGCGTTAGGTTAGGTTAGGGATACCCGTTATATCTGAATCGACCTTTAGCAATACGATCTACGATTTTTTGAATCGATCCACTTCGATCGATGCGATCTTCGCCCATATCGAATCGCATGCTTAAGAGATCAGATGAAATAAATAAATCATACATCATATACAAAACTTAAACATGTTTGGGTTCAAAGCATTGACATATATATTACTGCGTAAGGACTGGGCGGACCGCATGTTATAATGACGCCTCGAACTTGGTCCCAAAATGGTCTTCCCTATAACGAAGTGAACTAGAACGCGTTCGGCTGTCTTCGGGAGCGGTCGTAAAATTTTACAAGCAAAAATGCCAAGTTGTCGTGAAGGGTTGCGTGAACTACGACAAAAAGCACAATAAAACAATTGATAACATTTCATATCACCGATAAGTTAAACATATGTAATTATATCAACTTCTAACATTATTTAAAACAATTTTCTTTCTAATTTGTCTCAACGTTTGGCAAAGACGAAGCGAAGCCGCGTAAAAGTGCGACATAACATTGCAGCGGCGCGCGTTTTTATCCGATGAAATGAAAAGATTTATTATTATTACTATATATGATTTAATTATGTATAAAATTATTTTTATTGTTTATTAAAAGCAAATTAAAATGTGTTTTTATGTACTTACTGCTAAAAAATCTGTAAGTACAGTAAAATACGTATTTATTTTGCAGATTTCCTTCTGATTCCGTGCGAAATAAAGTTTGGAGTCGTGTCATAAGTTAAAAATAATAAGTTTAAAAATATTGTTTTATTCGAAGGCCAATGGAAATTTTATAACACAAACAAACTGCAATAAATATAAATTTCGAAAAATAGAAGGTTTTTTTATTTCTTTGTACCTCGAAAAATACCCGCTCTTACAAGTTTACGTCTAGGAGCAGACCACGCCGATTGACATCGTAGTTCTAATAGATGGCGCTAGTGTTTTTGTATGGCGACCGTGTCCGGCAAACGTTCGGACGACCGTATCTTTACTATTTATATCAATGGTTCAAAGGGTACATTGAGATTTTTTCCTATTCCATGAACTGTACTGTAAGTAAACAATTTCGCGGCTATGCTCAATGGAGACTATTAAAGGCTAACAGGCGCTATACGCGACGCGACACAAAGGCACCGCGTTTCACGCGACGAGCGGTGCCTTTGTGTCGCATCGCGTGTCGCGCCTGTTTGCAGGAGCCTTTAAAATGAAATATGAAATATATTCATATAGAAATTCGAAATTTAGTAGGTATACATATGTATATAGGTATTGTATTTATAGTTTGAACCTAAGTATCTTTATAGTTATTCCAAGATTTTCGTAATTGCACCTACCACTGTTTGTCTCTGCATCGCCCAAAGTTTGACCGGTAGAAAATGCCTATGGCATTAAGTCCGCCTCTGTGCATTTATATGCTTGAAGTATTAAATAAATAAAGAAGTGATAATTTTTCGTTTATTTTATCGCTGAGTTGTTTCTTAGTTTGATCTTCTATTGCGCACTATAATCTTGAGAGCGTGAGACGTAACGTGTTTTTAAATACCCCCAAACAATGATCTTATATAGGACTAGATCAGCAATGTGCGGCACCAACGCATTACTACGTCGTATATGTCCACAGGCATATCTGACTTCAGTTGTCAACTTAACGTCAAGTGAACGATAGCTTAAGGATAAAAAATATCAAAATGGTGAAATTTGCGGTTAAAATTTGCATGTCACGGTCTGAAAAGATTAATAAAGCAAGTAGTGTTACATTTCACAAGAAAGTTTGCTAAATTTTCTTCAGATTATCCAAAAAAAAAAACATTAAAAGACGAATTACATTTATCAAACATTTTATTGCCATCAGGGTTACCAGTAAAAACGATTCTGATTTTGCCAGACTGTTGGGAGTTTAGTGAATGACGAATGTTCCTGTAAGCCTAAATTATTATTATAGTCTGTTTGGTTTAAACATACTGTGCAGTACCCAAACATTTACTAAATAGAAAAGTAACACATTCACGTGTATTTCGAAGGTTTTAACTTAATAAATCACCACTTTTTACAAAGAATAATAATTTTATTAGCAATGAATAATCTTAGACGTAAAGTGAGGTTATATTTTTAAACGAAAAATTCTAGACTTTTTATAATCACATTGTGTTAAAGAGTGTTGTGCGCTGACTGGACAGGTCCACTCAATCTGTGTGGTTCTTTCATCGAAAGCCCATTTCAGACACCAATATACATGGTCTTCGCATGATCTGACCAAGATTATGTCTGGACTTTGAAAGAGACTGTGACCGCTGAGTTTGTTTCGGCCTTTCTTCTCAGAGTAGTCAGATAGGAAACGCCGACCTCATCTAGTTTTAAAAATATGATTGACGTGTACAAGTGTTTGTACAAACTTATTACAAACTACTACTTACAGAAATAAAATCATTTATCATTTGCGGCTCCGCCCACGTGGATGTCGGTTATCGCGTAAAAGGTTACCTATGTCCTTCTCCATCCCAGGCTATATCTCTGCCAAATTTCATGACGATCGGTTCAGCGTTACTTTCACATTTATAATATTAGTATGGATAAATGATTGTCATAAACATTGAAATAATATCATTCCATTTTAAACAATAGTTATTTGAAACAATCTTAATAGTTTTGAAATATAATATTTACGTTTACGCACATTATTTTTTTCTTCCATGTATCAAATTCTTCAATTTCTTTCAATTTTTAATATATTGAAAGTTCCATAACACAATCTTTCATAGTAGGTAATTGATTCAATAAAAAATATCTTTATTCATTTTAGGGTAATTACGTTGATCGTTGGCAACTCTGGCTGTTTTTCCGATGACAATGTCTTGTCTCGTTCCAACGTAATTAGTTTGACGGAAGAAGAAATGAGACAAACAGATTATTTTGTAATTTTGACATAATTTATGCATCCGTTTCAAAGCTACGTCTTTAACTCGTAAGTGGTTACGTTTTTCGTAGGGTTGCCAACCATACTTTATAATAACGTATCCTACTTTATTTTTGGTAATTATACTTTATACTTTTACATACAAATAAAGTATGCAAAAATACTTTATTGTCAACCTTTACTGTGGTGCGTAAAACAAAATACTCATTATGGGTACTTAACGATTCATAATTGCTGAACGAAATATTTAAAACGGATAATGGAAACAATTTTTAATTACTGAACGAAATGTTAGATGTCAGTTGTGACATTTGTCACAGATGTCTTTCATTATCGACGAAATTGTACAAAACTGGTCCGTTAGTTTTGTTTATAAGTGAAGAATGCATTTTAAAGTAAATATTAATGCTGAAAATGACGAGTAAATATTAATGCTGAAAATTACGAGTAGTTCTTTGTTATCATGTGCTAAAAGCACACAAAAATACGTTTTTAAAGCAAAAAAAATATAATATATAATACTTTATTTTTTTCCTATCCAAACCACTTTTATACGTTTTATTTGTCAAAAAAAGTTGGCAACCCTAGTTTTTCGGAATATTTTTGTAGGACGTTGCGCCTCTAGTATAATATAACCTCACTGCCCCCAAAGGATAACAAAATTATAATTAAAAAAAAAAGTTTAGAATGATGTAGATAGTTGGTATTTTTTATTAATTAAATCTGTTATATTATTCTTATATTTCTTTTTAATTACGATACGATATTTGTTAGATCGATTCAAATCCATTGCGATCCAGATCGTGTGACGATCCAATGATTAACGATCCAATGCGATCCAAAAGATCGCTTTAAATAAAAAGATCGGGTATCCCTAGGTTAGGTTAGAACTGTGATCAACCACGCGAGCCGAGCGAGCGAACAGAGCGGTGCCGACGAGCACTATTTCAAAGTTGGTCAGTTACTTGGCTGTTTAGTATTTTCAGGTACACAAAATAGGAATTGTTTGAGTTTTACAAAAAGAGGCGCAGTCATTATATTAGGCCCGTATTACAGAATGTAACTCAATAGGTACTCAAGCATTACATAAAACTAGATTCAAGCCATTTGATTGGTTGAAACTAGTTTTAAGTACCTAATGCTTGAGTATTGAGTGACGTTCTGTAATACCGGCCTTTAGGCCCGTATTACAGGACGTCACTCAATACTCAAACTTTACTTAAAACTAGATTCAAGCCATTTGATTGTGACGTTCTGTAATACGGGATTAGAGGCTCGTATTACAGAACGTCACTCTATAATAGAGTGACGTTCTGTAATACGAGCCTCTAATCCCGTATTACAGAACGTCACTCAAAACTCAAGCATTACTTAAAACTAGTTTCAACCAATCAAATGGCTTGAATCTAGTTTTATGTAATGCTTGAGTATAATACTCAAGCATTACATAAAACTAGATTCAAGCCATTTGATTGGTTGAAAATAGTTTTAAGTAATGCTTGAGTATTGAGTGACGTTCTGTAATACGGGCCTTAGGCACGTATTACAGAACGTCACTCAATACTCAAGCATTACTCTAAACTAGTTTCAACCAATCAAATGGCTTGAATCTAGTTTTAAGTAATGCTTGAGTATTGAGTGACGTTCTGTAATACGGGCCTTAGAGTACCTATTCAATAATAGTTTTCGACAAGCACAATGGGAATTATTTGAAGTTCGATTAAATGCATGCCTTTGAAGAGACGAAACTTGAATCCAACAGAGCGTATGTTCACATTCGACCACGTTGCAATTGCTTTACCACTTTTGACAACGATTCCCAGTTAATGAACTTGACTACTAGGTTGCAACTTTATGTCACAGACAAATAGTCCTTGTCGTTTTATGACGTGCAATGCTAGTGACATCCAGCCTTGGTGGTAAAGCAAATACAAGGTCCGCTATACATAATTAAAATAAACTTACTATCATATTTCGGTTCTTCTTGGCTCTCATCGCTGTAGTCGGTATGACTTTGTGCCGCAGAGAGAGCAAACAATAAAAACAGTATGAAATATATGATCTTCATGGCGATGGCGGCTACCTGCTATGAGCGTAGGGATTGGTCGAGAGAATATTCTCTCTTGGAGAATATTCTCCGATCGAGAATATTCTGCAATATTCTTTTCGACGGAGAATTTACGAGAATTTAAAATTGGAAGTAAAATTGCTTTAACATGAACTTCTTTTGTTGTTATTTAATTATTCTATACTTTACTCGAAAAAAGGTTACTCTATGAGTTTCAGAGTGGAACTTGATAATATTTCTTTAGTTAAGTAATAACAGAGACTTCATTTTACCACTTTGTCGGGGTTTTAATATGTATACCCATATCAAATTACAGCTTTCTAGTACTAAGTATCTAGTCTCTGAGCTATGCCGCGGATGGACGGACGGACGGAGTGATGGACTGACGGACTGATCGACTGATGGACTGATGGACTGATGGACTAATGGGCTGACGGACTGACGGACAGATGGACTGACGGACAGATGGACTGACGGACTGATGGACTGACGGACAGATGGACTGAAGGACTGATGGACTGACGGACAGATGGACTGACGAACTGACGGACTGATGGACTAAGTGACTGATGGACTGACGGACAGATGGACTGACGGACTGACGGACCGATGGACTGATGGACTGATGGACAGACGGACCGATGGACTGATGGACTGATGGACTGATGGACTGACGGACTGACGGACAGACGGACAGATTTCCCATTTTATTTGATTTCAAGAATTGTTATGATTGTGATTGTTATTTTGTTTTTAATTATTAACGCCAAACACCTTTCAATAATGTTTATATTTTATTAAAGCTGTTTATTTGTAACTCATAATTACTCATAAAGTTTGTTTTAATGCAGAAATCCTAATTTAACATTAATACCATACGAAATTTAAGAGAATTTATGAGAATTTTCTCGGGAATATTCTCGCTCAGGAGAATTTACTGAGAATTTAAGTTACAGAGTAGTAGTATTTTGACGTAAACTTCGTAAAACATTTAAATGGACTCAAACTATTACCCTAAAAATAGATTGATACAAAAGAGTCATCCAATTTTTAAATTCTCGTAATTCCCTTCCAAAAGATTATTCTCGGGAACTTAACAGCAAAGTTCTCGCAAGGAGAATATTCTCGGGAATTTACCAACACTATTAACGAGCGCATGCGCACGACGAAAAAACTTTTATTGATTTGCCTCCGGAAAACATACAGCATTGTTTATGAAGAAGCAGTGTATATTTAGCCTTATATACGCGGTCAATAGTACGGATACTTTAGTTCAACTTTAGAATGCTAGGTGGCGTAACTATCGCCGACGTTGTATTTACTCTGTGCCAGCTAGGACGCGGGAACCGCTGTCACTTTTCGAATGCATAGCGTTGTGTACTTTCGCCGCGTGCGGTCGAAATCCAAAAATATTCGGTTAATCGTTTAACCTTTTCTAAAAATAATGTATCATAGTGTTATACAATTTAATAGCGCATTCCGTATTGCTTGTTTTTTCAACCTTAAATATTAAAATAACGGTTTTCGTAACGAATTCCGCGCCGAGTGACGAACCCGATGAGGCCACCGCCGGGGCCAATCGGTCGATCGTTTCGAACTCGCCGACTTCCGAGAGGGATCAAGGACAAGAAAAGGAGGACTCCTCGAGCGCTAGCAGTTCGTCGGACAGCGAGGAGGACCTCATTTATGGTTATCACCACCACAGGCTCACAAAACTAAGGACCAACTCAAAACAAAATACTAGGAACCGACACCGACTAAGTCCAATCACAAAAAAAAAAAAAAACTTTATAATTGGAATACCTACAAAAAATTACAAAATAATTCTTTTGAAACAAAACGCGTTCGCACTTGTGCGAACAAATTCATAATTTCAGGGTTTTGAATACCCCTACAAAAGTCCTTCTCTGTTAATGCCAACAAGAAGGATGATGACGCAACCAGGCCATCCCCTGCAATGTCTTAGATAATCAAAGATCTAAAACATCAAGATCAAGATGATCAAGGTGTTTTGCGACTAGTTTCCAAGAAAACTTCTAGTTTTATTTTCAAGCTTTCTGCGGAAGAATAGCGACGAATCGATGCGCCCAATTTTCGATCTTCAAAAATTGAACATGTTCATCTTATTTCTCGTGCCTTGGTCCCAGTTTTTCTTTGATCTGGAGATTAGATGATAAAAATAGATTGGTCCCAGGCTTATTTTAACCTACCGGCAGCAAAATCTCACCGGTCTATCTTAAGAATCAGTTACAAAGACCAGCGCCGCACCTATTTTTCTCTGAAACATGCTGGGTCGCGGAGACCTTGCGTGCGAAGGGACATCGTGCTAGTCTACCTAGCCGACTTTCCGGTTTACCAAGACCAATCCAAGTTATGTATTCAGGCTGCGGAAGCCGTGAGGCACTTGGAACACCTGGGCTGGCAACTCAAATGAGATGACATGCTTACCGTTCGGGCTGGCTTTATCGCCGCACCTATTTTCCTCCGTAACATGCTGGGTCGCGGAGACCTTGCGTGCGAAGGTATATTGGGTGCTAGTCTACCCATCCGACTTCCTACTCGTCAACCAAGACCAATCCAATTTATGTCTTCATGCTTCGGAAACCGTCAGGCATTTGGAACACCTGGGCTGGCAAATCAACCGCCAAAAGTCTGTCTTGGTACCAACTCAACATTTGTAATACCTTGACATACGTTAGCAAACACCTGTAAATATAATGTCCCTACCATTAAAAGTGGTATAAGTTTGTTTGTCTCATAAACATAAACTACACATTAGACCGGTCGTTGTTCAAAAGTCACATAAACCGCTGGGAACTGCAAAGTCTGTTGGGCTAGTTAAATTTCGCCAACTTTGCTGTTCCCTGAGGAAGACTACTGTCGCAAAATGTAAATCTTCCTGTGACACTTCAGCAAGACACGACCACGTCAAAAACAGCTGCTGCCTCAAGTAGTGTATCAAGAGATAATGTTGTGGCGCGGAGCCACAAATCAAACATTGCCTCTACAAGAAAAGACTGCTACCCAATTCCTTTCGACTGCAACGGACGCTTCGGGCTGGGATGCCCACATAGACGGGAATTTAATGTCATGTGCATGGGCAACTCACCAAGGTAAAATTATAAGAAGGCACTGCAACAAAAAGTAACTATATCCAGTAAAAGCATAAAAATTTATGCGAAGACGTTGCAGAAGTCTCACGTGCGATTTCAATCACATAATAGAACCCTGATTACATAAATCTAAAAGGAGGGAGGAACCAGATCGTCAGGGTCACTGGCCCTAAACTTCAAACTATTACACCTTACGGACAAGTTCAACATAACCCTATCAGCCCATTATCTACCGGGGAGAAACAATATAATAGGGACAGGCTATCACGAGGAACACAACCCGTGGAATGGCGGCTTCTACCTCGAGCAATAGCGGAAGTCTTTCAGTAGTGGGGGCTGCCAGAAATGGACTTGTTTGCAACACAAGAAACCGCGGTAATAAAAAACTACGTACCGTTAGTCTGCAGAGATCGATCTGAAATTTACCTGACAGTAACTCCAGAATGGCCTTGAAGTTTCTGTTGAGATAGTGCTTCAACTCTCGAATAATCCCAAATATCTTCAACATAGCAAATTTTAATGTTTTCGTTTCTAAACGACAAGTACTATCCTTGTCTTTGTCCATACATCGGCAGTCTTAGCTTTTGCGGCCCTCATGTGGAACAACGAACTTTTTCTAATTTCATTATGAAAAACACCGTTACGGCCAAACCAAAACCAATAAGGCCAACATTTACGTGGGATCCACAATATTGGGTTCACGACCTAACTTTGCTGAAAATCTCAAATGACAGCTTCTTGGGATAACGGCAATAATATCTTTAATCGGTTGAAGGCCTCTGCACGAGACACAATAGAACTTTTATTCTTATTGCGCCTGTGGGCTTTTAGTGTCCGTCAATACGGTAATACCTTCATTGGGATCTAATACGAGTACGATATACAATTAGCGACAGTCCGCATGGAAACTTTCACAACATATTGATAAAAACATAATTATGTTCTGTCACTTTAGTTAGGCTTTTAATAGAAAAAACTAATAAAGAGATTCAAAGTTAACAATTTGAACAACATTTTTATCACTGAATTTAGTACAAAAGCTGTCTCGGTTCTCTGATATAGTGGCATTTATGCATCTCCGGGAAAACTGTAGGTCAGCAGTAGCTTCCTTAAATTGGTTAAATAATCCACCAATTGCTGATATCCTATCACGGGGTATAGGAAACGATCCAAAAAGTATTTTTTAATAATCACTGTCGCGAATCAATACTCAAAGACCTTCGTAATTCTTCAATACATTTCCTTAAACGTAAAAATAAACTTAAAATCATCTGTAATACATTCCAAGAGAATTTTATTGAATACTAAAACATCTAAATCGTTATTATCGTTACCCTTAATCGTGCAAATATTTTATTTTTCCATGTGGAATTTAAAACTCATTATTGTGTTTTAACAATGAGAACATAAATAAATAAACTATTATTAATCCAAATACTTAATTCTCAGAATAAACATTTGATAATCATCATAGCGTTGTATTTTTCCTATAATATTTCACCAGCAGATAACAAACACGTCTTCATAAACAATGCTGTATGTTTTCCGGAGGCACATCAATATAACGGTTTTACATAAAAATAAAACCGATATTATGTGCCGAGAGGGAAAACACACAGCATTGTAGGAAGTTCTTCCTGGTGAAGACTATGAATTCGAAAAGTGACAGCGGTTCCCGCGTCCTAGCTGGCACAGAGTAAATACAACGTCAGCGATAGTTACCGCACCTAGCATTCTAAAGTCGAACTAAAGTATCCGTACTATTGACCGCGCTTATAAGGCTAAGTATACACTGCTTCTTCATAAACAATGCTTTATGTTTTCCCTCTCGGCATATAATATCGGTTTTATTTTTATATGAATGGATGATAGTGAGAAGGAAGTCGAGAAGGTAGTTTTCAAAAATACTATGTAGCTTAAAACAGGAGCTGGTAGACCTACATCAACAATACCTGGATGTTGTCGATGAACGGGACAAACTGTGGTTGGTCACAGATGGTTTCAATAACTGCAGTAACTTATATGAGGAGGCTTTATGTAAGGTTAGGGACCTACAAGAAGAATTAATTCATGGAAATGTACGAATTAGGCTAAGGAAACGAATAACTTATATAATGAATTATTTGATACTAATTGCAACCCTTATTCCTTAATTACAATAGACCTTACTGAAGATTCTATATTGAAACAAAATAATAGTTGTTATCTAAGAGTTAGTCAAAATAAAATTAAAAAGTATGCAAAACTAAATAAAATCATAAATAAATGCAATAAATTCAAGAAACAACAAAAACACAGTTCCAATAATATTAAGCTAAGGAAAGAACGTGTTTTTCTAATAAATAAATTGAAAAACTGGCCAAGTGCGTGTCGGAACACGCACAATTCTTTCCAAGTACGGAACCCTTCGGTTCCGTACTTGGAAAGAATTTATCCTAAGAACAAACTTAACATTGTAGTTGGTAAACATAATCTCCCATACATTCCAACTGCAAATGTAAGTTTGTACGCACAATATCGAGAGATTTACCATGTTATTTTAAGACCATAGACTTCTTATACATTTTCCTGTAGTCTATAAGTATAAAACTATTTCCTGTATTTTTTTCATAATTTTAGGTTCAGTAGTTTCGGAGATAAGGGGGGGGGAATGGTCAAATTTCGTCTATTTCCAATTATAACTTTAAGACAGTTTATTTTAAAATTACAAAAATATATTATTGATTATTAATATATTTGAGACCCTTACAAAAAGCCCTTTCATTTGATATGTCACACGGTACAGTTTGCAAAACTTTTTTTTTTTAATTTTCGTGTTTGCCCCCCAAAACTGACCCCAATATTCTAAATTCATATATTTACGGCTCACGTCCGTGTTGGGTCACTCAAATTGATATGTGTACCAAATTTCAATTTAATCGGTCCATTACATTCGGAGCAAATTGGCTGTGACAGACGGACAGCCAGACAGACAGACACACGAGTGATAAGAGTTCCGTTTTTTCCTTTTGAGGTACGGAACCCTAAAAACTATCAAATTAAATTAGAAGACAGTAAAAACATTTATCAAATTGACACCCAACAATTACAGTCTGAAATTGATGTACTTGAAGAGTCACTTCATTCACTTTATATTAAGTATGTGAGCTCTCAAAAACAAATCAAGGAACACATTCTTGCTGCAAACGAGTTAGTGGAAATGTGTAACGATGAGACTGACAGAGTGGACCCGTTGTCTCTCAGCACCACTCAATGTTCTTGTCATAGGGAATCCATCCTTGGAGCTCTCTAACTTGAGACAACGGAGGACCCGTCCCAGTCTGGAGGAGCTCAGGCCTGTATCCCCGATCATGATACACCACATGTTGCACAAGTTTTATCTCAAGTAGCACAGACAGAGACTTGTTTTCTCCCTTGTTCTAATAAAGTTAGTTATTCTTCCATTATGTTTTCAGATAGTTTAGGAAGAGGGTTAGGTAAATTATTAAGTAACAACCTGAGTCAATCTGCTGTTAATTATTGTATGCCTGGGAAATCCTATGAAGAGATAATGTCGTCAATAATTGGGAATAAATTTGATCCGAATGCCATTATTTCTGTATTTATAGGTAATAGTACTAATGTAAAAAAGGATGACATCACTGACAATGTCGCTGAAATCTTGAAGATTAATTGTCAGAAAATAATAATGGTGCCGATTCCCTTGTTCACAAACTAAACTAAAGAACAATGGCGAGAAAATTGTTGATTAAATTATTAAGCGTCTACATATATCACCGTGATAGGTACCGACGAAATAATTCACTAAGTTTTATCAAATCAAGCTTATGATCTATTAAAGCCTGGAAAAAAAGTCGTCATAATTGAAAACTGAATTGACTAGATTAATGATCATCATCATAAATAATCATGGCTTCGTTACTTTTTTCTGGCTTAACTTCATGACTTTTGGCTAAGCCGAACGTTTAATGTTGCCATGCAATATAAATCTTGGTCAAGTTACATAAAATGCTTTGCTTTTCGTATTGCATTAATATACTTATGAAATACATTATTGCAACAGAAAATAAATGTGAAAATAAAAATATTTTTTTGTGCTAAGAATATAGCGGTCATAATTGTTTAATTTAATACATACAATTATGACCTCGTAGTGCAATTTATTCGAGTATGGAAACATCGCAAAAAAAGAAATATAACATTTAAGTTGTCAACGCCGCATATTGACATGTAACTTACTGACAACTGGTTGTTTACGCGTGCGTCTCGTTATTTAGTTTTCCATCGATTTTCCGTGATTTTCTACTTCATCAATTGCTTCTGCTTACCATACTCTGAGATTTACTGTTCCCTGTGTGACTAGTGCTTGCCTAAGAATTCTGATTGTTTGCCTATACGACGACATTTTTCTGTGACTCTGGATTCCGATTCTGGCTGATACCTTGGATTTTGTAGTATGCATCGATTTGTTTATCACGATGGGTAACCGTGTTAAGCCTACACGCATCATGTGTGTCAATAAAATGCGCCGATACCGGGAAAAATAATGTGAAATAAAATAATAATGAACTGTTGGATGTTGCGCACATACAATGACTGTAGTGTGGTATCTAGGATGGGCTAGGCATCAACAAAATATCTCAGCACCTGCAGGTTTTCTTGATGACATTGTAATAAGAGAAGATGAGGAATAAATATAAAAAAAGTGTTGTTTTTTTTTCTATACCCGTGACCTACCTTTACCATATAATTTACCATATAATATATATATAACTTTCTGAATACGTACTCCGTATCTTATTTTGTCGTAAAAATGTATTTCTATCTATGATATTTTAAGTGGTAAGTAGGTATTTCTTTTTCGATTAATTTGTTGTTGGTTGACAAGACATACCTAACCTCTAGAACTTCAAACTGGAATATCTTTAATTCCTGACTTCCTATAAAAGTATAACTGAAGACAAAACTGTTCAGGAATTCAAAATCTACACTGTTAAATATTTTTCATAACCAAACGCAAAAAAAAAATGTCAACAAAATTTTGTTCGGGAGTTCGCCTTTGTTCTTTAAGTTCAGTGCATCTTTTTCTTTCTATTCCATTGAGAAAAGGACAGAAGATAAATTTAAGTTTAGTCCTGTCAAATTAATCAGCGCCTGTCACTACTCCATACAAGTTTAGACAGAGTAGTGGAGTTTATACTAGAGATGGGCTGAGTGATGATTTTTCTGTATCGGTGACTGCATGACAATGACAAAAAAATATCGGTGACGGGAACAATGACAAAATCATCAATGATTTTTTTATTTGAGTATTAGATCTCGTCACTTCATTTGTGAGTAGATACTGAATGATCGCGGAACGGCTTAGTGAAATTATCATTAGTTATTTATGTAGGCATGAGTCGAGTTTGTCAGTTGGCCGCGTAATTTAAATTTTCTTAGTTTGTGACATTCATTGCAGGTTATTTAGGTATTGATTTATCGTTATGGAAATCATCAATATGTTTCCATTAGTGATATTTGCTGCAAGATATGACTATTTAGTATATCATGGCAATTTGTCGTAAAAACTTGATCGCGTAAATATGCACCTCCCCAACAAGTAATATTCCAATCTTCCCTTCATGCTTTTTCCAGGCTTAGGACTAGCAAAGACTAGCAAAGTAATAGTACATACTTAGTACCTAATAAAAGAAATCTATCAGTCTGCTAATTACACTACGTATTTCGTACGCGTAAAATTAAATTAGGGTGGTTGTTCGTCCTCGTCTATCCAAAACAATGATTCACGAAATACTAAATGCTAGATAAATTGCATTCGTGATTTGCCGCGCATTTCGCACGCAAACATAAACAATGCAAGTGAAAGCATTGTTGCCGTTCCGTGCGCTCAGTCCCGGTCATTTTATCGAAACATGTGAGTTCCAGTCCAGTATCGCCGATCGCGCAGTCTCGCAACGTCGCAATTCACAGTCACACCGCCCGCTGCGCCCGAGGCGGCCCGATACCGTCCGATCCGAATCACCGAAGTTCGCGTTCATTGTCATTATTGTAATGATTTTTAAGCATTGATGATTTTGTCTTTGTCATTGCATGATGAAATGATTTTAAAATATCGATGATTTTTACATGTGACATGATATCGGACTCATCTCTAGTTTATACTATAGCTTTTGACAGAACGAAGTCTGTCGGGTCAGATATTATGTATATAAGATTGGCTATTTTTGTAAACTTTGAACAATTTAATTAGCATAGCGATTCTAAAACTGCTTCGCAAACCTGTGGTTATAGGTTCGGTCCCCAAATATTGATATTTTTGGTGATTCTTTTTTTTTTCACATTTTGTTATATCTACTTACCATTTATTTTGCTGTTCCAAGTACGTTGTGCTTATAATAAAATATAATAATATGTATTTATTTGCACATTTATTTCTTACAGATTTTTGACGTGTGATAACGTCTAATCGATGAATGCACGAAAAAGCATGACTCATTGTCACGTTCCGCCCCTGAACCGAGTGTGCAAGCGAGAGCGCGGAACAAGCGATAGAGAGGCACGATGGGCCTAAGCATTCGGCTTGTGACGCAATGTTTTCTTATGACGTTATCACGTAAAATTATCGTCCGTAAACCGAATTTACAGACAACCAATTTTTTTTTAACGTTGTTTACATCATTTAAAATGTAAGCAAGGGTAACATAACTAGCATATAATGTTTCCACTGCTAGGAAACAGGCCTCCTCTCTTTGAGAGGAAGTGGCGGGCTGTAATCTACCACGCAATTTATAATTTTTATGATATTAATTTTATTTTCTGTGATTAATATTTTAACTCACACACTGACTTATTATATGTTGTTTTTATTTTTTATTTTTTTCGGAAATCATATACAATGTTTGTAAATATGTGAGCACCATGTACCTATCGCATTTATTAATTTTTCTGTTATTACTTCACTTTTCATTCTTTTTACCAATTGTGGTAGGTAAGTAATTTTGATGAATTTTTTTATATTTTTTATTTTTTTATTCTAGGTACATAGTTTTCACCTATAAATATTAATTAATGTATACAAACTATTGTTAACATTTTAAAAGAGTAAGTATGGAGTTTCTTGCCCATTCTTCTCCATACATAACTACCTTTTGGAAGGCGCAACTAGAATCAATTAACTATTCATGTAATTTTTGACGTTCAAAAGTGCATCTTCGTGCCTATTTGAAATAAATTATTTGACTTTGACTTTGACTTTGACGCGGGCCCAGTGCGGTAGACATGGGCGAAATAGCTCACTGAAAAGAAAAAGAGTGATTAGCTCTTTCACTCTAAAGAGCTATACCTATCACTCTTCTAGCTCACTAGCTCTTATATAGTCACTCAGTGACTCAGACGCCGACTATTAGCTCATTTGACTCACGCCGCACGCGCGTCGAAGGAGACCGCTCGGCTCGGTCAATAGCTCTTTGGAAGTTTGGACTCTTTGTTACTTATTAGCTCTTCTATAGCTCAGTGACTCAGACGGCCACTTTCTAATTAATATTAATTCAAATTGTGGGTTGAAATAAAAAAAACAAAGATTTGCGTTGTGTTAGTTTCCAACCATATGCCAAAATATTTGGGATTTTAACTTAAAAACTAAAAAGCTTTAATTAAAAACAAAATTTTATCCCCCTTTTCACCCCCTTAAGGGATGAGATTCTAACAACACCATTGCGTTAACTTCCAACCATAAGCCTAGATAGTAAATTTAGTGATTTTTCTTCGAATTCATCTTCATCCCCCTTTTTAACCCTTCGAGGGTGGAATTATCAAAAACGCTGCGACACGTATAAATTAATTTTTAATCGTCAGCATCAACACAAAATTTGAAGATCCTAACTTCAAAACTGAAAGACTTTCATATAAACTTCCATCCCCTATTATACCCCTTTAGGGGTGGAATTCCCAAAAATTATTTCTTAGTGTATACTTACTCCTCACAAAGAACACACCCTCCAAGTTTCATGTCTCTAGGACCAGCGGTTTGGGCTGTGCGTTGATATATCAGTCAGTCAGTCAGTTTACCATTCTATATATTATATAGATTGATAAATCCCATTTGCGGAATCCCGAATCATAAGTTGATAACCTTTTCATTCTTAGATGAACATTGCTCCAGCCAGCAACGAAAGTCGATTCAGATAATTTTCAGGGTTCCGTAGGCAAATGGGGTTAATGAATCCCTCCAAATTTCGTCATGTCACATGGACACGATGCCGGACAGTGTCAGTCTGTCCGTCTGCCCGTCCGCCCGGATATTATGTGACGCAGTTATTTATTTCGTAGACTGTTAGCACTATATATTACGCAGAACGGCTAAGCTACTTCAAATTAGACTCATTGAAGCGACGAAGGATTATACCGGATGACATTTTTTACCGTCTCGTAAAAATTTGGGTATACTAGGTGAACGGAGTAGAAGCCTATGGCATAGTTTTTATTATTTTTTCTTTAACCTAGAAAGAAATTGATCTATGGATAAATACCACACATTTGAAGTAAACTTATCATACTATAACAATAAACACAGAAATTTAACAAAAAAACATAATTCAATAAATAAATACGATAAATAATATTTAAATTTAAATCATACGCACCCAAATTTCAATATTTTTATCTTTTATTTTAGTTTTATTTCTGAAAAAAAAAAAAAAAAAAATTGCTATGCCATAGGCTTCTACTCCGTTCACCTAGTATACCCAATTTTTTTCGAGACGGTAAAAAAAGTCATCCGGTATATGATCTATCGAAAAAAATATTCTATATCTTTATAAAATAGTAAACGGAATAACATCAACTCCAGATCTCCTTAACAATATTAACCTAGACGTACCTCGTCATTCTCACCTCCGGCTCCGGTCCAAGCGTACCACTAGGACGTTTGCCACTAAACCGTGTCGCACAAACTTGGGCCAGCATGCTCCCCTAAACAGAATGTTATCTTCCTACAACAGAGCCTGTTCAGTTGACAGCAATATCGATATTTTCTGTGATAGTCTGCCAGTATCTTCTATACTAATATATAAAGCTGAAGAGTTTGTTTGTTTGTTTGTTTGTTTGAACGCGCTAATCTCAGGAACTACTGGTTGGAATTGAAAAATTCTTTTTGTGTTGGATAGTCCATTTATTGAGGAATGTTATAGGCTATATAACATCACGCTACGACCAATAGGAGCGGAGCATAAATGAAAAATGTTGCAAAAACGGGAAAAAATATTCCTTTTTGAGAGCTTCCGTTGCGTGCGCTGCGTAAACGGTTTAAGTTACGCAAATATCATGTATGATGGAATTGTTCCTCTTTAAATGTTCTAAAAAAAAGTCCGCGACAGCATATGTCTATCTTTTAAGATTAACTCGCTATAACTTTTTTTATGGTAATCAAATTTGTTCGAAATTAATGCATTATTTGCGAAGGAGTTTTCATAAACATGGTATTAATCCTTATCCAAATAAATACGTTATTCATCACAAGTATTTAATTTTGAACAAAGTTGCCCTTACATCATTTAATTTCAATGAATATCTTAGGAGATATAACTGTTTTATAATAACTCCGCAGCAAAATAATGATCAACTCTGCGAGGTAGTCTATTCTAAAGTTGAAGAGTTAGTTTTTAGGGTTCCGTACCCAAAGGGTAAAATGGGACCCTATTACTAAAACTCCGCTGTCCGTCTGTCTGTCTGTCTGTCTGTCCGTCTGTCACCAGGCTGTATCTCATGAACCGTGATAGTTAGACAGTTGAAATTTTCACAGATGATGTATTTATGTTGCCGCTATAACAACAAATACTAAAAAACAGAAAAAAAAAATATATTTAAGGGGGGCTCCCATACAACGGACATGATTTTTTTTGCCGTTTTTTTTGCCCCGCCCGCGTGGATGTCGGTTATCGCGTAAAAAAGTAGCCTATGTCCTTCTCTATATCCCAGGCGGTCTATCGGCGGTATCTCAGCGGTTTAGGCGTGAAAACGTTACATACAGACAGACAGAGTTACTTTCACATTTATAATATTAGTAAGGATTTGTATGGATGGTACGAAACCCTTCGTGCGCGAGTCCGACTCGCACTTGGCCGGTTTTTTGTTTTTTGAACGCGCTAATCTCTGGAACTGCGAGTTGGATTTGAAAAAATCTTTTTGCATTTTACAGCCCAATTCTTGAGGAAGAATAACATTCCTATTAACTAGGACACAATTTTTTTTAAATGAAAGTTTATGCGAAAATGAAGTAAAATCACGGGCAGGCAATGTGTTGCGACGGGGTGGGTCGGGGGAACAAGAAATTTAACGCGGACGAAGTCGCGGGCAGAAGCTAGTTTAAAAATAAAATGATTAAAATTGACCTGTAATCAGCTGCATATACTTATACTTATTCTAATTTAATAGTAATGCTATTTTAATTTAATTTATTTGTGTTTAATCTTAATTTAATATTGTAAGTAATCAAATCTATTAATAATTTCCTTTGAATTTAGTTAGACTTACGATATTCGTTTTTATTTTTTGTTTTGTATCTTATAATTTTGTCATTTAGATGCTTTCTTTTATTTCATGTTTATATATATATTTTTTACCTTATGTGCGACTATTTTATTGTAATTTTGTATGGTTGTATTGATCTCATGCAATGTGACGAAATGTATTATTTTTAATTTTATATTCTAATCTTATTTGGTAATTTTATTATGTATTACATTTTTATTGTTAATATTATAATGAATTAGGAATATAACATTTTAATTGGATAGGTGTTCACCTATCTATAAGAATGTTGTGCATGCCTATAAGTGATGTATTTACAGAGTACTGAAGATTTGTGATTACCTATTGTTACTATCCTTGTAAATATGTCGTTGGTGTGCCTTGCTCAATAAATAAAGAAATAAAAGGTGGTTATCACTAAACAATAGTGTAGTGAAATTACGGAAACAATAATTAGGGGTGGAACTCTCCATACATGCAACAGAGGGATGGAAAATAAAATCAATGCACGTAAGCATGTGGTGTATTGGATCCCAATATGATATTTCTAAGTGACTTCGCTATTTAAGTAAAAAGTTTTTTTGTGATATGGGATACTTTAAGTTACAACCGCAAAATAACTTTGATTTTCATAGCTTTTCGAGATATACTATGAAATATCATCTTATTTTTGCGACCGGTAAAATCTATATTGTGCATGCGTGAATATTCATCCTCACTACGGAACCATTCAATGTGCGTAGTCCGACACTCTCTTGGCTGGATCTTTTTATATGTAGTTAGATAACTTCATATAAAAAACACCCCAGGGTCATGTTGTTGATAAAATGAATATAAAAACTCTCATCAAACGTATTACAAAGTTGTTTCGTAGTGCGCATCATAGCAGATGGCCGCCATCGCCATGAAGATGATATATTTCATACTGTTTTTATTGTTTGCTCTCTCTGCGGCACAAAGTTATATCGACTACGGCGCTGAGAACCAAGTGGATCCAAATTATGATGGTAAGCTTATTTTAATTATGTATAGCGGACCTTGTAATTGCTTTACCACCAAGGCTGGATGTCGTCACTACGAGTAGCATTGCACGTCATAAAACGACAAGGACTATTTATCTGTGACAGATAGTTGCAATCTATAGTTACTCCATTTATTATAACATTAGACAAATAACTGTTCTCACCCTTTCGTTATTTCGATGTAAACGTTTAATAAACTCCGTTATTTCACGATAAATAAAAAGCTCAGTAATCTGTTTACCATTTACATTAAAAAAATTACTCTAAAGTGCAGTAATTTCAACAATATTACACAATAACTGTCGATATTTAGCCGTTATTTGTCTAATGCTATATATTAAATGGAGTTCATAGTGGCGAATTTTTTTTTTTATACTGACACGGACAGCTCTTGAACGCGTTTAGATGTGCTGATCGCGTTTAGTTTCATCGGTGAAATCAGCCCTTAGTGAAGTTTCAATTAACTGGGAATTGTTGTCAAAAATGGTAAAGCAAAGCAATTAAGAGGTCGTTATGTTTGAATACGCTCTGTTGGATTCAAGTTTCGACGGTTCAACTTATTAGTAAAAGGCATGCATTTAATCGAACTTCAAATAATTCCCATTTTGCTTGTCTAAAACTATTATTGAATAGGTACTCTAATATAATGATTGTGCCTCTTTTCGTAAAACTCAAATAATTCCTATTTTGAGTACCTGAAAATACTAAATAGCCAAGTAACTGTGACCAACTTTGAAATAGTGCTCGTCGGCACCGCTCTCTTCGCTCGCTCGGCTCGCGTGGTTGATCACAGTTCTAACCTAACCTAGGGATGCCCAATCTTTTGATTTAAAGCGATCTTTTGGATCGTTAATCATTGAATCGACACACGATCGGATCGCAATGGATTTGAATCGATCTAACAAAGATCGTATCGTAATTAAAAATAAATAAAAGAATATGTACTTAACAGATTTAATTAATTACAAATTCCAACTATCTACATCATTCTAAACTTTTTTTTTTAATTATAATTTTGTTAACCTTCGGGGGTATTTAAAAACCCGTTACGTCTCACGCTCTCAAGATTACAGTGCGTAATAGAAGATCAAACTAAGAAACAACTCGGCGATAAAATAAATGAAAAATTATCACCTCTTTATTTATTTAATACTTCAAGCATATAAATGCACGGACCGCCACTGATGAACTCTCCTTGTCGACTGTGCGGCAGACACTTATAGCCGGTCGAACGTTATGTCGTAGACTGTGTCATGCGCCGCTAGGCAGCGCTAGCGTCGCGATTAGTCAAGAACCGATGACGCGAATCCACCAACTCCATCGAACGCCAACAGATGGCGCTGGCGTACCGGATACAACTCGTCTCCGACATGTATATATTACATTTATAGTTTGTACCTAAGTATCTTTATAGTTATTCCAAGATTTTTCGTAATTGCACCTACCACTGTTTGTCTCTGCTTCACCCTAAGGTAGACTGGTAGAAAATGCCCAAGGCATTAAGTCCGCCTTGGTACAGTTTTTACTTGTGCATAAAGTTTGAATAAATAAATAAATAATACCAATGTTATTATTATGTTTTCAGGTGGCGAATTCAAAGTTCGCACCGACAGACTAGCGTCACGTTCCAGAATGCAAGCACAGTACAGACAGGGCATTGCCGACAGATACAACAGTTACAGGAATACATACTGACAGCCTTCAGTCAGGCAGTTTCTGTACAAACAGCGTCATCGACTGTCATTCTGAATTTCGACAGTTAATTATTTCGACACGGTCTTAATTTTGAAACACAATAGTTCGACTACTCATTGCTTCGACAGAATATATATTCGATAAGCACTAGTCCGACAGAACATACTTCGACAACACACACCTTCGAAGAACACTACTTCGAGAGAAGCCTTCTTCGATATGCACTTGTTCGGCGGATCTCTATTTCGACGGAACATTACTTCGACATAATACTGCTCTGAAATGTGGCAATAATAATTGAATTTCGCTTTATGGTTTTAGGTACCGTAGAACGGGGCTATTTCGATTTTCGGGGGTTATTTGGAACAAAGCAATTGTAAGATTTCGAATTGTGATCTTCGTACGAAAAATTATAAAAGTAAACAAGACCAGTAATAAAATATAAGCTGTCTATGGTGTTTTGGTAGAATTTATGTCAACTCAAATCTTACAATTAGGTACTTTATTCCAAATAACCCCCTGAAAATCCAAATTATTATTATTTTTATTTTGTTCTACCGTTACAAAATAAAAACATAAATAATAATCAATATTATGTTTTTAATTATAACCAGTAACAAATCTTTGTACAGTTATATTTATGAACGGCCTAGACAACCATACTCCACACTGGGATAGACGAGAAAAAAAATATCATTCCCACTTTACGTGTAGGGGAGGTACCCTAAAATTACAGCTTTCTAGTACCTACTAATACTCTCTGAGCTAAGCTGTCCGCAGCTATCCCAGTGTGGGGTATCGTTGTATAAGCCGTTATAATATTGATTATTATTTTGTACCGGTAGAACAAAATAAAAATAATAATAATTTGGATTTTCAGGGGGTTATTTGGAATAAAGTAATTGTAAAATTTGAGTTGACATAAATTCTACCAAAACACCATAGACAGCTTATATTTTATTGTTGGTCTTCTTTACTTTTACAATTTTACGTACGAAGATCACAATTTGAAATCTTACAATTGCTTTGTTCCAAATAACCCCCGAAAATCCAAATGGGGCTATTTGGATTTTCGGGGGTTATTCTACGGTACCTAAAACCATAAAGCGAAATTCAATTATTATTGCCACATTTCAGAGCAGTATTATGAAGAAGGTATGTTCCGTCGAAATAGAGATCCGCCGAACAAGTGCATATCGAAGAAGGCTTTTGTCGAAGTATTGTTCTTCGAAGGTGTGTGTTGTCGAAGTAGGTTCTGTCGGACTAGTGCTTGTCGAATATATGTTCTGTCGAAGCAATGAGTAGTCGAACTATTGAGTTTCGAAATTAAGACCGTGTCGAAATAATTAACTGTCGAAATTCAGAATGACACTCAGCGTCATCAATTCACCCGAAAGACGCCAACTGCTGGACATAGGCCTCCTCAACCTTTGTTCTGTTTGATGTTGTATTGTAAAGTTTTGTTTGATGATTATGTGTGTTTATTACTGTTTTTTTTTATATATTCAATGTATGTAGGTACCTTGGTATTCATTTTAATAAGGTGTAAAAATTACACGTATAAATTCAAACCTATGTTTTAAATCATCTGCATACCTACTTATTTGATGTAGGGAACATAATTGTCACTATACTTTAATACTGTCAGAAAAGATCATAATTTAAATTTTATTAAAAATTAAATATATATATATATAAAAAATAAATAATAATAATAATAATAGCAATAATTAATAAATAATAAATAATAGCCTTAGCCTTTAATAATAATAATAATATGGTTATTTCCTTTTAAATTTTCCTGTAACTACTTATTTGTGTATGTCATATCGTTAAAACAATTAGAAGGAGCCCCTTACCCTACTCAAGGAAATTTAGTAATAATAATTAATTGATTAATAATTATAAATTAATAATTTTATATAAAACCGAAATAAAAAAAATTAAATTACCATGCTATTATTATTCTACACCGTAGTATTTTAGTCGTCTTACAAAGACAGCTCACTTCATGTATCCAATGACTACGAATCATTTATGTAAGAATTTTTTTTTTGAAGATTTGTTTATTTTTTATTTTTATTAATTATGACGCATCACATAGTTTTAAACACCCTGTTACGAGTGCAGTCCGAGCCTTGTGAATTGTGATACAAGGGCGCCGCAGAATGGATTTAGATTAAGTTTAAGTTGCAATAGTAAGAAACACTTTTTTGCGTTAGGGTGGTAATATATAACAGTTAAGACAGCGGTTTTGAAGATATTTGCATTTATTACTTTGGCGCCATACAAAATTTTCAATTTTATTTTTTAATAATTATTTTACCTTTGAAATGATATTCCCTACATATATTCATGACTGCTGAAGGCATTAGAAGCTTATTACAAAGAAAAAAAGAAGAAAAAGCAAGTAGAATTTAAATGCCTAAGAAACTCGATTTACAGCAACAGTGCGGCGTGTCTCGGATATGCTGCGCAGCACTGCCGCGCAGAAGGTCTAAGGGCGCCCACACAAAACCGCGATGCGATGCGATACGATAATTCTTGCGGTACATATTCGTGCGAGCTCGCACGCAGATATTTGCGATGCGTTGCGAATTCGCAGTTATGTGTGGGAACCCTTAACTAGTCGCGCGGCAAATTTGTGTCTTGCGAATACCGCGCGTAGCGCGCGGTACTTGCACGCCGTGTTTGGACACACCTTTAATAATAATTATAGATACCTTTAACTCTTTCTGTCACAAGTACGAATACATGGCAACAAATGGTATGGGTAACGGGTGTCCTGCGTGAGCGACGAACGCGATCAACACACCGGCATACCCTACTTGCGGCCTATATGACAGTCTGCGACGAGACGCGACGTAACGCGGACTTGTTTTGAGGGCGACCAGACGCGACACCATCGTTTCTTAATTTTGGATATAAATGATGGAACTCGCCAAATGTGTTTCTTTGTAAAAATATTATATTTGTTTTCTTTGTGCTTTTTACGATATTTTTTTTAAAGTTTGTACTTTAATTATGAACTTTCGAGCAAAATTGTACTGTACTTCTCCATGATTCGAGAAGTAATGACCAAAATCACATAGGACATTTGTCGCGTGTAGCATCGCGTCGCATTACGTCGCGTCGTGTTGCGTCGCGTCGCGTCGTATTCGTCGCTCACGCAGGACACCGCGTAAGGAAGCGCACTGTCTCGCCACAGCTTCGTATTAATACCATTAAATAAAACAAGTCGAACACTGGGAATGCTTTTTATTTGGTATCTATTTGGAACATTTAGATCGACAAATTATCATAAATAATGTAGGAAAACATTTAATATTTTTCTATACTAGATCATGGATAACAAAGAAATACTGTTTTATGTACAGTCAGGGATATTAATTGTTTATCTAATTGATACACTACGTCAATTTACAGTTGTTTTTTTTTTGCTATTGAGCCGGTTTCGAATAGCCGCTTTAAACAACAAACAATTACTTGAATATGAGGACAATTTAAGTTTGTTGTAATTTTACCCTCCCCACCCGACTTTATCTAACTTTCATAATACACCGACATTTAAATTGGTATCAGACATAATTATACATTTACTAAAAGAGAAAAACACTGTCCTAGTATTATCTAAATAGAATGCATTATAACCATTGATGTATAAATAAGGAAGATTAGGTTCTCGCTCCTCGACGTGGACCGCATAAACTATGCCGACCGGCACAACTGACCTTAGTCACAATCGAACTAGCGTTTGTGTAGGACGTTAAGTAAAATAACCATAATCGTCTAAATAAGCAGCAAAAATGCCTTGGTGTGTTTTCAAAATGTGCACAAATAATTATTCACAAACCAAAACCAAGTTCCCCGGGATTACTTTCCACTCGTAAGTACATCAAAACTTATTTTCTTTAAAACTCTCCTGAATAATATTGTTTTCTAGGTCGCCATTTGTTTCTGGAGTTGGTATGGGTACGTAACAGTGACAATTATTGCTATCTCGTTCCCGCTACAGCCCGCATCATATCTCTCGCTTTTCGGTTGTTGATGCATGACACACGACATCGGGAAATGTAGTTATGTGGGTGTGTTTACATGTAATTGTTTCTAGTCCAATAATGTTTACGTGACATTAGAGCGTTGCCTTATCTTCCTTTATATCCATCAATGATTATAAAACCATTTTTTTCCTTACTTTTGATTTAGAATATTCCTACCATAATTCGTAAAGGTACAGTCGACCGCACAATAATGGTAACACTTTGACCTTGAGCTTGTTACCACTGACGTTTGGTCGACTGTATAGTCGCCAGCACAAGTTACCAAAAACTGTCGAATTTTCTCATTCGATTTTGAACATTAAGAGCCTATAACTGTATAGCTTGATATGTAGCCGAGTGTACTATGTTTGACAAAACACGATTCCATAAAATTTCCTCGATAGAAAAAAAATCCAAAGTTACCTCCAAACCGAATAATAAACCGCTGGTATTCAAAAAATACTTTAAATTAGATAATGAAACTTTGCATATTAACTGAACTAACTATAAAGCAGGTCTTATGTTTTTTTTTTTTTAATTACCCTTATTTTCACGGTAAAAAGAAATTACCTAAACTATCGGCGCCTTGGAGCCCCTGCCGCTGTCTCGCTTGCTCGCGTGACCGGGAGCAATAGTGTGCGAGCGAAATAAAGAGTAAGGTGGCGCTGAGGTAGTATAGACTCTTAACCATCAACATTTTAAGGTTTAAAATCGTTTGGAGAAATTTTACAGTTTCTTATAACCTGATGTGCTCGCCACTGTACATACAATATTATCACTGAAAAAGCAAGAAAGGTATCTTGAACATGTTTTTTCAAGATAAATAGTTTCAAACATAGTTTTAACCTGTAAATGCTTTGAGACCACTTTAAGAGAAAATTATGCAGCAAAATCTACAAAATGCTGGTTAAGTTGTAGCTAGATTTCATACATTATATACAAATAAATAAAATTGAAGTGTCTGTTTTTAATGTCAAAAATGCATATAGAAGTACATAAGCGACGTATAACAAAAAAAAAAAGCTTTTTTGGCAGTCTGTCAGTCTGTTCCGGCTAATCTCCGAAACGGCTGGACCGATTTTGAATGGACTTTCACTGGCAGATAGCTGATGTTATTAGGAGTAGCTTAGGCTAGGCTTTTTCGACAAGCTAAGCTATACTTTTTCGACTAGCTAAGGTAAGGAAAGCCCGAGTGGATTAAAAAATAAATAAAAATATTATAAACAGAATCTTCAATTTTCTTTATTTGTGTAGAAAAAGCCACGCGGGCGAAGCCGCGAGCAGCAGCTAGTAAATACTACTATTACACACAAACAATTACCTACGAAGTTTTTGGTACATTTGTATACATAAATATTACTGAAACATGAATAATACAGGAAAAGTTTTTAATCAGTGCGCAAATTTTGACAAATTAAACTTAAACGTGTTTGATTATACACCTATTTCTTATTTTGATTGATCTTAGTACAAAAAAATGAAGTTATCGTTAACGAAAGATGTTTATTTTGTAACTGGTATAATGGATACTCGCTGCGCAACGCACCGGCGAGGTCAGTGAAGCGGAACGCAGTAGTAGGTACCTATCAGCTGTGCGCTCCCCCATTGATATTATTACGAATAGATTGTGTCCATATTTTGCTGATTTCAAGTAGGACCATAAAGAAAGTATTGAACAAATAATTGAAATGTGTTCTATTACTGATACTGAAACACCAAAAAAATTTGTGCACTGGTTAAAAACTTATCCTGTATACAGTTGACAATAATACACTAATATTCATTAAAAAAAAAAAAACATTACCTACGCCTTGTCTACATTACATAATATTACCTAATAGAAAATAATAATAATTAAAACAATAATATTATATAAATAATAATTATTATTATTATCAGCTTCTGGCGGCATCTACATCGCCAAATGCGAACGACGCATCACACTGACGTCACGCAAAATCCTGCATCGCGCAAGCAGAGATTACCGCGCGACTAGCATATAAATACAACGTCTCGACATCAACAATCGGGTAGTTGCTCACTAGACACGACAGCCTTCTGGTCGGAGGATCCTGCCTTTTCTATGGAGGATGCGTGAACTTTACACTCAGTTCCTCACACCTCCATAAGCAACAAAACCATCAGATTCCTAACAATGTCTACATAATAACTAAAACAGCACATCTTACAAGACGGTCGATGGATCATGACCGGTCCTGTGGCGGCATCTACAACGCCACATGCTAACTATGAATCGAAGACCTGACGTAACAAATCCTGCATCGCGCAATCAGAGTTTACCGCGCAACTAGCATATATACAACATCCCGACATCAACCGTCGGGCAGTTGAGGATCCTCCTGTTTTCTATGGAGCATGAGTGAACTTTACACCCTGTTCCTCATACCTCTATAGTCCTATAACTTGATAACATTAGTCCGGCCAGTTCAGATATGAACGAAAGTTCGGAGAGTCTATGTTCAGACCGGCAATGATCCATCGGCCGTATTGTTCGCGATTTCCATACATTATAACCATATCACAGTCCTTATTATGAGTTACTATACTTTTTCATTCTTTATCAAACATGCCACAGAAATCTTTACATAATATGTGCAACTACACGTTTAGTATTTTTAACACATAAAGCGACGCGCGCTTTACTTGTGGTAACCAAGTGTACTAACACGCTGTTAATGTGTGAGCATTGACGAGTAGCATCAGCATGTAACACACACACACAATTTCGTCTTCACCCGTGTCTCGCGGACGGTACCGAGAGCTCCTGCGCTTACAAACATATTCACAGCGTGTTTAACATCCTTATTTTCTGCATTTTGATTCTAAAATAATAGTACATCACTTACCAAGGGCTGTAAAAGAAAGAGCCTGAAATCGCAGATATTTGTGACCCGAGCCGCAAGCAAGGGTTGTAAATATGCTATAGAGGGCTTTCTTTTTTACTGCCCGTACACAATTTTACGTCTTCACCTGGCCATAATGCGAGTTTTACTGTACGAGTAGCGTGCGGTAAAACTCACATTATGGCCAGGTGTGACGTAAAAGAAATTACCAAACAAACGATGAGGGCACCACTGTGCGCTTGGTACCCTCTTAAAAGAGAGATTAAAGGGATGACGACTAAAAAAAATGTTTTTGTCCTTCATGTAGATTATTAAAAAATATTGGACACGTATTTTTTCTTTTTTTACGTAATCAAAACATTACGGCGATACATTGAGTTCAAATGTGGCATGACGTCACTGCTCGCTAGATTTTATACGTAGCTGTGACGTAACGAGCCCCCACTCTCCAAGTTTAATATGTTTTATCTAAGTAATTTTTTATTAATATGATAAAGCAAAAAATACGTGTCTAATATTTTTTTATTATCTGATTGACGGACTACCTACTAACAGTTTTCCTTTTTTATTTTTTTTTACCCAGGGCACATCCCTATTGGCTTTGATCTTTTACACAAATTCAACTGCTTTTCACTCATCAAAGAGTTTAAGTCAGTGTTATGACTATTTTTATCACTAAAAAGTCTGCTTTTTACCTGCAGAAATGTTTTAATAACTTTTGTCATTTTTTTTTAAACATAACCGACATGCTGCTACCTACTTATGAAACTCATTTTCGACACAACATGCCCGGAATTAACGCACACCACCAACACCTCAATTAATTCTAATAGGGATGTGTCCTGGGTAAAAAAAAAAAGAAAAACTGTTTAGTCTGTCAATCAGATAACAAAAAAATATTAGACACGTATTTTTTTGTTTATCATATTAATAAAAAAATGACTTAGATAAAACACATTAAACTTGGGGAGTGGGGGCTCGTTACGTCACAGCTCAGTATAAAATCTAGTGAGAAGTGACGTCATTTGAACACAATGTATCGCCGTAATGTTTTGATTACGTAAAAAAAGAAAAAATACGTGTCCAATATTTTTATTATAATCTACATGACGGACAAAAAAAAAATGTTTGTCATCGTCCCTATTGAGGTTTTGGTGGTATGCAATAATCTTAATACCTATTACACAGATTTTTTACTATTATGTACAAAGCATTGTTTTTTTATTAAATTAATCATACTGAGTGTGAGAAAATTTTTTGGTCACAATACAAATCTCCGCACACACACAGTCGCACACGTAGGTCTAGCGTAGTAGGTACTTCATCCTATTTGGTTTGTTGTGACTATACAGCGGAAGTGCGACTCTAGTTTACGTAGTTTTGATTATTTTTGGAATATAAAAAACTATACTGGGTGTAAGGGACAGAAAACTAACAGGGTGCATTCAGCTCCTTATTTTGAATCATTTCACCGAAAATTTTCTCAAGGGATTTTTTAATCGTTTTTTCAGTTAATATTCCTTTATTTCAATGTAAAATTATATATTCTGTACGCAGCATTCATGTAAATAAAACAGCTAAAATAAAATAAAAACTGTAATGGATGTTGAATGAGCTGTTCATTTTCTCCCTAGCTACAGAGTTCATTAAACTCACCGCGCCCCGTGGCGGGGGGCTGCCGTTCGCTACGTGCGTTTTGCCAGGGTAACGATACATTGCGTGTGAGGTGAACAAAACAAATCAGGTTTATTGGATTCGCATTCCTGAAATCATTTCATGTAGGTACCTTAGTATGATATATACTGAATTCACCCCATCAGTCTACGAAGGGCTTTTTTTTTTTAATCCACAACGTGGAAGCTCTTGGCGTTCATCTCACCTAATGGTAAGTGATGATAAGGCCGAAGGTGGAAGTGAGCTTCACCCGGGACCCTCAACCACAGAGGAACTAGCTATCGTTCCTCTAACTGCCGAAACACGATAAATGCTGTTAACATTGTTGTTATAGCAACAGACTTAAGATGGTGGTAGCTAGCCATGCGGACTTAGAACAAGCCCTACCACCAACAAAACCGAGCAGAACATATTATCCCCGCCGGAAATCGACCCGGGATCTCTGGGTCTGAGACAGGTGATACTACCACTAGACCACAGAGGTCGTTTAAAGGCGGCCTGCCCTTTACACCCTGTATATATAAAAAATGACAGAAAATGATTATGAACAAACTACTTTCTTAATTGTATACGAGTATTACGATCCCCACACTGTAACCCGACCGTCGCGGAAATAAATACTAAAATACCGTGTTGCAATACCGACCGCTCTACGGTACAGTCGTTGACGTTAGCGCACCTCAGCAACAACACATTCTGTATCGATGTTCATAGTTACTACAGTCGCGCACGCGTGGCGTTCAGATGATGGTAGGTAACAGACTGAGGGCGCTCGCACAATTCCATGCACGTTAATCGGCCGACGAACGCGCGCGTAGCGACGTACGCGCCACTAAGGTCGGCGTCGCAGTGTGGTATTTATATAGAACACAATTTATGTTCATACGCGGGATCGACATCAGCGCAGGAAAAAGCAGGCTCTAGAGATACAGTAGAATCCGTTTATTATGAAGTAATTACACAGCGAAGTTTGGTTTTCATATAAAATTATTTATAACAAAGTCGGATATAATGACTTCGCTTATAGTGACATGTCGCTTATTGTGACCCATCTACATCTACATCTACACTAATATTATAAAGAGGAAAGATTTGTACCTATTTTTGTATGTTTGTAATGAATAGGCTCAAAAAGTACTGGGCCGATTTAAAAAATTCTTTCACCAATAGAATGCTACATTCTTCCAATTTGACATAGGCTACATTTCATTTTGAAAAAAATTAGGGATCCTTGGTAAAATTTGAACAATGTAACCGAAGGTGTAGAAAAATGAGTCTTAAAATGATAATTGTCTACCCCGTGCGAAGCCGGGACGGGCTGCTAGTTTTTTATAAATTGCGTCCAGTTATAGTGACCGACATGATTCCTAACACCTACGGCAGTGTTCAGGAGAGTCACGTGATACCCGACGACGTTCGACGCGTGCATGGGTTTTTTTGTTTTGAGTCTCAGTGGGTAATTGATAGTTGAAGGTCACGCATTGTTCGTTATAGTGATTTGTGAAAAAAATTACATGTACTAACAAAAACAGGAGATTGTTTATGACGTCCGCTTAGTATGACGAGTTTGTTATTTCCCTGCGATGTCATTATAAACGGATTCCACTGTAGTTGGTCTTTGTATAGCCAAAAGTTTAGCTTAGTAGTCGTTTTCTCTGTCACTCATGTCTGAACGAAAGTCCCTCTCTAATTAATGCCCGGGTATCCAATTGTCCATCAATATTCTTCATCTTTGTTCGTCTTCATAGCCTCAAACCCTGAGTCCAGCCAGAGATTACTGCTCACCAAAATCATCATACATCTGGTAGAGCAGATCGGCGATTTGTCATTCGTCCGTCATGTCGTCCGGCGTGTAAGGCGGTAGGGACAGCTCCGCATCTTGTATCCCAACTCCTGAGAGCTCCGTGCGCTCGTCTGTGGACGCTTCTACGAGGTGTTCAAGTTCTTCAGTGTGTGAGTCTTCGGATGATGATGATGGTTCCGATTCAGAGTCTGATCCGTCTTTCTGTGAAGGGATAATGAGTTTGTGAGTTTTTGGAAAATATTTTGTTATTGCTTTGAAATTTTTTTAGGGTGCCGTTCCTTAAAAGGAAAAACGGAACCCTAGAATAGAATATATTTTTATTGTAAAAAAATTGAGTCTACACAATAAACTAGGAGATTGATAACTTAATCCTAATGTTAATTAAAAAGGAGAAGAAAACATTTGAGAGTCAAATTGGAAAAAATTTGTTGCGGTCATTTAAAAATTCCGATATTATGCTAGCATTTGGCTATGATACATTTTTTAAATGTATTTTAAACAGAGCAGTAGGCATTTGTCTAATAGGTTTTGGGATATTATTATAGATGGTTGGTGCTAAACAAAAAATACTTTTACGCATCAATGCCGTGGCTGATCTTGGTACGCATAATTGGATCATTCGTGTGTCTGTCTGTCCACACCCGATTTGCTGCGAATCTATTAGGTCGATTAAGTTGAAATTTGGTACACATGAATTTTTGCGACCCAAAAACGAACGAGTAACGTAAATAAATGAATTGTGAATATGGGGTTCACTTTTGGGGGCAATAAAAAAGAAAGTTTTGAATACTGTACCGTGTGATATATGAAATGAAAGGGGTGCGGGGACTACGGAACACTAAAAATGACATGTTGTTCGTTGATAAGTGCATCAATTGAGAACAGCTAGACCGACTTTGGTATATTATGTTTTGAAATGTTAATGATTTTATTTCTGTAAGTAGGTTCGTACAAAAACTTTTACACGTCAATCATATTTTAAAACTAGATGAGGTCGGCGTTTCGTATCTGACTATTCTGAGAAGGCCGAAACAAACTCACGAGGTCCCAGACTCTTTTAAAGTCCAGACATAATCTTGGTCAAATCATGTGAAGACCATGTAGATTTATGTCTGAAATAGTCTTTTGAAGAAAGAACCACACAGATTGAGTGGACCTGTCCAGACTGTGCACGTATTTGTCAGTAATCGTGCAGCTCAACTCAGAACATAAGGAGCTCAACGATTCGACGAACAATACCAGAGAAAGGACATTTCGGCAGGCCGCATAAATTACTCAAACTGCCATACCATGATTAGAAGAAAAAAAATCATAATAGTCCGATTTAGGTTTTTACGCAAGGTAATCGACATAGCTCGAAGAACAGGGATGATGACTAAAAAAATTTTTTTTGTCCCTCATGGAGATTATTAAAAAATATTGGACACGTATTTTTTTTTACGTAATTTAAACATTACGGCGATACATTGAGTTCAAATGTGCCATGACGTCACTTCTCAGTAGATTTTATACTGAGCTGTGACGTAACGAGCCCGCACTACCCAAGTTTAATGTGTTTTATCTTAGTATTTTTTTATTAATATGATAAAGCAAAAAATACGTGTCTAATTTTTTTTTATTATCTGATTGACGGACTAAACAGTTTTTATTTTTTTTACCCAGGAATCATCCCTATTGCCAAACTTAAGTGACAATGGACAGGGCACATTGCTCGCAGAATAGATGGCCATTGGGGCCGAAAGGTTCTGGAGTGGCGACCGCGTACCGGAAGACGTAGCGTAGGAAGGCCCAAGGTGGACCGATGACCTTATGAAAGCTGCAGGAATCCGCTGGATGCGGGAAGCACAGAACCGGTCAAAGTGGCGGTGTTTGGGGGAGGCCTTTGTACCAGGGCTTTAAATACCGGTAAATTTTCATAACGTTACCTTGTTATGACAGAGTTAACGTTATTATTAAACTAACGGTAATCGATTTAACGTTATTTATGCGACTATTAATTTTATCTTTATTTTAAACGGGTGAGATGTAAGTAGTGGGGCCTGAGGCGTGCGGCTCGGCCGGAGCCCGCCCTCGCGCCTCTCTGATGCCGTGTCGATCAAAACGTTGCCTGAATCTGCCCGATTCTTACCCACAGAACGGCAACGTAGATAAATTAACATTAGTTATCTTATTTTTGTTAATGTTAATTAACGTTATATTACTGGTAATGTTATCAAGTAACGTTAAATTTTTGTAACGTTAGTAGGTATAACATTGAAATTTAACGTTACGTAACGGTTATTATTTTGTTATTTGGTAACGTTAACAAGCGCTGCTATGTACAGCAGTGGACGTCTTTCGGCTGAAATGATGAGGTTTTTATGGGAAATAAAAATTGTGTCATACCTTCAGAGTAAACACTGTATAGACAGGCGGGTCGGTGTGGTAGCGGCAAGCTGACGACGGCAAAGGGAGCTTAGGGATGGGCTCGCGACATGACGCCACGCCGCGAATGTCACCACAAGCGTTGAATAACACCTGAAAAACAACAACAGATTATTTTGAGATAGCTCAGTTTATAAAAGAGCTATGCCCAATTTTGGTGCCTTTTTTTTATTGCACACTAACGCCACCTTGTTAGATGTGTAGACTACTTCCATTCAAACAATAGTTACTATGGCAGCTCAGCTCTAAAGTACATCCGTCTCGAGTTATGCACCCTAATCTATGACGTGTATTTAATTAGGAAAACTGAAAATATGAGTTACCACTCATATTTTCAAAGCATTCCATTAGAAAAAAAAAATGATAGAAATTTCTTGGTTAACTTCTTTGATTTGCCCTGTATCGTAATGGTAAAAAAATTGTTTTATAACATTATTTTGTTACATAAAAAGTGTTGTAATATGAATCTATTTTTAAATTTCGGTATTGGTGTTTTAAAAAGTATGTCAATATAAACTCGTTTTGAAATTTATAATTCGAATTTTACGATACATCGTCAGTACAATAGTCAACTAACCAATGTGAAATTTTGGCAGTTTTGAGTTAAATACATGGACATTTCTATTTTCTGGCGACACATACTGTGGCAAAATATTGTATCTGTGGCATTACTAACACAGAAGATATGCACAAAATCAGTAACTCTTATTCCATTGCCATAGTCAACTAATCAATCTGCGATATCTTCATAACCAGTGATAATGAGATTATTTTGTTTTACTGTATTTAAAGAAGGTCAATAATATTATTCAAATTCATTAAAATGAATTGATATTAAAAACTACCTGATTTACGGCAACATTATTTTTATTAAAATCGTCCTCCTCAACAATTTAACATTGACAGATTGGCTAGTTTACTTCTGACCCGACGATATATTATCTTTCCCAAGAACTTCTAAATAAATTGGATCGATTTCTCAACAATTGTATTCGGTTTGTTTTTGGCCTTCGTAAATACGATCACATTTCTTCCATCCGTTCTCAGCTTAAATGGTTGCCTATCCGACTCAGGAGGTCTCTCAGATCTGCTTGCTCTTCACGATTATGAACGATCCATGTGCTCCCGACTATCTAAAGAATTATTTCAAAGTGTTGGGCAGTTCTCATAGTCGTAACCTACGAGCTTCCAAGAATCTACTTCTCCAAATTCCTTCACACCGTACCGGTTTTATGTCAAATTCTTACGCTATCTCTACTATAAAGCTCTGGAACGCGCTACCTTTTGGCATTAAAAAAGCTGAAAACAAATTTACTTTTAAAAGAAAAGTTCGTAACCACTACTTAAGTCAGACTAAATAACTCTCAAATGATAGTCTAGTCATAGTAATTATTATTAGGTGGTATTTGTTAAAATATCTATTAGTTTATTTTATTTGTATATGTGTATTAGTATCAATAAAACTATATAAATTCTCTTAATCAAGAAGTTAGTATTATTGTACCCTACCACTGTTTTTATATTTAACCCAAAGGTTGACTGGTAGAGAATGCCTTGTGGCATTAAGTCCGCTGTACCACTATTGTACATGAAGTTTAAATAAATAAATAAATAAATAAATATATACGACAGCTGATCTAGATCAGTTCCTTTGGTAATTTGGCCCTGAATCGTTCTCACCTGTTGCCTATCGTGCAGGATGTGCTTGAGGCAGTGCTTGGCGGCGGGCAGTACGTGGGCGGGGCAGCGCACCCCGCCCTCCGCGAACGTGCAGCGCCCTTGCGACGGTATCGGCCGGTTCGGGCACGGGTCGTTCAGCTGTGGATACAACCTTAATACTTATTTATGCAACTGTTGTATAATAAGGGGTATTAAAACACGAATGTGGATTTATCGCAGTATTACATGAGTGTTTTAATACCTAATTATGTACAGTTGCATACAAGACTTTGCAACCCATGTTATCTACTCTTTGATATTTTCCAATTCATGAAATCTTGGTACGCCTTTTCATATTGTTTTCTTGACTTTACGAGTACTGGTAATAATTGGTTAGAAATGTCCTTTGCTACATTAGAAATATCTGTTTTGTATTGTCATAAAAGTTAACTCATTATTATCCTATCGACGTAACTAGGCTAAGCTGTATTTATTATGGGCAAAGATCGGAGTCATTCCAGGGCCGTATCTGGAAAAAAATATTAATCACCTGAACGACTACCATATCTACCAAAAAATATTTCAGGTTCTACCCTGTAATGACCACCAATATTCCGATTTCTAATTATAAGTTAATAGGTATTATCCAATAATTGTATAACATGTTAACAACAAATTATAAATGTACGCATATCCTTACTAATATTATAAATGTGAAAGTAACTCTGTCTGTATGTTACGTTTTCACGCCTAAACCGCTAAACCAATCGTCATGAAATTTGGCAGAGATATAGCCTGGGATATGGAAATGGACATAGGCTATTTTTTACGCGATAACCGACATCCACGCGGGCGGAGCCGCGGGCAAAAGCTAGTACATATATATATTACGAAAGGCTACTTGTTTGTAGACGCTTTGGGTTGACCTGTAAAATCTACAAAATGTTTAAAAAAAGAATAAATAAATAAATTATTGCAAAGGCCGCGAAATATGCAGTTGCAGGTCGAGTATGAGTCCTCGCCTACGGCTCGGCTTTCAAGGCCGAGCCGTAGGAGAGGACTTCCCTAAAGCGAGACATGCAATCGCCATTTCCGCCGAGGAATATATAGTGCTTTTCTCAAAAGAATGCAGGGAAATAAATCATACTATACTTTCGTTTTTTTTTTTTTTTTTTGAGTTTATAATTACTTATTTTTAGAGAATTACCTTATAACTGCCAATTTTTTATTTTTTTACTATGAAATTCATACCTTGGCTCTCTTGTGGTGCATTTTGCGCGCTAACACAGCGTCGTTGCCGTGCTTCTTGTGGTAGCTAGCGAACGCCTTCAATTTGCGCAGTTGACGGCGTTCGCGAACCGTGAGCGGCCCGCTGCGGGACTGCGAGTTTATGCTGCCTGTGGGTGAGACATGTTTCATTAGCAATGGCGGAGCGTGGCGCCCCGCCCCTGGCCCCGGTCAATTGTGAATCAGTGTTGCCAACCGTACGATTTAAATCCTATTTATACGACCTTTTTGGAGCTGATACGATGTACGAATGCATTCAAAATCGTACGCCAAATATACGGTCTTTCCAAATCTTTTAATCTTCAGAAAAATAATATTACTCTAAGTTCATTTTGTTACCTAATAATAAATACATCAGCTCCCGCGTCTACTGCTACGCTCATTGACTCTTATATTGGTGCCGATTCCGTTGTTCACAAACTGAACTAAATTTAAGTTCAGTGCATCTTTTTCTTTCTATTTCATTAAGAAAAGGACAGAACGTAAATTTTAGTTTAGTCCTGTCAAATTAATCAGCGTCTGTCACTACTCCATACAAGTTTAGACGTGATTAAAAACTTGCCGACTAAAATTACGTCAATTTACGTCAAGCGCTGATTAATTTTACAGGACTAAACTAAAATTTATCTTCTGTCCTTTTCTTAAAAAAAGATGCACTGAACTTAAATTTAGTTTAGTTTGTGAACAAGGAAATCGGCATCAATGACTAATATTCAAATAATACTTGTTATAAAGGGACTTTCAGAGCCAGATTCTACTAAAAACTTTTTTGTTGAATTTAGTTGGCAAATTAGTGTCCAGACTCTGGTAAGAAAGGTCAGAAAATCACTCCTTGTGTCCATCTAAATACCAAATACTACCTAAATGTTAAATATTGGTTTGAAGTTGTAATATTAAGTATTTAAATAATTTACTATTGTTTTATTGAAAACTCAATGCGTACAATTTTTTTTTTTTTTTTTGAAATCTTAGTTAAATACGATTTTTCCTAGTGTATGGTACCATCTCCTAAAAAATAATTAAGTTGGCAACACTGTTGTGAATTTCAGCAGCGCTGGACTTTGCCTTGCGCCCGTTCTTCAACCCGGTGACGACTGTAGTACCGTCGTCGGTGGGAGAGGAGGAAGCTGCAGCTGAAGATGAGTCGGATGTGTGATCATCCGAGACCTCGTCAGTGTCGGACATGGCTGAATTGTAGCCTGCCATCTCATCGTCGGCAGGGATTAGGGTCGCGGCATTCGGGGGGCTGGGGGTTGAAGGGGCTTGCCAAGCTAGTAGGGCTGGCGGGGTCAAATCTAGATAAGTACTTTTAAAATTACATTCTCTGTATTCAGCACTCCATTTATGTAAATAAAACAGCTAAAATAAAAAAATATTGCAATGGATGTTGAATTACTTTAGATCTCTAATGAACGACACATGAAATCAGCTGTTCACTTTCTGCCTAGCTACAGAGTTCATTGAACTCACCGCGCCCGTGGCGGGAAGGGCGGCCGAAAGCTCGCTGCACTGCCGTTCGCTACGTGCGTTTTGCGGTAACGATACATTGTGTTGGCGACTGGCTGGGATGCCACCTTTTCTTTAAGAACTATATATTTTTATAATGACGTTTATACTTTTGGAACAGAACAAATGTTTTAGCCAGTTGTCAAGTGTCAGTGTTCCCTATTGCCTTGTATATAGTTTTGTCCTGTTATTATTGTTAATAAATAGCAATTACTCATATTTACAGTGTTTCCATCATCCTCCAATTCATTCAAAATACCTACAGTCCATTTGCTCACCAACACATTGCCTGTGAGGTAATAAAACAAATCAGGTTTGTTGGATTCCCATAACATTCCTGAAATAATTTCATGTATCGGTCATCTTAGTATGATATACTGAATTCACCCCATGACTGTGCGGAGGGCTGTCCCTTACACCCTGTATAATCGCCCGGTTGAAATACGTACAGTACAATTCTTTCTCAGCCTTCAGCTCTCTAAGATACAGCAGTCTGGCAGTCTGTAGTAACACGCGCAGACGGGTCATCTGTTTGATATACGCTGTCTGTAAGAACTTTAGGGCAGTCTTAGCAACGCATACTGCTTCTTCAGCCGTGTAGACACCTGCTCTCCTGTGAAATAGAGATAATTATTATGATTAACCTCTCGTATGCCGTAATTACAGACACAATTAAAAAACCATTGTTTCTCGCGTGGATCCACGTTCGATATGAATTGTTAAGAGCGCAGCGAGGAAACGATACGTAATTGCGTAATGGTTAAGAGCGTACCGAGGAAATGAAACGTAATTGCAATATAATTGCGTTCGTTTGAGATTGCTGAATCGTTATTACTTAACCTTTAGTTATGCAATTAGTATGTAAGATATAGGATCTAATTTATAAATCGTACACTTTAGAAACACGCAAAGTTAAAGTTTTGTATGTGACTATAATGACGTATTAGTTTTATGACATCAATTTTACATTATGTGAAAATGTTAACTCTGACGGAAATAAAAGATTTAAACTGACTTATTATTTGTATTTTTTTTTTTTTGTAAAATCGTCTTTAACAATGTTTATAAATATGTGAGCATGTATCTAACACGTAATTAATGTATCCGTCATTTCTTTATTTTTTATTGTTTTTACCTATTGTGGTATAGTAATTTTTACTCTAGGTACATCTTCTTCACACATAATTGATTTAAACAAAGTATTGTAGAGTAACGATGGAGTTTCTTGCCCATTCTTCTCCATGCGAAACTACCTTTTGGAAGGGGGCAACTAGAATCAATTTTGTTTCCGTGTAAAATTTGACGTTCTAAAGTGCCATGTATGTGCCTATTTGAAATAAATGCTTTGACTTTAACACCTTTTTTAACCGATTGCAAAAAAAGGAGGTTACGTAATCGACGATTTTTTTTAAATAGATTTCCTGTATTTAAAAAATACACCTTATTTACTCACCACAGCGGCATCTCCTCGCAAGGAGCGTCTTCAGCATCAGACAAGTCCTCGTGGTCTCCCGCGCGACAGTCTCCGTCGGGGCCCAGGGTCACAGACTCGCCGTCTGAGTCACTGCAGCTGGCGCATTCCATTAGAGAAGTCGAGAAGGCGTTGTTTACTGATGTTGCGTCGATTTGTTCTGGAATTAAGATAATATAATATTAAGTCATACCCCATTTCTTCCCGTGGGTGTCTTAAAAGGCGACTAAGGGATTTACTAGAGAATGGGCAGCAGCGTTCTCTATGCATTTTTAACACAATACTGCGATCGCCAACCCGCCTGCTAAGCGTGGCGAATATGGCAAACCCCCAATTGTGGGAGGCTTATGTCCAGAAGTGGACATCTTTCGGCTGAAATTATGAATATTAAGCCTATGTTCCTCAAAAGGGTTAGCAGAAGTGTACAGGGCAATCGTTGAGCTCCTTAAGACGTTCTGAGTTGAGCTGCACGATTACTGACAAATGCGAGCACTGACTGGACAGGTCCACTCAATCTGTGTGGTCCTTTCCTCAAAAGACCATTTCAGACTCCAATCTTCATGGTCTTAACATAATCTGACCGTGATTATGTCTCGACTTTAAAAGAGACTGTGACCTGAGTCTTTTATTGGGTTTCTTCTCACAGATAGTCGTCGAGCTCCTTAAGGTCTGAGTTGAGCTGCACGATTACTGTCAAATGCGTGCACTGACTGGACAGGTCCACTCAATCTGTGTGGTCCTTTCCTCAAAAGACCATTTCAGACTCCAATCAACATGGTCTTCACATAATCTGACCATGATTATGTCTGGTCTTTAAAAGAGACTGTGACCTCAGATTTTTTTTTTGGGTTACTTCTCAGAGTATTCAAATAGTCGTTGAGCTCCTTAAGTTCTGAGTTGAGCTGCACGATTACTGTCAAATGCGTGCACTGACTGGACAGGTCCACTCAATCTGTGTGGTCCTTTCCTCAAAAGACCATTTCAGACTCCAATCTACATGGTCTTCACATAATCTGACCGTGATTATGTCTCGACTTTAAAAGAGACTGTGACCTGAGTCTTTTTTTGGTTTTCTTCTCACAGATAGTCGTTGAGCTCTTTAAGTTCTGAGTTGAGCTGCACGATTACTGACAAATGCGTGCACTGACTGTACAGGTCCACTCAATCTGTGTGGTCCTATCCTCAAAAGAACATTTCAGACTCCAATCTACATGGTCTTCACATAATCTGACCATGATTATGTCTGGTCTTTCAAAGAGACTGTGACATGAGTTTTTTTTTTTTTTTTGGGTTTCTTCTCAGAGTAGTCATTGAGCTCCTTAAGTTCTCAAATTTTCATATTTTTCTAATTTTGGGTAGATTTCGTATAGGTATTTAAATAAAATTAAGAATTATAAAATTATATCGATTCGTTTTCTAAAAAATCTCCGCCTTTTATGCAAGGGGAGGTCAGCTAATTGCAGTAACTGACTGTACTAAGAGTCTCTGAGCAAGCCTCGGACAGGCAGACGGACATGGCGAAACTATAATAGTATATTTTATATCGAGGGACTAAACGAAGCCATAATATACCAGAGGTGGTTTGACTCCCGAGCGTGCGAGGGAGTCAATGAAACCGAGGGTATATTAAGTTGGCGTTTAGTCTCGAGGTGCAAACTGTAATTTTCACTTTGAGTGCGAGAAAAATAGTCAAGAACATTTAATAAATATTATTCCTCCAGTCCATAAAACTTTCGTAAGTTTTTAGGTAAATCTTCCGCGATTTTGGCGGCAAAAGATTATCTATTATGACTTTCGCTCTTTGCTCGACGTCAAACTCTTCACTGTCACTAGAAATTCTTAATAAATTTATTTAAAACCGAACTTTACACTCGACAAATGTTCTGAAATTTTCGCAGTCACAGATTAACAATTTAAAACACATGGCGCCACCTTTGCGGAAATACCATGGAACTAAAACTCTCAACATTTTCACAATGAAGATGGTCCACACTCCACAGATAATAGTATATTTACTGGCTGTTTGAGTTTGTCAATGTCACATGAAGGAAATTAAAAAACTAATTACTTTTCACTCCCTATTTCCTTGTTGACTACAGAAACCTAAAAAGTAGGTACTCACTAAACGGATCTACAGCTTGCGGATCGATTTGTTCCTGTTCTGCTGGATCGCTTACTACGGACACTGATGATGCACAGGATGTGGTGCGTGGACGTTCCAGTCTGAAATAAGATGTTATATTATTATTTAAGAGGGGATACTATGGTCCACCAGCGCCACTCCTTAAAAAATATATTATCTCGTGACTGAGAAGGAATTATGAAAAACGGCTTAATAATATACCTCGGTAAGTGTGTCTAGAATTTCCTAATCCCTTCTATAACGTTTCATATTGTGACACGAAGCAACAAAATTCGATCTAAAGAAAAGCGGTCACATTCCTCTAGGTGGTAGATCTATGCTGATTACGGTGTCTTTACCGTAATTACGGTGCAGTTGGCAACACTGGTCACGCCACACATGCTTCGCAAATCATGTTTTTTTTTTACATACAACGGTTAAGTTCTTGGTCTTCATCTCACCTGATGGTATTTGATGATAAGGCCGAAGAAGGAAGCGAGCTCCACCCGGAATCCTCAACCACAGAGGAACTGGCTATCTTACCTCTAACTGCCGATACACAACAAATGCTGTTAACATTGTTGTTTTGGCGACAGACTTAGATAAGATGGTGGTAGCTAGCCAGAATATTGCTAAGAAATTCTTCTTTCTAAATGGTGATATTTATAATAATAAACTCACTTGACATAATGCTGCAGCTGGTTGAGAAGTGATTCCGTAGTCGTGACGGGCGGAGGGGCGGCCGCGCTGCGTTGACGAGCGTATAGAGCTGCCCTGGCGTGCTCGAAGCATAGACTGGAAAGAGAGCATGAAGATTAATACAGAGTGTAAAAAGACCCATCACATAGCCCACAAGGCCCAGATATATGTCAGTGACCTTGAGTGGTTAGCTTGCGTGTCCTGTACTGAGCTCACGCAACGCGTCGTACGTCCAGCCAGTAATAAAACTTGCCCATCCAGGAGCGCTGTCCCAAATAAGACGCATTATTATTTTATTTTATACATAAAACAAAAGGTATTTTAATAAAACACGTAAACTAAAAGATCAATAGTGAAATTATCTTTAAAAAGGGTGAAGGTTTCAGAAAAATACGCTTGATAGATTTTGCGTGATTCTCAGTTTTTTATCCGCGTTAGACATAACTTTACAAATTAATTTCACTATGTAATATAAACATAATCTAAATCTCCCCTTTGAATATGCGGCATTACTATTAACTTAACATTCATAGCAAATATATGGTATGGGCCCTAGAGATCTAATCCAAAATCACACGCTTAGTAGTCAGTCTTGTGACAAACAATGGTACCAATAAATAACAAATATTTTATGCTAGCTTCTTCCCGTGACCCACCTCGTTGCGTCGCATTACCTGCCTGCGCTATTACTTCGTTTCCGCTTAGCGTTCTTTGACTTTTTTTCTTTTTGCTTGGCTCATATGGGTCGTAGCGTAATGTTCCATAGCCTATTATAAACCTTCCTCAAGAATTGGCCTACCAAAAACAAAAACATTTTATCAAATCCGACTAGAATTTCCAGAGATAAGAGCGTTCTAAAAAAAAAAAAAACATCCGGGGCAGTCTTTGGGTACTGCCGATAGAAGTGAAAACTAAGTAACTAAGGCCTTTGTTCACCAACATTCAAACCACCGGTTAGGTATTTAAACAGTTGGTTTATGTCAAATTTCCTATGAAATGTTGAGTAAACAACTGATTAAATATCTAAACAGTTGATTTAAATGTTGGTGAACACAGGCCTTAAGCGTTCGGTGGTGAGTTCCACGATTTTTGTTCATCCAAAAAGTACAAATATATACACAGTATACTTATAGCTCATGGAAAGCGTTCGGTGACGATGACGCGAGTTTCATGATTTTTGTTCACCCAAAAAGTGCTCAACGCGCCTAAAGAAGTTTTCACTTCAAAACAAACAACAAAAACTAGGCAGTCATAAGGACTGCCTATTTTTTTTAAACTCAAAACTTTGGAAAAACTGTGTTCTTTTTTTGAATTTTTAAATCGCTACGCGCTTCGCGTCGCCAGTCTGACGCAACAACTCAGGAGCATGTCGCACATTTCAGTGACCAAACCCATAAGTTTTTCCCCTACCAAAATTCGCTCAACGCGGCTAAAGAAGTTTTTACTTCAACAAACAAAAAGCTGTCGCTGAAAACCAGCGCTGGGGCTCTGTCTCGCATAGGGTCGCAGCATTATGCTGAGCGATGGCCGTTTTGCGTGGATGTGACGAATATTTACCCCAATTCTTTTTTTTTTGTGTTGTGTTCTTTTTTTGCGTCATGTTTACCGCAAATAAACTTTTTTTTTTTTTTTACAAACTCTCCAGCTGTATAATCAGTATAGATGTAGAAGATATAAACTCACCCCGGATCCCGATGATCTCTCGAATCGCTTGGAGCAGGCATAGTACACCGCGCTCCATTCCCGTATGTGTGCGCACACTGGCGATACGGCGCCGTCGGGTCGCGAACTATGTGTCGGTAACAGAACTGCCGGCCCGAGATCACGGGTAGAGGACATTCGTAGCTCTTGTATGCACACACTCGCGAACGGGAGACTATTTCCTTTTGGAGCTGTGGATAAGAAAACGATGGGTTAGAATGGAAATATAACACGGGTCAATTTAGTTTCTGGAGGCCGTGCGAGGTAGTCTTCGATACCGGCGCATAACATAACGCACTGCAAAACAAATAATTGCAGTCGTCGAAAATAAAAAACCTAACTACAACTTCACGAATTGAGGTTCCATTGTAATGTTACAAATAATTAGTGGCTACAGTTTGACCTCAAGTTGGGCGCGTCTAAAGAGAAATAAATATGAGCACTAAGGGCTTATTTAACGAGTTGCTAACCGCTCAAAAGGTCTAAAGTTTAAAAAAAAAAAGAGAAAATGAAAGAAGAAATAAATTGATTATAAAATTTATCTAAAAGGTTTAGTCATTATAAGGATCTGACGTTCTATATTAAAAAGGAGTGAGTAAAAGTTTTAAGAGAAAAAGTTAAAAAAAGCAATAAATAAGATAATGTCTATGAGGTTCTAAAACATTGAGCACCAAACTGAAACTTGTAAATTTCGGATAATTTTAACGTTACACCATCGAGCCTGATCATACATTTTATTATTACCAGAGTAAACAAGCGTAATGCTGATACTTACGGACTAATTATTACTTGACAAGACATGATTGTATTTACTACCTATCTCTTATTTGACTACCTATCTAGTAATATTATCTGACATGTGACTGTATCTGTGTTTTTGAGTTATTGTATAGTGTTCATTACTGTTTACTGACATCATATAATTTCTAATTTTTATTTTTATTTTTTTGAAACTTATTTTATTGTAGTTTTATAAGTCTTGACTCAATTTATGTTAATTAAATGTTAATTCTATAAACTCAACAGCAAGCCAGGGCCTCAAGTCTGCTATTACAATAGTGTCAGAATGGTCTCTTCATTGTGAGTTTTTGACAGATTTGCCATACAAACACTGTCAAATACTCACAACGGCGACACCATTCTGACACTATTGTAATAGCAGACTTGAGGCCCAGCATTTATGTTTTGCAGCGCCCTGACAGGGTTCATGTACAAAAACCGACAATAATCTTTTGTAAAATGTGTGATGTGCATGAGAGCAAATAAATAAAGATGATGGCAAATCAGTCTATAATGTTCCCTCTGGTAAGACTCAGGCCTCCTCTCGGTGAGAGAGTGGGCCATAATCCACCACGCAGGCACAGTGCAGGTTGGCAGATGTCACATGCCTTTGAATTTTTGGTTCTAGGACATGCCGGTTTCCTCACAATGTTTTCCTTCACCTGCTGATGGCAACACTGAACACTGGGCAATAGTTGTTGGCAACCCCAAATTTCACAGACAATAAATCAATTTCAATACCTGAGCTCTAAGTTTGTCCTCTTCCTGCTTCTTCACTGTTTCTGGGTCTGGTGGTTTGATAGACTTGACATTAGTGATGCGAAGACCAGAAGCCATTCGACCTCCGCGGCTGAGCATCCTGACTTTGGGAAGGTGGATTACTTTCCGCGGAGGCTGCGACATTGTTGACGTTGATGGATTAACTGAAAAAAGGTTTAGGCAGAATAATTATTTTGACCTTTGCCTGTGTTTGGAATTTCGGGATAATGGCGCGAAAATAATGCTAACAATTTTATTTGCAAAATTAGGAGTAAAACATATTGGCAATACTCACAAATCATTATATATAAAACATTGAACAGCCTTGAAAATTAAATGTTTTTAGAAAAGTATGCATGGTGATACAACTTGGTCGTAGTAGGTACTCGTAGTAGGTCGTAAAATACGATTTATGCCTAAGCTTCTATTTTTTACACAGTCATGGTCTAAATAAATTATAAATTAAATGTGCTTGAATATAATTTCGTAACATAATGTTGAACTTACGTTCGGTAATCCTAATATTATGAGCACTAAGCTTGTTGGAATTTTCACTTCTGAACGAAAACATATTTGTTATTGAAATAAGAGTACTTATCGATAATACACAACATAAATAAGTATCCACAACATAGAAATATGTCTATTAGAAATAAGAACGCGAACACTACTATTATTACGTAATTAGAGCAGCACAAAAAAATATTTTTCTCGTTTTCGTCGCAATCGTGCAAATCCACGTAGCCGCGCAAAATTTCACTTCATCGGCTCGATAGTACATTGTCAATACTCATTCTCATTAATTAATTACCAATATTTCGAGAATCCTGATCATTCTGCATTGTCTAAAAAAATAATTAGTTAATTATGGCATCATTAGTCGTCACTTATGTTATAAACTAACGTTTTTTCACCAAAGAAATAGTGAAGTGTATTGTAAACAGTGGTGGGTCGGCCATTTGCACGGTGTGACAGAGTATTTAGGTCCGTAATTTTAAAGTTGTATAATAACGTTCAAAAGTTAATGAATTACATTAAAAATATGCACAAAAGAAAGAGAAATGTCTATACTATAAAATAAAACTTAGTGATAAAGTGAAACATACCTGTGATTGTTGCAGATCCACATTCTGTCACCGGAGACCTCACTGCGTTAACCACCAAGTTTTACAATGGCGTCCGTTTGAGAATACCTAACAAGAATTTATGTTGAGACGAAATTTTCTCAATAGCTATTTAATTAATTTGTTGTTTTCAAAAAACGTAGTTAATTTTTAGTTCTTATTTAGTGATTTATATCTGTGTTGTACATTCAAAATGTTAAATTATTAGTTTTAAATCTCTCAAATGTTAACGTGGTCTACGTCCGGTCGCCGCTGTCATAGCGCTATCCCTTTCCCACTCACGCACTTAGACGGAGCTCTGCTCTCCGTCGTGCTTTCTCGCGCGCAGTCGGAACATCCGTTCAATGGCTGGAGGGCAAGAAAAATGGTATTTTACAAAAGAACAATTACTGAGTTCTCCAAGCAGAAAATGCGGTTTAGATGCAGATAAAGAATTAGCATATCGGCAGCAGGCCGCTAATTTAATACAGGATATGGGACAGAGGCTTCAAGTGTATCCTTTTTCAAAATGTGGTGTTTTCAGTTCAATGTTTTTGTCGAGTCATGTGCTAAAAGTGCGTAAAACACGCCAACGAAATGTGTTTTTATTTGTGTAATTATCGTTAGCGTGTGTCAAATGCATAAAGAAGTGTATAAAGTGTGTTGTGACGTTGAAATAAAGTGAAAAGATGACGAAACTTCGACTGTGGCTCGCGGCGTCATTGTGGCCACTTTCGCTCGGTAGTGTGGGATTTCCCGCCTGACAGTGAGTAACGGCTCGTTTTCTACAGGTAAGACAGATAAAATATGTATGAAAGGACCTAAAATGTATGAAATGTTTGTATTTAGGTTAGGGTCACGCATGATAGCGTGGTTTTTTCTCGAGGTCACTGATCCTACAGCTGTGAGGCGACGGGACGCTTGCGCGGGTGACGTAGGGCTGGTGTGAGTGATCGACCTGCATGCCTGAGATAAAATTACTCGATACAAACGATTTTTACATTGAACACGCGCGTGGCGCGCATTTCTACGTAAACTGGTCGTGATCTTCACCTTATCATATTTTCCTGGTACATACAAGTTATAAACAGATAACGTGCGTAATTTCTTCCACTTTAGTTCGAAAATTGACGTACTTACCTTATCTTGATCACAATACACTTTATAACATGAAATAACGCATCTTGAAGCTCAGTTCTGTCATAACATAATATTATAAGTAATATTATCCTTTGAGGAAAATGCAAGAATAAATAAAATACAATACTTTAGTTATTATTTATTATAAAAGAAGGTGCCGTCATAATTACAATGTAATGTTGTTTTCTTTCCTGTTATACTTGACCCTGACTATCAAATAAATTATTCACTGTGGAAAATACAATATTAAAGTATTGATTGCATTTATGAGATGGGAACAGGGCTGGATTTTCTATAAAAACGAAACTCTTGTGTCAAAAAAGCCATGAAAAGCTGCCTCTTGTAATCATTCTACAAAAGTTAATTAGTTAAATTGCATTGGGATAAACCCAATTATAAAACAGTACTTTAGTCCACTTTCTCTCCAGTTCAGTTCCAATAAAAAAAGTATGGTGCTTCAGTCGTAAGCATAACTTTCTGATTTGTGAAATAACACTAATTTCATCAGGATATTTCTGTGAAAGTTTACTGATTTTCAGCTGCATCATGTTAGACTCGTTAAATATGGACTGAAAATTTCATGTTATTCAAATTAAAAAACTACTATCTACCTTTTGCCTAAGGCTCTGCCCGTGTGGAGGTCAGATATAATCCAGGTAATAAACTATTGGTGTGCCAAATTTCATACAAATCCGGTCAGCCGTTTTTGGGCGGTTGAGTAGGTAGGTAATACAGGCTGGTATCTGCAACTTCACGTCAATGCGCTTATTTTGCGTACGGGTGGGAATATCGATTATTCGACCCATCGCAACTCCTCAAGGAAGGCCAGCAATGCCTTGGTGTTACTGACAATCTCACATAGGGTACCTGGGTTACCGAAGTACTTGGCCCAATATCTGGTGACCACCTGGCAGTTTAGTAGTAGCAACATGAGCTACTGCCTTGTCGAGTCGTGGTTGAGTAACAAACATGCAAACTTTCACATTTATGACATTGTATAGTAGAAGGCGGATCAATGCTTTTTGAATGTCATAATCATCATCCTAGGCTTTTCCAACAATATTGAAAAAATTATAATATTTTAAGTTTTCAGAAGTTGGAAAAGACTGCTTCTGGGCCGATCTTTCTTTACTTCCTAGTGTTTGATATGATAACACTACAAAAGTAGTAACCATCATTATCATTATTTAAACACATTGCTAAACTTAGGCCACCTTATAAATACCTACATATTTTCAAAATGACCAATTTTTTTCTTGAATTAGAATTTAATTCATAAATCAACCTACAAATATGTATCAAATAACAGAAAAAGATTTTTGTCATTCTCCAATATATTGATTTAATGTTCTAATGTTTATTACTGAAAATAAGGATTATTGATATTGGCCCTTTTAGCACCAGGCCACTGTAAATTACCATGAAAAACTAACTTCTCAATGTAAAACACAGTTTACAAGGTCAGGGATTTAATCAATGAGCGTCAGGGTAACTGCCTTGACATTCACTATGCAAGGTCTTACATACAATAGGGCATAAATTTTAGTTAAAAATGTTGAGTTTTGTTGAAATGACCTGTATAACTTTTCAATGTTACTGGGATGGATTTATTGGGATCTTTATATGTGCCTCGTTGGTCTAGTAATTGCTAGCGCTACTGCTCAGAATCTTCTTTTTGTGTGGTAATGACTAACTTGGTGTCAGAGTTTTTATGTCACCCATGCTGCCGTGCTAAACGCAAAAGCGGTATCTCAGGGAAAGCTAGTTTCGAGAAAAGGGCCATGCCCAATTTTGGTGCCTTTTTTTTTTGATGGCACACTAACGCCACCTTGTTAGATGTGTGAAGTAATTCCATTCAAACAATAGTTACTATGGCAGCTCAGCTCTAAAGTACATCTGTCTCAAGTTATGCACCCTAATCTATGACGCGTATTTAATTAGGAAAACTGAAAATATGAGTTTACACTAGAGCATTTTAAAGTTTGTTTTTCCATTTTAAAGTTTTTTTAAAATGGAAAAACGTGAAAAACAATTCAAAAATTATAATAAATTAAAATAAGCCATGGCAGCTAAGAGATAACCAATCCCAACTGACGGCGTCCGTTCACGAACATGACTCATGGATCAGCACCATTTAGCTCAACCATTTTGAAGGGAACTTAACGATCCAACACACCGCCACCAGCGAGACATTAGTATCATACATGAACTGCTAGACAGTCCAACTACTCAATGTTACTTTTGGTGTAAACATTGTCACCATAATCAGCAAAATTCACTGCCATTATCACCAAGACAGACAGGCACAGTGTTCAACTTTCAAATAAACTGGAACAAGGCACTTGGATGTGGAAAGACAGAATTTTGTTAGGAATCTATCAAAAAATCAAAATATTTTATTGCACATAAACCTAATGTGGGCACTTATGAAACGTCAGAAGCTAGGTGCACGGTTCCAATAGGTTGTTTCCTATGGAGAAGAACCGGCAAGAAACTTAATGGTTACTCTTTTAAAAATAATTTCTTTTTACAATATTTTCAAATAACAGTGTTAATAGGTATGGGAGGACAGTGTAGGCCTTTCAACAAGTACCAGGTATTTAACTAAATAGAAAATTGTTGTTGACAATTTTCTATTTTGTTAAATACCTAATCTACAGTCTACTGGGCCTACAACGTTCTCACATTCACAAAATATAAAAAATCTTATAAAAGATTTGAAAAAATATTTAAAACTGAAAACCTATTTAAACCAAGTGACATGATTGCCATTACAACTACAGTAACAAATCTGAATAAATATCATGTCCACAAAAGCCACTAATAATGAGTCGGAATTAGATATACAGTACAACATACAATATGACCTCAGTAAGTAAAAAAACTCCATAACAACACGACAACACCCCTTGAAACAGGATTAAGGCAGACAGTTTTTTCTCGCTAGTAATGACAATGGAACCAGCCAGGAATGTTCTAGAATAAACAAAAAAAAAAAAGATAACAGACTGTTGGCTAGTAGGTATATTATCCAAAAATCAATGAAACAACCTCTAGCTTGTATCAGGAGATGATCCAATTTGATAAAAGTCAATGTATCTTGAGTAATCTTATATTCAACGCAAAGGGTGCTTATCAGACCGAAACTTAGTGTTATTATTTGTTTTATGATAATTTTCTTTTATAAATGATAGCAATGTTATCAACTTTGCCAATCGTCATTGGCATTATTCTCTCTTGTATCAGCACAAACTGATTGAAAATAGCTTAGCCGATTGGCCAATGCAAGCAATGTGGTAGTGGGAATAAATGTGATATGATGCTAAAATAGATGTTGTATTTTGTGAAAGTACCTAATACCATTGCAAAAGTTTGTATTGCATCACAGAAAAGAAAAATTACACTAAAGGTCTCTGCACACAGCGAGCGCGGCGCGGTGGGACGGGACGCCGAGGCGACGCTGAACAGTTGTAATGTACTAGATATTATGAACGACGCCACACAGAGCGTCGCGTCGAGCCGGACGGCTCTGTGTGGCGTCGTCCGTAATATCTAGTACATTACAACTGGGCCTCAAGTCTGCTATTACAATAGTGTCAGAATGATCTCTTCATTGTGAGTTTTTGACAGATTTGCCATGCAAACACTGTCAAATACAATGGCGAGACCATTCTGACACTTGTAATAGCAGACTTGAGGCCCTGCTCCGCGTCGCGTCGGCGTCCCGTCCCGCCGCGCCGCGCCCGCTGTGTGCAGAGAACTTTATCCTTTTGACCGCCACAGTCATGTATAGATGAAAAAAATGTGCCCAGCACGCCACGGTCACGACTACATGACAAGACTTATATACGTAAATCTGTATAAAGCTCATAAAACAACATTGTTTTTTTTAAATTTCTTATGCTAATTATGTTCCTTGACTCATCCTAATTTATATTAGTAGAACTTCTTTCTTTATATTTCATCTATATTAACATCAAGATGACAAAAACTCAAAAGGACGAATTCGTATCTTGGCGCCGAGGGCACTTTTTTGCTTTTTTGACGTGGCGGTCAAAAGGTTAATATGCATAATAAAAAGTTATTTATCCTATCTCTTTGAGACACCCTAGCAAGGTTATCTACTCATTCTGATTCACAATGTTGTGCAATAGATAACTATTTATAGATGCATACAACGATGGTCCGACCCTACGTAAACTATCGAAAGCCTAAAATGGTGCCGATTCCCTTGTTCACAAACTAAACTAAATTTAAGTTCAGTGCATCTTTTTCTTTCTATTTCATTATGAAAAGGGCAGAAGATAAATTTTAGTTTAGTCCTGTCAAATTAATCAGCGCCTGTCACTACTCCATACAAGTTTAGACGTGATTAAAAACTAGCCGACTAAAATTACGTCAATTTACGTCAAGCGCTGATTAATTTGACAGGACTAAACTAAAATTTATCTTTCATCCTTTTCTTAATGAAATAGAAAGAAAAAGATGTACTGAACTTAAATTGAGTTTAGTTTGTGAACAAGGGAATCGGCACCAATTACTACTTTTGAGGATAGAATTTGAAGTTTTTTCTGTGAATATTTTCAATACTTTATATCATAGGATTTTAATTTTTTGGTGTGATATAAAATTTTACTTTATTTTTCTTTCGTACCAGCAAAAAAGTAAAATAATAACCTCCTTACTAATAAACGTTGTATAGCGTCTGTATAGTTACACACCGATTTCTCTCTTTCACTCGTCAGTAATTTGACTTTCGAAAGAAGAAGACAAAGCGTTGTGTAACTATACAGACGCTATACAACGTTTATTAGTAAGGAGGTTAGTAGTTTCGATAGTATACGTCCCTGCCATCGACGGTATAACTTTAGTGAGATAGATAGGTAAAGTAAAAGTTTTTATTTTGGAACAACAACAAATTGACATAATTACAATAGAAATGGTGATAGCTACAAAAGTTAAAAACTTTGTCGCAGCTATCAACAGCTAGGTACTGTATCATTGATGACGCATTTAGCCACGTGCGTGCATATTTCGGGATGTCCGATTATTTGGGCCTCCCCCGACCGATGCGACCTCGTTATCCTGAGCTGATCACGTGTGGGCGCCACGAGTTGTACCGACCTTGAAAAATAAGCGGGAGGTTATGAGTTCGGCGCGTTTTCTCTCTGTTTACAAGAAAATGATTGATGTTGTTACTTTGTATAGTAATATTGTTGACGAGTCTAAGGCCCGTATTACAGAACGTCACTCAATACTCAAGCATTACTTAAAATTAGTTTCAACCAATCAAATGCCTTGAATCAAGTTTTAAGTAATACTTGAGTATTGAGTGACGTTCTGTAATACGGGCCTTAATCGCACCCCCAGTGCAATAAAGGCGTAAGTAAGAATACGTCACTTTTTTTTATTTCAGTTTCGTATAGCGCAGATAAAGATACACAATGCTCAATTTGTCCGTTAAGATCTGACGAAAAACTAAGCCATTATAACAAAAAAGACATTTGTCGCGTCACATAAGATTTACATTTTTTCAGATAAAAAGGTCCACAAACGTGTGTAAAACTTAAAATATTAATTATTCTTTATACACGACTATTCGAGGTATCTGAAATATTGTTGAAAAAAAAAAAGCTTGATTTTTTTACTGTTTAATCTTCTACTATATAAAAATAAGTCGGGTTTTCCTTCTTGACGCTATAACTCCAGAACGCACGAACCGATTTCCACGGTTTTGCATTCGTTGGAAAGGTCTCGGGCTCCGTGAGGTTTACAGCAAGGTTTTTTTTTTTTATGGTTTTTACGAAAAATTAGGGTAAGGTAGGTAGGTAGATAGGGTAGGGTAGGGTAGGTGGGTAGGGTAGGTAGGTAGGGTAGGGTAGGTAGGTAGGGTAGGGTAGGTAGGTAGGGTAGCGTAGGGTAGGGTAGGTAGGTAGGGTAGGGTAGGGTAGGGTAGGGTAGGTAGGTAGGTAGGTAGGGTAGGGTAGGGTAGAGTAGTGGAGTTTATACTATAGCTTTTGACACAACGAAGTCTGTCGGGTCAGCTAGTGGTATATAACAAAAGATCATAAGATCAAATACTAAATAGATATACCAGACCAAACAGTTTTTTTGCTCTCTTGTAAAGTTAGTATATGCTCCTACGCCTTTGTTGCACTGGGGGTGCGAAATGATAGCTACTGTTCTGCCCTCCTTAAAAATAAGAGTGCAGTAACTCGTGTTTCTGTCACAATAGAGTTACATACATATTCGGAATCAGCAAGACGAGCTCTACAATTTCGTCTTTGACGTGCGATATAAAATATGTAACTTGACTTTTCATTAACGATAACTGCAATAACTTACAAACAGTTAAAAAAAAGAAATTAATTTTCAAATCTGCTTTTTCTCGAAAATTGGTTTGAACGCAATAATACTGCCCCTACTCCTTATAGAGCGCAGTACACTCTGTAAGTTATTGTGTCCATGTTACACAACTTTAGTAATTATGCTGCAAGTTTTCTCGAGGATCTATTTCACAATAATAAGTCTGATTTTATCAAAGATTATCTGCCTATACCCAAAGTCTCAAATTCAGATAATTTATGTAAACAAAGGGGATAACATATCAAAAAAATATCTTCGTAATGGTAATTCACATAAAATGGCGAAAAAAAAGGTTCCATTTTCTTTTAAGTACTGAATTTAAGAAATAATTATTAAAAATAATCATACCATAATTATTTAAAATAAAAATAAAACGGTTTTAAGCAAAGTTATTAAAAAAAGGAGATTTTCTGGTAGGTATAAAATATTTTATGATACTGGTAACAATGCAGGAGATCCAAACATTATCACATTTTTTACATCTTCAACAACACTAATATTACAACTCTCATTCATAGATTCATATTGTATGTAGCATATCTAGCCACATTTTGGATGAAAATGTCTGTAAACTGTTTCAAGTGGAAATTGATTTTGGGAGGCCTACGTCAAGCAGTGGACTTAAAAGGGCTGATTATGAAGATCATAGGCCGTGTCTCCGACACACTATATAAAACATTGTTTGGCAACAGTATTGCATAGTTACATAGTTCTTATAATTAATTCACTTTAATTTCATAGATAATTATTTACAAAAAATAATATGATAAAATGTTTTTCACCACCTGTCCTCTCATTTTGACAGTGACATTTCTTGACATTACTTTGTTTACATAAATTATCTGAATTAGAGACTTTGGGTATAGCCTTTTCCATTACGTTCGAGTTGGCTTCCCGACTAACCGAATGTAGTTGAATACTAGTATTTTACATGGGCCGACTGACTATCTGACCTCCACAACCCAGCTACTGGGTAACACGATACCCCTTGGTAAGACTGGTTGTCAGACTTTCGGGCTTCTGACGACCCGTAATAACTGTCAAAGATCTACAAATGACAGCCGGGACTAACGGCATAACGTGCTTTGCGAGGCACGAAGGGGTTCTTGGTCCAATATGATCATGCTGACTAGAAATCAAAACGTCTATGCCAAGTATGGCCTAAACCTTATATTGACTAGGAAGCACAATGCCTACCTTGCAATATGATTATACAGTATTTGAACTAAACCTTATTCTGACTATGAACCAAAATTATATATATACTAGCTTTTGCCCACGGCTCCGCCCGCATGGATGTCGGTTATCGCGTAAAAAAGTAGCCTATGTCCTTCTCCATATCCCAGGCCATATCTCTGCTAAATTTCATGACGATCGGTTCAGCGGTTTAGGCGTGAAAACGTAACATACAGACAGACACAAAATAAAAACAATTTTTTCTGTTTATTCCATTGAGAACCTAGGCTGGTATTCTGAAAATTTAGTTTCCTTTATGAATCGGCCCTACTAATGGAGATAGAAAAACCGATGTCCCGTTTTGAGTAAAAAAATAAATGGTCACTTATCGTACAGTCAACCATACATCAGTGGTAACGAACTGACATTGACACGGCCTTTATGTCGTAGCAGTAAGGGCAGTTTTCGTTCAAGTATTACCACTGATTTGCGGTTGACTGTGTAAGACAGAATCTAAACAAATCAATTATTGCCAAAAGACTAAAAGATAAACAATATTCTTATCACTTCATAACATTTTCACATCAAAATATATACGTCTTTGATTGACGTAAACACCGCTAGCATAACAGACAGTATTAAAGTATGTATTAAGGTGTCTGCACACAGCGGGCGCGGCGCGGCGGGGCGGGACGCCGACGCGACGCTGAGCAGTTGTAATGTACTAGATATTACGGACGACGCCACACAGAGCCGTCCGGCTCGACGCGACGTGACGCGACGCTCTGTGTGGCGTCGTCCGTAATATCTAGTACATTACAATTGCTCAGCGTCGCGTCGGCGCCCCGCCACGCCCCGTCCCGCCGCGCCGCGCCCGCTGTGTGCAGACACCTTTAACTAGGGATGCATCCGATACCGATACCAATGCCGATATATCGGCGATACTCGAAGTTTGCCGATATATTGGCATCGGCGATATTTTTATGGCCGATTCAACGATACTTTTCTCATAAATGTTAATTTTAATTACTAAAACTATTAACTAATCTCAACCTGTCTATAGTTTTAAACGGTTTTATTTAGTTTGTCATGTTATATTAATTAAAAAAATAACCTGACTTGTGTTTTATTTATTTTACCTTCATTTTTTAATTCAATAAGCGTATCGGTTTCGGTATCGCCGATATTTTTATATGAGCATCGGTATCGAAGCTACGCAATATCTTCTCGTCCCACATACCGCAGTGTCTCAAGACGAAAGTCTTTGACCAGTGCGTGTTGCCAGTGATGACATGGCACTGAAACGTGCGACCACAATGGGTCTTATTAGAAGGCTAAAAGTCACCCAAAGGGCAATGGAGAGGTCTATGCTTGGAGTTTCCCTACGTGATCGAATCAGAAATGAAGAGAACCAAGGTAACCGACATAGCTCGAAGAATTGCCAAACTTAAGTGGCAATGGGCAGGGCACATTGCGCGCAGAACAGATGGCCGTTTGGGCCGAAAGGTTCTGGAGTGGCGACCGCGTACCGGAAGACGTAGCGTTGGAAGGCCTCCCACAAGGTGGACCGATGACCTTATGAAAGCCGCAGGAATCCGCTGGATGCGGGAAGCACAAAACCGGTCGACCGGTGGCGGTGCTTGGGGTAGGCCTATGTCCAGCAGTGGACGTCTTTCGGCTGAAATGATGATGATGATGATCGGTATCGTATCGGTAAAAGGCGTATCGAGGCATCCCTAGTATTAACATCAATACAAGAAAAGTAATAAAGCATTATTATGATTCAACTGTGCATACAAGCTTGTATGATTCACCGAGATAATTTCGTTATAGGTATTTTGCTACTATTTAGCGCGACAAACACTTACTGGAAAAATGTCTGAGTCATACTTTGAAATAGTGCAGTCAATTATAAAATGTGCTGTTTACTGCTGTTGTGTCGCGGATTTCCTTGTTGTAATTATTATTATCTTATTGTTGGCTCACTGTTGCTTAGGTCCTTAGCAGATATACAAGGTGTCCAGAAAGGGTATCGGGTATTTGTTTTCGCGCCATATTCGAAACGGGGCGTCTAAAGGGTGCAGGGAGGGGTTCGTGGCGTCCGCCATTTTGTGGAGTTTTAGTCACGATTGAACAGTACTCGGGGACGCATCGCGCATTTTGCGTACGAGCGTATTATCGTAATGGTGATTCAATAGTGACTGCTCAGCGTCTCTATCGTGCGGAATATCGTACACGCCACGCGCCAAGTGACGATAGCATTAGGAAATGGATCAGGATGTTCGAGAATACAGGTGCGACAGTTAAAATTCAAAACTGGTCGTCCTCGTTCAGTTCGCGATGAAGAAACAATTGAAGAAGTTGAGGCGTCGGTTCGTCAAAATCCGTCTTTATCTATCCGAAAGCGAAGCCAAGCGTTGAACATAAAAAAATCGTCTTTACATTCGATTTTAAAGAAAGACTTACATCTAAAAGCCTATAAAATTCAATTGGTTCAAGAATTGAAGGATACGGACTATGCTAATCGACTGAATTTTGCGAACGAAATGCTGCAGCGATTTAACAACTTTAACAACATACTGTTCAGTGACGAAGCAAATTTTCACCTGAATGGTCATATTAATAAGCAGAATTGTCGGTACTGGGCAGTGGAGAATCCGAGACGAAAGCATGAACGACCCCTGCATAGCCCAAAGGTCGTTGTTTGGGCCGCTATGTCTGCTAAAGGCATAATTGGTCCTTATTTTCATGAAGATCAACGAGGCCGAGCAATTAATGTGAATAGTGACCGTTATTGCGATATGTTGCGTAATTTTTTGGTCCCAGAGTTGCAGGAGTTTGCAGGTTTCAACTCAAGAACGTGGTTCCAGCAAGATGGGGCCACTTGCCATACCTCAAATGACTCAATGGAAGTTGTTAACGAATTATTCCCTAATAAAGTCATTTCGTGAAGGGGTAACATCAACTGGCCTCCCAGAAGCCCCGACCTTAGCCCGCTTGACTATTTTGCATGGGGTTACCTTAAAAGTAAGGTTTATCAAAACAATCCGACGAATCTAACCCAGTTAAAGCAAAACATCAGGTCAGAAATGGCAGCAATATCAATAGCTATGTGTCAACGTGTTATCGCCAATCTTCGTTTCCGTTTAGAAGAGTGCCAGCAACATAACGGTCATCATTTGGATAACATCATCTTTTCCAAATAATTCTCCAATTCATATGCTAATAATAAACAATAAACTTTTTTATTGGATACAAATAATTTTTGTTTCATTGAACTTACAAATACCCGATACCCTTTCTGGACACCTTGTACTACTGTTAGCATCAGCTATTTAGTCCGTTTTTAAGGTTCTGTGCTCAATAGGTAGTTGAAATTTTCAGTGTGTACTATTAAGGTCGCTATAACTACAAATAATAAATAAAATACAAAAAAGTTAAAAATTTAAGGATCCCTGTTGAAGTATAGCAAAAACAAATCGATCATACTTCAACACTAGTCTTTCTCTTTCTACCTCATAAATATTATTTTCACTTCTCATGCTCTAAAAGTTCGTCTTTATGTCGTGCGTAAGTGACATAAAGTCGCTTTTTATGCTCTTGAGCACTAAGTAAAATCTTCGTCGAAGACCAAGGCAATCGATCAAACAGCAGTCTTTAATTCGTTTCGTTAGTATTCTAAGAACAAGGCAAGGATACCAACAGCCAAAGTACACAATAAAATTTCATGTAATAAACTTATATTTTTTATTTCGTCCATTTATGATTTTTTTAATTCGTTTTTTATATTAGTTAATCAATATATACTGTAACTAAGTCATCATTATCATAGATATAAAAACAAAATGTTTTTATAACTGAGCAGTATGTAACGACCTAAGTCAGGTGTGTGTGTTCCAACTGGAAAAAAAAAAAAAGAAGTAAATTGGCGGTAACCATAATTATTTTGACATTTTAATTAAATTTACAATATTTACATGTTGCTATTTCATTTCCTCGCAATCGAAGTGAAAAGTAGAGTCTACAACTCGTCCATAACACCGATTTTACACTCTATATCCATCCTCGCGTAAAATGGTGCGTTTTATGCACTTGATGTACAATCTACTATTTTTACTATCCGAGCCCGCCATTACCACTTGACTGAAATCCTTACTTTCTCATAGTGACTGTAGGTACTAGTCTTTTAGCCTTGTGTTGGGTCACACGTCTCACGTAATATTAGTAAAACACACCTTTCAATTTATAAAGATAAACGTATTATTGAAATCCTTATAACGACCTTTAATTTGGTGTCCACCCTTTAATCCCAACAGTTCCCATACAAGAAACGTGTTCTCTTTATTTTTTCGGCGTTTAATGCCAAATATTGTACGGTGATACGGATTGGCCGCTTTATGGAAGCTTGTAACAGCAACTGAACTCTTCACTCCGCGCACACATTCGAATTCGAAAGCCATTCGCAACAATTACGACCCCAGTCACCACTCTCAAACGCAGCAATTCGCCAAAACACGACACAGCATCGAAGTCTACGCCGAAAGCGGCCGATCGCACAGAGTTGCCAAACAAAACACATTGTTGAAAGTCGCAAAATCTCCGATCGCCGATGCTAAAGTAGCAAGTCCGCTAAAACCCTTAGGAATCAAGTTATTAAGAACAATAATAATTTATCCGCAGGTATTATATAAAGTTATGTAGAACTTGGTTGTTTCCTTGATCAAAGGCTACAGCTTTATTTCTCGGAAGGTTAGATCGATACTAGAGGCAGGCTTTTGTTTCGTTTTAACTTGAATGAGTCACACATAACGACATAACATTACACCTTTATTCCTCGAAGGGTAAGGCAGAAGTGTAGCTTTAGTATACCTGCATTTCGCCAGCTATGTCCAACTCCATGGCTTATTCTACAAATCCCCCCTGAAATTCCCCTTTAGGAGGAAAAATGGAATCTATAAAAAAAATAGAATTCGCCCCTGATAATCCCCCTTGGGGGGAAAACTAGAATTAAAAAATAAATACTTATTCCATAGATCCCCCTGAAATTGTTTTTTTTTTTACATTACGGTTTAGTTTTCCCATTGGGGGGGGGGATTCTCTCAGGGGGGATTAGTGGAATAAGCCGTAACTTATTAACTGTGCACCTCGCCCTGTGACGTAACGTAGAAAAAACTCAACAAAAATATCAACGAACGATTCAAAACGGAGACGGATTTTAAATATATTTCTATCCAAGTTATTTAGTCTCCGTTTTGAATCGTTCGTTGAGTTTTTTCTACGTTACGTCACAGGGCGAGGTGCACAGTTAAGTCGGACGGGTATAGTAATAAGGGGCGAGCCTATTGCCATCAACCGGGCACAAATCAAGGCTCCTGGCTGCTACTGAGAAATTCCAGGAGTCCATTCAAGTTTTACGTAAGCATAATTTTAGTAATAGGGATGATAACTAAAAAATATTTTTTGTCCGTCATATAAATAATAAAAAAAATATTGGACACGTACTTTTTCTTTTTTTACGTAATCAAAACATTACGGCGATACATTGAGTTCAAATGTGGCATGACGTCACTTCTCACTAGATTTTATACGTAGCTGTGACGTAACGAGCCCCCACTCCCCAAGTTTAATGTGTTTTATGTCTTTTTTTATTTATATGATAAAGCAATAAATACGTGTCTAATATTTTTTTATTATCTGATTGACGGACTAAATAGGTTTACTTTTTTTTTTACCCAGGACACATCTCTATTTTGAACCTCCACCTGCCCTTTGTCAGCAAAAGTAAGCAAAGCTTATACCCCCGCTCCTATGCTTACGTAAAGAAATATTGGTATTTTTTTTAAATCTGTTCCGGTTTCTTTATTGTTTGTTATTCATGAGTCTTGTCTAAAAATCCCAGTCCATTGGTCAAAAATCTATTTGTCTTCCGGGTCCTTTCCATCACACCACCAGTCATTCTAGATTAACCCGAAAATTGCCGTACAATAGTACACTATAGACAACCCCATAACAAATAGTCTAACTAAACCCCATTTTAGAAAGTCCGTTACATGGTTTAGACTAACTTTCGCTTAGTGAAAGTTATCTCCCATCACCTAACTGTACTTACAATAGTCCATTTTCTAGAGTGTTCCTTAGACACAGTTTTTTAGTAGCCTAGAAAAAATGGCAGCATGTTTGATTGACGTAAATTCTTCAAAGGTTAACTGCTAATTTTCTCCGAATCTACTGGGCCGATTGAGTAGAAATTTGGTACACATATGAATTTCTATGACCCAAACACGGACGTGTAACTTAAATAAATGAATTTGACTTTTGAGGGGCAAACGAGAAAATTAAACAAAGGTTTTGCAAACTGTACCGTGTGACATAACAATTGAAAGGCCTTATTGTAATTATTTCTTTCTTTCTTTCTTTCTAGATGCAAATTGACCTTTCTTCTTATCTCCGAAACTAATGAGCCAAAAATTTTGAAAAAAAAAAAAAATCTTTTGTTATACATGGTAAATCTCTCAATAGTGTGCGTACAAACTTACATTTGCAGTTGGAATGTATGGAAGAGCTTGTTTTCCAACTACAATGTTAAGTTTGTACTTGGGATCAATTCATCCTAACTAACGGAACATTGAGTGCGGTCCGACCCGCACTTGGCCGGTTTATTTTTAAAGGTTTTTCTTGAATATGGTAATAAGGTCATTGTCTTTTTAGCACAGAGGTTAGCTTCTCTTTGCCTTGACATTCATAGACATTGTCGCGTCTGTACAAGCGATAATAATTTTTGATTAGTTAAAAGGCGACACAAGCGCACCGCGTGTTGCGCGACGGGTAGTGCCTTTGTGTCGCGCCTGTTTATAAGGATCCTTTATTGTACCTAGTTATTGAGAAATAAGTACATTAAAGTCACGCTAGTTTTTGTTGTAGATAGATAGGCTTGCCATACCTTTCAGGGTACGGGACGTTTCAAACAAATTAAATAAAAAAAGCCGAAATCAAAGTTTTTATTCGAATAATAGTACTTATAATTAGGGATGCCTCGATACACCATTTTGCCGATACGATCCCGATACCGATGCTCTTATAAAAATATCGGCGATACCGATACCGATACGCTTATTAAATTCTAAACTGAAGGTTAAATAAAACCGTTTAAAACTATAGACAGGTTGAGAATATAGTTAATAGTTTTAGTAATTAAAATTAACATTGATGAGAAAAGTATCGTTGAATGCCATAAAAATATCGCCGATGCCGATATACCGGCAAACTTCGAGTATCGCCGATATATCGGTATCGGATGCTACTTATAATATACTTTATTTTTCGGCCCAGTCATGAACTGAACCAGTTTGAACTTGATTTTACTTTTGTAATGATCTCGTTTTCTTATTTAATATAATCATATTAATCATGGAACTGGCCCAATTAGGGCTATTTCCGAATTTTGCCGAAATAATTGAAATACGGGACAATTAAGGAACGCGATAGACCTTTGTTACCGCAAAAAATTATCTGACTAACACCTCTGTATTATCTGAATTTGTAAACCACATTTTATTTTTATTTATTTAAACTTCATGTACATTGTACATGAAGTTTAAATAAATACACAAATAGTACATTCTCTACCAGTCAACCTTTGGGTTAAATATAAAAATATAGTGATAGGGTACAAAAATAATGTCTAAAATACTGACTTCTTGATTACGAGAATTTATGGTTTTATTGATACTAATACACATACAAATACCACCTAATAATAATTCTATTATTTGAGAGGTCTGACTTATGTAGTGGTTACGAACTTTTCTTTTAAAAGTAAATTTGTTTTCAGCTTTTTTAATGCCAAAAGGTAGCGCGTATTTTTTGGCGCGGTTTTTTTTTGCCGGTGCGTATTTTATGCCAGTTATCATTAATAGGATACATATCCAGACTTTGGGTTGCTACTGAGAATTTCCTTATGATAGAACCCAATAGATAGCTCCTTAGCAGTCCGTTTACTCGAAAAACCCAATCAGGCCCACAATTTTCGAACTGGAAGCCAAACAAACATGTAGTACAGTAATCAAATGTACTATACTATCGTAAACTACACTCCAACTGCAATGTTATCACGTAGTAAGAAATAGTCAAGAATATTATTACCAATCAGTGACCTTGAATTTCATGCTGAATTACAAACATTCCATACACAAGCATTTTATAATCAATCGAATTTATATTGTCGCCGTCACAACACGCTTCTACTAGCGACATCTATCCGTAAATCATAAAAGCTAAATGTCTTTTGTATGACCTTACGCGTGTTCATTGGCTGATTCATATTTCGTAGCCTCGTGAGTTGAAATGAGGTCAATGAGAGCGCGAAATTCGCGTCTCGTTTCGCGAATGTTCCCGAGTTTAAGTGTCGGTTTTTCCCCCGATACATAATCGAGTTCAAATTCCAAGGAGCGATTAACCGTTCTGCGAACCTGCCACCGCAATGGTGGTAGTTTCCTGTAAATTTTTCCTGTTTACCCAAAATGCAAATTATGCACAGATTTGAAAGGGCTTGTTGGGGGTGTCTAATGGTGCCATACACGTTACGATATACTTGCGCAAGTAAACAGTAAAGGCTCCTCCAAACAAGCACGAAACGCGACGCGACACAAAGGCACCGCGTGTCTCGCGACGATCGGTGCCTTTGTGTCGTATTGCGTGTCGCGCCTGTTTGTAAGGTGCCTTTACGTGTGTTGGGAGATTTTTGCGCAAATTTCTATACTTGTGTGATTTTGCATACTGGTGCAAGTCTAAACTTGCGCAAGTACATCGTAACGTGTATGGCTACCATTAACATCTTACCAATTTGTATCGCCGAGCAGCATTACTCTGTTCCGGTTTGAAAGGTGCCGGTGAAATTACAGACAGTGTTTCGACTTTTTTGCGGACATCCGTAAACCCTAGTCTGTGCTGACTGGCACTCTGCTTGCTAAACTACAAACGATTATTAGAATTATTAAGCCTGTTATTATCACACTGCAGGACAAAGGGGTTGTCCATTAAGTTAGGCGTTTAAGGAGGGGGTCGAGCCGAATCTCACCCAATCTCAATGTGTGGGAGAAGGGGGTCTCGGTAAATATCACGTACCTAATTTTTGAAGTTAAAACTTCTGTATGCGCGTTGAACACTTTTTGGGTGAACGAAAATCATGGAACTCGCGTCATCGTCACCGAACGCTTTCCATGAGCTATAAGTACCTATACTGTGTATGTATGTGTACTTTTTGGGTGAACAAAAATCATGGAACTCGCGGCATCGTCACCGAACGCTTTCCAGGAGCTATATGTTTAAAAAGAACAGTTATTCCAAAGTTTTGTGTTTTCACTTCTGTCGGCAGTCCTTATGATTGCCAATTTTTTTGGTTGAGCCAAATCTCACGACATCTCACCAAGCCGGGAGGGGTGTCCATTAATTACCTCACGTAATTAATAGACACCCCTAAGGACCCCTTCTCATACAGTGAACAAACGAGTATTGATCAACGCACATTGCAGTCGCCTACAACTTCCCATTTCAATTTAGCAAAGCAAGACAGCTCAAGATGACAGTGTTTACATGGTGCGCACATAATATAATTGATTGTATTTTAAATTTGTATTGATATGCATGTAAGATCTCCTATTGACCTAAGAGGAGCTCGTGGCTAAGTAATAACAGCCGCACGGGTCGATCCGTCAGGTTAAGCTACGCTTGCCGGGGTTGGTCCGTGGATGGGTGACCATCTTTACATACCGAGACTCCTCCGTGCCTCGGAAAGCACTTTAAGCCGTTGGTCCCGGCTGTCATTCGTGGATCTTTGACAGTCGTTACGGGTCGTCAGAAGCCCAAAAGTCTGACAGCCAGCCTTACCAAGGGGTATGGTGTTACCCAGTTACTGGGTTGTGGAGGTCAGATAGGCAGTCGCTCCATGTAAAATACTGGTATTCAGCTGCATCTGGTTAGACTGGAAGCCGACGCCAACATAGTTGGGGAAAGGCTAGGCAGATTAATATGCATGTAAGACCTATTAATATTGACTTTAATACAATATGAAAGTTTACATAATTCTAAAGTTAAAGTGTTAAAAAGTAAATATTCGACAATGTTAATTTAATAATTTATAATACGCTTCTGGGCAAAACATAGTCTACCAGTCTGTATCATCTTGCACACTATTGGTAATTTGTTCTATGTTTACAAATAAAGCATTCAGATTCTGATTCTGACATGGTAGAACGTAGCCATGACACTATAAACACAAGCACTATGGTGGACATCAACACTGCTTCTTGCATGTTTGCTGCAACCTTGTTAAAGCATTATCTCTGCAGTGACCCGAGGTGTCTTTAGTAACGTTAGCTCAACCACAGTATAAATTTTTTATATTGTGTGGCTCAACGCTACTACCTGAATGAGAAGTTACCAGGAGCTTGTGACGCCCTGAGCGATGTTACTGTACAAAGCTAACTGGTATGCCCTTGTCAACATTACCTCTCCAGCGAGTACGAGATGCTCTCAATAACGTTACTTACATATCTACATGTTACTGACTGACACTTTGCTTTTCGTCTAATTTTAACCTGCTATTTTGAGTGTACCAATTAACGTAGTGCATTCATTTTTTCTGTTTTGGTGTGAAAGGGGGTGGTTGATTATTTTGTAAGATTTTGATATTTTAATTTTATGGATGCCGAAATAAAAGAAACCCGTAAATGTTCTAATTGAAACACATGACTCGATTTTATATAGGTATTTCTTGTGTACATTTTCAGCAAAATTTTGACAAATATTTCCTTAACCAGACCTCCACAGCTCTCAACTATGTATCAACACAGCGATAGTGTATATGCACAGGTTTTACGCCTTCCACTCGTTCACACAGTTCCACAGGAACGCTATAGCTGCTGCGGCGCTGTTCCTCGCCGCAAAGGTACGTACATTTTTTTATTAAGTTTCGTTAACAAGAGGTGAGTTTTTCGGCTTATTCCACAAATCCCCCCTGAAAATCCCCTTTAGGAGGAAAAGTGGAATCTGTAAACAGTCTAGAATTCATCCCTGATAATCCCGCTAAGGGGGGAAAACTAGAAATGAAAAAACAAACAAATAACTTATTCCAAGTTCCCCTGAAAGTGATTTTTTTACATTAGGGTTCAATTTTTTCCACTGAGGGGATTCTCTCAGGGGGGATAAGTGGAATAAGCCAGTCTTTCAAGCTTTTTACTTTGAACAGGCGAGTCTCACTTGGACATTCTCGCCTGCAGACGGTCGAGAACTTCTCTTGTAAAAATGCCTATAATAACTACAGATAAATACTGTACAGTCGACGAAAGAGATCAACCAATTAATCAATTCAGACCATCTTTGAATTGATTAATTTATTCATTCATTATTATGGCGCGCGTAATATCTTTAAAACATAAGACCTTCAAACTATTGGGGCCGTGTTATCAATGCAATCGATGAATTCAGGCTGAAGATAGTGGATAGTACTATCGCTTATGTACAGCTCCGTGTCTATCTCTCTCACTCTCTATCTCTCTTTCTCTCTCTCTTTATCTCTCTCTCGCATTACAATAATGATGGCATTAAAACGTCATAATTCGACACCTGAGCATATCCACACGGTTTAAAAGGAGTTGTAGTTTGCTGTCTGGTTATTTATCTCTTGTAGAATGGCATACTTTGCTGACGGATTAGTAAGCATATTAAGTTGTAGTGTAATTCCGGGGAGAAATCCTGCAAACTCTGCTGGCAAGGACTAAAGAACTAAATAAATTATTAACTAAAAAAAAAACTACTAGCTTTTACCCGCGGCACCGCCCGCGTGGATGTCGGTAATCGCGTAAAAAAGTAGTCATGTCCTTCTCCATATCGCAGGATTATATCTCTGCCAAATTTCATGACGATCGGTTCAGCGGTTTAGGCGAGAAAACGTAACAGACACGAGTTACTTTCACATTTTACGTTATTAGTATGGATTACTATGGATTTTGGTCAGAACTATAAAAGAATGGGGGTTTTATTTTGGAGTATATCCAGTTCTTTTAATAAACGCAGGTAACGACTTTCCGAATCATTTACCTAAAGATTAAAGAAGTAACCGTGCCAAAATTTACCAGACTGGTAAAAAATGTGCCTCACGCAAGCAAACTATTTCGGAAACTGGAGATGAGAGTATAAAAATTCGTTAAGGAGATTTCAAGAGTTCACGTTTATAAATAACAACGAACTGCAATATGTCTGCCAGGATATCAATTTATTTATTTGCTTTCATGCACAAATTTTACGTAGATTAACTCGGTTTTTGTACATGAAATGAATGCGTGTACTCTGTTGAATTATACTCCATTTGAAATAATATTAGACATTAAAAAAAAAACTTTTTTACTGTCCATTCAACCGATTTTGACTTCTATTCCGTAGGCATAAGGATGGCATTAAAAGCAAAAAAGTGGTTACAATACCAACTGTTTACTGCAGCTGCTATTTGTCATGCCACCAACGCAATAGAAGTCAAAATCGTTTGAACGGACTAGAAAAAAGGTTTACTTAACTGTCTAATCTTATTTCAAATGGAGTATAGAGAACATTACATGCTGTGTTTTGATAAGTTTTGACTATTAGTACTTTAAATACAAAAAATAAAAGAATCTATATGAGTAATAATTATGTGGCGGTATCTACATCGCCACATGCGGTCTACGCCTGACGTCACACAAATCCTGCATCGCGCAATCAAAGTTTACCGTGCGACTAGCATATATACAACATCCCGACATCAACCGACGGGCAGTTGCCCACCAGGGCCTCAAGTCTGCTATTACAATAGTGTCAGAATGGTCTATCATTGATTTCATAATTGTTGATTTTGACAAGTTTGGTAATCTACTAATACATATGATGGCGTCATTATGACTTTCCAATGGTCAGCCACTGACACTCCATTGAAAGAATTGGTAATCTCATACATAATGACAAATTAAACTTCCTACTAAACTTCCTACTACTTCAGATTGCTTATAACACTAATAAATAATATGTAAAAAATATATATAAATGAAATCTGGCTTGAATAAAATGTTCAAAATGCCATTGTAATACAATTCTATTACGAGACCATTGACCGACCAATGAGCAGATTACGAACTTTTAGCAAAATGACAATGAGATCGTGTCGGAGTGACGAATTTATAAAAATAGCAGACTTGGGCCCCTGACACAACACCCGTCTGATCGGAGAATCCTCCCTTTTCTATGAAGGATGAATGAACTTTACACCCTGTTCCTCATACCTCTATAATTAGATGTCAATTCCGCCTCTTGGGGTATTTTTAATGCGCTTGAGATAAAAATTTCAAGGTATTAAAAAAACTGTTAATTGGTGTAAAACTGATGGATGCCAAGCTTCACAGCTTGGCTCATCCCCGCAAGGTTGCCTGCTTGTCGGTCTTCTACAGATTGTACTTCGGCGAGTGTGCCCATGAACTCCACGACCTCATTCCACCGGCCCCCTTCTACCATCGGACATTTAGACGCACTGCAAGTTACCACCCCTATCTAGTTTATATTCCACCAACTCGCACTAAGCGTTTTCAAACCTCTTTTATAATGCGCACAGCAATGGAGTGGAACTCTCTGCCTGCGTCTGTTTCCGAACGCATACAACCCTAATTTATTCAAAGTGAGAGTGAACAGGATTCTTCTGGGTAAGCTCACTCCATCGTCGACTTTGTCTCTGTCACCTCTGACCTAGACTAGAGTCAAGGGCAAGCCCAACGTAGAATAAAAAAAAAATGGCATACAATGTGGGCCTCTAAATAAATATCTAACAATGTTTAGTAAATTAATCACTCGCCGACGGCCTTCATTTGGCAGACGGTGTCTACGAGAACGACCTATTTCTATATTTTTATCTAATGTTTATCAGTTGACACGAATAATTTGAATAAAGTCCCACGGTACAGACGGACAGAATTAATTGCACTATTGAGGAAGTAAGATTTGTTTTGAACAGTCGACGAAATAGATATAAAGTATGCAGGCAAATTCAACTAGTTGATAGGGTTCCGTAACTCAAAAGGAAAAAAACGGAACCCTTATAGGATCACTCGTGTGTCTGTCTGTTTGTCCGTCTGTTACAGCCAATTTGCTCCGAATCTACTGGACCGATTAAGTTGAAATTTTGTACACTTATGACTATGAGTTATTGTTGTTATGTACTTTGTATTGATACCTCTCTAATGTACCTATATTTTGATGAGAAATAAACGATTATCTTATCTAGTTATGAACTTTCGTGACCCAAACACGGACGTGTAACGAAAATAAATCAATTTTGGATATGGGGGTCACTTTTGGGGGGTTAACTAGAAAATTTTGAGTAAACGCGAAACTAGTGAGTCTATAATAAAAAATACAGAAAATAGTTCTATACATATCGATTACAGGAAAATGTATAAGAAGACTATGGTCTAAAGGGCTTATTCCACAAATCCCCCTTGAAAATCCCCCTTAGGAGGAAAAGTGAAATCTGAAAACCGTCTAGAATTCACCTCTGATAATCCCGCTAAGGGGGGAAAACAAGAACTGAAAAAAAAAAAACTTATTCCAAGATCCCCCTGAAAGTGATTTTTTTACATTAGGGTTTTTCCACTGAGGGGGATTCTCTCAGGGGGGATTAGTGGAATAAGCCGTCTAAAATAATATGGCCTGCGCTTAAGGCGCGGAACAGCGGTCTCGGTCAAACTATACCCCTAACACGCACGAGTATAATAGAGTCTATGTACACACGGCTACACATCAAGCTATACATTTCCAGTATAAGCTAATCTCGCATTGTATAGGATTTCCGTATAGTGAGAGGTCAGCTTATTCTGATGAGCTTATGGTCAGCTTGATGTGTAGCCGTGTGTACATGATGAAATTGATCAGCACCTAATTGCGTAACACGTTTATGACTAATGAGCAATTTTAATAATCTAACTTAAATTCTTACGTGATACTTAATTATTTAAAAAATTAGACATTGTTACATAATATGTAAAAATGGGAAATGTTCTATTCTAATGTGCTTCAGGATATTATAATGAAGCTATACATTTCCCAGTATAAGCTGATCTCTCATTTACCTAAAACCCTATACAATGCGAGATCAGCATATACTGGATATGTATAGTTTTTGATGTAACTGGGTGTACTTTACACAAGTTGTAATTTTTTTAAATTACTTTGTTATAATTATGTAGGTAATGAGCTTGCATTTATTATTTTCAGGTGGAGGAGCAGCCAAGGAAATTAGAATATGTAATAAAAGTGGCACACGTATGCCTCCACCGAGGTGAAAGTCTCACCGCCCTGACGCCAGAACAGTACCAAGAACAGGTAATTATCTATTCATCTATAAAAATGCCAAAAATTGAAGTGTCTGTTTGTAATATCGAAATAACATTTTTAAAGGTTAAAAACTTATCCTGTATATATATTTTTTTTTATTTGGCTAAGTGTGGCTTAGTGTTTTAAGGAAATTCTCAGTTGCCATTAGTAGCACAGATTAATACAGATTGGACACTCCGCCAGGCCTCCGTCACTCCATGTACTTGCGCGCTATAATTACCTACCGCCCGGCCGAGCGGTCTCGGGCCGTTTGCGGACCAAATTCATTGCGGTTTTCGCAAGCGAAGCGCACGCATGTTGTTCAATTTTAATCGTTAATGCCGTCTGGTGCCTTATATGCTGTGCTCACATGTAACTATTAAAGATTTTTTTCATTTTACCTACACACTGACCTCTATGTTTTATCTAGATGTATTAAACAGTCAATACCAAATTAATAAACAATATATTTTATAAACGATACAATTTAAAACTACCACCTATAGTCAGAACATATTCACAGTTCTCAATAACAGACAAAAAGTTATGTTAATTTAATTTTATCGAAGAGGCAGCCCTGCGATTGCTGTGGGATCGCGCAGTGCGAAGCAATCACAACTGTACGCTTGAGCATTTACTTTACATTTTATCATGCAGCGGTTGCTGACGCGACGGAGTAGGCTATTATAGCAGTAGGTATTGGAAATTTTCTACTGAGTGAAGTATCTGTTACGTAGTAATTATTTAGTAATCTGTGACTCCGCAGTTTATGTATAAAGCTACAAGTACGCGGCGGCTCCATCTCACTGGGCCAATTCAGTAGGACTGCCGCGCGCCGCCGGTATAAGGCCTGAAACTGCGTTAAGCGGGCTTCCGCGACGGGCACCCGTTGCGTGTGTACACGCGTGGATACGCGGGGGGCTCTGTCGGCAATTAAATACGGCGTAGTGTAATTTTAACGGTGTGCATGTACAGTTGTGTCGATGGAGAACTTAGCAAAACGATGACTAGCATAAATAAAACGACAGCCAGTAAGCTGGCGCTACCAGGCCCAGCGCGTGCCTCCGCGACTTACGCCCGCGCTTGTCCCTGCGACGGAGCACTTTTGTATAGAACCGCGCGGGTGTCCGCATAACGCAGTTTCAGGCCTAAGAGTTACGCGATATTTTGCTATTATGGCATATTGAGAAAAACATTTTTGCGAATGTGGCATTGTGCGCCTAATCCGATAGAAAGAGAGGTAACTTGTAGGTGAATATAACTGTAGGTAATTAGCGTTGTGCGACCTGAATTGCACTTTAGGGCTTATCACACTAGCGAGTTGCGACCGAGTGGAAAGCGGGGCGAGTACGCAGCGAGCTCGCCGCGAGTTCGTAACGGGTGCGCGGCGAACACACCGCGAAGACGCAGCGAGCTCGCGGCGAACGGCGCTGTCGACGCCATTTTATACATTCGCGTTCAGTCCAAACGAATCCATTCTGGCACTGAATGTACAAAACGCGGATCGTACACCGCGAACTCGCTGCCCACCCGCGGCGAGCTCGCTGCGCACTCGCCCCGCTTTCCACTCGCTCGCAACTCGCTAGTGTGATAAAGCTCTTATTGTGTCGTAGCAAGAGTGGCTTTTTATTTAATTGATTTTGCGCAGTGTCCCATCTATATTATTCTGTGGTAGTAGCCCGTGCCCTCGATTTGTGCCGGATTAATAGCATTAGATTCGCCCACTAATCACATGGGACTTTTAACATGACTGGTTTAATGTGGGTATCGCATGTCGGCTAGTACTTTTCTAAAAGCACAGTTTTTTTCCGTGTCATATGGGAAGCCTGTGTTATCCAATACCTCGTGCGTGTCACATAGTACTTTGTTCTCAATCACCCGTGCTAGGTGTTACGTTACATGCGTTTTATTAATGTGCACTGACACGCACTGAAGTGACGTCATTTATCGTATTCAGAGGCCCTAGTGTGAGTTTCTTTTAAATTAAATAGAGTATTTTACGCTTCGAACGCGTTCGGCGCTTCGATTGGCCTCCGATTGGCCCTTCACCAATCGAATCGTGCTTGCTGAACGCAAAACATAAATGGCAAAAATTTATGGTTATATAAAAAAATTAAAATAAATCATTAAGAAACTAAAATCTACTTCAAAATATGACCGGGCGAAAAAAGATGTGTAGTATTTTTCTCAAGTCCTGTCAGTATTTAACGTGTTTGGAGGATCAGTAAATGTTATTAGTAACACTTGATTATTATAACTATTGATTATTATTTTTATTTTATGATAATAAACCATTATCAGCATTGTCACCCACGTAATTCAGATTTTTATTTAATTTTAACAATTTTGTCCCGTTTCAGCAGTGCTGAACAATAAATTATGGTAACCCTAACTATCAGTAGTTCCGGGTTTCGGCTATAAGTGATAACATGATATTGAAAAAAATAATAATGATGGTGTTTTATTAATCCATGTTTTATCAGTGTATATGCAGAATAATTAATAACGAGATGTGTTGCTGGGGAGTTCGTTGCGCCATTTATCGTGAATGGTGGAAGTTTTGGGGCCTAACTTTTGACCTTCAAAATTAGCTTACCTTAGTCCACTTTTAATAAATGATTTAGCATTTAACACTGCCCATGTCCTTAAAAATATTTATTATCCCAACTAATATTATAAATGCGAAAGTAAGTTTGTTTGTTAACTTTTCACGCGTAAACCACTGAACCGATCATCCTGATATTTTGCTTATACGTTGTCACGTACCTTACATCCCGAAAACAAAGTACTGTTCCCGAGGAGAATAACAATAACGTTCTTACGATAATAGATGGCGCCACGTGTCTTTCGAATCATGATTGAATTATATTAGAAGGACATAGGCTACATTTCATCCTGGATCGCAGACGAAGTCGGGGGCAATCATCATCATCATCATCAGCCTATAGCAGTCCACTGCTGGACATAGGCCTCTCCAATTGCACGCCATTCAGCTCGATTCTCGGCAACTCTCATCCAGCTTCTACCAGCCACCCTGCGGAGATCGTCGCTCCACCTAGCCTGAGGACTTCCTACCTTACGTTTCCCGATTCGCGGTCTCCACTCAAGAACACGTCTACCCCAGCGGTCATCGGTTCTACGGCTAATATGGCCGGCCCATTGCCACTTCAGCTTGCTTATTCTGTGAGCTATGTCGACAACTTTGGTTCTCTGCCGGATCACCTCGTTCCGGATTCGATCCCTCAGAGAAACTCCAAGCATAGCCCGTTCCATAGCTCGCTGAGCGACCTTGAATAAAAATAGAAAATAGTCGGGGGCAATAGCTAGTTGATAATAGTTGTGATTAATACATACATACACATACACAAACTCACGCCTTTTTCCCATGGGGGTAGGTCGAAACTATAGAGCGCCACCTGCTACGCTCCTTCCATACTCCTTTTGCTTCGTTTACATTCATACATCTGGTCATACACGCACGCCGGTTGCGAGTGCTACGCACCTGATCTTTCTGAAGACCATCACCAATTAGGTTACTATATGTTCTCCTAGGGCATCCCCTCCCGGCGTTTTCACTCACATCTGCCTTGTAAATACCTTTCACGTCACACCTGGCCATAATGTGAGTTTTACCGCACGCTACGCGTACAGTAAAACTCGCATTGTGGCCAGGCGAACACGTAAAATTGTGTACTCACCACGGGCAGTAAAAAAGAAAGCCCTCTATCGCATATTTACAACCCTCGCCTACGGCTCGGGTCACAAATACCTGCGATTTCAGGCTTTGTTTCTTTTACAGCCCTTGGTAAGTAATGTACTATTGTGATTAACAGTTGTCTAATATATTTTTTTCTTCCATTGTTACAGGCGCAGGACCTAGTTTTCAACGAGAATGTACTCCTACAAACATTAGGGTTCGATGTTGCCATCGACCACCCCCACACGCACGTTGTACGGACGTGTCACCTTGTCAAAGGTGAGACAAGCGTCCTATTGTGTCCTGATGACGTCATGCGACTGACACGACCGATGCTTTACGTGCGGGCGACGCGACTGGGTTCAGGTCGGCTCGTTCGGGTTTTTTAAACGGCTGTGGGTCGGATTCGGGCCGGTTTTCTGTTCTTTTTTCGAATTTTGTCGCGTGTTTATTTTGTTTATGTATTCTGTTGTACCACAGTGTAATTTTGAATTTAGAATAGTACTGTCAGCGAAGGTATTAGGTGTGCAGGTTGGACATCTGTGTTTTAAGAGATGGCCTGTGAGTCAGTTGTTGAGCATATTTTACGAAGTGACTGTTGTTTGTCCGTATATTTAATTATTTTGCTGTACTTATGAGGATGTTTTGAAGTAGGCATTTAGAAAATTTCATTCTTACATGTGGTATAACGTATAATTTACTTACGAATGCAGCGTTTGACTTCCATTCTTTGAATATTTTTATTGTAAATATTGGCAACATGAAAAAAATATTGTAATAAAATATGAAAATAAAAGATTTTTTTCCCAAAAAATAAAATGATTAATTTTCCTTTTCTACTGTTTTGTTAAAAACTTTTCTAACACACCCCTGTAGTTATCCCAAAAAATGAAGTTAGTAAAAAAAAAAAAACTTTTTTTGTCTCATTTAGTAAATTTTTCTAACTTCCAAACTAATTTCATGTAACACTTCCCGCTCACAATAAAAATACAAAAACATTTTCCTCAAAAACACCTTTTTTTTCTAAATTCAAACTCACCCACAAAGTATGGAAGCCACACGTTGTAATAAAAACGAGACAAAACCGTTACCGTTTCCGTTAGCCGTACCGAACTTGACCGGCGGCAAAAAAATATGCCGCGAATCAACAGGCAATGTATACCTACTTCATACGAAAATATACTACAGGTATGTGGATAAAAAATGAAATTATTGTTTGAGTGTCACCCCTAATCACGTCCATAAAATTGCTGCAATATGGTCACCATAATTCATGTTAGTTTTTGCACTTTCATGTATTCTGCCCCGCTCATACTTTGGTTTACAAAAATCTGTATTTTTAAGTAAATTTAAATTGTAGGGTGGAAAATAATGCTCTATGAATAAAGGTCGTCACTAGTTTATTACCAAGAGAGGCCCTGTACTCTTGAAGTAAAAGAAAAGAAAGAAAATAATTTACACAAATTATCCTGTATTTGTTGCTTTGACAATTGAATAGAGCTTAAACTCTCCAATATTTTGGATACAACCGCTCATGCTTTGGATTGCAAAAATAAATAGTATTAATTTTTTAAGTAAATTAATTGTAGGCTGAAAAATAATGGTCGTCACTCGTTTATTACCAAGAGAGGTCCTGTACTCCTCTTGAAGTAAAAGAAAAGAAAGAAAATAATTTATACAAATTATTCTGTATTTGTCGCTTAGACAACTTAATAGAGCTAAAATCTCCAATATTTTGGAAACAAAGACGACCTTGAAAGGCAGAAAAGTCCAGAATAAACAGTAGAAGTATTATTTCATAGAGAAATATTTTAACTACTTCAAACTTGTTGAAAATGGGCCAAATATTGTAAGGTGTTAATGACATGGCGCCGCTGACGTCTAAAAGTGATAAATGAGTGTGTTGATTCTTAGCATAGGTACTGTGAGGAACATCCGAATCGGCACACTTTCAAATCAATATTCCGTGCTCATGCATGTCCACGAACTTGTTTAAGACGACGATAACCGACTTTTAATGATTTTATACTGAAGATCTCGTCTAAACGAGTAGTGTTAATGATTTGGAAAAAATATATGTTAAATTAGAGCATTTTCTTAATAACTTATTGTAAGAATATTTTACATTATGTCTATAATACATAGTGAAATTAATTTGTAAAGTTATGTCTAACGCGGATAAAAAACTGAGAATCACGCAAAATCTATCAAGCGTATTTTTCTGAAACCTTCACTCTTTTAAAGATAATTTAATTATGGATCTTTTAGTATACGAGTTTTATTAAAATACCTTTTGTTTTATGTATAATAAACTAATAATGCGTCTTATTTGGCGAGTCCTATTACTGGCTGGACGTACGACGCGTTGCGTGAGCTCAGTACAGAACACACAAGCTCACTGGCATATATCTGGGCCTTAAATAAATTTCTCAGGCTCTGTTACTAGGATCACAGATGTCTGACCACCTCAGCTGTTCTTTTTACGGTCTTTTTTTTTTACAAATCTCTAGTCTCGGCAAAAATCTGATGCTGCGATACTATTAGTTGATGAGCGTAGGTAGCGTTACTATAGCGGCCGAGCTCTGTAAGCAAGAATAGTCCTTATGGTGGTCCGATTCGGATGTCCCCCATATTATGAACGCAAAATAAGAATGGGACTGTCCTTGACTGGAATCGTTTTAAATAGGATTTTCGTTTGGATAATTTCTCAACGATAAACTTTTAAAGTAAGAAAAGAGTAGAGTCGTAATCATTATAATTCTATGCGTAAAATAAAAACATCAATAATATAACCGGACATCATCAAAAAGCCTGAAACGCCGACTACCGTAACCGAGGCGAATAGGGTTGCAGGGGTGAATCGGGACGAATCTTTAATGTGTTTGCAGTAAAACGGGGTGAATAGAGATGCTTGGGTGAATCGGGACGAATTTTTAAAATATATTTTAACGTTAAAATAATATAGTTTGTTCCCAGCAAGGACACTTTAATAATTAATTATAAATACAGTAAACACATTAGTTAAAGACTAATGTGTTTACTGTATTTATAATTGACAACAAACTATTATTTTAACGTTAAAATCCCTTTTAAAGTTTTGCCCCAATTCACCCCTGCATCCCTATCACCCCGTTTTACCTGTACTATAATTAACGATTAAGTGTCCTTGTTGGCAACAAACAATAATATTTCAACGTTAAAATCCATTTTAATGTTTCGTCCCGATTCACCCCCTGCATCGCTATTCACCCAGTTACTTTGTATATGTATGTATTTAATCCGATTCTTATTTTGGTCGCATGGTGCAAACTGAATTTTTTAACAACGATTACTAGATCTCTCAGTGAAACTCGATATAAAATTGATCCCATAATGCATTTTACACATCTGAAACATCTTTAAATAAGCCTTAAACCTGATCTGCTTGTACCCTAAATCCATTAGCTTTATGATTGTAAACCACTACTGATATTAAGCTTATTTTCTTGGGTTTTTACTGTGGCAAAGAATAAGCCCCCCTTTTTACACGCTCCGGTTTTCGCCCCCCAGTGGAAATGAATAGGTAAGCCGAATAAATTGTGCTGAAACGAATGGAAGCTTTCATACTAATCCATTCACATCTTTAGCGTCCACCGGTAGCACCGCTGGGGCATGTAAAAAGGTACTTTGGTGAGGCTGACACTCCACTGAGGAGTGAGAGTGGAGGGAAATTAGAGGTCCCTTACAAACGTGGACCAGAGAAGAACGGTTCTTAAAAAAAAGTAGAATAGAATAAATAACGTTTCAGTGACGTCATTCACCGGTAAATTGCAGACGCTATATGGCGGCTACTGCTCTTCTAGGAAACTATACTCCGTTTAAAATAAGATAAAACATTTAAATAAAACTTTTTTACATTCCGTTCAACTGATTTTGACTTCTATTGCGTTGGTGGCATGATAAATGGCAGCTGCAGTGAACAGATGGTATTATAACCACTTTTTTGCTTTTAATGCCATCCTTATGTCTACGGAATACAAGTCAAAATCGGTTGAACAAACTGTATAAATAGTTTATTTAAATTTCTAATCTTATTATAGGAGTAAGAAGTAAATGGAGTATAGCTTCATTGGTTAATTTTTCTCCGCTCCGCTTGAGTCCAGTGTCAGCCTTACATCCGGTTTCTGAAAGGTTAATCGAATACATAAATTAGTTTTCAATCAATATATTTTATTTCCCATAAACCTACATGGGCACTTATGAAACGTCAGAAGCTAGGTGCGTGGTTCCAATTGGTCGTTTCCTATGGAGAAGAGCCGGCAAGAAACTCCACGGTTACTCTTTTAAAAATAATTGGCTTTTACAATATTTTCAAATAACTCGAGGAGCTCGTGGCTAAGTAATAACAGCCGCACGGGTCGATCCGTCAGGTTAAGCTACGCTTGCCGGGGTTGGTTCGTGGATGGGTGACCATCTTTACATACCGAGACTCCTCCGTGCCTCGGAAAGCACGTTAAGCCGTTGGTCCCGGCTGTCATTCGTGGATCTTTGACAGTCGTTACGGGTCGTCAGAAGCCCAAAAGTCTGACAGCCAGTCTTACCAAGGGGTATCGTGTTACCCAGTTACTGGGTTGTGGAGGTCAGATAGGCAGTCGCTCCATGTAAAATACTGGTATTCAGCTGCATCCGGTTAGACTGGAAGCCGACCCCAACATAGTTGGGAAAAGGCTAGGCAGATTCAATATTTTCAAATAACAGTGTTAATAGGTATTCGAGGACAGTGTAGGCCTTAAAAAAAAAGTTAACACTGTCAAATTCACGTCAAGTAGTTTGAAAGACAGAAAAAGTATTTATTGGGACTCAAGATCACAATTTAAACTAAACACACTCATAGCAACATTAATAAAAAACAAAAGTAAACCGAAAATAGAAAGTCATGTACGGGGCCAAAAGTCTCCTATCTCAGCATGATGATGCTGATGTTTGATAGGCTTTTGTATTTCAATCACACAAGTTAACATGAACCTGTCAGTAGATTTGCTTTGAAAAATCTTTCAGAAACCGAGCAAACATTTTACTGTCATTCTGCTTATCCAACCCAAGAAATAAAGTCCGAAATCGCATATCTTTAACAAAACCTCCCGTCTTTATTATCATTAGCAATATCTTCATCCTTAGCGCCGAAGGACCTCGCGCAGACCTCCTACTTTATGGCATCGAACAGCCTGCATTTGACGACGATGTGCCTACAATACAGGCCGACGGTCGTCGCGTGTTTCTGTATACATTTAGCAAGCAAATGGAGTAATTGGGCAGTGAGTATTGTACTGTATATACTTTATACATTATCAATATTAATATACTGAATATACACGGTTATTGGAAAATCACTAACAACCTCGCAGAACTATTACTAACATCATAAACAACAAATTTTGTTCTATGACTTAAATAATTCATCAGTTTTTAAGCTTATATTTTCATACAAATATAAAAATATTTAAATTCAACGCTCTAAATGTTACGATCTCTATGCGTAGCACAACAAACTGCCGTGTCTAGTGCAAAAGGCACAGTGGCGACAGTGCACGGGAGGCGTAGGTAGGTACAACAATAGTACATTGTGATACTAGGGTGGAAAGTAGGTTATTGCAAACGAACTGTCATTAACAAGCCCCTTTTTAAATTAACTTATAAAAAACTCAACTGCCAAAGTAATGATCGTGCTCGTAAAAAAAGTCACGACAGCGTAACAGAAAGATGCTTATGCAAAAGATTTAATTTTCCAATCATAATTATAGCCTCTGAAAGTACGCCATGTTTTACAACTGTATTGAAAAATACAGAATTGAAATGTGTTAGATAGAACAACGAAATCTTGAAGGATAGTTTCTGGTAAATGTATAATTTTTTGTAAAAAGTCATAGAACAAAATTTGTTGTTTATGATGTTAGTATTAAAGTCCTGAGTTGTTAGTGTTTACCAATGACCGTGTATACTGTATTGTACTATTCAGTGCTTCGTTGGTCTATGAATAATAAGAAGAGTGAATACACAGCTTTACGGTCAAACAAAATAAGCTGAAACCCTAGTTAAACAATTGGTTCAAAAGATAAACATGCCCCTAAGATCCCGGTTCTAAACCTACGCACAGATACCTCAATCAAACGAGGGCCGCCACTGGTTCTCCTACGTAGACCGGTCAGTCACGACCGATCTGCTGGAGAAACTAACGGCGGAATTCCTGCTCATCTTCGAGAAATGTCCCTCGCGGCTCAAGAGGAAGATGATGAATGTTAAAGCTGGTGAGTTTACTTTTTTTTTTACAATTTATTATGACGAACATTTAGTTACCATAATAATTATGCCCGACAAATGTCAATAGGCTGGCCACATTACATGGGACTTAATGGCAAAGGCGAAACATTGACAAAAGGTTGACTGGTAGAGAATGCCTTTTGGCATTAAGTCCGCCTATGTGCCACTATTGTAAACGAAGTTTAAATATATAAATAAATAAACATGGGTGTAGAGACAGACTCCTGTAAACGGAAAACATCTCTGCTTACAGTAAAACGTGGTGAATAGGGATGCAGGAGTGAATTGGGACGAATTTTTAAAATGGATTTTAACTTTGATATAATATAGTTTGTTGCCAACAAGGACACTTGAATCGTTATTTATAATACAATAAACACATTACGAGTCCTTTTTCGCAACAAACTACATTATTTCAATGTTAAAATCTCTTTTAAAGTTTTGTCCCGATTCACCCCTGCATCCCTATTCACCCCGTTTTACCTGTATTTAAATTAACGATTAAGTGTCCTTGTTGACAACAAACTATTATTTCAACGTTAAAATCATTTTTAATGTTTCGTCCCGATTCATCCCCCGCATCCCTATTCACCCAGTCATTATGCAACTAACTACTATTATAAGTTTCTCAAGCCTATTATATTTTGTCTTTCCCCCCTCTTAATCGGGTCAACTCTAAAGTTTAAATACATTCAATAGTAACTAACATACATATTATTTTCCCCTCTAAAAGCCTAGAAATTTTATAGTAACTAATATACACATTATTTTTCCCTCGAAAGTCTATAAATTCAATAGTAACTAACACACATACTATTTTCCCCTTGAAAGCCTAAAGAAATGATATAGTAACTAACATACACCTTATTTTTCCCTCGAAAGTCTATATAAATTCAATTGTAACTATCATACATATTATTTTTCCCTCTAAAAGTCTATAGAAATTTTATAGTATCTAACATACAAATTATTTTTCTCTTTAAAGCCTAAATAAATTCAATAGTAAGTAACATACACATTATTCCCAACAGCAGACGGCAGTTCGCCTCACTCGCTGCCGAACGCTTCCGGCTCGGGCGTCGCGAACTCACCGTTTGACAAGAAACACGCCGCCGGCGTCGATGACATTGACAAGTCATTTGATAAAGGTATGTTTATTTTGTACAATTTGAGGGCATTGTTCACTGATTACATTCGGTAGCCTCTTTAGGTACTATGGGGGTAATCCGAATCGGCACACTTTCAAAACAAAATCCCGAGATCATGGATGTCCAGATCTGTTTACCGCCCCTTTTTACAACGACCAAAAAAACTTCTCAGGCTTTGTTACAATGATCACAGATGTCTGACCACCTCGGCTGGTTTTTTACGGTCTTTTTTTTTTACAAAAACAAGGGGCTCAGCAGAAATCTGATGCTGCGATGCTATTGGTTGATGAGCGTAGGTAAAGGGTAATTATAGCGGCCGAGCGCTGCAAGCAAGAATATACCTTATGGTGGTCCTATTCGGATGTCCGTGATAGTACCAAACATGTTCCTAAAGTCTCCTATAAACACTCTACACCGTATTCAATACAGCGTATACAAAACACGCCAAGCCAAGTATCCAAGTCCAAGTATGTTGATATTTAGCTATATGGTTAGATTATTCGATAGAGGGAGATAGAGTGAGTGCGAAAGAGAGGGAGATAAAGAGTGAGATAGAGGGAGTAAGTGAGAGTGATATAGAGAGTGAGATGGAGATAGAGGGAGATTGAGAAAAAGAGAGTGGGATGCACCGCTGGGAATCTTTGAAACATTTACTAAAGCTTAAATAAAAATCTGTGATGTTTACGCTGGCGATAGCATTTAATAGGAGCCTCCAGACATATTTCAATCTGATTTATTTTTACAGTTAAACGATACTTTGGTTTAACTGTCGAACAGTCTAATTTTGGTAACATAATATAGGAAGCAACGTTGTTTGAGTTATTGTCAAAATGTAAGCTCAGTTCTCGCTTCAGATTCTGATAAAGTTCACCAAGTTTGTATCTTTGTACACAAGTATTGTATAACTAAGTCCTATAACCAAACTATCTTTACAGAATATGAAAGGGAAAGAAGACGTCAGCCAGTTCCCGGCGGTTACGTACCAGCAACGACAGCACCACCACCACCACAGCCGCAACCACAAAAAATAGACTACACACTCTACAGAGAAAAGAGAGAGAGGGAAGAACGGGAAAGGCGGGAGGAGAGAGAGAGACGGCAACAGGCCTTACAACAACCACAACAGCCACAGGCAAGGCCAGGCGCTCCTCAACCAAGACCAAATGCTCAAGCGCCGCCTCATCATCAGCGACCGTCTGGTCAACACCACCATAAACCTCACCATCCTTGGCCTCCTCATAAGCCTCACCACCAGAAACCGCCACATGATCATAGACACCACCGTCCTCCTATCCCTGGCCCTTCAACTGCCACTTCAACGGCAACATCAGCGACTGCAACACCAGCGCCTTCACATCCACCTACCGTTCAACCCGAAGTGGTTCCCCAAAGAACGCGACCTCCCTCCCTATTTTCCCCAGAAAACGCGACCACGCCGACCGCGGCGGCTGCTCAAGCCCCTCGTAGGCCTCCCCAACCAACCCCACATCGTCCTAAACCCGAAGTACGACCAGCCCCAACCCCCGCACCGCCAGTACCTCAACCTCCCGTACAAACTCAGGAGCAAAGGCCACCGAGTCCGCATAGAAAGCGGCCGGATCCTTCAGCTGCTATAAGAGAAATGCAACCGCCGGCAATACTGTCTCCTTTCTCATCTCCTCCTTCGAAAGAAGTACAGAAGCCTAGACAACGTCAACAGTCTAGTTCTGAACCTGAGTTAGTACCGGTTGTCAAGAAAATTGACGAAACGCCTGGTTATGAGAATGTTATTCGCGATTCGCAAAGGGGTACTGCGATTAAGACTAGAGGGCCTGAACGAAAACCTGAAGCGCCTGCACGGCCGGTAAATGGAATTGAAACTGATCCTACATTAGTATCTAACTTACTAAAGGAGAGTTTAGCAAAACCAGCCCCTATTACAGTTGCAACAGAGCGCAAATCTCCTGAAGTGAAACGCGAGCCGGTCGCAGAACCCCCTCCCGCGCCCGTCGTACCTCCCCCGCCAGTCGTAGAACCCCCTCCACCTGTAGAAGAAGTACCGGAACATAGACACAAGAAAGAAAAAAAGAAAAAGGACAAACACAAACACAAAGACCGGGACAAATCTAAGGAAGAACGCAAAAAACATAAGAAAGATAGGGAGAAGCGGAAAGATAGTCCCGCTCCTCAACCAGTTGAGGCTCAACAGCAACAAGATGGGGCTTTAAGGATAACTATTCCCAAAGAGAAGTTATCAACAAGTCCTGGATTGAAGATTAAAATTCCTAAGGAAAGGTTAGCGGCGCCTCCACCACCTCCGCAGACTTCGAGCTTGAAGATCAAGATCTCTCGTGATGTTCTCGACGCGTCTAGGAAACGCGCGCCGCCCCACGAGCCCGGCCCGCCTCCCAAAGTCGCGCGCCACAACGGAACTCCACACCACCCTAAGGTAGGCAACTGGAATGTTCCCCCCCCTTTTAGACAACCTCTACCTTACTTTATGGTGCAACCTCCCCCGCCGCTGTACTATGGGTTAGGTATGGACGGGTATTATTATGGCATGGAGGGGTTCATGTACCCCCCGCGGCCCCCGCCCCGGGCCCCGGGGCCCCCACTTCGGGCCCCTGGGCCCCCGCCGCGGGCCCCGCAGCCCCCGCTACCCGCTATGCCGCCGCCGCCCGTGCCGCCACCGCCGCCGGAATAGAGTCACAAACGTAGTTAAGTAGTGTTAACGCTAGATACAATTTGTTAATTGGTTGGTAAAGTTATGTTTGTGTGTAGCTGGAAGTCTATCGTCAGAATATTCTGGAGATAAACCTCCGGTCGTATTTTAAAACGGTATTTTAAGGGACTAACCACACTTATACAGCTCTGTTCAGCTTTTGTCCATAGAAAACAACGATTGTCTATGGAGATGCGTACGCATCCGTTCAGCTTTCCGCTTCTATCAGCTGCGTACACATCTCCATACAAAATATAGACAGCCCTAATGACGACTTAGGCCCGTATTACAGAACGTCACTCAATACTCAAGCATTACTTAAAACTAGATTCAAGCCATTTGATTGGTTGAAACTAGTTTTAAGTAATGCTTGAGTATTGAGTGACGTTCTGTAATACGGGCCTTAGGAGTCGTTATTAAGGCTAGCTTTCTGCTAGAGCTGTACTCAGAGCGAAACAGAGTATGGTGAGCGTGGAAAATATCTACCAAGTTTGTTTGTTTGTATCGAATAAGCTCCGAAAGTACTGGACCGATTTTAACAATTTTTTCATCAATAGAAAGCTTAATTATCAGGAAGTAACATAGGCTATAATTTATTTTCAAAAAATTAGAGATCCTTAAGAATATTGCAATAATGTAACCCAAAGTAGCAAAATTTTGCCTATAAACCACGGAATCGAAACTTACGCGGTTTAAACCGCGGGGAGCAACTCGTTTTGAATAAGAAGCAATTCTATTGGTGGATTTTTCCTCGCTTATTGCATCTCTTCCTTCAAAATATAAATACTTTAATAGTTCAGAGGGCTTAGACAAATGGCCATCGCTACCGACAATAAACGTTAACGCTCAGTAGTCGTTAATAGATTTTCAACTTTAAACCCTAGAGCATAAAGTTGAAAATCTATTACAGATTGCGGAGCGTTAACCACCGGTACGAGCGAAAATGCTCTGTAATCTTTAATAGATTTCCAACTTTATACTTTAGAACATAAAGTTGAAAATGTATTGAAGACTTCTGAGCGTTTACTCTTAACGTTTGGTAGCGATGGCCATTTGTCTAGGCCCTCTGGTATTTTAATAAATAGAAAGATTCCTTAACTATTCTAAAAAACAATTGGATTTTCTGAAATGATTTGAATCTTCATACAACTATGGACACCTTATTTTGTCAAAATCGGAACAGTCGTTTTGAGCTAAACGTAGATACATAATAATTATAGACTTACTTATAAACGCGGAATAAACTTATACTAGGAATAACTTCGATATAACCATACATTTTTGAAGTTTATACCTAGTATAACTTTATTCCGCATTTATAAATAGGGCGGTTAGGGCCTTACAAATAAACACAGAATAAAGTTATCCTAGGAATAACTTCGTTATAACCATACATTTTGTGACGTCAATACCTAGCATAACTTTATTCCGTGTTTATTTGTATTAAACTTAACCCTAATTTTGCTGCACCGTCATTGGGTTTGTTTAGCAATATGATTTTTATTGTATTTTCAAATGTCATAAATGTTAACTTTTTTTTTTTTAAATATCTAAACAACCAGAGTATTCGTATCTGACGATAGATTTCCGGTTTAAAGTGAGCCTTTGAATTCTTCATCACATTGTATTCGAATGTGAGAAAATGTATGTGCAATTTTTACTAAGGGAATTGGTAGTTTTAAGATGTATGTCGGATCAACATGAGACTTGTAACTTATTATAGTAATTTGACTTAAATAAGTACTGATTATATTCTGTTGAATGTTTTAAGTATTCAACGTCTTCTGCTAGTTTAAAGGGCAAACGAGTTGTGGTCATCGCTGGCTTATCTAAAACTTGGTACTTAACTGTTGGTAACGAAATTCCTCCAAACAAAATTTTTGTTGGAATAAAAAATTTAAAATCTGTATCTAGGTTGACTGGTAGAAAATGCCTCAGGCATTAAGTCAGCCTTTATACAGTATTTTTTTACATAAGTTTTCAAATCAAATCATTTTTATCTCAGGAATACACCCATATACAATTTACACCAGATTACAAAATTTCAAAATTATTATTATTCATTAATTACAAGAAAAATGGAGATATATATATACACCGTGGCATTTTAGTCGTCTTACAAAGACAGCCCACTTCATGTATCCAATGACTACTAATCATTCATTTAAAAAAAAAAAAAAATTTGAACATTTGTTTTTATTTTTATTTTTTTATTATTAATTATGACGCATGACATAGTTTAAAACACCTTGTTACGAGTGCAGTCCGAGCCTTGTGTTACAAGGGCGCCGCGGAAACGAGCGGCGACCTCTTTATCAGAGTTCATTCAACCCTAACGCAAAAATGTGTTTCTTAGTATTGCAACTTAAACTTAATCTAAATCCATTCCGCGGCACCCTTGTAACACAAGGCTCGGATTGCACTCATATCAGGGTGTTTTAAACTATGTCATGCGTCATAATGAATAAAAATAAAAAAATAAAATGTTCATATTTTTTTTTTATATAAATGATTAGTAGTCCTTGGGTACATGAAGTGGGCTGTCTTTGTAAGATGACTAAAATGCCACGGTGTATATATATATTATTATTATTAAATCATTACAAAACAATCAATTACAGTTATGCATTATTTTAGCTGGAATATTAATTGCCTTTAATACATAAATATACAAACACTTTTACAGATCAAAAACATTTTTTTTTTTTTTTTTTACTAAATGAAGACCGAAACAGCACAAACACAATTTGCAAATCGAGTATAGTTAATGAAATGTTGGCTTAATAAACACATTTATTTATTTATTTATTGCTGATTGGGTCCGCTGTTGAACTCGATCTCGTTTGATGGAAAGCGATTGACACAGTGATGTTATATAGTATTTCTTACAAAAATATACGTTATTGGCAGCTATGACCACACTCGCGTTTATCCCTAAAATGGAAAAGAGTTGCCAAATTAACTAAGAACTGTTTATATAGCAACTATATTTACACTGCAATATCACAATTTGCGATAACATATAAGAATAATAAACTATTTAAAACTATGTATACATTGTTGACGAGCTAAATATCTAACTTATGTACAAATAATATAGGACTACAACACATATACAGGGCTAAAATACATATATTTTATATTTACACTGTCATTTATATTTAGGGGAAGAATTTTTTTTTTTTTTTTTTAAATGAGAGACGTGAAATAAAAATACACAAGTAAATTATTTTTTTAATCTATTTTAATTAGCTGTTATTAAAAAGAAATCTAACTTGAAGAAAGTAATGATCTAAACGATAATTCTTGAGAAGCTCAATTCGACTTCAAAGGAATCATTTATCTAGTAAACAGGTAGGTACTTATAATAAATATATCTTACACCTTTGTACGCAAATTATAATTATTTCGTATCTCTATGAATTTTACTGTGTGTACATAAATAATAAAATATTTATAAAAATAAACTCAAACTAAACTTACGTCGAGAGTTCAAGACCGACTTACTTAAAGACAAGATAAGATATTTTAATTTTTTCTCTTGTCCACTCTAAACTAAAGGAACGTACCCCATACTACTTGACCCATTTTTAATCCCCCTCCCCGTCGGTGACGATCCGTAGCACATGCCAAGACCGCCCCCTCTTACCCTCTAGTTTCACTTAGGCCTGTGTTCACCAACATTTAAATCAACTGTTTAGATATTTAATCAGTTGTTTACTCAATATTTCATAGGAAATTTGACATAAACCAACTGACTGAAACCATCGGTTAGGTATTTACCTAACCGATGGTTTGAATGTTGGTGAACACAGGCCTTAGTAACTCATAAATATGGTTTTAAATCATTTTCTGCAAAATGAAAAAAAAAAATAAAAAAATTGGCTCATAATTGTCTTTATTAATCAAAGTCAAATCGTTTATTTCAAATAGGCACATAAAGGCACTTTTGATAGTCAAAATTTACAAAATCATTAATTGATTCTAGTTGCCCCTTCCAAAAGGTAGTTACGTATGGAGAAGAATGGAGAAACTCCATACTTACTCTTTTCAAATGTTAACAATATTTTGTATATATTAATTATATGTGAAGACGATGCACTTACCTGGAATAAAATCACTATAGGTAAAAAGAAAATAATACAGCGCTTGCCGCGTGACGCCAAGAGTACGTGCATACCTATAATAATTACAAATGAAAAAAATATTATCAATCATGTATAAAATCATGTATTGCCTTCATTAACAAGGAATCCTTGTGACATTTAATAAACGCATTGTACAGCCGATCGATCTTACAACTACATTATTGTACCGGTACGAACTCTCGTCGACTTGCTTGACGACTGCACTGCACTGCAACCTGTGGGTTTTAAATCAGCTGACGTCCTGGCATATGCTCGTCAGTGTTGCTACCTGTGAGTTTAAAAAGCGCTAAACGCTTCGCGCCATATTTGAATATAGCTCAAAAAAGCGCGATATTTCCTAGGAGGATATTGAGGCCGCTTTCCGAATTGGCTATAATCGCTCACAGCGCTCACATCGTCTCACATGCGTTCCGATTTAGATATTACGATTATGACAGCCGAGGACTGTCAACAACTCGGAACGCTCGTGAACGCGCTCACGGTGCTCACGCAATGTCAAAACGATATTAGAGTATTTCTCTGTGTATACACCAAAAATTTGTTCTTCTTAGGTTAGGTTGCAACTGTAGCCAGAAGAACAATTTTGAAAATGCCACGATACGATAAGATGCGACTCAAAACAAAACAGCACACTGTCATTTTTGACAGCGCCCACGGCGATATTAGTAAAAGGCATGGTTGGCGTTATCGCAAGATGGCGAATGTCATGACGTCATCTATGACGTTTCACGGGACATCGTTATCGCGCTCACGCTAATTCGGTACGGGTTTTAGCACGCGAATATCGATATTATCGCAACTCGGAACGCAGGATGACTATTTGACGAAAACCTAAGCCACTGTCCCCCCGCCCCTGTGACCAAGCGTGGAATTTTTTGAAGACCCCGCCGTCTGAACGGGTCACGTAGTATGGGTAAGTTCCCTAAGCTAGTCTCGGAATAAAGAAACTGAAGCGAAGACTGCGGTACTTGCGGCCTAATTCGAAATACAGGTTGTTTAAAAGCTTGTTTATAATATCTTACACATTCCACTTTCCCCTAAATGTGTTTGGCAAACGATATTAATTATAATACATTTAATGTAAATATTTTCTATAATTAAAACATATAGCTTTTTGCTATTCTATTGTCGCTTGACAGCTAGTGTATTTAATAAAAATATATACGACTGTACGTTATACTACAAATATATACGATTTAAAAAGAATTATAATATTTATATTTTTGATTATTATAGTCAAAAACATCACATTGAGTGATATTTTTATTTAATTGTAAGTCGTAGGCCTGTTAAATGTATAACTATTTATATAGATCGTGATTTTCGCTATTATAACATTCCAAAAAGGACTTTTCATAATTTTTCCAATATTTATACAACATTTATGAAATGTTTATTATGTTTTTTTCTTTATAGTATATTCTATTTTATAAAGTGATTTATAATGTTGCCAATACTACACCTTATTTTAGGCAACTATCTGAATACATTACCATTTCAGCTTTAATTACATTTTTAATGAAAATAATAGATTTTCCTTTAGCTAAAAGTTGTTAAATATAATCCTTGTTTAAGTTATATTTGTGTAAAAATATGTAAATAAAGAAATGCTTGCTCAAAAATGATCAAAAAGTAAAAAAAAAAAATATACAGGGTTTATCTTTAATGTTCCTTAAAACTTTAGCTTTCAAGTTCAAAGCTACTACATGTATTACGGAATTGTTGTTTTTTATACAAATGTTTTCGTAGGTTTTATAAAATTAAACCATAACATGACGAAAACGTCAATAAATTTAAAACAAAACCTCCAATGTCAGACTTTTATACATCGTAAATTCACATTAATATTCTGAAAGAAAAAAAAAAAAAAAATTATCTATGAAAACAATTGTGTGTATATATTTTTGTAAATTGTGTAAATAACCAAACGAATCATCTGAATATGGTGCCATTGCTGTTACCATTATACTGTAGTAGAAATAAATAATAAAAAAAAACTTATATTTTTGATATATTTTCCAGAAAGAAAGTACTTAAAGCTTGTTCATTGCTAAATGACAAGAAATAATTTTAATTTTTATACGTTCATAGTTTATTATAGTTTTGTATAAAAATGTTAGTTTGATTTCCTGAGAAATTATGTCGTGATTATTCAAAAAAAATCAAATATTCTGGAAATTTAACATAAAAAATCCCCATACTGTATCATTATTTTTTAAGTTATTAGAGGCTAATACAGTAGTTTTTTTAAATATATTTCTTTAGAAGATTCGATTCTTATTCTTGAATAATCATTTCATTATAATAGGGTAGGTAAGCGTTGCATTGTCAGTGAATATTGACAATATTTTAAGTACAAAGTATTTTGTCGAAACCTTCTTAATAAATAATAATATTTTTTTATAGAAATCTGGCAGAATAATTGTCAAATTATATTGACAGTTCATGTTGATAGTGTGACGCGGTGTTTACTATAAGATTAAGTTGTTAATTTAAATCGATAATGTTAAGCCATAACTCGACACTAGACTCTAAAATTTGCTTTTAAGCTTTTAAAATTATTACTATAATATTTAAAAAAATAAACGCATTTTTTAAACGTGAATTTGCACTGTTTTGTTCTCGAGTTAACATACTGCAGAGAAAAAAATATTTTACGAATTTTGAAAACTTAGCCTGTAATACATAATTATACCTTATATAACCATAAAAAAAGATATCATCACGAATATTTTCAATAAACTTAAAACAATAATTTAATGCAACAATTTTTCATTCAAAAAACGAAATATAAGATATCAGAATAAAATTCTATACTTAATAAGTTTATTTTATTTATTTGATTAAAAGTTGTTGTTATGTTAACATACCTAAACGTACTTTTTTTTTACAAAAAATATTGTATCATACTATTTTAAAACTTATAATTGTGCGTGGTGTCGAATTATGTCTAAACATTTAAAACTGAGATTACCATTACGAATTTCATAATTATTTTTGTAAAATAGCATTACTGTTTGCATAAGTTGAATCTAATGAATTGATTGTGTTTCCAAAACGATTTTATTTAATTAAAAGACATGATTTCGTAAGTTGACGAGTTTTGTATTTTATTTGAGTTTATAAAACCAACATATTTTTTTATAAAGAAAGATACAATGATCATCTGACAAAAGTAAAAAGGTTTTCGTAAACTATGACTTTTTTGTACAAAAAAAGAGGAAGATAAAATGGGTATTTTGCATAGCATTTATACAAATAAATAAAGTGTTTGTGAGTAATGTCAAAATAACAGTTTTTTACTTAATGCATATGAAAGTATACAGGATAAATTTTTATCTAGTGCGCAAATTTTTTTTTGGTGGTTCAGTAACAGTAATAGAACACATTTCCTATATTTGTTCAACAAGTACTTTTTTTTTGCTCCTACTTAATATCAGCAAAACATGGATAAAATTTATTCGTAATAATATCAATGGGCGAGCGCACAGCTGATGGGTACCTACTACTGCGTTCCGCTTCACTGACCGCACCGCCGCCGGCGCGTTGCGCGACCAGTATCCATTATACCAGTTTCAAAATAAACATCTTTCATTAACGATGACTTAATTTTTTTGTACTAAGACATGTCAAAATAAGATTTAGGTGTATAATAAAACACGTTTAAGTTTAATTTGTCAAAATTTGCGCACTGATTAAAACTTTTCCTGTATACTTATAACAAAAAAAAAAAAAAAAAAAAATTGTATGGTATGCCATGTTTGTTACCTGTAACAAACATGTGCCCACAAGAGATATTTTGAATTTGAAAAAAAAAATATTTTTTTTTGTTTTTGTCTTTTCCGGCTAATTTCCGAAACAGCTGGACCGATTTTGACGGGACTTTTACTGACAGATAGCTGATGTTGTAAAGAGTAACTCGGGCTACTTTTTTTTTTTTAATCCACGCTTTCGAAGCCGCAGGCAACATCTAGTTTTACAAATAAAGCCTCCAAAAGGTTGAGTGTCAAAATATTTTTACCCATACAGTTTATTTTCGAGACATTGACATTGTCCTGCAAAACGCCCTTTGAATGATTTAAAACCACAAAATTTCGTAGTTTACGAAAGTCCTGAGAAATCTTAACCTTTTGACTGCCACGTCAAAAAAGCAAAAACGCCCTCGGCGCCAAGATACGAATTCATCCTTTCGAGTTTTGGTCATCTTATGCTAATATAGATGAAATATAAAGAAATAAGTTCAACTAATATAAATTAGGGCCAAGGAACAAGACTAGCAAAAGAAATTAAAAAAAAAAAATGTACGACATGTTGGCAACTTTACACTAGAGCATTTTAAAGAAATTTTTTCCAATAAAAATACCTTTAAAATGCTTTTTTTAGTGTACTAGAGTATACACAAAAAAAAAAAAAACTCCATTTTAAAGTTTTCTTTTTTTTTTTTGAATAAATTACTTTAAGATGCTCTATACTCCATTTATTATAACATTAGACAAATAACTGTTCTCACCCGTTCGTTATTTCGATGTAAACGTTTAATAAACTCCGTTATTTCACGATAAATACAAAGCACTGTAGAGTTATTTTTTTAATGTAAATAGAATTTCAACAATATTACACAATGGTGCCGATTCCCTTGTTCACAAACTAAACTAAATTTAAATTCAGTGTATCTTTTTCTTTCTATTTCATTAAGAAAAGGACAGAAGATAAATTTTAGTTTAGTCCTGTCAAATTAATCAGCGCTTGACGTAAAATGACGTAATTTTAGTCGGCAAGGTTTTAATCACGTCTAAACATAAATAGCGTAGTGACAGGTGCTGATTAATTTGACAGGACTAAACTTAAATTTATCTTCTGTCCTTTTCTTAATGAAATAGAAAGAAAAAGATGCACTGAACTTAAATTTAGTTTAGTTTGTGAACAAGGGAATCGGCACCACTAACTGTCGTTATTTGTCTAATGCTATAAGTAAATGGAGTATAGTGTAAAGCGTAGATAAGCTTTATATACCGATTTATGTATTAAAGTCTGTCATGTAGTCGTGACTGGCGTGCTGGGCACATTTTGGTTTGTCATCTATACATGACAGTGGCGGTCAAAAGGTTAAATAATAGTTTCATTCTATACCTCTTACTAATGAACACTTGAATAAAGTTATGGCATGAATGTCGTCAGTGTTACCATACAATTAGAACAGACTTCTAAAAATATGGTTGTGTGTTCGACCCATACGCGTGTATGTGATTTTCGCATAAACTACTGAAAATGTTTAAATTATTTTTTTAGTAGAGTACTAAGGTATAAAGCTTGTCATAACTAGAGATCGGATATTCGGATGCATATTTACCTAAAGTTAATTTTTGGCTATGAAATTATGGAAGCGGCTTATTAAATTATTTTTTGTTAACATAACATCACGCCTGTAATCCCCGAAGGGTTAGGCAGAGGTGTACCTACACCTAGTACACCCACATTTCGCCATATTTTTGGTTTATATAAGTAATCCCCGGGATTCCAGAAAATCCGGGAATGCACAACTAATCGAATGTATGGAAACGACTCAAATAGGTGGTATTTTTACACCATATTCGATTCTATAGTCAAAAAGTAAATTTATCAATTCCGGAATCGCAAGATTTTTACGATCGATACAAAATTGCATTCCATGTTAACCAACACCTCAACTTTAAGTAAATATGCATCCGATTATCCGATCTGTAGTCATAACTTTATGTAGCGTTTACTAAGTAAGGGACTATGAATAACACAATATTGTTATAATTTAATGCATGGTGATGTTGCTTGACATATTTTTCATTACAATGGTCTGTCTTTCAAAAAAACACCCTTTTCACTATTATTTAGCTGTTATATTTATTTTACTGCAATTGTTTTTATTTTTGTAATAAAAGGATGATTTTTTATGTTTTTATTTGCTTTTTAGTCTCTGATTTTTGTTTAGAAAGTATTCTTTTCGGTTTTTGGTAAATCATGTATCATTTTCTCTAGTTTTTGATTTTGTTTTGTTGTTTTTACGAAACTAGAGATTTGGTCATTTTTATCATGTCGTGTAGGAAATGTCTTCAGTAATTTTGTGTAATTTTTTTATAGCTAGCAACGTTTTCGCGGTTGCTGACTTTTATTCAGCCGAAAGACTGAACAATACTTGACAATGTCTGCCGGCATTTTTTATACAGTTTTGGACTATTTATATTTTGTATTTTAATGGAATAAGTAGCAAGTCAACGAAAGAAGTATTAAAAACTTTAAAGAAATCATACAATAGGGATGATGTCTAAAAAAAATTGTTTTTTGTCCGTCATGTAGATTATTAAAATATATTAGACACATATTTTCTTTTTTTACATATTCTTAACATGACGTCACTTCTCACTAGATTTTATACTGAGCTGTGACGTAATGAGCCCCCACTCCCAAGTTTAATATTTTTTATCTAAGTAATTTTTTATTAATATGATAAAGCAAAAAATACGTGTCTAATATTTTTTTATTATCTGATTGACGGACTAAACAGTTTCTCTTTTTTTCTGTTTACCCAGGACACATCCCTATTGTTGCTTAATATTTGAGCGACAATTTGTTGCGTAACAATCGCGGCTTATTCCACGAATCCCCCCTGAAAAATCCCCCTTAGGAGGAAAAGTGGAATATATAAAAACCAGTCTAGAATTCACCCCTGCTTATTTCACTAATCCCCCAGAGAATCCCCCTCAGTGGGGAAAACTGAACCCTAATGTAAAAAATATCACTTTCGGGGGGGTCTTGGAATAAGTTTTTTTTTTTTCAATTCTAGTTTTCCCACCTAAGCGGGATTATCAGGGGTGAATTCTAGACTGTTTTTATAGATTCCACTTTTCCTCCTAAAGGGGATTTTCAGGGGGGATTTGTGGAACAAGCCACAATCGCGCTGTTAAATATGAACACACATATTGAAAAGAAACAGCGGGTTCTACTATAAAAAAAAAAAAATTGACTGCCTACTTATTTCATTATAATTTAAAAAAAAACTTAGTCCCAAAACTGATCGATGTTTAAATTTAACAGCTAAATAATAGCTTGCGCGCAGCTGTGTATATCGTGACCTCCTGGGGCTCGAGGCTTTTTCAAACAAAACCTCTTTACTTTGAAAAAGTCCATTTTGGGTTGCAAACGCACATTATTCGCTGGGAACCCTCGCTTTTTAAAACCCTGGTGGCGGGAGGCACATAGCACTTCGGATTTATAAAAAGAACAGCACTCGAATTTCGTAACACTCGTAATGACAGCTGTCATTTTGACAGTTCAACAATACGTCACCTTAGTGGTGAAGAGAGCTAAGCCACACTTTTGACCGAATTGAGTTATGAACACCACCATACTCGTCGTTAGACGGAGATTCTAGTGGTGAAGAGATCTAAGTGATAGCTCAACTAGAGGTTTGGTTTTTCATTCCGACGTGAAAGCTGTTAACTGCTACTAGGAACTAAAATTCAAGTGGTGAATTTTTTATTTATCTTTATCTTGGAAACAGTTTAGTGTGGAATAGCTCCCTTCATTACTAAGGCGACGAATATTCATTGCGTTAAGTACCGTGGTACACAAATCTGTTAATTGCACGAAAGTAAGCAAGTAGCTTGCATGCTATTTGTGCCATAACAACTTTATAGGGGAAAATTCCCGCAATTTTAAAAACATTCACGGTCGATCTCAAACTCGGAATCTGTCAAAAAATACCTCGTAATTTCCCTAAATTTTTTGACATTGATTGTCACTGAGATGAGATTCCGACATGCTTTTGAACGTTTTTAATCACTGAAATTGATCTTCTGATTGGTGAATGTCACAAAGGCATGCAATCTACTTTTATTCTTTTGTGCAAGTTACAGGCCTGTGTATTTGCGTCTTTATTCCTGTAGACAGACAATTTTTTCAAAAATGAAGTGATGGATTTCATTGCTATGTCAAAATGAAAGGGATTGACATTATGAGTGTGTATTACGCAATTAGTGTGCTGGTTTCTATGGCAATCCGAGCTGTAAATGTGTATAAAAAACACACAGCGGTGGGATAGTTTCTTTGTTTTTACGAACTGTCTTGGAATTTGTTTGTGTTTTTATTTTTATTAATTAGATGAATTCCGAGCCCAAACTAGTTTTTTCAGACTGACACCCGGTTTCAGAAAGACCAATGAAATCTCTGCCGATCTATTCTCACCGCGAAATCTTGGTGAAGTGGTCTCTCCCGTAGTCCCTGGAAGGTACCACGGGTATTTTTTTTAACCGTGGTCCCTACGAGAAATAAAATGCTGCCGAATTAAAATGGTAGTCCCTCCCGTAGTCCCTGGAAGACAACATCCCTCCGAGAAATACAATGTTGCCGAATTAAAATTGTACCTAAGTCAAGTCATAATACAGTCAAAGGCATTATTCATAATTAAATAATATAAATAAAAATGAAAATCACGATTATATTTTAACATAGGAGAAGTTGTTCAACAAAAACCTTTTAGCGTCATTCTCTTTAGTATTATTGAATAGTTTAAATTATCGTGATTTTTCCATACTGTGATTCTTCATTTATATGATTTAATTATGAATAATGCCTTTGTCTATACAGAATAAGTTTAAAAGGAGTAAGTATATTTTAGGAGGTAATCAGGTGCATAAAACTGGACAACTTTCCCCAAGGAACATTGGTCGAAATCTTAAAATTGAAAATCGACTTTTCATACAAAGTGACTGGTCACGTGACTTATGTTTGTATGAGAAGTTGAATTTTATTTTTTAGATTCGACCTATGTTCCTTGGGGAAAGTTGTTCAGTTTTATGCACCTGATTACCAACAAAAATATACGCACTCCTTTTAGACTTATCCTGTATTATGTTATGACTTGACTTAGGTATAATTTTAATTAGGTAACATTGTATTACTCGGTGGGACAGTGCCTTCCAGGGACTACCATTTTAATTCGGCAGCATTGTATTTCTCGTAGGGACTACGGGTAAAAGAAATACCCGTGGAACCTTCCAGGGACTACGGGAGGGACCAAGGTTATGGAACGGAAATGAGTTGACATTCTACCTAATGCTAAGAATTGACACTATTGACAGCTATATTTGTTCGTAATAGACCAGCAGATATTTGATGTGCCTTTTTGAAACCAGGGAAGTCATTTTCATATCATTTTCTCTAGTTCTTCTCGTCCCATTGCTGTGCGTGACCCTTGCAGCCTCATTAGGAACGACGACACACGGCTGTGCGCTGAACTGGTCGAACGTTTGCAGGTCGTCGAGCAGGCGATGGGCAACGGTCACGTGGCAAAGTGACGTCAGCCCCGTCCGCGGTAGCGCTTCGTGTGTCGACGTTCCTCAAGCAACAACTATCGGACCTCAATAGTGTAGTGTACCTACGGTTAAAACCTTTTTTTAAATCAATAATCACCTGTTTTTTTTTTTCTCTTCTCTTTTTTTTTACTGCGCACGGTTTTGGTTCGTTTTTGAAATTCGAATGTCTGACGCCGCATCTGTATCGAAATTTGAAAATGGACACTGAAATCTAAATTATCATTCATTAATGCAGCACTTTTGTAAATAAAATGCAAGCAGTTGTGGTGATTTTTCCAAACGGACTGTTTGTTTTTGGAGCCAAAATCGTGTGTCTGAATTCAAAATGGCGGGATCTAGGTGCGGGGCTGCTAGCTATACTAATAAAACGGCCACTGACGCCGTCACCCACCCTGGGGATGAATGGGCTTGAAATTTTATGTATATCAGTGTCATTTAAGTAATTTTTTTTAAGAGCTGATGAATAGTTTCGCAGCAAAATGACATACAAACTACTACAAACGCGACATGGTACCTACTCACAAGTGTAGAAGGGACATTTTCTCATCAATTTTTTTTTTCTTGAATGATATTGTACTTTTAAAATCAATCTGGTACTGATATACATATTTTTTCACTTAAAATCGTCAGCCAACCAGAAGTTACTAAACTAAAAAAAAAAAAACTAAAAATAAATGACAAAAATTAAAACTTTTCGGTTGGTTGACGATAGTGACTGTTGTTTGTAAAATGGTGAGATTTTTGTTTTAAATAATTTAAATGTAAGTGTATATTTTGTAGGTATTAGGGCCTGTCTAGATTCTTATAGTTTTTTTTTTCCTATTTCTGGCTGGCCCATGACTTATCGTACACTGCGAATGCAGTGACATCGGCGAACTTCGTAAATCACGAATGATCCCGAAGCTAAGACTAATGACGTCACCAACGATGCATGCCAATGTCACTGCTACCCGCATTGTTGAAGTGTCGATAAATAATTATTCTATAGATATCGATACTCTACGATAAATAAAAAGCTTACTTTATGTATATGACGATTCTTATGAATAATTCTGATTAGGTGTTAAAAATAAATTAAAAAAATATAAAACAAAAATATTATGACGTAGCGTTGAGTGATTGGACGAATGAATTGCAAAAATAAAATAAATATTAAATTAATAAGCAAAAAGCGATGTATAGGTATCGAAAGTTAGCTATTAAGATGTCGTTAGTTAGACAATTGTGAATTTTTAAAATAGTATCATTTTAGGGTTGTTGCAAAACGGCGATTAGTCGCTGCGACTTTTTCGTGCGACTTAGGTTATTTTGAAGTGAATGGAAATACTGTAAATTCAACGAATAGTTTTTAAGTTTTTGTTGTCTCGCATTTAGTGTGAAATATAATGAGAAAATACATTTTGTACAAGAAATATGCAAATTCGTATAATATTATGGGTCCCCTCTTTTCCTTATAATATAGCCGTCGTATGTTCAAAGAGTATATAAATTTACAGAGGTCAAAATAACTTGAAACTTGCTTTAAATGTATGGTAAATAAATGTGTACGATAATAAATGGCTTTTTAAGAAACTTACGAGTCTTCACACAATATGTTAGCTAAGCTGATTGCGACTAATCGCAACTGCGATTTGTATCATCGATTTGTGGGGTAATAATAAGTAAAAAGAAAATCTCATTTACGAGTACTAAGCATATTTTAAAGCCGTTTTTCTTCTACAACCTTACATATCGATATTACTAATAATATTTTTTTAGACACACCATTTTTTAAACCTTTCCAGAGCCAGGAACACTCATACCGGTAACTTGCACAAGATTATGCGAGTAACTTGCATGCCATCGTGTCATACCCATTTTATTACCAAATAGAAGATTCAGAGCTCATGGCTACATGATAACAGCCGCACAGATCGAGCGAGGGTTAAGCTACCGCTTGGCGGTCTATTCGTGGATGGATGACCATCCATTGACCGCTTGGTTTTATATCAATTGCCGTGCCCCCAGCTCCCGGCTAATATATCTACGACAAAATATATGGTCGTGCAATGATATAATAAGCACGAAATGAACATTAGTTTTCAGTCGTATAAATACGACTGAGGTGGCACGTGAACGAAAACATTTGTCGTATTAATCCGACCTGGGCGGTTAAAAGGCAAAAACTCGAAAGGATGACGCTGAGGGTACGTTTTTGCTTTTATGACGTGGCGGTCAAAAGTTTAAGGTCAGATAAGCAGTCGCTCCATGTGAAATACTGGTATTCAGCTGAATCTGGTTAGATTGGAAGCTGACCCTAACATTATTTTGGAAAAAGCTAGACAGATTGATCGAATGCGAGCTACTTTCATACTTTTATACAAGTTACTGGGATGTTTCATTCCTAGCTGAAAGTTGGGTGTACATCGAGAGAGAATCGCGCGAAAAAGTCGCCCAACATACCAACAGCCCGACTTAATTTTATTTAGTTAGACATTAGCAATTTGTTATAAAAAGAAAACTTGTTAATTTCTTTCCTAAAGCTTATACTTCATTTGAAAAAAGATTAGACATTTAAAAAAAACCCTTCTTACAGTCCGTTCAACCGATTTTGACTTCTATTCCGTAGGCATAAGGATGGCATTGAAAGCAAAAAAGTGGTTACAATACCAACTGTTTACTGCAGCTGCCATTTCTCATGCGACCAACGCAATAGAAGTCAAAATCGGTTGAACGGTTTGTAAAAAAGGTTTACGTCGCACCTGGCCATAATGTGAGTTTTACCCCACGCTACGCGTACAATAAAACTCGCATTGTGGCCAGGTGAAGACGTAAAATTGTGTACTCACCACGGGCAGTAAAAAAGAAAGCCCTCTATCGCATATTTACAACCCTCGCCTGCGGCTCGGGTCACAAATACCTGCGATTTCGGCCTTTCTTTTACAGCCCTTGGTAAGTAATGTACTATTATTTAAATGTCTAATCTTATTTCAAATGGACTATAGGTATGGTTAAGTGTACATAATTTGTGTAATTTCAATGTAGTTGAAATTCTAGCCTTCGCACCTACTCCGTTTTGAAACTGACTTTAAGTTTCAAAATGTACCGCCCGTGAACAATGAGCGTGTTCAGATAGGTCAGCTTGTGAATACTGGGCTCTGATTGGCTGGCGTTTTTTTTTTTTTATCTTGTCAATGCTGCAGCGCATAAGAATGCGACACTGCGTTTTAATTAGAGATTTTAATTTAGTGTTTACTGTAATAGTTGTGATTTTTATTTGACGTAAGTGTGTTTTCTAAGGTATATTCGCAAATAATCGTTGCTCCTTAAATATTTTGGAAAAAGCGCCAAAGTTGCCCAAAAGTCACGCCACAGTCATTCCACTATCTGAACACACTCCAAATTAGTCAAAGTATTTATGAAAAAAGAAAGTAATTTTGTATAAAGAAAAACATATAAGCGAAGAATCGGCCAGGTTTCTTAATATGTTAAAAATGTGATATAATAGATGTTTTGATTCAGGTAATAATGGTTGTAAACATATATATTGTTGTATCGTCTATACGTAAGTTGATTTTATAACGAAATTAATAGTTTTTAGCCCAGTTTTATTCTACACTAGCTTCCACCAGCGGCTTCGCCCGCGGCTCCGTCCGCGTGGTTATTGGTTATCGCGTAAAAAAGTAGTCTGTCCTCCATATCCCAGGCTATATTTCTGCTAAATTTCATGACGATCGGTTCAGCGGTTTAGGCGTAAAAAAGTAACAAACATACTTTCGCATCTATAATACTAGTTAGGATTCATATCGTGGATTTAGGCATTTTTGTGTCAGGTGTACAGAAACGGACATAAGGTACCTTTTATCCCGAGCAAAACAATAACGTTTCGTTCTTATGATAATAAATGGTGCCACTTGTCTTTCGAATCATGATTGAATTATATTATTACAAGCAGAGTCAGACAACCCGAATTGATTGTCATATTCTAAATTAATGCGAGCTGAGCCGCGGGCAAAAGCTATACTCCATTTTTGTAACATTAGACAAATAACTGTTCTCACCCTTTCGTTATTTCGATGTAAACGTTTAATAAACTCCGTTATTTCACGATAAATACAAAGCACTGTAATCTATTTTCTGTCTCCTGAGATACAGGTTAACTACGAGGCAGAGCTTTTTTATGTATCTCTTGTTTGCAAATAAACGAATTTATTGTTATTATTATTATTTATTTACCATTTACATTAAACAAATAACTCTAAAGTGCAGTAATTTCAACAATATTACACAATAACTGTCGTTATTTGTCTGATAATGGAGTAAATGGAGTATAGTAACATTATAAAGTAGAAACTACCCGCAAAAAAGAAAAACAATTTAATTTTAAATAAAAACTTGTTCACAGCGAACGAAATAGTTGTTAGAGAACTTTTTTCCACGAATAGGCTCCCTATTAATTGATACTAAAATATGACAGAAGCAATGTGGGATATGTTATGAATTAAAACTGGACTAAAAATTATATATTAACGCAAGACTTACCCCCAAAACTTTGTAGTAGAAGAAAGCTTTCTACAAATATTTAATGTCTGTAGGTTTTTGTAAAATTAACCTAATTTTCAAAAATACATTTTACGTCACACCTGGCCATAATGTGAGTTTTACCGCACGCTACGCGTACAGTATAACTCGCATTATGACCAGGTGAAGACGGAAAATTGTGTACTCACCACGGGCAGTAAAAAAGAAAGCCCTCTATCGCATATTTACTACCCTCGTCTGCGGCTTGGGTCACAAATACCTGCGATTTCGGGCTTTCTTTCTTTTACAGCCCTTGGTAAGTAATGTACTATTACCTAATTAAAAAATGATGACAAAAATCTTTTTAATTCATAAATTATTTATCGGAACCTCCCTTGTTGGCGTAATGTACTGCTGATGGCATTGGGTTCGATTTCCAGGTCGGGTAGCGTTGAGTTACTATCGAGATTTTTTCTTATGTGCAAATTGATAAGTTATGCAAATTGGAATTAAAATTATCCTGTTATTGAAGGATAAAAGCGTCGCCTTAGTAGTGAAGAGAGATTCCACACTAAACTGGTTCCAAGATAAAGATAAATCAAAAATTCACCACTTGATTTGTTGTTCCTAGTTTCATTAAACTCCCTTTCACGTCTGAATGAAAAACCAAACGAGCTATCACTTAAATCTCTTCACCACTAGAATCTCCGTTTAACGACGAGTATGGTGGTGTTCATAACTCAATTCGGTCAAGTGTGGCTTAGCTCTCTTCACCAATAAGGTGACGTATTGTTGAACTGTCAAAATGACAGCTGTCATTACGAGAGTTACGAAATTCGAGTGCTGTTTTTTTTATAAATCCGAAGTGAGATGTGCCTCTCTTCACCATTAATGCGACGAAATACACTCCCACATGAAAATGTTTCTTAGGTTAATTTTACAAAAGCTACAGAAGCCAGCTTGCATTGTAGTGTATAAACAAATATACTTGGCAATACTCAGGTTATGAGAAAAACGAAGTTTCCCTGTCAATTTGCTGGTGACAATTTTGATTAGCAAGTGATTTTGGGTGAACTCATAAAATGTATCAATTTTTTTTTTACAAAAAATATAAGTAATTTCTAGTAGGAGCCCTTTAAAAAATGTCGCTTGAAATTAAGTATGCTGGCGTAGTGTGGCTTGAGGTTAAAGCACGATAAAAAGTGGTTTGCAATAACTATTAGGATGCCTCGATACGCTTTTTTGCCGATACGATACCGATACCGATGCTCTTACAAAAATATCGGCGATACCGATACCGATACGCTTGTTGAATTCAAAAATGAAGGTTAAATAAATAAAACACAAGTCAATTTATTTTTTTATTTAATATCATCATCATCATTCCAGCCGAAAGACGTCCACTGCAGGACATAGGCCTCCCTCAATTGGGGGGGGGGGGTTGGCGATCGCAGTATGGTGTTGAAAATGCATAGAGAACGCTGCTGCCCATTCTCTAGTAAGTCCCTTAGTCGCCTTTGTGACATCCACGGGAGGAAATGGGATAGTGCTATTCTTTACGTCCGGCACCACACGGCACAATTATGCGGCTTATTTAATATAAAAAGAACAAATAACAGGACAAACTAAATAAACCGTTTAAAACTATAGACAGGTTGAGATTAGTTAGTAGTTTTAGTAATTAAAATTAACATTGATGAGAAAAGTATCGTTGAATCGGCAATAAAAATATCGCCGATGCCGATATATCTGCAAACTTCGAGTATCGCCGATATCGGCATCGGTATCGGTATCGGATGCATCCCTAATAACTATATTCGATGGACCGACACAAAAATGGTATCCTAAATTCGCCCAACGGATTTCATCATATGAAAATATTGCTTGAGATCAGAAGCAATTAAATAAGTCGCTTGAAATATTGATCTAGAAATATTTATTTTGTTGGCGTACCTACTTTTAAAAAACTATGTAAATCAAATATGCCAGGCTTATACATATGAAACTGGCTAATAACATTAAAAATTATGTACCAAACCAGAAAATTGTCTAGGAATGTATTAAAAATTGTAAAATAAATGTGATAAAAATGTCTTCTAAATCTAATAACGCGAATGTTATTTTAACTGAAATAAAAATATTCGCGTAAATGTTTTTGTTTCTCTATTTTTCAAACTCCCTTCGTTTGTCATCATTAAACATCAACATCCAAAAAATCTGAAGTTTGGAGATGAGTTCACCCAAACTCAATACAGCCATTTTATAAATACCTTTATATATATATATATATGTATATCTATAAGCAAACTTAAGACTTTTCCAAATATTCAAACTAAAAATAAAAATAAAACATTTATGTAACAATGGTGCCGATTCCCTTTTTCACAAACTAAATTTAAGTTCAGTGCATCTTTTTCTTTCTATTACATTAAGAAAAGGACAGAAGATAAATTTTAGTTTAGTCCTGTCAAATTAATGTCAGATTAAACACTTTCTGACTAAAATTACGTCAATTTACGTCAAGCGCTGATTAATATGACAGGACTAAACTAAAATTTATCTTCTGTCCTTTTCTTAATGTGATAGAAAGGAAAAGATGCACTGAACTTAAGTTTAGTTTAGTTTGTGAACAAGGAAATCGGCACCAATATTATTAAAATGGGTATAAGATTCGCCTCGTAATTTAAGACTTTAAAAACTACTAGATATTTTCCTGTAGCTTTTTCAGTATTTTTATAAGAAAACTGTAAATAGCTGTGAAACTTACCTTTATTATTAATTCTAGGCTTCCGTTTCATAATTAATTATAATAATAGCAAAAAATATATTACACAATGGCACATGAAACTTCACTATAGTCTATGCTACGGCTACGGTGACCTAGAAGAGCGGTTCTGTCGTATTATAGCGGCCGTTATGATAATGTCTTTTATACTAGTATTTGACATGGTGTCAAAAATCCTCTGTATTTGCACAGCCGTTATTGTGTGACCATTCACGGCTTTCTTTGGAAACCAACGCTTTTAGTAACCTTGTGGGAATCATTTTATAACGTGCAACTGACATTCAACCTTAGAGTGGCAGTTATTAGGTCGACTGTACCCAGTGCCGGATTAACCACGTAGCAAGAGTAGCAATTGCTACGGGCCCCGCGTCTCCAAACCAGGAGATGTTGTGTGAAAAAATCTAAACTATTAGTTTGCCGAAGATGAAAGAAAAACTGACAATTTAGGGTATGTCCAACTTTAACCACGAATAACTTTTGACAAAGTAAATTTATCGAAAAATTATAAGTAGGGATCGGATATTCGGATGCCTTTACCTAAAGTTAATTTTGAGCTATGAAAGTATGGAAGCGGCTCCCTAAAATATTTAATTGTAAAAAAATCCCGTGTCGCAGGAACAACGGGAATGCATAACTAGTCGAGTGTGTAGTATGTGACTACTAAAAAAAAATAAAAAACCCTGGATTCTTGGATTGCAAAACTAATCTGATGCATATTTATTTAAAATTGGGTTTTTTACCAACATTTGAAAGTAAGTAAATATACCAGAAACATATAATTATCAGAAACCTAAACTTGTAGATCCCAGAACCGCGGGATTTTTTCGATACAAAAGCGCATTCCATATTACGCAACATCTCAACTTTAGGTGACTAAAGATCGGATCTAAGCATCCGAATATCCGATCTCTAATCCAATCTGACCTTTTTTATAGAACATTCGATTTGCTATAAAAACATGTATCGTGCTAGGTGGCAAAGTGCTTGATGCGAAAGTACAAAATTGCCAGGGCAATTTCATCTTTGGTTTTTTGTATTTGTCAGAGCCCAACAGGGCTTGTTTTGCCCCTGTACCCTTCAAATAAAAGCGCGCTGTTAGATTTTCCACGCTCGGCTTAGCGCCTATTGTTAGTGAAAATGGGCTTAAAAATATTTGTAAAAAATCTAATAAATAAGAAATAGAAATAAACATAGATAGACAAATTAAACTAAGAAGTTGCAGGAAAAATCTAGTATTTTTATTTTACCTAAAAATTATTGGCTGCAATTTTTAAATAACTCTCGCGAGTGTAGTTTATCATAGCATTACGACTTGGCAAAACATCGAGATTTCTTTATTACATGTGAGTTTAATAATAACGAGTTATACACATAAACCTTCGGGACTAAATTCTCTGAATTATATTGAAAACCGCATCTAATTCCGATGCGTAGTTTAGAAAAACGACGCAGTCACAGGCAAGCGAAAAGCGACTTTATATACTTATGTGTAGATTTAGCCTGGCTGATATTACAGACAGGCGGCGCGGCGGTGACCACAAGCACACATTAAATACAGATAGGACACTCCGCAGTTTAGGTATGAAGCTACAAGTACGCGGCGGGCCCATCTCACTGGGCCAATTCAGTAGGGCTGCCCAGCCGGCGTAAGAGTAGTGTACGGTGAAACCATACACTACCAACGACTAAGCAGTTTTTCTTAACATAATTAATTAATATCAATTGAGCAATCAGTACATGACTAGCGGTCATCGCGTGTGCTCCCTCGCTCCCTTATATAAAAACTTTGTTCCGATCAATATAATTATTTCACCTTAACCGCAGCAATAACATTGACTATCTTCCTACCTTCTACATGGTCCTTCGAGCCGGATCAAAAAGAGAGGCAACTTGTAGGTGAATATAACTGTAGGTAATAAGCGTTGTGCGACCTGAATCGCACTTTATTGTGTCGTAGCAAGAGTCGATTTTTCGGTGTGTCCCATCTGTCTTAATCTGTACCACAAGTAGCAAGATTCTCAAAGTAACCGTCGCATACAAATGTGAACTTTTTTTTCTATAGCATTCATGTTCATAATCTTATGAAACGATTGCTCACAATAGTTTACGTGAATATGAATTTATACGCATAAGAATAAAGTTCATATTCGTATGGAACGCTTAATTTGTAAAGTAGTGAATTTTGCCCTTACCATCGGGTGGACCGCCTGCTTTATTGCGAGCCAAAAACGTTTCAATTTGTATGGAAGATAGAGTTCAAATTGAAACTGACTTCTTGTTTTATCTGGTAAATACAGAAGAATTTATAAGGACCTAGTAGACGTTTTTCAAACTACGCTTGTGTGAAATTCTCGACAAAAGATAGTCACATGATTGACTAAAATACTTCTAATTTTATTAATTTTCTTAGGATGATTTTTTTAATAATTTTTTTTAGCTTTACTTCGCATCTTTTAGCTTTAAGACGTATTCTGATATCCTTTTCCTAAAAATTCATTTTTGAAATAGAAAAATATTACATTTACTTACCTAACATGTTTAGGTATAGTAAATGATGAGGCTTGACATCAAGACCCTGTATCCTTTAGACCCAATTGTAATCAATCTAGGATATTTTTTTAAATTCCCTACAGGAGTGTTAATATGAGATCCTATTCGCAATCGGTTGTTGGTCACTGTATTGCAAATTGTGAAAGTTTTTTTTGAAGTGTAAACTTCAACTACTTGGCGCTGAATTGCTTATACTCGGCTCCAGTCGGTCGATGACGCTGACTCGCGTATACTCGGCTCCAGTCGGTCAGTGACGCTGACTCGCGTACACTCGGCGCTGAATTGTGTATACTCGGCGCCGAATCGCGTATACTCGGCGCTGAATCGCGTATACTCGGAGCCCGTCTGTCGGTGACGCTGAATCGCGTACCTATACTCGGAGCCAGTCGTAAGTTTTCATTTCTATCTTGTGGTCATAAGCACACACCCTCATTTTTTATCCCCAAGACCTTATATTCTGTTTTTAATATCTATAATAAAAATTCTTTATCTATGGTAGAAAAACCATAAACTCCTTTCAGTTATTTTACTTCAAAGTTTGCATCAGTGTCAAAATCACAGTTATCTTTATTCTCATTGTAATAAGGTTGCTGTTGTGCTGCTGCCACTGATGAATCTGTCAAAATCATCACGTTTTATTATTAAGCATTGATCCGACCTTTTGTCGTCTCCAGATAGGGCACTCAAATGACCTCAACAACCTAAACAGCATAGGTAGTTCATCAAAATACCGTATAGTTTAAAAAAAAAAGCTGTTTAAAAAAATTGTCGATAAAGCGCTATGACAAAAGTACTCGCAATAAATTTGATGAAATTATAGATAATCCGGAGATTATTTATAATTATTTTAACTTAGAAAAAACTTCTGCAGTGCATTTCATATCTTAGCATGAATTTGATTTGATGTTGGTCTTAGGACCTCTGCCGATCTCTTCTGTAAAAATCTCAGTGTGATGACTTAGACCGCCTTCCAAATTGGCTATAATCGGTCACAGCGCTCACAACGTCTCACATGTGTTCCGATTTAGATATTACGATTATGACACCCGGGGGCTGTCAACAATTCGGAACGCTCGTGAACGCGCTCACGGTGCTCACTCAATGTCAAAACGATATTAGAGTATTTCTCTGTATAAACAGCAAAAATTTCTTCTTAGGTTAGCAACTGTAGCCAGAAGAACAATTTTGAAAATGCCACGTTATGATAAGATGCGACTCAAAACAAAACAGCACAACTGTCATTTTTGACAGCGCTCACGGTGATATTAGTAAAAGGCATGGTCAGCGTTATCGCAAGATGGCGAATGTCATAACGTCATCTATGACGATCCACGGGACACCGTTATCGCTCTCACGCTAATTGGGAACGGGCTTTAGCACGCGAATATCGATATTATCGCAACTCGGAACGCACCCTTAGGTGAAGTGAGCTGTCATTGCACCTGACACTATTGACAGCTCACTTCACACAAGTTTTCACGGTGAGATTTTACAGATTATACCGGCTGGTATCATTTAATTTGTCTGGTATATCTCGGACTAACAAGTTTTTATTAAAAAAACCACAATTATTATTGAACTTTAGTTTTTTTTTTCCAAAGATATGCTCTGGATTATTTTTTTAGATAAAATTCGGGAGGAGTGCTGCCAATAATGTTGTATATATAGTTTTTAATGGAAAATAAAAGCATTCTTTCTGTAAAATGTGTTTTATTATAACCCATAATCGAAAGTTTATAGCACGCATAGGTAATTACAAAATCTTTTTACTAACTTACCTATGTTAGGTTAGGTACCGTCAGCAACGTCGATTAATACTCCAGTTTTTTAAATCTCAATTTCTGAGCAAAATATAAATAAAAAATCTGAACTGACATATTTTAAAGAGTAGGTAACATGAAATGCTAAAAAGTAATATATCGAATCATTATGTAATTTTTGATAATAATTATGTAAAAGCAACGGTGATTAGTCGACTGCTGGTTGTATCTACACGATATCTTTATTTTGAGTGGAGTTCAGTAAACGAGTGCATAACTGCTGGACGTAGGCATCGAACCCAGTAGTGTTACTTCTGTAAAAATTCATCGTGAACTTATGTGAAGTGAGCTGTCATTCCACATGCTATGGATTGACAGCTTACTTCACTTAGGTTTTCACGGTGAGATTTTTACAGAATAGACCGATTGGACCCCATCTTAGTCCACTTAAAGATCATCTATGCAGTCATATAATTTTTTGTAATACTTATTCATAAAACCTCTCTATTAGCCGCACTGTTGTAATCAGTCCGGGTTGTTGTAGTATGGTCGATCGATATCTCCTGAAACATTAGATACAAATATAGGTAGTACATACAAAATGTGTCGCAGCATAATTGAAATAATCGAATCGAAGACCTACCTACTTATTGCCAACTGAGAAGGATTTTCGCAATATCTTAAATATCTATAAGTATTTCTTGCTATCCAATAGGTTATACCGGTCTTTTTCAAAAGTTCTAGGATTTTCGCAAATGTTAGTATTTTCAAATTCTCTTGAGACATTAGAGAAGATTGCGGGACATCTTGGATGGCTTCCTCAAGAATTGGAAACATGAAGAGAAGTGTAAAGAATGGGAGAGGGCTTTTTACCAAGGATTGACAATCCAGGTTAGTATTAAAAAACCGTAGGTACTTATGTAGTAGGTTTGGCGGCTCTGAGCACGAGGCTATGAGCTGCGCAGTATGAAATTCATGCCACCACGGGGGGTACGGTGGCGCAGCGAGTAGCTTGATTCACTTCGGAACCGCCATAAAGTTAGACGCACGTATAAAATACAGTCGACTGCTGGATATACTTAGGCCTTTTCCAAGTTACAGCACCAGCACACCCCTATTGTACCTATAACACACTCGATCACAATTCGAAGGATTTTGAATCCATTTCTAATCCACTCTCCATCAAATTCCAATCTATTGCTATAAAATGTTTGTAAAAATCGTCTGTTTGACTACGTATGTACAGACGCCCAGCACATCAAGCTACTACAATCTGTCAAATTTCTTTAATAGATTTTCGACTTTATCACTACAGTATAAGGTTCAAGGTTGATTGCGAAAATTTGACAGTTTCGGGTAGCTTGACCTGCTGGCGTCTGTACACACGGCTAAATTTCCAGTATACGCTGACCTCTCATTGTATACGGAAATCCTAGACAACGCGCAGTGGCGGATTTACCACCAGGCTGAGTAGGCTGGAGCCTAGAGCGGCAGATTTTAGGGGGCGGCAAATTTGGCTCAATTTTTTTTATTTTTTTTTTGTCTTCCAGAAATAAAATAAAAAACATTATTAAAGACAATTTACTGCAGGTCCAGATTGATAAAGAAATTATTTATTGGGGAAATGTTCTGAAGAGTTGTTGACGTAGTGAAGCGACTGTGTTCAAGAGCCCTCGCTTTCAGAGGAAAAAATGAAAAGTTCGGTGATCCGCATAACGGAAATTATTGTATGATTTTGAAACTGTCAGCGGAATTCCATCCTTTTTTAGCCTGACATATTGAGTAGTACATGATTGAGCTTTTCTTAGCTCAGAAATAGGTAGGTACCTACCTATATCCAAAAACTATTTCTTGTGTAATCTTCACTAAATCGTGGCTTGTAAAAATAATCTAGGAACTGACACATCCATTGTCTAGTTCACAACACATTCATACTAATATCGGAAAAAGCTGATGTAATGAGGACGATAAAGTTGCTATTTCCTTGACAACAAAAATGTTATACTAACTTATGTAAATAATATGAACTATACCCAAAGTCTCTAATTCAGATAATTTATGTAAACAAAGTAATGTCACTGTCATAATGACAGGACAGTGGTACAAAACATTTTAACATTTTTGTTTTTCTAAATAATCATCTATGAAATTAAAGTGAATTAATTATAAGAACTATGCAAACAAAATACCGTTGCCAAACAATGTTTTATGTAGTGTGTCGGACACATGGCCTATGATCGTCATAATAAGCCCTTTATAGTCCACTGCTAGACGTAGGCCTCCCAAAATCGATTTCCACTCGAAACAACTTACAGCCGTTTTCATCCAAAATGTGGTCAGATATGCTACATACATTATGAATGAGTTGTAATATTAGTGTTGTTGAAGATGAAAAAAATGTGAAAATGTTTGGATCTCCTGCATTGTTACCAGTATCATAAAATATTTTATGCCAGAGAATCTCCTTTTTTTAATAATTTTGTTTAGAAACGAAAATATATAAAAATAATTACGTTATGATTATTTTTTATTTATTAAATTCAGTACTTAAAAGAAATTGGAACCTTTTTTTTCGCCATTTTATGTGAATTACCATTACAAAGATATTTTTTTGATATGTTATCCCCTTTGTTTACATAAATGATCTGAATTTGAGACTTCGGGTCTAAGGTATCGAATTGGAGAGGTCAGTAGGAGCGGCAAATTTTGAATGCAAGATCAGCTTATACTGGAAATATATAGCTTGAGATGTACCCGTGTGTGGTGGCCAGTATATCAAGCTCACGAAACTGTCAATTTCTCCGAACGATTTTAAACTTTAAAAAGTTGTAAAATCGAACGAGAAAATTTGACATTTTGTGGTAACTTGATATGCTGGGCCACCGTACGCGGCCACAAATCAAACTATACATTTCCAGTTTAGGCTGATCTCGCATTGTATAGGATTTCCGTACAATGAGAGGTCAGCTTATACTGGACATTTATACTTGGGCCGTGTCTACATGACGCAATGAATGTTGTTGAACTGTCAAAATCTAAGGCAACGCCATTGCATGTTTCTTAAGCAATTACCCGCTGGTTCTCTGAATGTATACAGGCTATCCCAGAGTCCCAGCGTGCAGCGTACCAGCGTCGCCACTACGCCTGTCGATGCGCGGTCTCCACTTGAGGACGCGTCTACTCCGACAGCCATCGATCTAGATGAGTTCGGTATTTCATAGGTCTACACTGAGAAGAAAGACCGAAACAAACTTGGAGATCACAGTTTCTATTGTATTGTTGCAAGGAGAAATAAAAGTTACCACAGTCATGTAAAAATAATTGTATTATCAACAGAAAATCAGCTGAGCTCACAAAGATCAATTATAAACAAATAAATAGGTAACAAAGATAGAGAAGTAATAACATAATCTTAGGCCCCTCGCCCACGGCGACTTTGTAGCGATGCTGTCGCGCGTTCGCATCGATACAGCCGCGATGCGGCCGCTAGCTGTTTGCCCTCGCCCACACCACGATTCTCAGTCGATACTGTCGCGATTCAGTAACGGCACAAAAATGCCACAGTTGCACTGATGCTCGGTTCTTCACTCACGCACCACCCTCCCTTCGTTCTCTCCCTGATGTCATCCGACACGGTCGCGCGTTTGCATCGATACAGTCGCGATACTGTAGCGCGTTGGCATCGCTTCTGTAGTGCGTTGCAAATGCGACTAACACAAGTGAGTAGCGATGCAGTAGCGATGCTGTTGCGAGTTTCATAAACGCGCGACAGCATCGCTACAAAAAGTCGCCGTGGGCGAGGGGCCTTAGGGAATTTCACTGTGAAGGAATGCTTTAAGTAACAATAAATACATTGATATAAAATTAGGTATACATTTTTTATTTTTCATTGTACTGCTTAAATTTTCATACTGCAAGTCTTCAAAAACGTTTATAATCAGCTAATTTGACTACTATCGATTAATAAACTGGATTATTTATTTTTAAGTGTTACACAATTACCTAGCTGGTCTCCTTATCTCGACTAGATAATTGAGAGCTAAGTATGATTGTATTTCCAGTATTACTAATTTAAACTTGCAATATAACTATATTTTTTGCTTCTAACTAGAGATCGGATATTCGGATGCATATTCACCTAAAGTTAAGATGTTTGCTATTATGGAAAGCGCTTTTGTATCGATTAATCCCGCGGTTCCGGTGTTTTATTTTTTATTTTAACTAACACACACCACCCCTACTCTTACACCCTTCATACACATATTTGCATAGGGGGTTAGAATAATTTTAAATAAATATGCATCTGAATAGTTATGCAATCCAAGAAGCCTGGGGTTTTTTTTTTAAATAAATAATAATTTAGAAGTCACTTCCATACTATACACCCGACTAGTTATGCATTGCCGGTATTCCTGGCATCACGGGATATTTTCTTACAAAAAATATATTTTAAGAAGCTGCTTCCATACTTTCATACCTAGCTAATAATTTAACTTTAGGTAAATATGCATACGATTATCCGATCTCTACTTATAACCCATAGTTTTCCAAAATTGTGATCATTTTCTTTGAGCAATGCTTTTTGGCCAATAATATTTTTAAAATTACCTTATTGTTGTGCGTTTGTAAAAACTAGGGTTACCAGCATTGAATATTTCAAGGAAGTTACAATATTCTTTATTTCGTAACTAATACAACAGGAATAAATAAAATAAATGGTTTAATCTTAAATATTGTTTAATCAGTCGTTTAGGGTTGTGTACGGAAAATTACGTATTTTAATTCCAACCTTTTAAATTCACAATTTAATGAAACAATACAACGTTATATTTTGTGGACCTTCGTTGTTTTGCTAAAAAAACAATATAAACTTGTATTCAAATATTTTCAGGAATTGGTACCTATATAATTATTTCAAAAAGGTACTCAATGAGACCTTCTTATACATTGTTAATCTAGGACATCCATAATAAAAATCTATTAATGAAGAATAATAAAATTATGCATATAAAGAGTACAAATATTAAACATTATTTTGCAGTCATATTGGAAGAAATCAGATACCATAATATGGAAGAATATTACAATAAATGTCAGTCAAGGAAATTAATATTTAATAATCAACACCCAACGTCAATATGCCGTGTTATAAATTTCATACAGTTGTGATTTGAAGTTAAGGTCAATTTAAGTTGGTAGGTAGTCAATTTGCTTAACAATTAATACCCCTGACTACATAAGAAATAACAATATATGTATTTAACTATCTAAAAATTAAAATGGGTTACGCACAGCAAAAGTAAATTACTTATACAAAACCTACACATTTATGAATGAAATTCTAGTTTTTGTCAAAACTACTGGACCGATTTTGACAAAAGAGGATTCTATCTTTTCGTTATTATATATTTTTTGGAAATTACTGTTAAATTATGTATCAGGGTGCATTCTGAATGTTGGCAACATTCAATGTTTTGATTAATTTATCAATATTACTAAATGAAGTTATGTTCTGTAGTGCAGCCGCACGAGTTTATAGGTTAAGCTATGCTTGCCGCGGTCCAATACCCATCCATTGCATATCGAGACCCCCCGAATATTATATATTTATTAAAAGTTAGAATTGTATGTTTATTATCTTTAATGTTTACACAAATTCAACAAAATATAGAAATTACTTCCGATTAGACCGAACGCCATCTAGTTGATTTAGTGATAAACTTGCGTCTTGATTATTAATATTTGCTAAAAGAGGGCGCTACTGGTAACTTCATTTTTTTATTGTTACTTGTTTGTTCGGGCTAATCTCCAAAACGGCTGGACCGATTTTGACGGGACTTTCACTGGCAGATAGCTGATGTTATAACAAGTAACTCAGGCTACTTTTATTTTAGAAAAAGCCACGCGGGTGAAGTCGAGGGCAGAAGTTAGTTCAGTAATAAATAAATATTGATTAATTCATCAAAACAGCAAAACAGACGAAACCGACGTCAACTTTCAAAATGCTTGCTCTTAAAACTCTTTTTAAATTATAATATTTACATAATTTTCCACACACAACGCCATGAAAGCCTCATTCCATTTAACCCCGGGTCGTCACATCATTTCTTTTTCTTCATCTGCTTAGCCTTTTTCTTTTCTTCACGTTTGATTTCTTTGTCTTTTATCGATTTGTAAAGTTTGTAGCCGAAGAATACTGGAATAGTGAGAAAAGAATATCATTAGTTATTTTGACAAGATTTTGAGTATTTGGAGAAGGTCGTTGGGCGTTGACCGTATCAATGGAGCAGTGCCGGATTTACACATTTTCAAAGTAGGCTGTAAAAGATTCGCCGCCCTGGCTCTAGTTGTCAGTTTCTAGATTATTTTTACAATAGGGATGATGACTAAAAAAATTTTTTGTCCGTCATGTAGATTATTAAAAAAAGATTGGACACGTTTTTTTTCTTTTTTTACGTAATCAAAACATTACGGCGCTACATTGAGTTCAAATGTGGCATGACGTCACTTCTCATTAGATTTTATACTGAGCTGTGACGTAACGAGCCCCCACTCCCCAAGTTTAATGTGTTTTATCTAAGTCATTTTTTATTAATATGATAAAGAAAAAAATACGTGTCTAATATTTTTTTATTATCTGATTGACGGACTAAACAGTTTTTCTTTTTTTTTTACCCAGGGCACATCCCCATTCAACAATTTGGTTGAAATTGCACAAGAAATAATTATTGGGTATATTTCTGAGCTAGTCAAAGCTCAATTATGTACCACTAATAAGGGTTATGTAAGGTGATATAACAAAATGAGGCCGCCCCCCGGTCTTCTGAGTTTATTTAGGCATTTCCCAATAACATTTTGCACAAATTGAATAATGACAAAAAAAAAAAAAACTATTCACGGACATTTTAATCGAAAAGCAAGAATGTGGAATGCAAGAGCAAGTGCGTCGAGCTCAATATTGAAAGGGAAGGGAAGAGGGAAAAAAACCCTTCGGAAAGATTTAAGAATCAAAAGAAGAGAAAAAATCTGTCGTCTTTGCCGCCCCTAAAATCTGCTACAAATGGTAGTCTGAAAAAAATGGCGGTCTTATAAAAATGTAGAAATTGCAATAAATATCTTATTAAAAACGATTGGAACACATAAGTTTCTCTTTGTGTAAAATTAAAATAAAATCAGGTTAAGAATAGTTGTATGCGAAACCATAATCAAGTTTTATATGGAAAAAAAAAAAAAGCGGGAACTATGGCTGAACTAAAAATGAAATTGAGTAAATAACACACTTGCAATACCTTTAATTTTGACAGTTAACAATAATAGTGCATCAAAATAGACTGAACGAGTGGCGATACATAGGCAAAAGCGCTAGATAATGATGAAAAAATCTGTATCTCTCTGGCTTTGGAAATTGACGTACGATCAAACTGAAAATATACTTACTATCTTAAAGTAATGATGCAACTAATTGTCGGCTTTATAAACCTAAGGACACCATAATTTGAATCTACTAGCAATATCTATTTAATTTTCTACACACCCTCTCACACACATACACTCACCTCCCACACCTTACACACCAAGAGGACACCAACCCTTTCATTCTTTTAGAGTAATTAAGTTGTATTGTAATATAAATTGTTTCCTTTTGTACGTTGGCTCATACCTGCATATTTTATCTAGTACGAGGGCTTGAGGCGCTGCATGCTGAAATACAGGCTATAAACCTAGTTCGGCAGCAGATGCTAATATTAGACACAATTATAACTGTTTTACGTTTAAGAATAAGTATAAGTAGCTAAGACAAATTGTGTAACATGTATATTATTTTTGGTCTAATAAATATTATTATTATTATTAAAAGCCCGCGAAATTCCAATTTTCAGTATCCGGTTGTACTCGTATGCTGATCTGAATATGATTTGCGATCGTAACAATTCTGTATTTTATAGAATTATATTCAATACAACTCTCTAATTACATATGTGTGATACTCCCTGGCCGCGCCACAGTGAAAATTAAAAAAAAAACATAGTTCTATACACCGTGGCATTTTAGTCGTCATACAAAGACAGCCCACTTCATGTATCCAATGACTACTAATCATTCATGTAAAAAAAATTTTTTTTTGAACATTTGATTAAAAAAAAAAAAATATGACGCATGACATAGTTTAAAACACCCTATTACGAGTGCATTCCGAGCCTTGTGTTACAAGGGCGCCGCGGAATGGAGCGGCGACATCTTTATCAGAGCTCATTCACCCTAACGCAAAGTGTATTTCTTAGTATTGCAACTTAAACTTAATCTAAATCCATTCTGCGGCGCCCTTGTATCACAAGGCTCGGACTACACTCGTAACAGGGTGTTTAAAACTATGTCATGCGTCATACTTAATAAAAATAAAAAAATGTAAAAAATTCAAATGTTCAAAAAAATAAATTTTTTTTTACGTTAATGATTAGTAGTCATTGGATACATGAAGTGTGCTGTCTTTGTAAGACGACTAAAATGCCACGGTGTATTATAAATTGTACCGTTTATGTACTCTATTCTGTACGTGTAATGAAAAAAATTGTACCTCAAAGAATAATGAAATATAATAAAGTTTTGGTGTCATGGCTGGGGAGTATACTCCCTGGCCGAGCCACCACCGTTTTTGTCAATATGAGGCGCACCTGGACATAGTATACACGAAAGAATTTTACCGAAATTGTTCATTTCTGTACGCTATACGAGTATAGAGATTTAATCATTTAATTACTTTAGAAATTATATGCTACCATCTTGCTGACGTTCCGTGTGGTGCTGGACGTAAAGAATTGCACCACCCCATTTCCTCCCGTGGGTGTCGTAAAAGGCGACTAAAGGACTTACTACAGAATGGGCAGCAGCGTTCTCTATACATTTTTAACACCATACTGCGATCGCCAACCCGCTTGCCAAGCATGGCGATTATGGCAAACCCCCCCAATTGGGGGAAGCCTATGTCCAGCAGTGGACGTCTTTCGGCTGAAATGATGATGATGATGATCTTGCTAACTGGCAAACATTTTTACCGTGGGAAGTCTCACATACTTATAATCACTGCGATGATTAAATTTTCTAAAAAGACGATTTTTAAAAACGAAAGCCTAAATATCGAACCTGTCGAAAAATGACTACGATTGCCCACGACATACAGTTTGTCGTTTTATACGAGCCTAACGCACAAAAACGTTAGAAATATACAAATAAAAAAATAATCTTAATACTACCCAGCTACTTGTAAAATTTTCCATATTATCATAAAGGTATTTTCAAGATTATAGAAAATATTGTGTTTACGCACCCCATTTAATGCTGAAATCAGTGTCGGAACACGATAATAGAAATAATTAAGATATCCGATACAGATATCTGTTAATTAAAAGGCAGCGATAAAATAAAATTAGGCGATCGAAGGGCCGATCTGAATATTTATCAATGAGGATTCCCGTATTTTTAAGAACGTTTGCAGTCACATTTCAATCTCAATCTGTCAAACTTACCTCTAATTCTATTTTTTGACAAGTTTTGAAATCGATTTTCGCTGTCGTTGCCGATTGCGGCTAGATTTTAAACGTTTTTAATTACAGAAATTGGTCCATCTGGTATTAAACCAAAAACTTTTCGATGAATACAGACCAGCAATTATTAACGTTCATTTAACTCTTGGTGAATATACTAAAATTCATCAGACGCTGGGCAGTCACTCCCTACACCAACCTTGTTATCTGGCTGAACTTTCGCTGACACGAAAGAAGATTACTGTTCATACTACTTGATGATCCGAGCATGACGCTATACACTTCACACTGATCTGGGCATGCTGACATATACACTTCACATTACACAGACATCAGAATGATCGTCAATTAGGACCAGTTTGACGACTACTGGCTTCCTTCGAGGCGACTGACACTCAATTATTTCTCTCTCTCAAATTATTGTTAGTAAATGATCCCCACGATTTACCTTTCCAAGACCTTCGTATGATTAAAACACATACCTAACAAAAATATGACGAGCAACACCACAGCAGCGACCATATAAAGTTTACTCATTACGGCGCTTCTTATGGCATCTTCTACACCAGCCAGCATCGCATTATCTTTCAACCTCGTACTTAGCTTACTAGCTAAACCTTCTTTAATTTTCGACGCGAACTTAGCCTTGTCTTCCGGACTCATATCCTTAAACTGTGACAAGACTCCTCTTAATTTATCTCTGATTACTTCAGATTCTTCATCGCCAGGTTCAGTAGCGACCATTTTTTGGAGCGTATTTATAAGGTCCATATTTTGGATGGATTCTGTTAATTTTTCGCCGATTACTTTGCTGAGTTGAAGTCTATCCGGGCCGTCTTGTTCTGGTTGGTCCGCCATTTTCTGTTGCGCGGGAAAAAAACTTTACGGTAACTTTAATTTTGATTTTCGAACACTAGGTTTGAGCAATATATTTTCTGATTTAAAAAATTGACTAGTGCATCGTGTATGAATAGAAGATGCGTTACGGGTGGGGCCGCCGAGTTGCGCGCTCATAATGTCAGCCAAAAATACTGTGCGTAATTTATTTTGAGTATGTTGGCGCATCGGTCTGGTGATAACAAGAGAGAGTTTTGGGTTTAATTCTAGAAGATAAAGGGGGTCCTATTTAGAAGAGACAAGAACTGTTAAAAGTACATGATGTGATCTGTTGTTTCTTTTTTCAAAACTTGGTATTTGTAAATCAAATTTTTATTATTTGGATTTGAAGTGATGGAGGAGATTCTAATACATATTTGTTGGTCTATCTTTTTGTGTATTATTAGAGGTAAAGGGGAGACGCAAAAATAGCCGTGTTAACCTAACGGTGGCCAAGAAACCAAGGATGTCGTCCAAAAGCGTGTTGCGAAGACAATTTCACCAAAGTCACGGGAAACACCTAAATCAAAGATGCACGAAACTGGGAAATATGGTAAAAAAAAATATGGCAGAATAGAAACGCGCCTACACCCAGCAATGGGTGATTCCAGGCAAATGATGATGATGAAGAGGGAATCTTATTTAGGTACAGAACCTTTCGATTGCGAGTACCATTTTCTAATTATTTCCACAAAGTTCCCGCATAACTACGTGCCCGCATGACCCAACAAATACTAACGCTATTTTGTAACCAACCTAGATTCAATACTTATCATTTATCGCCCACTCGCATCCCGAGCGATATTAAAACTATCGAGGACATATAATATCACTTTTATTCGAAAATAGACAAACAGAGAAGTATTTATCGATGATGATTATTGTATTAGGATTTGTTTGCCTCTCTTAGTAAAGCTAAGACTGCGGCAGCCGCCATTTACCGTCGAATGACGCCAATGAAACGTTATTCATGAAAGTGAATTGGTGTTTCCCTAGAGAGCGTTGTTTGACACCTTAAAGTCAAGTCCCCGGGGTTTGACTTGACGGTGCTGTCAAGACACTGCGAGGATAATGTGGCAGCCACGAGTATCATAAGACACCAAAGTCTTACTAACGAACAAACAAAAAATTTGATTGCCCTTCAAAGGCACATTACCACTTTTTTCACTTGATGTAAAAAAGATCAACTAAGTTTAGAAATATTGCGGGGAACAACTGAAGTTATATTGATATCAAAATGAATGTTTTGTTATGATAATAATGATGTATTAACAAATATTATTGGCTGACATCTATTCATTATCATATTAAAATTAAATAATACTACCATACCACCAGACCGAAAGCGCATTTTAAAAAAATGGGACTGAAAAGCACGTATTTCAGAGAACTAAATATGTCAAATAAAAAAAAACATAGTCATTCGACTCACCAGCTTGTTTGACGCCTAGCGATAAACTAACTATATCTAAAGACAAAGCCTTATCGCTAGTATAATAATATATTACGTGTTTATAAATAATTGGAAAATTATTTATCTCTTCTTTGATAATGTTGTATACGAGTTTCGAAACTGTTTTGTTTGCACAGAATCGAAATGACGGCTTTCATGCAAGGGCGTCGCCAGCCGATGGTCCAGGGTGGGGCAAGTTGATATGGAGAATGAGAAAAGTATGAATTGTAGGTAAAGTCGAGAGCAACAGATGTACCGAACGGGCGTGATCGCTGGACGCGAAGATCAGGAAGGTTGTAAGGCTATCCCAGTCCAAGCGGCGCTGACGTCCTGCACCAATAGTTCAGGATATTTTTAATACTCACTGCGCGGCATTACTCATGAAGGATGAAGGATCACGGGTTTTTGATGGGGGAATAACAAGACCATATTACTGATAAGTCTTGATAAGTATTCAGGAAGCGATTTCAGGACTCCTCAGGTCTACTATATTACTATTTAGGTGGAACTAGTTTCCATGGAATTAGTGAATTCATTCGAGTTTCGACGTACGGGAATGATCGATCAAGTCAAGTCAAAGACTTAGGACTTTGGTTGCTTGCTTTACATTTAGAAATTTTTTAGAATCTCTAGGGAGGGCAACTGCCCGCCCTGCCCCGCCTTGGCGACGTCCTTGCTTTCATGCGATTATTTTAAACAAAATCGCATCATAAGTAACTAGAACACGGCTCAGTAGCAAGTTGCTACTAGAAACAGCATTCTAAAGACAGTGACAGAGAGATTCTATTCTCCCATTTTGAGGCATTTTGTGGAGAGGATACTGCTCATCACAGTGTCTGTCCCTTTCGCACTTGATGTTGGATGAAATCCGTCGACTAGCTTTACCTTAAGTTAAGTTAATTATGATCTTGTTTTCTTTTCATTCAATTTTAATTGAGGTGGGATTTAGGTTTGAAACCAGTGGGCATCTAATTGTGTTCTTAATGATCAAAACTACCACAAACAGTTATGTTATAAACACAGTTAGCCGATTAAAAACAGGACTTTTACTGATATCAAACGCAAACTGTTTTAGGTTATCGGGTATCAATGACAAATTAACCTGTGTGTCATTAATAGCCGATGATAAGGAATGTTTAAACTCGGAATATTATTCAACTGCTTTTTAATTCATACTCAAATCAAGTTTGGGAATATTTTATTTTGTTTCTATTTGTTGTACCTACTCTGGACGCTTTTAAAACCTGTAAGTTTGTATTTTTTTTATTTTTACATCGTTCTGACATTTTGTCATAATTCAACATTATAGATGTAACTAATATTTTTGTAACAATTTAATTTAAAAGAGTGTCCATGGAGTTTCTTGCCCGTTCTTCCCCATAGGTACCTACTACGCTTTGGAATGGGCATGTAGCCTGATTTTTCTTACTGACCGACTCCTTGACAATTCAAAAGTGCCTGTAAATGGTTTAATTGAAATAAATGATTTGAGTTTTGGCCAAGGTAAAAGCCAGCCCTTGGATTGTGATCCAAGGGCTGGCTTTTATCTTGGCCAGAAGCTGAATTGAGGCGGAACTGTCAACCAGCCTTTTGGAGATTTCACTGTACAAAACATGACCACTGGGACCCGACGGCCTGAGGGTTTCAATCCCAAACGGCTCGAAAATATAGTTACCGATAAGGTTACTATACTTTCGCCACTTGAGGTTTTCAGCAGCCGCAGCAGCAGCGCCAGCACAGCTCGCCGAGCCAGGAAGATGGGATGGCGCAAGAGTATCGACACAAGTTGCGTCCCACACTAAAGGCCTACCCACCTTCCAAGGATATAATTGATTAAAAATGTACCAAACCAAAACTTCGGCCAGCAACGCCGCATAAAAGCCAAAAATGTTAAAGTTAGGTAAAGGTATGCAGATTTTCTACCAATTTCGTGGTTGTACTTACGCACTTACGTAAAAGGGACAGGCCTATGTCCAGCAGAAGCCCATGAAAGGGCTTTTAATTATTTTTATTCTTATTAGCGTATCAAAGCAATATACGCTAAGAAGAAGGATAGGATAGAAGATAGGAGCCGTTTTGGCCTCGCAGAGATGTTTTTGTTTTGTCTATTAAAAAATAAAAAAAATATTTTCTTAGTTTTAACTTTTTTTACTGTTTGTATTTTGTGTGCGCGTCCCAAATATTTGTTTTTTTTTTTTCTTTCTTTTTTTATAGATATTAAATATTCACCTAATCTGCGTGTGTCCAGAATATGTAAAAAAAAACCACAACTTATAGATAGCAATATCACACGTAATCCAATCCGTAATCGCTATCTCGCTTATTACGTAAGTTTCTTTGGATATAATAATGATAAACATTATATTATTATCTATACTTTACAAGATTGCATGTTCGAGTTAAGAAACAATATTGATAAATGTGTGACCTAGATGTCGAAGCGAGAATTTTTTTATTATTAACCGACTTAAAAAAAGGCGGAGGTTCTATGTTCGTCTTTATGTATTTTTGATGTGAAACATCTATAAGCGCGCCTTGGAAGTAAAACCGACTCGTATACCGTGACGGCAAACGGCATGACGCTCTCTTATACCATGACGCCCCAGTCTTCATTAAAAATATTTATATTCTTTATATTATATCATACTAGCTGCATCGTGCGTTGCAATACCACGTAAAGTAAAAGAGTGTTTGGTCGACCTTTTTTATTATTATTGGCCCAGGAACCCTCTCGGACGTCCTCTTAACACCCTACTAAAGTTTCATCACAATCTTATCAATGGTTTAGGAACGCATAGAGGAAAAACATAGAAACATTGATTTTTATATACACATATATATACGTATGTAGATAGATACAATAAGATAATTTTTTAGATATTATTTTTTCTCCATATTCATTTATTCATTCATCATCATCATCATTTCAGCCGAAAGACGTTCACTGCTGGACATAGGCCTCCCACAATTGGGGGGTTTGCCATAATCGCCACGCTTGGCAGGCGGGTTGGTGATCGCAGTATGGAGTTAAAAATGCATAGGGAATGCTGCTATTCATTTTTTGGTTTACTTTAATCATAAATTCTTTCAATAGCCATCAATTCCGATGTTTCACATCTGCCGAGAGTCCTGTGAGAAATAATTACGCTATATTCCACCCACAACTTCTGCACAATTTTTATTTGACAGTGTTTAGCGTTTCTCTGAGGCCTGAAACTGCGTTAGGTGGGCGCCAACGACGGGCACCTGTTGCGTGTCTACGCGGGTGGGCTCCGTGGCAACGCGACTGTCCCCGTCGCGGGTACCTAGGGTTTCCAACCCTCCCGGATTACCCTGGAGACTCCGATAATAATGGTTAACATCCCGACCTCCCGGGATGCAATAATTTCTCCGATTTCTCTATGAGAGCGAGATGCAACCACATCTCGTTGAGGAAAATCGAGTGGATTTACGCTGGGTTGACTTCTTTACGAAATCGAAAGACAGAAATCTCTGTCCTAGATTGAAAAAACTTGTCGTTTGTTCTTTCCATACCTGTCTCTAATGCTTCTTGCGAGCGCGTATTCTTGATGGAACAAGTATGGAGCAAGGAAAGAAACCGAATGAATATTTCTTTAGTAAAAGCAGAGTTACAAATACTAACAAACTTTGATTTTTCATGATTTTGTGGTAAAGAACCGTCAAATATTAGATGCTGCTCGAAAGCAAAGTAAATATAAATATTGTTAAATGATTGAGATTTTCTTTCAACTCCCCCTACTTGATTTCTTAAAATTCTCCTAGATATTCGTGGTGGTCGCAAACAAACATCATGCGAAGCATCATCATAAATAGCATCAGCATAATCAGGTAGGATAGGTAGTCGGTAGGCCACCGACCGCAATAAGCTGAAACTGGTAAGTTTTTATTTTTACCCGACTGCCCCAGAAGGAGGGTAATTATTTTTATTTTAGCTGTGCATATCCTGCCTGAAATCTCTGTGCACGCCACTGGTCGCACGGAGCACTTTTCTAGATATCCGCGCGGGCGTCCGCTAAAAGCAGTGTCAGGCATTTAGGCTGTTCTTCTTCTCGTTTCGACGGTATATCTACATATTATATTGCATGGGCCCAGTGGGTGGCCACATTTATTGCAGCATCAGAGGCGATGTTCAGATCGTCAAGGGTGCAGGCGAACGGACAATTGGGACTCTCTAGCAGATGGAACATAGTCTGTTCAGGAGCACCGCACTCCGCAGCCGCGACTTACGAGTCGTAGATTCGAACCCAGGCCGGTGCTTTCATCATCATCATTTCAGCCAAAAGACGTCCACTGCTGGACATAGGCCTCCCCCAAGCACCGCCACTTCGACCGGTTCTGTGCTTCCCGCATCCAGCGGATTCCTGCGGCTTTCATAAGGTCATCGGCCCACCTTGTGGGAGGCCTTCCAACGCTACGTCTTCCGGTACGCGGTCGCCACTCCAGAACCTTTCGGCCCCAACGGCCATCTGTTCTGCGCGCAATGTGCCCTGCCCATTGCCACTTAAGTTTGGCAATTCTTCGAGCTATGTCGGTTACCTTGGTTCTCCTGCGGATCTCTTCAGTTCCGATTCGATCACGTACGGAAACTCCAAGCATAGCCCTCTCCATTACCCTTTGGGTGACTTTTAGCCTCCTAATAAGACCCATTGTGGGCGACCACGTTTCAGTGCCATATGTCATTACTGGCAACACGCACTGGTCAAAGACTTTTGTCTTGAGACACTGCGGTATGTGGGACGAGAAGATATACCGGAAGATATATCGGCATATAAGATAGACCGGCGCTTTACTTTGAGTACATTATTTCATCAGCCTTGCTCTTAAAACCGTGAAGTGAGGACAGCGGCATATCCTAGAACCAAAAATTCGAAGACGTGACATCTACCAACCCGCACTGGGGCCACGTGGTGGATTACGGCCCCTTTCACCAAGAGAAGGCTTGTGTCCCAGCAGTCTTAACTATAGCTCGAAATAAGATAACCTATAACAAGGTAGATTTGGTTTAGGCGACCAGATGTAGTCTTCTTCTTTCGTATCAGTACAAACTACATGAGATTAGGTCAGAATATTAGCCGGTCAGCAAGATGGTAGCGGTGCTGACCGTCCAGGGTGCGCCTGCTGTACATTTATGGTGGCATCTAAATCGTCACATGCGAACTACGGATAACACTGACGTCACGCAAAATCCTGCATCGCGCAAGTAGAGTTTACCGCGCGACTAGCATATATACAACGTCCCGACATCAATCGTCGTAAGTATGGCCACTTGTGGAGGCTAAAATGATTTAGGCCCGTATCATAGAATCTCACACAAGACGCAAATAAAACAACAACAACTTAAAACAAGTTTAAAGCAATCTGATTAGTTGAATTTTTAAGAAAGCTTGAGTCTTTAGTGAGGTTCTACAGCGTGTCATATGATTAAAATAAATTGGTTCCAGCTTCCACGTTAAATTGATTTGTAATGTGAGTTATTTTAATTAAAACTGTTATTAATAGAATGCGATAAGCTAATGTAGGTCTTGGAGTATTAGATAAATATTAAATAAGTACTTATTCTTTTAATTTTAGCCGTTATTCGCATGAATATAAGAACGGATTATTCCAGCATCGGCACAATTTTTTTTTTCGAAATTATCCTTCACCCAAAATTCAGGGATAATAAGCAAAGAAATATTCAAACAGGTCCCTGAACTTAGGTGGAATAAGATTCTCGCGTTTATTGAAATCTATCCTGCCGGCTACAACATATTTTATCGCCCTATTTAAAACGATCAATTTTTATGTTGATATAGCCGAAAACCACTCGACATATTATTGACCTCTTATCAAGATAATCTTTATCTAAAATCAACATGTTGCTTTCACTAAAAATACGAAAGTTCGCATACGTTCCCTTTTACACACATAAAGGAATCCGGCAGATTGTCACCTTGGTTTACTCTTTTACTACCAGGTGTCCTGAACATGCCAAAGAGGGGGCTAAATCACAATCACAATTTCGAAAACTCACAACACAGTCAAAAAATCACAAAAGAACTTACAGATCAACGCGAAGACCAGAAAAATAAAAACAATTGCCAAGATCGTTCCTCCAGCATAACCACCGAACACTTTTGGCACATCCCCAGTCAGCATAGCCTTCAAATTTTCCTTTACATCATCAGCTACCTCCACCGTATCCAGTAATTCCATCAGGATCTTTCTAGACGGTGGCTTCCCAGGTTCTGAACTGGCTGCTATCAACTCCTGGAGTTTGTCCAGGGTTCCTTTATCGAGAGTGTCCATCTTGGGCGAATATTTTCGTCAAATTAAACTTTTTAACGATATCATTCTGAGCTCATTATCTGTAATGAAACGTGGTCTCCACGTTGTAGGCAAGGAGCGGTGTAGAATGTAAGATATCGGCGGTTTGATAAGCTTTAAGATACGGTCGGTTGGAACCGATAATTATTATTTTAGTAGTACCTAATGTAGATTTTTGCTTCTGTTAATTTTCTTTTGCTTTTATTTATTTCTAGCTATACATTAATAGAGCTTCCTCGAGACTAGAGTTCCGATGCTCCAGTATGTCTGTCGTATCCTGGGCAGTCGGCCTCACCTTTTTACTATGCTATTAGCAAAGAATAATAAGATTTGTGTGGTTTGCACATTCCATTGTATTTATGTAAACCCCTCCAACGAAGCAAACAATGCTTGGTGCTAGGAGTAGGTTAACGTCAATAAGGCCTGAATTCCCCCTGCGCTAATGTCGGTCACGCGTACGAATATACATCGTATTCATTATAGCACCACACTGCGACGCTGACGTCAGCGGCGCGTACGTAACTACACGCGCGTCGGTAACGCTCGTCAGCGCCGCGTTCGTCGGCCGACTGACGAGCATGGAATTGTGCGAGAGCGCCATCTGTTACCGACAATCTGCTGAATGCCATGCGTGCGGGACTGTAAAATCCACTTGGCAGACGACTGTACCGTAGAGCAGTCGGTATCGCAGTACGGTATTTTATTATTTATTTCTGACGTACGCGACCGACATCCGCGTAGGAGGAACTCAGGCCTTTTTTTTTTTTTTCGTGGAGAAACGCACACGCATACTACACTACCACGGGGAAGCAGTGCAGTTATGTGGGACTCCAACCCACTAAAATTCCACGGTGTCCTCCTCTGCCGCTTATGGCGGGAACACGGGAACTTGAAGTCATCCGCGAACCCGCCGCGGCCGTCCGTCACCGGACCCTCCTCTGGGGAGTAACCCCCATCACCGGCGCACCAGAACACACTGCGCGCCGTGACCACCCCAGGAGGAACTCAGGCCTAACGCAACCGATGAGTTGGATGCAAACTTCAAACCTCTACCATCAATGCTATCCACTACTACTAACATTCTTCTTCTTCGTTTCGGCACGAACTACACGAGTTTATCTCACACTGATAACAACTAATATTATACCAATCAACAAGGTCTGACGGGGCTGACTGTCCAGGGTGCGCCAGACATACATTTAAGTATCGCCACTCGTGGAGGGTGGCTGGTAGCAGCTGGATGTGGGTTGCCGAGTATATCGCGATGAATGTTGTGCGATTGGAGAAGCCTATGTTCGGCAGTTTGTCGTGTGGTTAGTGACCAACCTGGTGTCAGAGTTTTTATGCCACCCATGGGACTCTGACTTGTCATCACATGCCGTCGAGAAATATCTCTCAGGCAAGGCCGGTTCCCACACGATGTTTTCCTTCACCATTTTTAAAGCAAGTGATAATTATACAATACGCTCATGAATCCGAGAAGTCAGAGGTGCGTGACTTGGCTGTCCGACGGTTACACCACTAGGCTATCACTGCAATAGGCTGATGATGGTAAATATACAGGATAAGTTTTTAACCAGTGCGTAATTTATTTTTGGTAGTTCAGTATCAGTAATAGAAAACATTTCCATTCTTTATTCAATACTTTTTTTTGGTCTATTTGAAATCAGCAAAATATGGATACAATCTATTCGTAATAACATCAATGGGCGAGCGCACAGCTGATAGGTACCTACTACTGCATTTCGCTTCACTGACCGCGCCGGCGGGCGGCGCGTTGCGCGACGAGTATCCATTATACCAGTTTCAAAATAAACATCTTTCATTAACGATAACTTCATTTTTTTGTACTAAGACATAATCAAAATAAGAAATAGATGTATAATAAAACACGTTTAAGTTTAATTTGACAAAATTTGCGGACTGATTAAGAACTTTTCCTGTATACTACACCAAATCTCCAATCGCTCTCGCCCCCGCTTTTGTCTTACATCTTATTATAATAAAGCATTGATTACACAAGTGTTCTACTATTATCAATCATAACGTCCGCCGTCCGACCGGCTCGAAAGCATCAGAAAATTCAGAGAGAGATAGTTTTTCACACACCGGAGGTTCCGGATGTATGCGCTCAGATCCGTTTACATAGATTGGCTTTCGAAGCGCATAAAAGCGGATGCGCTCGGAGCCGCATTCTTGGAGGTGGATTCATATCCTCAGCATCAGGAGCATTCATGTGAGACCTGGGCATCGCAGTCGAGTATTTGTTTTTACCAGACTGCCCCAAACGAAGATGCTCTCAAACACAGTTGGTCGGCTGCTCGAGCGCAAATTAGCACGCAATCGGAGCCGGTCAGCTGTAATTCTAGTTTCCCATTAATCTTTTTTAATACGATCAAATTTTTTCCCAGCCTGTTTATGTTATCGGCCACTTACTGGACCGGCAGAGATATGTGTTAATTAGAAATACATACTAACGTCTTAATTATAACACTTTAGAACAGAAATAACTTGAAAATACATGTATTTTTATCTGTTAATAGTGTTTGATATCACGGACGAGTCGTAAAATTAAGAGACTTAGTTTTTTAGAGTTCCGTAGCTCGAAAAGAAAAAACGGAACCCTTATAGGATCACTCGTGTGTCTGTCTGTCTGTCTGTCACAGCCAATTTGCCCCGAATGTAATGGACTGATTAAGTTGAAATTTGGTATACATATCAATTTAAGTGACCCAAACATGGACGTGAACCGCAAATAAATGAATTTAGAATATTGGGTCAGTTTTGGGGGCAAATAAGAAAATTAAAAAAAAAAGCTTTGCTAACTGTACCGTGTGACATATCAAATGAAAGGGCTTACTATGAGGGTCTCAAATATATATAGTTTTTAAATTATTAGTGGAAATAGACGAAAATTTACCATTCCTCCCTTATCTCCGAAACTACTGAACCTAAAATTATGAAAAAAATACAGGAAATAGTTCTATACTTATAGACTACAGGAAAATGTATAAGAAGTCTATGGTCTTAAAATAACATGGTAAATCTCTCGATATTGTGCGTACAAACTTACATTTGCAGTTGGAATGTATGGGAGATTATGTTTACCAACTACAATGTTAAGTTTGTTCTTAGGATAAATTCGTTCCAAGTACGGAACCCTTCATTGTGCGTGGTCCGACACGCACTTGTTTCTAGTTTATGTGTCCAGCCACTCTACAGGCGTAGGGAGACAAAATTTTATCGTCTCGTCAGATTTGACTATGTAGGTATATGCTCTGGGGTTTACGCAAGTTATGATAGAACGGGTTGGAGGTAGGGCTTCCATTACGTAATTACGTAATTACGCAATTACGTAATTACGGACAGATTTTAGAAATCTCACAAATACGTAACTGAAGAGCTGCAGTCCGTAATAACGTAACTATAGGATAATATTAATTAATTTAGGTACCCATTTATTTAGTTCTATAGTTTCTGCCTACTCCATGGGAAAAAGGCATGGGTTTATCTGTGTATTTACAATTTACCTTAATTTAGTTAACCTACGACTTACATTATGACAACACCAAAACCCTTTCTGTGGGTATCCCCCGAATTCCCGGGGTTTATTTTATAACTTCCAATTTGAGTCCGCAAGATTTAATTTCTTAGTCGTACAGAATAGAGTTCATTGTTGACCAATCGGGAAACGAAGGGAATCCCCGTTGGTTGTGGATAGTTCGGTACGTAACACAATCAAAGTTTATAAGTGTTTCGCAAGTATTTGATCTACCTCGTAGATAATAAAGTTTAATATTGTGGATTGAGCAAGCTAAGGGAACTCCCTACATTTTTCTTTACTTTCGTGAATTTAGAAACAATCTCAATACTCGGTACTCAGTCGTCTTACGTACACCTGCGAGATACTGTCCTGCCTGGTCTAAGCTTATTTTATTGACTTTTGTGATTTTGTGTATGTGCCGCAAAGTTTGACGCTTGGTTTTCAGAAGCTTTTCATTACAAGTTTCTAAGTAGATATCACCATACACGAGTAGAGATACTTCAACGAAAATGTAAGTACCTATTTTAACATTACTTTACTTGTCTACTTACTTTGTTTCTAGGGTATTGTGTGAGAGTTTATACATATAATTTAGTAGTTGATTTTATATTGTTGACGGCACGGTTGGCGCAGTAGTTGAGTGATTGGCTGCTGCGCTGCGGGTCACGGGTTCGATTCCCGTACGGAACAAATATTTGTATGACCTACAGATAGGTGTTCCGGGTCTGGGTGTCTTGTGTATGTTAGTTTACATGATTGTGAGTGCACCCACGATACAGCAGTAATTCCTAGTGTGGTGCGACGTTCAAAAAAAAAAAAAAATATGTGCGATTTTATTTTATTGTTGCTTGTTAGATGTCTGTGCAAATAGACATTGATTATGAGTTCACAGTACGTATGTAAATGTATCCCGTTTTAAGTGTAGTGCCTAACTATAGATGCTATTTATATGTATTACCTAACTATTAAATTATGAAATATTTATATATTGTTTTAGGTCTGCAGTAAAGAAGACTATTTATAAGGAGTTTTTGAACAAACGCACACAATCAGCTATATGGGAACACTTTTTGAGGGCTGAAAATGGGCAAAGTGTCCAATGTAAACATTGTCAAAAAAATTTGAAGACTCCTGGTGGTGCTACTGGAGCACTACATACACATATGCGTGCTAAACATATTGGCGAGATGTCACAAGAGCAAGATGCGCAAAGGGCAAGTACTTCATCGTGCTTTCAAGCAAGAAAAAGTTTAGAACCTCCATCGAAGAAAACTAAACTAACGGATTACTTTTCCACTGAGTATTCCTTGGACGTTATAGTGACTAGAATGGCAGCATTGGATGGCATCCCATTAAGCAAATTTTGTACTTCTGAAGATCTAAGGTATGTTTTCAAAAAATCTGGCTATGATCTACCGAAATCTCCTTCAACTATTACCAAAATTGTCCTGGAACAGAGTTGTGCCATAAAAAAACAATTAATAAATCAGTTTAAAGATATGAAGTCCCAAAAAAAACGGTTTACTATAACGTTTGATGAATGGACCTCTACCCGGAACCGGAGGTATATGAATATAAATATTCATAATAAAGACCTAGAACCAGCTAAATATAAAAATTTAGGACTAGTAAGGATAAAGGGTTCAATGCCAGCTCACGTTGGAACTGTACTGTTAGAAAATCATCTAAATGACTTTTATTTGAAACTTGAACATATAATTGCATTCACAACGGACGGAGCCAGTGTTATGGTTAAAATGGGCAAAAATTTTGATGGTCACCATCAGTTGTGTTTTGCTCACGGAATACAACTTGCAGTGCTGGACGTATTATATAAGACACGGAAAAGTACAACTACTGAACCAGAACTAGAAGATGAAGCTTCAGATACTGACACTGAAGAAATTGAAGAAAACGATGGCGGACTTTTCATAGAAGTACCTAGAGTTCTAGAACCAGAGTTTCTGTACAAAGATATTATAGTAAAAGTAAGAAAACTTGTTAAATCATTCAAAAAATCACCACTGAAGACCGATTTGTTGCAAAAATATTCTTTACAAGAGCATGGTAAAAGCCTCGATCTTATACTAGACTGCAAAACGCGATGGAACAGCTTATCAGATATGGTTGGACGATTTCTGAAATTGAAATCAAGTTTATTTAAGGCTTTATTAGACTTAAAATCAAATATAAGTTTCACAGACACAGAAATACAAGATCTACATAACATTCATCATAGTTTAGATATAATAAAAACTACAGTGATGGCATTGTGTCGCCGTGACTCGAATTTGTTAGCAGCAGATGCTGCGCTTCAGTTTATGTTAAATAAGCTTGATGCTCAGTCCAATGGGCTCAGTGACAAGCTTGCTGTATCCCTTAGAAAAAGAATAAAAGAAAGGCGAACAAATGTGTCTGGTGTCTTGCAGTATTTGCATAATAATGAAGAATATTATAAAACCGAAGAAACAGAAACTTTTACAAAACCGACGTCGGATTATATTAGAACATATGTTGCAAACTTATTAGAAAGGCTCAAATTTACACCGCCTACAAGTACACAAATGAGTTTAGATTCCGAAGCAGATGACAATGATGCTAATGATGGTTGTGGCGACGAGTTGACTGTTGCACAGCAACTAGAAAAAGAAATACAGAAAACTATGTCTACAGTAAACAAATCTGGAGTAAACACAGATCTTGAATCCATCATCAGAGTTGAAATGTGTATCTACGATAGCAATGGCGGCGGTCGTGAAGTTTTCCTAACAGCAGCTTATAATTATTTACTATGTATAATGCCTACTAGTGTTGAAGCAGAACGGGCATTTTCTTCTGCCGGCTATCTTTGTTCTAAACTAAGAAGTTCCCTTGGTGACAGAACATTGCATTCGTTATCATTTATGAGATCATATTATCAAGAACAAAGATTGGAAAAATAACCATATTTTATATTGTTTCTTACTTTTAAACCATTTGTGCGTGGTACATGTTTTGTTTGAATTGTTGATTGAGTTTAGTCAAAATCAAAATCGTCAATCAAATCAAAATATTACATTTTGATTTGATTGACGATTTTGATTTTGAGTTTAATTTTAAAATTATCATTTTAATCTGTAATTTACTTTTAATTCCTTAATATTATAATTTTTTTCATTTGAAGTTGTTTGATTTTTTACTTCTAAAATACGTAATAAGCCCAGAATTTATCGTGCTTTAAAAAATCAAAACAGTTAAGTACGTAATTACGTAGTTACGTAATTGAAGCATCAAAATGCGTAACTAGTTACGTAATTAGCAAATCCGTAATTTTGGAAGCACTAGTTGGAGGCGAGCCCAGCACGATCTGCCATAATCCCGTAATCATCCCAAATTCCCTATGTAGAAATGTGAATATTTACGATTAATTGTGGAGTTTCTTGCCGGTTGTTCTCCATAGGTAACGACAAATTGGAACCGTGCATTAGCTTCTGACGTTTCATAATTGCCCATGTAGGTATTTTTTTTTTTGACTCGTTTCAGCGATTATATCACGAGGACAGAATTTTGTCCCGCTCGCATAATAGCACGGCAAGAAACTTTTGGAGTACACGCTTTCTCCCCGAAACCTGTGCTTGAAAAAAAAAAATATGCGATCGCCAGCATGCAGGCCCCCCTCGTGAAGTTTAGTGGTAACCTCGCTAAGATGGCCTCCGTTACATCCTTGGTTAGAACCCAGACAGGCAAATGGTGAAGGAAATGTCCTAGAACCAAAACTTTAGAGACATGTGACTTGCACTGGGACAGCATGGTGGATTATGGCTCGTTCCCTCTCATAGAAAGGAAGCTTGAGTCTTTTATTGCAGGAAAATATATTTCCATCACATTTCCAACAGCATGGATCTTGGCCCAGGCCCAGTGATGGCCCAGAGGTTACCTCTAATGCACGAGGTTGGGTTCAAATCCAGGAAAGTACCAATGTGACTTTTCATATTTATTTGGCGGAATCTACAACGCCACATGCGAACTAGGTGTCAAAGAACTGACGTCACACAAATCCTGCATCGCGCAATCAGAGTTTGCCGCGCGACTAGCATTTAAACAACATCCCGACATCAACCGCCAGGCAGTTGCCCACCAGACAACACCCGTCTGGTTCTGTCCTGTTCCTCATACCTCTACATGTACTTTATGAGTTGTTCTGGGGTATTACTGACACCAGTGAAGGAAAAACTAGTGAGGCAACCTGGACTTATCGTTAAAATAAGTCTGAAATCACTAACCAGTCTTGAGCAAGCTTGGTGTTCAATGCTCATTCTTTCTGTGTATGAGAAGAGGCCTTTGCCCTACAGTGAGACAATAATAGGCTGGAATTATTTATGTGTCCTGGGTCCTGGATCTACAGTGATCTGGTGGGTTTATTAAATGCTCTGATAACCATTCCAGAACTATTACATGATACCTCATGCCAGTGACAATCATTATCATCATCACCAACACTTTTTTTTTAAATTTTACTCTGGGTTTGCTCTTGACTTTGGTCTAGGTCTGGGTGACAGAGACAAAGTCTATGATGGAGTGAGCTTACCCAGAAGAAGCCTGTTCACTCTGACTTTGAATAGATTAGAGTTGTATGCATTCGGAAACACAGACACAGGCAGAGAGTTCCACTCCTTTGCTGTGTGCATTATAAAAGACGTTTGAAAACGCTTAGTGCCACTTCAACTGGTTCTGTGCTTTCCGCATCCAGCGGATACCTGCGGCCTTCACAAGGTCATCGGTACACATTGTGTGGGGCCTTGCAATGCTTCTTCTTCCAGTATGCGGTTATCGCTCCAGAACCTTTCAGTCCCATTGGCCATCTGTTCTCAGAGCAATGTGCCCTGTCACCTAAGTTTGGCAATTCTTCAAGCTATGTCGGTTACCTTGATTCTCCTGCGGATCTCTTTGTTTCTGATTCAATCATAAGGGCATCATGTCAGTGACCATGATGCCCATGTTTTTTTTTTTTCTCATTCTATCTTGTAGTTTTTTTTTTTTTTTTTTAAGAATAAAGTACATTAATTTAATGACTATGAGCTTGTTCTTGAGAATATTAAGTCTAATATTGCATCTGCTGAGCATTTGATGTAAATCGTAACTTCCTTTCAGCTGTCTTCTAAACATGATAATTTTAGTGACATTTTGCTGCACACATGTCCACTTTTTCTGCTGGGCATGATGTTATGCCATGCTCAATAAATACATGACTTATACAAGTCACTAACCACCCATTCAACAGATGAACAATTAATTCATCAGGTTTAGCTGGAATCAACCATAATGCAGCATTACTTTTTAGATGTAGTGTGTAAAGTATTGATTTTTACAAGGAATTCTCAAACAGTTATGATGTGATTTGTGACAACTTTAAATAATAAACTTTTACTTTGAAGAAGAAGACCGTCAATTAATTACCGGCATGAATTTAAAACCTAATTTTATTTCCTACATTTTCAAGCAAATTAAAATAAAAACCGGCGCGATAAATTCCGCGAAAATTGGGCAAAAATATTATAAACAATTTGACATAGTAGCGAAGAGAAACTTATGGTTTTCTTACTGTAGAGATGTTAAATATTAGGAATATAATTATAGAATCGTCTTACCTGATAAACTGATGACAATAATCCCAGGAACGATAAAAACACTGTTGGAAAATGCGTGTTCCAAAGGGCCCTCAGACCCGCCACTTAGATCCACCATTGTTGTATAATACTGAGATATTACCTCCTAATACTGCGATAAAACGGTCAATTCACTTATTCAGATCATAAAATATACCATTTTTATTCAAAGAAAAACTTTTTTCCATAAAAATTCATCAAAATCTTTGATCCGCAAAATACGAAATGCAAACGACAACAAGACAAAAAGTTTTAATGTTTTTCCATTGATTATTTAATTCGAACACTAGTCTTTTGAGTATCAAAATCCAAGTCAGGAATGTCAGGATTATGCCATGCACGGTGTGCTATGATTAGCGAAATGTGGACTGAAATATCTGTTTTTACGAGTTTTTTTTATTTCTTATGTTAAGCACACTCCTGAACTCAATCAATAGTCGCAGATAGTTGCAGACAAATCACTTTCACGTGCGGTACCCACTGTGACAGTACCACTAGGCTATTAGAATACAATAAATAGATACAATAAAATAAATAGTTCTAATACTGTAGTTTGAAATCGTGAGTTCTGATTTAGGTACAGCACCATATACTTTCATTTCAAAATTAATTATCACTGGAGCTAATATTGTATTGTTTGATTTGTAAATATAAATAATTAAAGTGTACTTTTTTTCCCATGCTGGGTGTGCTCTGATAATTTTCTGAAATTCTCTGCTTGTCCCAAATTTATGGTTAGGAAACCAGCATGTCCTAGAACCAAAAATTCGAAGACCTCTGACATCCACCAACCCGTACCAAGCCCGCGTGGTGAATTATGGCCCACTCACTCTCACAGACAGAGGCGGGCTGTGACCCAGCAGTGGGAACATTATACGCTGATCATGATTATGCAAACAAAAATGCCTCCTTTCCAGCGGCTCCTTTTTTGCGTGGCCAGCATATCAAGTTACCACAAACTGTCAAATTTTCTCGTTCGATTTTGAACTTAAACATCAAAATTTTAAAGTTTAAAATCGTTTGGAGAAATTTGACAGTTTCAGTTTCAGCTTGATGTGCTGGCCAGTGACCGCTGTACCATTTCATAGTACATTTGGTAAGAGTTATAATAAAATAAGCATAAATGTAAGAGAACGCAGCAGGTGGCGTTCTGCAGTATCTTTTATGTTATCTAGCAAAAGGGGTGAGTTTCTGTAGGTATGTATATATGTGTGTGTGAAAATAAAACAATAAAACTATTATAAATATAAATTTATTATTGAAAATACACAATTATGTATATCTTTTGGCCTTAAAGTAACATTAGTGTACACAATACTAAAACAAATAATAACACTAATGACACATATTCAATACAACAGTTCTATGACCACTATCATACACGTTTAAAAATAAAACTTTTTTATTTATTTATAATAATCAGGAGTAAAAATAGTTAATTTTATAATAGGTATGTTCTTTCTTGGAATGTTGCCCTATGTGCTGCAATGTCATCCGTATAACTACGATTATTTTAGCTGTAACTGGCAACTTTGTTTTTATTTTTGGAATGTGACGAGTTGACCATAGAGCTTTTTTCACCAATAAAAGGAGATTCCGCTATTTATCGGACACAATATTTTAAAATGGGGTTTTTCTTGAAAGAAAATTACAATTATGCTTTTTGTCCGAGCTGGCAGTTCGTGTTTTTTTATGGTACCTATTTCCCATTTTCCCGGGTTTTTATTTGCGCCAAAGTTGCCAGTTTCAAGTTAACATTAAATGACGTTAATTTATATTAGAGGTTAGTTTATTTACACACCCTGTTAGACGATTCTAATCATTTTCGATTCAGTCGAATTTTGGACAATTTTCTTTAAATACAATTTGAAGAACCTCAACTTGAAAAGAATTATCACAGAATATTATGAGGCGATCTTCAAATTTCAGTAATCGTTTTGTAAAAAATTTGGTCCTACCTAAAACATTTTTAGTCATAATCTCTACCAAAATACATTTTTATTCATCCTAAAAAATCTATTGGAGAAATGTTTTTTTTTTTAATAAGTTTTATTAAATTGTAAAAACTTTTATAAAGGCACTTTTGGAATGACATTGAGCGTTTTCGCGCGTACTCTAAAATATATCACCGAAAAAATTTAGATTTTTTTCATTACATTCTATGTTTTGTCATATTACTGGTTATAATTTCGAGATTCAAGATTTAGTTAGGAAATTATGAAAGAAAGATGTGAGATATTTCTAATCTATTATCACGAACGCATCAAAAATATTTGTAACCAATAACATGGCAACACATGTGTACAAAAAAAAAACGTTTATTTGAGTTCAAACAGCACTTAAAACTATATTTCATTAATCCACAAATACAGTTCCTTCCAAAAATGTATAAATTTATTGCATTTGTCTATACTAAGCTGTATGAGCTAAAATAAGGGTTTTCATTTACCTAAATTTTTAACTATTCAATTTATTTTTTATGAAAAATGTTGATATTTAATTTTTCTTCAGGGGATCGAGATTATCTATTGAAAAATCATCGTTTCCAAAGGAGATCCCTCGGCTGAATCCATCCTGTAAATAAAATAAATTAAGATAAGTAAAGAGTACAAAATAATTATAAACAGTCATTTTAGCCAAAAACATGTCTCTTTAGCGGTTTACCCTAATGGAATTCGAAACAATGATACAAAATACTTCTTGTTGAAGTGAAATTTCTTCGGTTGCGATTCAATAATTGGACGAGAATTGAGTGTGAAATTTCAAGGACACGTTATGTTTAGGCACATTTCCTTACCTACATGAGAAAGAAAAAAGATATAACTCTTTCTGTCTCTCACACTAAATCTCTCTCTTAAATTTTAATGAATTTTCACTTCTATCACGTGTACGGTACTGCACGCGCATTTTTTTTGTTATAATCATGAATACGGTCAACTGTGGCCATCTTTACTTTTCATGAGCAACTTTACCCATACCGCCATGCCGCCATTTAGTATCAAAGCGATACAAAAGTAGAAAAATCATTTACTTTCAGATTTTTAGTAGGTAATTGAGAGATATTTAAATACAGTACTGTACTTAAATATCTCATAGGTAAAGTTGCTCGTGGAAAGTAAAGATGCCACAGTTGACGGTACTATTTTTAATACCTAAGGTTTTTTTACTTTTGTATTGACGTTCTCTGCATACATGTTTTTGTTGCTGACTGTTCTTTCTTTGCTGCATGGATTTTTTTCCGATAATGATAACTACATTCGCATAAAAAAACTTAGGTATATTTTCGTCAATACTTATTCCAAGCCAAGAGATTTTGTAGTTTTCACCATCGGAATTGAATGAGACCAAATAGGGACACTTTACAAAATGCCCAAATCCCTTCCCTTTACAAAAATGGCGGCATTTGCCCTTACATAAAATGCCCAGAATTATGCTTAAGCGTACCTACACAAAATTAGTTGCGATAATGAAAGCCAACACGTAGGTACCTAATTTGTTATTCGGCAGTTATTTGTACCTTTGCCCCTTATTTCATCCAGCCGGTCTATTTTGTAAAAACCTCACCGTGAAAACTTTATGTGAAGCGAGTTGTCAATAGTGTCAATCCCTAGCATCAGGTGGAAGGTATTTATTTTTTTAAATACTTTATTAAAAAGAACTATACTTCATTTATTATAACATTAGACAAATAACTGTTCTCCCCGTTTCGTTATTTCGATGTAAACGTTTAATAAACTCCGTTATTTCACGATAAATACAAAGCACTGTAATCTATTTACCATTTACATTAAAAAAATAACTCTAAAGTGCAGTAATTTCAACAATATTACACAATAACTGTCATTATTTAGCCGTTATTTGTCTAATGCTATTAAATGGAGTCTAATGCTATACTAATTAATTATATTCTAGCCGTTAAGACTAATAAGCAATTTTAATCTACTTAAACAATTATTTAAAAAAACTTAGAATAGGCAGTGTTTATTTCGCTTTACCCAAAGTCCGTTTCAATTTCTTAGAGTCTGTTATAATAATAAAAACACTTTGTTCATGTGTTTATAATTATATATGCGTCATTGTCACTTTTTTAACTACACTAACTCAAAACTGTCTTATTACAAAACGAGTTTAACTTTAGTCCAAGTTTAAGCCATCGAGCCAGTTTTTGTATTTCGAACTTTATTCCGACGTTAGTAAAGTTTTTAATACGAAATTGTCAACTAAAACTCCGGTTTAAAATCAGTTTTTGTATTTAGAACATTAACTTTGTCGGAATAAAGATCGAAATTCAAAAATGTCTCGATGGTTTAAACCTGGTTCTAAAGATAAACTTCGTTTTGTAAAAAGGCCAATTGGGTTTTGTTAATTTTAAACTACGCAATATATTTGTTTTGTCTAACAGCTGAATTGCCTCGACGTTCATGAACATGTCGGTGGAGTCAGTGTTCATGGGCCTCAGCAATTTTTGAATTTATGTTGGTGATGAGTTCTATTTTTCCATTTTTAGGTTGAATAACAGCTGACTCTACCTAAGTTGTGAGATTTTTACAGAATATACCGCAGATATTTATTACAGAGTGACCTGCATATTTTGAAGTGAATTAATACTAGGTGGCGCATATGTAATCACCTGATTTCCTAAGGCTACCTATATTTTTTTTTGTAAATAAGAAAAATATTTCTGGTTGTTGGTATATTGTTTATTCGAACGTAACATCTTCAAATCTCCCACCAATATACGCTGTAGACCGTTTACTGATGCCCACTTGCGTAGCACATCGTCTGGTTAATGTTTTTGGGTTGACTTGGAGATTTGCATCCACAGCAGCGATATTCTCGGCAGAACGAATGCTCCGGGGGCGGCCATGCCTAAGACTATCCCGTGTTGAGTGAGTCTCTACAAGACGAATGGCCAAACGCCACAATGTTTGCGCAGTTGGTGTTGCACGACCACGACGGGAATTAACGACCGATTATTGGTTAAAAACCATTGATATATTTATGTTACATTAGATTAGTAATTACCGCGCGTTGCCACTGGACATATGGCCACAGCCATATGCGTAGCTAACGTCAGTTCAGTGCTCTGTGTGACGCCAACCGAAGTGAACCTAAATATATTAATAATAATATTTTTTTAATAAGAATAAGAATCAGTATCTTATTACTTTTAAATGTTTAGTGGTGTCAAAGCTACGTCGCGCGTCGTCGCGTTTAAATAGTGGTTACACTTTTTTGACACATTTTAATGAGGTTTGCATCTCTAGTTATTTAACTCAATGTTAAAAACAATGAGACAATTATTCCGCGTTCTTGTAAAGTAAAGCGCACCATGATTTTACGATGTAAAAAAAATGTAAAAAAAAAAAAACTAAGTTGCAATGACTCAACATTCCATTTTCGAAAATGAGAACATCTTCCAGAGAGATAATGATAACTGCGCCACCTAGTATAAACTAACTTCTAATTTTCAAGACCATACAACGCGGGTATAATAGTCATGGTATTTATTTTTATAACGCATTCATTTTAAGAATATGTTTGGCACTGTGTAAATAATATCATTATTTCACATCACATAAAACACAAACAAAACATTTATTTTCGACAAACATAACAACCCTGACGTTCACAATATTTTTTTTTTTTTTTTAATTATATTTTTGAACTTACCGATCTCCGAGCTGTCAAAATTAATAAAAATACTTTTAAAATCTTTTGTCAGAATACCAATCTTTGTTACATCTATCAAAATAATAGTAACTGTTAAAAGAGTAATTACTATATTTCGGCCGCTGAGAGAATGTGTTCCTGACACCTGTCAGTTAGACACGATTAGGAACTCCCCCTGACGGGAGTGATATGAAGATTCGAATGACGTTATTGCGACGCACGCTATTTCGAAAAAAATTAAGAGTGGTACGCCAGTTCGAAAACACATTAAGTCGAAAACCGCTATATCGAATGACGTTGTCGCGAACACGCTGATTCGAAAAACTGTTTGAATGGTACGCTAGTACGAAAGTCTTGGTATCGAAATCCACAGTTGCGAATAGCATATTCCAATCTGAATTTGTCTGGGGATCGAACTCGCGACCCCGATAAAGCCTAACAGCGTGTAAGAATGGCACCAGCGATGGAATTGTATAATAATAAATGGGCAATCGAAAACTTGGGTGGGTCGTACGGCTGTATTCAAAAGCTCATTGACGAACACAATATAACCACCCGCAAAATTGAGAGAATTGTGGCTAATATCCCAAAGAAGCCGCCGGCAAAAAAAAAAAAATGAAAATTAAAGAATATGATATCGCAGCGATTTTACAAAAGAAAAACACAATGTGCGCTATTGAATTTATAAGAGCTTTTAATATTAGTCTATATTGAGTTGATTGAATCTACCATTTTGTCATCAATATGACAGTGTTGTTACTTTTGGTAATGAGTATACGAGTACCACCTATAATTTTGATTTGTTGACTTCTTTGTTGATTACTATACTTACTGGAAATTAAAAAGTTAACATACAATAATACTTCTCATTGCTCATGTTTCCCAAACCCAATACAAAGATATATATGGCTTTATCGGGGTCGCGAGTTAAATCCCCAGACAAATTCAGATTGGAATATGCTATTCGCAACTGTGGATTTCGATACCAAGACTTTCGTACTAGCGTACCATCCAAACAGTTTTTCGAATCAGCGTGTTCGCGACAACGTCATTCGATATAGCAATTTTCGAATTAATGTGTTTTCGAACTGGCGTACCACTCTTATTTTTTTTCGAAATAGCGTGCGTCGCAATAACGTCATTCGAATCTTCATATCACTCCCGTTCCTGACACCTGTCAGTTAGACACGATTAGAAACAAATAAAGTTTAAATTCGCAAAAAACGTTTTCTTTTGTACTCATCTGACAGGTGTCATGAATGCATTCTCTCGTCGGCTGAAGAATAATTAAAAGAATAAGGTGTCCTATCTGGTAAACAGATAATAGAATATTCTTGAACATAAAAGTGTTAGTTTCAATCAGGGCTTTAAATACCGGTAAATTTTCATAACGTTACCTTGTATTGACAGAGTTAATGTTATTATTAAAATAACGGTAATCGATTTAACGCTATTTATGCGACTATTAATTTTATCGTTATTTTAAACGAGTGAGATGAAAGTAGTGGGGCCTGAGGCGTGCGGGGCGGCGGGAGCCCACCCTCGCGCCTCTCTGATGCAGTGCCGATCAAAACGTTGCCTGAATCTGCCTGATTCTTACCTACAGAACGGCAACGTAGCTAAATTAACGTTAGCTATCGTATTTTTGTTAAAGTTAATTAACGTTATATTACTGGTAATGTTATCAAGTAACGTTATTTTTTTGTAACGTTAGTAGGTGTAACATTGAAATTTTAAGTAACGTAACGGTATTTTTTTTGTTATATGGTAACGCTAACAAGCCCTGGTTCTAATGAGGTTATACTATACAGGGTGTTTGGCAGAACGTTGAACATACGAAAATGGTGGATAGGTGGGGTCATCTGCTACTTACTCAGCCCTAATTTATTTGGCCCTGGCCCCCTGGAGACTTTTTTTATTTTTATTATTTAGTTATTTCATTAACGCACCTAACTGGTACAGCTATTTTCTTTGTACTTAATTCATGAACTTACATAATTTCAATCGATCATTTAATTTCTACCAACCTTGCAGTATTAAATTTCGCAAAACATTTCACTTTCCGTAAAGGTAGTTTCGCCGAAAATTTCCTACTTGATAAAATTATGAAATAACTTTTAAAGGTTTTTTTTTTATAAGCAAATTACATACCATTAGAAAGGTCACACACTAGGGATGTTTTGCTAGAATTGGAACTCCTCAGTCATTTTTTTTATTGCATGTTGAAATTAAGATTTAAGTGTTTTTTTTTTTCATCTTTCTGTAAGTTTGAGGACTCATAACTTTTTTTCTAGCTAACATCTGAATAAAGCAATAATTTTATAAGAATCTGCCAACATTAAAGATTAAAAAAATATTGCCTGTGTTACCCATTTTTAATAAAAATTACACTTTCAAGTTAAGAAAGTGGTGAAACTAGAAGAAAGCAAAAAAAAAAAAAATTTAAATATCTAGGGGGCCAGGGCCAAATAAATTAGGGCTGAGTAAGTAGCAGATGACCCCATGTATCCACCATTTTCGTATGTTCAACGTTCTGCCAAACACCCTGTATAACACATTGGTTAATTCAATGAAAATCTATTAAATAAATTCGTAATTACCAATATTTTTGTTGGTAGCTGTACATTGGTTGATTTGGACCCGGTTCTTATTTAGATCATTCGAGTTTAAATTCTACTTTCCCAGCGCCCGAAATAAAGGAGATAGGTAATTATTTAAATCCTATTTTCTGTTATGATAACACTATATTCCGTTCACCGAGAGAATGCTTTTTTTGACAACTGTCAGTTGTACAAGATTTGGAAATAAAGTTTAAATTCGTTAAACACATATTCGTTTGTATGAAACTGACAGGTGTCAAAAAACCATTCTCTCGGTGGACGGATTATATTACCACATTTCTGTTTACCAGACAGGCCACCCATTCTAACACAGACTAAAAGAATCACCAGATACGCACCTTCATTTCAGAAATAGTTTTGTCTAGGAACCCATTGAAATTGCTGTCCAATTCCACGACCGGCTTCTCACTGAGGTTGCCAAATCCATTGAAGGTAGGGTTAAATCCGTTGCCAAAAATGTTGCCACTCTTCTGTGTATCAAACGGGTCGAATCCACTAAGGCCGTTCGTGAACGAAGTTGTGTTAAAAACTGACGTTTGCAGGTTAAAGTCGCTTATATCGTAGTTCGGACCGTTTGGGTTCATTCCGTTCGGGTATGGTCCGTTTGGGTATGGCCCGTTTGGGTTCGGTCCGTTTGGGGTCGGTTTGTTTGTCGCAGCGAACGGCTGTGATTGCGGATGAGAAATGGGGGCAGGTTGCTGGCTGGGGACGGAAAAGGGGGTGGAACCGAACAGGTCACTCCCATTTATGGCTGGCTGTTGTGGAGTGTGACGCTTCGACGCTTTTGGTGGGGGCGCCACTGGAATGAAAATGAAGATGTCAGTGTTTAAGCAATTTATTATTTAGTGTTTTTAAAAGTAAGAGGACTTTGAACCCTGTTTTCTTAAAGCGTTACATTGCCGCTAAGTAACTAGTATTTTGAATTACATCGACATTTAGAATGGTATCACATACAACAGAATATTGTTTATGGTTGCTGCGTAGTTGCGAATATTGTTTATGGTGGTTAGCAAATTCTGTCTCTTAAGATACAGGATACCCTAGTATAGAGACAGAGTTTAATCTATTGTGTACAGATTTCTGCAGCATCCAAATGTTTTATGTAAATGTTCTCTACCTTGAATTCAAAAATTGTTAACTTAAAGTACAATTTATCTGTTATCTGTATTTTTGAGAAATAATAATATTATTATTATTAAATAAAGTTGGTAAAAATATTCATTCTGGGATCGCCTAGTCAACTCAACCCTCATGAGAGCTCGACCCAGACGGTTGAGCGCTCATGAGGGCTAAGTTGTCGGGGTCAAGATGACAGGATACAGTAGTCGGGGTCCAATCGGGGCTACTGTTTTTGTGCTCACCAGTATAAGGTCTTGTCAGTACTTTTATTTTATATGTTTTGGATATGTTTAAGATACATTACTTCATAAAATATTTATTTTATTACATTTTAAAATCAGTCTGCCTAGCCTTTTCCCAAATAAGTTGGGGTCGGCTTCCAGTCTTAACCGGATGCAGCTGATATTATATGGAGTATTTTACATGGAGCGACTGCCTATCTGACCTCCACAACCCAGTAACTGGGTAACACGATACCCCTTGGAAAGACTGGTTGTCAGAATTTTTGGGCTTCTGACGACCCGTATTGACTGTCAAGGATCCACGAATGACAGCCGAGACCAACGGCTTAACGTGCTTTCTGAGGCACGGAGGAGTTTCGGTATGTAAAGATGGACACCCATCCACGGACCAACCCCGGCAAGCGTAGCTTAACCTGACGGATCGACCCGTGCGGCTGTTATTACTTAGCCACGAGCTCCTCAGTATGTCTCTACTCCTTATATATTACATTTTAAAATATCAAATGAATATTTACATTATAATATTCTTAAATTGGCAAGCAAACAAATATCCAAGTGAAGATTTAGGCCATAATTAATCAGGAATGGCACAATCTTTACAATTATGAATAATGTAACAATTTGCGATAGAAAATCCCGCAAACAGTGAACATTCAGTTTCACATTTGTCATTTCTAGAGACCTCACTCTACACCAGCGCCTCTAACGGCGAATTCAAAAGCGCGATAGTCCTCATTCTCCTGGGTCCAGTTGACTACGTTGTTTTGGGGTTGGATTATCGTAGGGTCAAGTTATCATGATACCGCTTATAAAAGGCTAAGTAAACTGTGATACTTACAAAGTGGCGGCGTGGTGGTGAGTGCATTGTCGTGTGACGGCGCTGAGAATCGAGACATCGGCTCCGACTCGAACGCACGCGGGTCGAAGTCTGCAACAAATGGTACGAAAATGTTAACTTAAATATAGCAACACTGATTGCGTCGAGTTGGGATACTCTGTGGTAGAATGTAAGAAAAAGGGTTGAATGAATGAATGAAATGCACCGACCCCACCGTGGTTAAACCAGATTCGATTACTCAAATGAACCCAAAGATTCGCACTAGCCCCTGGAGCTTCATGTTTCATGGGGCTACAGTGACCATTACATATCAAGGAGTAGACCGGGGGGCACGATAATGGTAGGGAAGACGTGCCCATAGGATATGCATCCTTAAGTAAGAAATGGAATATTGGAGAGACGGGTGGTAGAATGTGAGAAAAAGGGTTGTCAGAGAAAAGTTAGTCAGCTTTTCAGTTGTTTGCAGCTACGGTTGAGGAACAGGGTTTAAAGTTCACTCATACTCTATGGAAAAGGGAGGATCCTCCGACCAGACGGGTGTCGTGTATGGTGCGCAACTGCCCGACGTTTGATATCGGGATGTTGTATACAATATGTAACTAAATTAATGTACATTAATAAACTAGTTCGTTCAGAATCGTTTACTGAGCCGATTTCTGTCATTTTTAATAAAAGTATTTTTTTTATCCCAAAACTAATTAAAACTACTAAAATTACTGTCGAACTTTCGCTGTCAAAACAAACCAAAATGGATGAAGCTACGCTCGCACGCGTATTAGTCTAGCGTAATAACGCTAGAATAATACGCGTGCGAGCGTAGATTTGTAATGTGACCACAATTTTCTCGCACAATCAGTATAACTAATTTAATAAATAAACGATGTTTTTATACATAATATTTAAAATTCAATGTATGTATTATGATTAAAACATAATATTCTAATTGGGGTGTTTGATGGTGTGCGTTAATTCCGGGACATGTTGTATATGCTAGTCGCGCGATAAACTCTGATTGCGCGATGCAGAATTTGTGACGTCAGGTCTTTGATGCGTAGTTCGCATGTGGCGTTGTAGATGCCGCCACATTGTAATTAAAACTATATAAATTCCTGGCTTTTATTATATTCGATACTTATAGTAACTTACCACTGTCTGAATCAGAGTTGAGCAGAAGACCTTCAAGCTTGGTGCCTACAGAGGGGTTCTTGTTCGACGACAAATCACCCAGTAGTTTGCTGGAAAACACAAAATACATTATTTGATTATTTCAATTATAAACGAGTAGGTAGGAAGGAGGACATTTTGGTTGTGAACTGTATAATGTTGCCTATATTCGTCAGCGAATTTTTAACACTGCGGTGTAGAATATTGTAGTTTTAAGTCAGCGCCATCTCTTGACCGATAGTGGAACTAATGTAATTTTTGTTGATGATTTCTGATGAAGTGTGCTATCTAAATAGCACACTTTATCAGAAATCATCAACAAAAGTGAAACAATCTCTCTAAAGACATCATTTAATTTTTCATGTAATCTTTACATACATTTCTATTCTGAAATTATTTCACATAAAATAATTTCAGATTTTTATCTATGCATACTTCGGAGATAAGGGGGACGGAACATTCATAGATTCATATTGTAAGTAGCATAACTAGCCACATGTTGGATGAAAACAGCTGTAAACTGTTCCGAGTGGAATCGATTTTGGGAGGCCTACGTCTAGCAGCGGACTTAAAAAGGCTGATAATGATGATCCTAAGCCGTGTCTCCGGCACACTACACAAAACATTGTTTGGCAACGATATTTTGTTTACATAGTTCTTATAATTAATTCACTTCAATTATATAGATGATTATTTACAAAAAAAAATAATGATAAAATGTTTTCCTGTCATTTTGACAGTGACATTTCTTGACAATACTTTGTTAACATACACTGTAGACTCGGGCTATAAGTTTTCACGGTGAGATTTTTTTTAAAGATCCGACTGTTATTTAGATGCTGATACCACTGCGCTGACACTTACCCAGTGCCAAAGCTGTGTTTTCCATTGTGTTGTGGGGGCGGCGTCGATAACAGCAAGTTGTTGTCGTTGCTGGAATTGAACGTGTCCGTCGAGTTGTTTGACAACGCGTCTGTGCCTGCGGAGAATAGAAGAAAACTTATTAGTTTAATAAATATTTAAAATAATAATTTATAATAATAATAATATAATATTTTTTTTTATTAATTTTTATTATTATTTATAAATTTTTTATTTATTTATTTTTTCAAAAAAACAAATGGTACCTTTCATCCCGAAAAAAAGTACTATTCCCGAGGAAAACAACAATAACGTTCTTATGATAATAGATGGCGCCACGTGTCTTTCGAATCATGATTGAATTATATTATTAAAGAAGCTTTAGTAGTGTGTTAAGAGTAATTTTTTTATTATTAAAGTACTTAATACATAAAGCAATAGCGCGGGTGGTCAACGGGATGTGACGCGGAGGGTCGGGGGCCGAAATTACACGCGGACGAAGTCGCGGAACAGAAGCTAGTCCATACTAATATTATAAATGTGAAAGTAACTGTCTGTCTGTCTGTCTGTCTGTATGTTACGTTTTCACGCCTAAACTGCCGAACCGATCGTCATGAAATTTGGCAGAGATATAGCCTGGGATACGGAGAAGGACATAGGCTACTTTTTACGCGATATAACCGACATCCACGCGGGCGGAGCCGCGGGCAAAAGCTAGTAGTCTATAAATTCTTTATTTCTAGGGTCATGACTAACAATAAAGAAACCTGAACAGATTAAAGACAATGTTTACGTAAGCATAGGAGGGGGCGTATGAGCTTTGCATACTTTTACTAAAATTCTGCTCACGTAATACTTGAATGCCCCTCACTAGTTCACTACCCGTCACGACTGTCAAAGATCTACGAATGACAGCCGGGACCAACGGCTTAACGTGCTTTCTGAGCCGCGGAGTGATTTCGGTTTGTAATGGATTTACACCCATTCACAACTTACCCATCTCAGTATTATTATTCCCGTTTCCATTCCCGTTGCTACTGCCATTAGCGAATCCGTTAGCCATGGTTAGAGACGCGATCTGCTTCTCAAGCTCAGGCGGCGGCTTGAACTCTGTGATGTCCGACAGTTTGTTCCGAGAGAGGTAGGTCGAGAGGTCATCCTTGTACGTGATCTTTGATAACTCCTGGAATTATAGAAGAAGGGATTAGAGTTAAGTCACGTACTGTGTAGCATGTAAGGTATAGTTAATGTTACTTTGTCACATTAAATTTATTGCTATCTTTAATGGCAAAGGAAACATGTGAAATACATAAATAAGTTGAGCATTTATAAGTAGTTGTACGCCACATTTTTTTTTTTTTTTTAAACATTGCCCCTCACTAGGCATTTCTCCTGTATCGTGGGTGCGTTTACAAACATTTAAACTCACATACACAAACAGCCAGACCCGGAACAACTACTTGTAGATCATACAAATATTTGTTCCGTGCGGGAATCAAACCAGCGACACGCAGCGCAACAGTCAATCGCTTAACCACTGCGCCAACCGTGCCGTCTACATAACGGTTAGTTACAACCTTTTTGGATTAGAATAATTTATTTTAATTTTTGAATTGTTTTTATTACGGACGCTTCTAACGTGCACGTCTTTCTACATTGTTCTCACATGTATAACTTCAACATGAATGATGTAACCCATATTTTGTAAAAATATTTTGTTATACAATAGTGTCCGTGGAGTTTTTTGCCCGTTCTTCTCCATAGGAACCTACTACGCTTTGGAATGGGCAACTAGCTTCATCTTTCTGACTGACCGACCCCTTGACATTTCAGAAGTGCCTGTAATTGGTTTATTTGAAATAAATGCTTTGAAATGGATGAAAAAACCCTGTCACATTGAGATTTCAGCAAACGAATAATAAAGGTTTCCTAAGGGTAATAGGGAGCGAGCCTATTGCCATAAAACGGGCTGGAATCCAGATTCAAGGCTGCTAATGAGAAATTTCTAAGGGAAAAGCTCAATTACACATTGCATAACTAACTCAGGAAGCCAGGTTGTTATGCGGATCAGTCTTCTGGAAACCTTTGTAAAACGACTCTGGCCCATTTGTGCTAAAATGCATTCCTAAACCCACTTCATATAGGCTATAATTGACGACGTTGGAACCAGAGTGATCTAGATAGAGCACAAAAGTATGTTTTCGAGAAAAATAAGGAAATGCGTTGTTATAAGAAATTTATGAGCCATGATAATTTATTGTTTCTTTATTGCACTTAGATCACTTTGGTTTTCAATAAACGTTAAGAACTCAGTAGTAAAATTGGGACCATTAGTGATCTAAGTGCATCTCATACTTGATCAGTGAGGCATGCCTTCACTTTGCAGACCGTACCAATTCTATAGTGACATGTTGTGATCCCTCAAGGAAGAAAGCACTGAAGAGCGCTTAGATCAGTGTGGCATGGTAGAATTATGGTTTTTCTATGCCATTGTGTAATAACCTCAGTATTGGCAAAAATGTCACTCAGATCACTTTGGTTCCAACGTCGTCCATTATAGTCGTAGCTAATAAACGAAAATAATGGTATCATTCTTGTCATTCTTTAGGAACCATAGTTGTATTTTCGTGCCCTACCAGAATACTTTTTCTTTTAATTAGTTCCTGACGAAACAGGCTAAGGTCTGAGACCATGCTGCCTAGTCAACAGTTAGTATTTTTTCTCGAGGTAGATCCAGTTCAATTCATCAGTATGTTCCTACCAGAATACCAACGCTGCGAAACTTATTTTTAAATGTCGCAGCATCGTGCTGAGATAGGAGCCTTTTGGCCTCGTCCAGAAAGAACCTTCTGTTTTTTTTTTTTTATACTTTCTCATTGTGTGTTTACGTGATCTTCCTGTGCGAGTCACAATATATACTTTTTCTTTCTTTCTTTATATTTGAATATTTACCTGTAAACGGTTTTTGTAAGCATTCATCTGTAGCTCTAGCTTCTTATTCTGTAGCTGCATCTTCTGCATCTCGATGTATTTGCCGTTGTCGTTCAAGAACCGTCTGGAATGAACAGAAATTAATATTGAATTAAAATGTATGGAACATAATGAAATGTACCTTTTCATCTGTCAAAGTCGAGAAATAGCCTTAAATATACGGTCTGAGAACTTGATTGTTGAGTAGATTTCCCGGGCGTCCTCAGAACGCTCTAGTTTCATCACAATCTGATTAATGGTTTGGGAACGCATAGAGGACAATTATACAAACATTGATTTTTATTTATACAGGAAAAGTTTTTAATCAGTGCGCAAATTTTGACAAATTAAACTTAAACGTGTTTTATTATACACCTATTTCTTATTTTGATATGTCTTGGTACAAAAAAATTAAGTTATCGTTAACGAAAGATGTTTATTTTGAAACTGGTATAATGGATACTCGTCGCGCAACGCGCCGGTGCGCGGTGGCGCGGTCAGTGAAGCGGAACACAGTAGTAGGTATCTATCAGCTGTGCGCTCGCCCATTGATATTATTACGAATAGATTGTATCCATATTTTGCTGATTTCAAGTGGACCAAAAAAAAAGTATTGAACGAATAATGGATATGTGTTCTATTATTGATACTGACCACCAAAAAAAAAATAAAAAAATTGGGCACTAGGTAAAAAATTATCCTGTAATAGAGTCAAGTTCAAGTTATCTGACTTTTCGTCAAGAGCACTCAGGGCAGGGTTTCATCACGTCAACGCCACAGTTTAATACATATGGGACACTTCGCAGTTTAGGTATGAAGCTACAAGTTCGCGGCGGGCCCATCTCACTTGGCTCATCTCGCGCGCCGCCGGTATAAGAGTTACGCGATAGGATGAGAGGCAACTTGTAGGTGAATATAACTGTAGGTAATAAGCGTTGTGCGACCTGAATTGCACTTTATTGTGTCGTAGTAAGAGTCGCTTTTTATTTAAATTATTTTGCGGGTGTCCCATCTGTATTAATCCGTGACATTACTGACATCAGTGAAGGTGAAGGAAAAACATATCGCCAACTGTTACGAGCAAGCGTGGTGATCAATGCTCGTGCGTTCTTTATAATAGGGATGATGCCTGGATAAAAAAAATAAAGAAAAACTGTTTAGTCCGTCAATCAGATAATAAAAAAATATTAGACACGTATTTTTTTATTTATCATATTAACCCTTTACCAAGCTCCAGAGAACTGCGGAATGCGGCACTTGTTCAAAAAACACTCAACCAACGGACTACCACAGATTGACTAGCTATAAAAGTGACATTTGCGTTCCAATTCACTTTTTTTTAGTGTGACCATAGGTAATATAATTCTCCAGAGTTTTTGACAGTTTGTGGGCGGTATATCGCCTAACTCTGTTAAGAGCATCGAAAATACTATGTGGGAGGCATGTTCCCTTAACCTGGTCAAGGGTTAATAAAAAATTACTTAGATAAAAAACATTAAACTTAGTGGGGGCTCGTTACGTCACAGCTCAGTATAAAATCTAGTGAGAAGTGACGTCATGCCACATTTGAACTCAATGTATCGCCGTAATGTTTTGATTACGTAAAAAAAGAAAAAATACGTGTCCTATCTTTTTTTAATAACCTACATGACGGACAAAAAAAATATTTTTAGTCATCATCCCTAGTATGAGAAGAGGTATTTGCCCTGCAGAAGGACTTTAAAGAGGCTGATATTATTATTATTTTTATATCTTTACATATCTCGGGACCCTGGGGTCCCGGACCTTTGGAAGGCGTACGAGGGGCCGAAGCCAACTCGCAGAGGCCCGTTAGACGCTTTTTAATTAAATGAGGCACTAACCGACGATTATCCCTGTACGCACTATGCAAGTGCACCCAAGGACAACCCCCGGTTGGTGTAGGACTATTGCAGGATATGGAAAACAAATATATTGGACTATGGGTTTGGGTGGTTAAAATGCACTGGTTACCAAAAACTATGGAAGGACTATGGCCCCTGCCTGATCAATGTTTTATTTTACACGGATAAAATGGCAGGGGGTGACTTGCACACTCAATAATGGGCCCCCGAAAACGGTCGCTAGCACATAGTGACGTAGCGACAAGGGGGCAACATATCCTGAGGTGCTCGAGGAGTGGAGAGGTATTCCACGGCTCTCAGAACAATCCCAGAGCCCGGAAGATGGTCAAGATCCCTACAAGCACTTACTGGAATACTTCCTTCCTCCGAGCACGTTAGCTCTTGCGAATCTCCACTCAAGCCGGCCAATAAAGGCAAGAATGAGGTGGGAGCTCAGTTCCTCGTCAGTGTTCACTCCAGCCGGCCAATAAAGGCAAGCCAGAGATGAGGGACATGACTTCTCCCGGGAGATAGGGTCCGTGGGGTCGCAACTGCCCAACAGCTCGCCACATGCTGCCCTGCGGGTTTCTGTATCTCTCTTGGTCTGGCTCCTCACCCTAGACATGTTCCGGCAAAGTAAACTCTACCGGCACAGACCTAGAGTTCGGAGCGCGCAAGCCCCACCACGACGTCAACGTAGAGATACGGCGGTGGGGATATTATTATTATTATTATAAGTATGTAGGTAGTACCTACACCAAAAAGGGTCGACGATTGTCCCACAAGGTCATTACAAAACAATGATATCTTTAAAGCCGCTTTGGAGGGATAGAGAATGACATTTTTATGTGGGGACATTACTTATATTCATGAAGATAACGATGCACTTTGTCGTCAGCTTTGTTGATTTAAGAACAGAAGATTATTAGCTTTTTATGGCTTACATAAAAAAACACTGCGTTTACCGCGCGGCTAGCATCCATACTAATAATATTTATAAATGTGATAGTAACTCTGTCTGTCTGTTTTGCCTGTCTGTCTGTATGTATGTAACGTTGTCACGCCTAAACCGCTGAACCGATCATCATGAAATTTGGCAGAGATATAGCCTGGGATACGGAGAAGGACATAGGCTACTTTTTTACGCGATAGCCAACATCTACGCGGGCGTAGCCGCGGGCAAAAGCTAGTAATATTATCAATGCGAAAGTAAGTTTGTTTGTTACCTTTTCACGCCTAAACCATTGAACCGATCATCCTGAAATTTTGCATATACGTTGTCAGGTGTACAGAAACGGACATAGGGTACCTGGATGGATTAATTTGACAGGACAAAACTAAAATTTATCTTCTGTCCTTTTCTTAATGAAATAGAAAGAAAAAGATGCACTGAACTTAAATTTAGTTTAGTTTGTGAACAAGGGAATCGGCACCATTGTCTCGGACGGTACCGAGAGCTCCTGAGCTTACGCACACATTCACAGCGTATTTGTATACTTGGTAACCACACGCGCGTCGCTTCCAGACATAAAAATGGAACACAGTAAGGGCTCCTACAGACAAGCGCGACATGACGGCGCGACGCGATTCTGGTATAACCACAGATATAGATAGACCTAGATAACGCAAGAGCAACTACTTCGCGTGCCCAGCTTACGTACAAAAATTGACGTAAGTTACTACTACTCTGTCTTATTACTCTGCGTCATGTTCGTGAACGGGCGCCGTCAGTTGGGACTGGTCATCTCTTAGCTGCCACGGGTTATTTTAATTATTTTATTTTGCTTCTATTTGTTGTACCTACTCTGGACGCTTTTAACATGTAAGTTTATTTTTATTTTTTGTATTTTTACATCGTTCTCACATTTAGTTATAAATTCAACATTACTTATAGATGTATATAACTAATACTTTTGTAACAATTTAATTTAAAAAGAGTGTCCATGGAGTTTCTTTCCCGTTCTTCTCCATAGGTACCTACGCTTTGGAATGGGCATGTAGCTTCATTTTTCTTACTGACCGACTCCTTGGCAATTCAAAAGTGCCTGTAAATGGTTTAATTGAAATAAATGATTTGAGTTTGAGTTTGAGTTCTGTCACAAAATCGATTAATATTAATCTATTTAAACGATTCTTAATAATTCTTCAATGTACACAATTACTCAATAAATAGTATTCGTACAGTATATGAACGTTGCCATCACTAAATAGTGCTTGTGACGTCATAGTAGGTACCTAGTAAAAAAATGGCACGCTTGGTTTTCATACAGATCGTGATACATTGCGTTATCTAGGTCTATCTATGTCTGTAGGTATAACAATTTCCATAAAGTTCTCATAGGAATTGTTCTACTAGAGTCGCGTCGCGACTGTCTACGGGAGCCTTCACGCTGCTTGGCGGCAAAAATGGGTACGGTGGTTATACTTGCCGGACAAGGAACTTAACTTCTTTGCACTGAATTATCATTAATAACAAGAAAAACTGTTATTTTTTTCCGTAAACTCACCTGTAAGCCAAATCAAACGCCTGTCCAATGGTAAGCGTGATTTCTGACGCCAATTTAGTCGAAATAAACACGAAACATTCATGTTTTTCCGCCGGGCCGTCATGGCCGTTCACCGCGTTGACGGTGCTGCCCCCTTTCGCGATGAAAGAGAAGTATTTCTTGGCCCCTTTGTCGTCGGCGCAGTAGGATATCCGATGAAGAGGGAACTGGTACATGATGTTGTTTGATCTTGGCTCCTGGAATAATAAAAAATGAGGGGTAGGTAAATATGTGGAGTTCGGTAAATAAATGAGTGTATTGAAATAGCTTCGACAAAAAAATCTACACTGTACAAGTAATAATGTCCACGCAGTCGGCACTAGATTAAGACTGCACCGAGCGCACAGTGGCGCCCTCATCGTTATTTCGGTGATTTATTTTATTTTAGAATGAAAATGCAGAAAATAAGCTCGTCAAGTTGTGCTTCACAAGACTACGTTATTATTATTAAAAACAGTAGTTTTTAATTGTTATGTTTCATTGTAATCATTAAAACGGAAAATAGTGGCCACTAAGCTCCGTTTTAATGATAACAATAAAACATAACAATTTAAAACTACTGTTTGTAGTAATAATAACGTATAATCTTGTGAAGCACAACTTGAAGAGCTTATTTTCTGCATTTTCATTCTAAAATACACTAAATCAACAAACAAACGATGAGGGCGTCACTGCGCGTTCGGTACCCTCTTAAGGCTACCTACAGAACATGGGGGGTTTCAATCTGAACCGACGAATCCTGTGATGTATGATGCTTTCAATTTGAAGACGATCGTTTTGGACGCCGTAACTGCTACATGCAGGACATAGTACTGATTTGGTTAGATTAGACGGATCTGAAGATAGAACGGGAGTTATATCTTCAAATCCGTCTAATCCTATCCCACATCCATCATTTATTTATTTATTTATTTATTTTATTATTTATGTACACACAGTTAAATACACACAAGACTATACGTTATTATTATTACAAACAGTAGTTTTAAATTTTTATCTTAAGGAATCCATACTAATATTATAAATGTGAAAGTAACTCTGTCTGTCTGTCTGTATGTTACGTTTTCACGCCTAAACCACTGAACCGATCATCATGAAATTTGGCAGAGCTATAGCCTGGGATATGGACATAGGCTACTTATTTACTCGATAACCGACATCCACGCGGGCGGAGCCGCGGGCAAAAGCTAGTATACCATAATAAAGGCATCATTCATAAAATTAATTATTGTATTTAATGCAATATATAGGCTGTAACTATTAAAACACGAAATATTTTAAGAGATACACCTACAGGTGGTAAAGAAGCCATGGATACGATTTATTTATTTAAGTCTGAATATTTTATTTAAAAAATTAAATAATTTAAAATTACTTGATATGATGATTAATATCAAAATTCACCGCGCTCGTGCCGCCACCATCGCCGTGTCCGGGCGGGTCGTTCATAGAATAAGTAAAATTTTGGAAAATGCAACTCCTTTGCAAAATGTCTCAAGCAATTTTAAAATTATAATAATTATGTAAAAATATAAAACACTCAGATAAAATTTTTTTTTTCGCTTCAATGGCTTTTTTCCCACCTATACATGTTCCTCTTAAAATATTTCGTGTATGAGTAGATACACCTTGTATAATCAAAACACAAACAGCTGACTTCCATCAAACAACAATTCAAACAAACAACGCCATGCCTATGACCGCTTTGACAATAGAGCGGTGACGCTTTTCGCTCGTGACCTTGCGCTTGCGCACCGTGACGTGAAAGCGGCGGAAACGCCCGAGTTCGCCCGAACGCACTCGGCTAACCACCATTGATTACAGCTGTGTGATTTGATTGTGCGACTATTTGGTATTTAGCCTTTCTAATTATTGTTTCTGTGTAATATTGGATGTATAGCATTTTGCAGTTAATGCATGTTGCACATGGATTTATGGCAAAGAGATCGGTGATTGATAGGTAGATTGCTTTCTAGTTCTCTTCAACATCAGCGGGCAGCGTTGCGAAATGTGCCAATTTTGGCTGAACGTCCCGATGGACACCCTGGCTGTATATCAGCCTTGATTATTTTAACGTGGATAAATCCTCATATAAATAACAATACACATCCCATTCTGGTTAAGACGGAGGGGAGTTTCCGGCCGGTTAAGGAAAACTGGAGCCTTTAAAACTACTAACCTACACTTCGTTTTTGCTTAAGAAAACTGTCATCAGCACAGAATTTCTAAGTATGATACAAACAATGGGAGGAAGTAATGAATTAAGTGATAGCATCGACAGTTTCTTTTAATTGTTTAATTGACGCCTACTTTTGAAAGGAGGGATTAATTTATTGTAAGTTAGCACTTTTTTCTTCAATGTTCTTTTTCCGCTGACCTCTAGAACATTAAGTCAAGATGTCAAGTCAATCCCTGGAATCTCCAGATCCATATTTTTTTTCTAAATCTCGTGATTTTAGGATGTAGCACCAACCATTAAGACACACAATTTAAACTCATAACTTGCCACGACGCATAAAACATTCTATGGTCTTATTCGCTGACGATAGTACTGCCTTGATTAAAAATGTACACGGACACATTAAATGTCATAGCACACATATCAACTCGGAAACGGATAGTAAACTTATCAACTCAAGCTGTTTAGTATTCTTTGCATGAAACTCCCTACTGAAAAGCACACTAATCAAATCAAATAAAACGATTCGCTTCGGGACAAGCTCACGAACCGCGGTGTGGCGCGTAGTCAACCAGCGGTCCCCGTGCTTACGGCTCGTCATCCCCGCGCTTACGCCTCTCCGTCGCCGCGCTTGCGTCTCTTCGTCTACCCTTGTCCCTCTCACCCCTCCCGCGTTCGGATTCAAACTGATCTGGTGCTAGCCCAGATCAACCAGCAGCGGTCAGCGAGCCGTAAGCGCGGCTTCGCCTAGCTGTAGCCGAGTCGACGTATCGCAGCAGCTGGTCCTCTTTGGTTACGTGTTTACGTTAGGTTAACGCCTGTTTGACGGCGAGGTGAAAGACGATACGGTGACGATCCCTTTCCGAGTTGATATGTGTGCTACGACCTTAAATGTACAGAGACAGAAACTTACGGTTCAAAAACCTTAAGTTACATAGACTACCAGACGCATAGACAGTCCCCCGCTACCATCTTGCTGATTGGCTAATTTCGCATGAGTTACCTATTCTCATGCCAACACGAGATACACAGCTCAGCATACCCTTCCTAATTAACTAGCGTAACGATTACGTATTGCTTATGTATGTAAACAATGATTGCTCACACAATAAGCGGTTAAAAGTGAAATCAAATGTACCAGCGGCAAAACAGTTTGGTATTCAGGGTAACAAGAAACATCACAGGCATTGATATTGAGTGACATTTACATTTTAACTGACTTGAAGTCAAAGGTAGGTCTTATTTAAAAGAAACAACAAGAAAAACAGCTAGTTAAATATAAATGACCAACGAATGATAGCCGGGACCAACGGCTTAACGTGCTTTCCAAAGCACGGAGAAGTCTCGGTGTGTAAAGATGGTTACCTATCCACGGACCAACTCCGGCAAGCGTAGCTTACTTAACCTGACGGATAGACCCGTGCGGCTGTTATTACTTAGCCACGAGCTCCTCCTATAAGTATTTCAGTCGTCAAGAATTTGAAATACCATTTATAAACAACATTTTTAGGAAGTAATTGAAATACAAATACCAAATACTTATTTGTATTTCAATTACAAGTAATTCAGATACTGCCCAACCCTGCCTACAAATCTCTTTTGCCAACAGTACAAAACGAAGTGCGTGCGTGCGAGTATTACCATTGTAATAGTACCAACTTACCAAGTTACACAGATCTGAGAACTGTTGAATCGAAAGTAAAAGTGATTATATCTGCGGGTAGTTTATAAAGTAATTGATTTCACGACGTTTCTGAGACCGAGGAGTCGTGGGATGATATATATATATATATATATTTTTTTTTCGGAGGTAGTAGAAAAATATTATCGCGGGTGAAAAATTGTACTGTGTTGACCAGTGTTCGCCGATATATATCAGCGGATATATATCAATTGATTTTTTTCCTGTCTTCTGAACTAAAATTTTGGAAATTAATGTTTACACGTAGCGAAAAACTACAATTCAGAATAATTTACTTTTTTATGATTACAAATTATTATTAAAATTTGTTGATTTATCTCACAAACAAATGAAGATTATTATAATAATAGGTACTTGTTTTTTGTGTTAAAAAAATATTTCTCAAATAAACACTAATTCTTTTGTTACTTTTTTAAAATAAAATATGTGGTAATTTGTCACATATTATTTTACAAATTCCTTTCACATTTTTAAGTGAATCCCCTTATAGAATGAAATGCGCTTCTTTTTCTTGGCCTGGATATGTATACCGGATGACTTTTTTTACCGTCTCGAAAAAAATTGGGTATACTAGGTGAACGGAGTAGAAGCCTATGGCATATGAATTTTTTTTTTTTTTTTTTTTTTTTCAGAAATAAAACTAAAATAAAAGATAAAAATATTGAAATTTGGGTGCGTATGATTTAAATTTAAATATTATTTATCGTATTTATTTATTGAATTATGTTTTTTGTTAAATTTCTGTGTTTATTGTTATAGTATGATAAGTTTACTTCAAATGTGTGGTATTTATCCATAGATCAATTTCATTCTAGGTTAAAGAAAAAATAAAAAAAACTATGTCATAGGCTTCTACTCCGTTCACCTAGTATACCCAAATTTTTACGAGACGGTAAAAAAAGTCATCCGGTATAATATATAAAAAATCGGATTTTTGATATTTATTATAAAAATCGGATTTTATCGAACCCTGGTCTTGACAATAATACGTTTTGTTCGCAATGGCTATCGTGTATGAATTCGCCGTTAGATGCGCTAGTGTAGTGAGGTCTCTGAAATGTCAAATGTCACTGTTTGTGGATAGACTTCGCGGGTTTATTTCAAACTAGCTGACCCGACAGACTTCGTTCTGTCAAAAGCTATTTGACTGTGGCAGTTTGTCTACGCGCAAAGGAAACTACCTACCTACCCTACCCTACCTTACCCTATCCTACCCTACCCTACCTACCTATCTACCCTACCCTACCCTACCTACCTACCCTACCCTATTCTACCCTACCCTACCCTACCCTACCCACCTACCTACCCTACCCTACCTAACTAAAACCTTCAATTTTTTTTTTTTTTTTTGATAAAATCTATTCTCAGACCTACCAAATGATGACTGACACGTTATGTCAAACGCCATAAAGTTACATTAGAAGATAGAGTTACCTACTTATTATTACAATAAATATGTAAATATGGTCGTTTTCTTACAATTTTTTTTTTTAACTTTCTTAAATTTTTGTTACATAAGAACCTTCTCCTGACAATAACAAACACAACAAAAAAATAATTAGCGAAATCGGTCCAGCCGTTCACGCGTGATGCCGTGACCAAGGGAAATAGGGATTCATTTTGATATATATAGATTATGCCTACTTTCATCACAAATGGAACCTACCGTCCAAATGTAGTATAAGTTCTACTTTGATTAACCAGTCAGTCAGAACATCTACATAATATAAAGTAGAAGATTTCCAGTCTAGCATCATCAGCCTATTGCAGTCCACTGCTGGACATAGGCCCCTCAAATTGCATGCCATTCAGCTCGATTCTCGGCAACTCTCATCCAGCTGCTACCAGCCACTCTGCGAAGATCGTCGCTCCACCTAGCCTGAGGACGTCCCACCTAACGTTTGCCGATTCGCGGTCTCCACTCAAGAACACGTCTACCCCAACGGGCATCGGTTCTACGGCTAATATGGCCGGCCCATTGTCACTTCAGCTTGCTTATTCTGTGAGCTATGTCGACAACTTTGGTTCTCTGCCGAATCACCTCGTTCCGGATTCGATCCTTCAGAGAAACTCCAAGCATAGCCCGTTCCATAGCTCGCTGAGCGACCTTGAATTTATGGACCAGCCGTACCGTGAGTGTCCACGTTTCGGCTCCGTAAGTCATCACAGGCAGGACGCACTGATTGAAGACCTTGGTCTTTAGGCTCTGCGGAATACGCGACGAGAAGACTCGACGAAGCTTCCCAAATGCTGCCCAGCCCAGCTGCATTCTTCTGCTAGCCTCCCTCTCAAAGTTGTTCTTAACCAACTGCAGTTTGCCCGTCTAGCGATAATATCAATTCCTTCAACGAGGTCCTACTCAAAGAGCACTACTAGAGTTAATAAGGTTGAAGTAAAAACTGACCTGTATCGCAACTCCATCGACGGATATGGTAATTTCGACTTTCTTGCACTTGGCACCATCTTTGGCCTCCGACTTCTTCAGTTGCTGTGTGAACTGGAGCTTTTTTATCGCGTCCTTGACGACTTCGATGCCTTTGGGCTGGTCTACTTGCGTGCAGCCGAGGAACTGGAAGAAGAAAAAAATAAATTGAGTCATGTTTTATCTACGATAGGCGAGTTTTGTTGTGATTATAAAGCTAAACTTTATAAAAGACAGAAAGCTCGATGGTAGTAGAAGTGTATAGTATAAAAATAAAAAAAAAAAAATTCGGATAAGAAACATCCATAATTATGGGTTAGTAAACAAAAAGACAACTTATATCTATGTTAGTAAACTTGTTATCTATTTGGTAACGAGGCTGTTGTTCGACATACACCTTCGAACAACATCACCTAATAAAGGAGACTCGTACCTCCCCGCTATAGTCTTCAAGATCGAGTTGGAGGTGCCCCGCACTCTGTAGAGCAAAGAGGCAGACTTCTGTCTAACGATGGCGTGGAAGCCATCGACGTGTGCTTGTACAAACATACCAGAAACGGGGCAGCCCCATCAACATCCTGAACCCGAGTATAGACTTCATAAAGTATTTTTATCTCAAGAAGCGACTTTACTTGTGGTTACCAAGTGTAAAAACACGCTGTGAATGTGTGCGTTAGCGCAGGAGCTCTCGGTACCGTCCGAAACAGTGGCGAAAAGTGGCGAAGTCGGAAAAACATGATTAAAGCCTCCTCTACACTACTCGTGAAGTTCCTCGGCGAAGTACTCTAGAAACTTTGGCTAAAGTCCGAAGTGCGACACTACACACTCGTTCAACTTCGCGATGAGCTCATTCGCTCTGGGGCCTAAGTCTACTAATTTACAAACGTTGCAAAAGTCTCGCCATTGTGAGTATTTGACAGTGTTTGTATGGCAAATCTGTCAAAAACTCACAATGAAGAGACCATTGCAACGTTTGTACATTAGTAGACTTGGCCCCCTGTGGTGCCGATACCCTGCGCACGTTTGTAATGGACGCTCAAGTATTAGCTGCCGTAGCAATGTGCACGCTCGCATATTAGGCTGAGTAGTGTAGAGAGGTACTTCGTAAACGCATTTCGTGCAACTTCGGGCCCTTTGACTCGGGCGCAAAAACCGACAACAACTGGAAGTCTGCCGAGGCGAGATAAGATTGACGTAGTAAGCCGAAGTGCCTCTCTACACTATCGTATTCGTCTAACATCGTTCAACTTCGCGAGTAGTGTAGAGGAGACATAAAAACCGAGCAGATACAAAGCTTCATACTAACGCCGCCGTGCGCGGGAGCACTACTACACGCACAGCTATGTGTGTGTGACCTGTCACCGACAAGGCGCAGGGGGCAGGCACCGGCGCCCGATCGGGTGAAAACCGGTTTGAGCCAGCTCAGTGTGGGGAGCTAAGTTAAGGGGTGCCGCGACCGGCGGTGTTTCCAGACCCCTTTACTTTCGGTTTTTTATCCTTGTGGTCGGAAGTGTGTGTGTGTGTGCGTGCTTGTATGCGTTATGTGCTTTCGCTACTCCTTTAAAGGTTCGCGACGCGACACAAAGATACCGCTCGTCGCGCGCCGAGCGGTTCCTTTGTGTCGCGTTGCGTGTCGCGCCTGTTTGTAGGAGCCTTAAATAATTAAAAGGGAGTTCCCATTTTTTTTTTTAAGCCTTGCCCCACACCCGGAACAACTACTTATAGGTCATACAAATATTTGTTCCGTGCGGGAATCGAACCCGCGACACGCAGCGTCAATGAATTATTAACTGTATTTTTTTCCATACATGAAACTTGTTTTTTTTTCGACGTTTGTGTGCTCGGTCTATATTGTTTTGTTTTTTTATACGGTACGGAATCTTTCGTTTACGAGTCCGACTCGCACTTGGCTGGTTTTTAAACGAAATTATAATTACCATTACAGTCAGTTAGTTAAAGACCAAACAGTAATGACTCGTAAAGCAATGCGTGACAACCATAAAACAAACTTTATCTTAAAAGGAAGTTAAAATCTAAACGATTCAAGACAATTATAATAAAAACAATAGCTTGTAAATGTGGACGTGTACAATTAATAACTAAAATGGCGGCTACTTGTTTAATTATTGATTTAAAGATATACGGGTCAGGGTGGGGCCGTGAGAGATCTGCCAATCAATAATAATATCTTTTTGAGCTTCTGTTTATATTGTGGCGGCTATATACAACGCCACATGCGAACTACGCATCAAAGACCTGACGTCACAAATCCTGCATCTCGAAATCAGAGTAAACCGCGCGACTAGCATATAAACAACATCCCGATATCAACCGTCGGGCAGTTGCCCACCAGACACAACACCCGTCTGGTCGGAGGATCCTCCCTTTTCCATAGAGTATGAGTGAACTTTACACACTGTTCCTCATACCTCTTATAATATTTATTTATTTAATTTAATACTTTAAGCACACAAATGACAGAGGCAGATTTAATCCCATAGAAATTTTCTAACATTCAACCTTTAGGTTATGTAGAGACAAACAGTGGTAGGTAATATATATCATGTATCCTATGTATAGTCACTTGTGAAGGCTGTTTGAATACTTCCCCAAATTCTTCCTAAGGCAAAAAATCTTGTACCTAAGTCGATTTTAAAATTCTGTTAGCCCGACGTAACTTTCTTGAATGTAGCAATGTCAAAGTCTAAAGTCAAAAAGTTTATTTCATCTCAATATAGACCACGATTAAACCCTTGCTTGTCTAGTACTCGTTCTGGGCCTCAAGTCTGCTATTACAATAGTGTCAGAATGGTCTCTTCATTGTGAGTTTTTGACAGATTTGCCATACAAACACTGTCAAATACTCACAATGGCGAGACCATTCTGACACTATTGTAATAGCAGACTTTAGGCCCTGGTAACGTATATCTATCTAACTGGTCCCCCTGATAGAGAAAAACGGTCGAATGTAATTTCTGTCATAGGTCCTATAAGTTTCTTGAAAATGGATAAGTAATTTTTAAAGGTGGCAGGAGCATATTCAATAACATTTTCAATTCTCTAAGTAAAGGTCTCTGCACACAGCGGGCGCGGCGCGGCGGGACGGGACGGCGACGCGACGCTAAGCAGTTGTAATGTACTAGATATTACGGATGACGCCACACAGAGCCGTCCCGCTCGACGCGACGGAAACCGTCGCGCCACGGCGCCGCCGCGCCGAGCGGGAATACAAGTCAGAAGCGGCGGCGGGGCGGTATTTCATGCACCATTTCCGTTTACGTTGTTTTTTCTTAGCTAGCGCAAATTAGAGCAATGGCGTTTACACGTCTGAATCGCTCAACATCTTTTTGATGAATGAATCGCGTCGCGACACGGTCGGCGTGAATGGGCGCGGCGGACGTGATCGCGCCCGCAGTGTGACCGATGCCGCCGACCCGCCACGCCAAGGAAATACCAACATAAACAATTGCCATTTCTGTCGCTGTGGCGGAAATATATTGGAAATGTTCGTTTGATTAGACAACTACATTCAGCAAGCTAACAGTCTTTACCAATTTCGTTGCTGTGGCTCAAGGGGGCCAGCGAGATAGAAACACATGTTCTAGTATACTTTAGAGGTATGAGGAACAGGGTGTAAAGTTCACTCATACTCTATAGTAAAGGGAGGATCCTCCGACCAGACGGGTATTGTGTCTGGTGGGCAACTGCCCAACGGTTGATGTCGGGATGTTGTATATATGCTAGTCGCGCGGTAAACTCTGATAGCGCGATGCTGGACTTGTGACGTCAGGTCTTTGATGCGTAGTTCGCATGTGGCGTTGTTGATACCGCCACAATACCAATAACTTCCGAGCTGTAAACCCAGCCACATTATGTACCAGTGCCTAGATAACACAGCAGAGCAGTGACGTATGCTCTACGCCCCCTGCATACCACAGATACGGACCATCTGCTAGCAGCACGTGCAATGATAGCGTTATCAATTGGTTGTTGTTACATTTACAGGCTTTTGTTTTTATGGCGAGACTGGGCTACAACACCCTTGTTTGTAGCCTCGTCTATAGCAAAAGCAAAGATGAAATGTGCAGTAACGGCCCCCACTTACGAGTTATAGGTTCGAGCCCATATAGGCGCTTTCTTCATTTCAGCCGAAAGACGTCCACTGCTGGACATAAATCTCCCCCAATTGGGGGGGGGGGGGTCGCCATAATCGCCACGCTTGGCAGGCGGGTTGGCGATCGCCATGGTATTAAAAATGTATAGAGAACGCTGCTGCCAATGATATTATATTTAACAGATATGTTGTGAGCGCGCAATCGTGAAGACTCGAAAACGTCCTAATTGGGACGTATTGACTTTAGTCTGCGACACGCATGGCGACGAGTCTCTTTTTTTTCTTGCCATCTCTTTTCTATTATTTTTACTTAAAGCGAAATGTAAATCAAATCAAATCAAAATAATTTATTTGCCTAAATAAGGTACAGAAGGTTGGTAACATAATACAAAATTGTTCTCTTATTCTGCCTTTAATATCGGCGTGCAAATATAAATTAAAGTTACATATTTAATTAATTTAATTTTTGATCATAATCATGCAGTCATTAAACAGATAATCCCATTAAAATTTTATTCTTAATATGAATGAAAAGAAAAGTGGGTATAAAAAAAAAATATATATACAATATATAATAAAATGAATGAAAAGTGGGTATGTGTGCCGCCGCTGCTGTGCGGAACACTTTTTTCGGTTGTTTTGTGAGTGTATAACATATCAGTTAATATAATATCATTGGCTGCTGGCCATTCTCTAGTATGTCACCTGTCTATGAGGTCAATCGTCGAATCCGACTCGGCTGGACAGCGTTCGGGAAGCTACGCAATACCTTCTCGTCCCACATACCGCAGTGTCTCAAGACGAAAGTTTTTGACCAGTGCGTGTTGCCAGTGATGACCTATGGCACCGAAACGTGGTCGCTCACAACAGGCCTTATTAGAAGGCTAAAAGCCACCCAAAGGGTAATAATGGAGAGGGAGTTTGGAGTTTCCCTACGTGATCGAATCAGAAATAAAGAGCTCTGACTTACGGAGAGGACTCACAGAGGAGGCCTGTGTCCGACCAGTGGGAATATTATAGTCTGATTACTCTGATTATGATGACATACCTTAACAAGGTAGGCGACGTGACCCTTCACGAGGGCATCAGGCGCATGTATCCACGTCCTGCCATTGGGCGCGCCGTTCTGCTTCCCCTTGCCCTGCCAGAACAGCAGGGTAGACATCCTGGAACAAACAGAAAACAAATGAGATACGATGGAGGAGGCAGTAGAACTGGTCTTACCATGTTTTGAACGCCCTGCCTTTGGTCTGTGATGACAGTGTCTAAGGCACATGGAGAGATTAAACTGAATCGACGAATCTGGGCCAGATCGGTCTAACCGGATGGGTTCACGATAAGACTACAGTTTCAACGTTTTGCTTCTAATAGTAATCGCTTTGGCTGTCATCGTTGGCGATCGATCTTGAGCTGTGCTCCTGGGGAGTTTGTTGCGCCATTTCTTCTTCCCAGCTAAAGCACTAGGAATTGGTGAAGGGTAGGCGTTTTGGGGGACTTTCTTTTGTAATTTTGACGTTCGAAAAGTGCCGATTCTCAGCCTAATCTGAATAAATGACTTTTGAATTTTGAGGACTATCCCTAAAGGCTATATTTTATATAAGATCTAACTTGATTAGATAAATACACTGTAGTGTAATCTTGGGCTGTCTAATGACAAGTGAGTTGAAGTGAAACAAGTCATACTCGTATTGGAACATCGGGTGTGGGTCGATATCGTAATATTTATTGTATTTCATCATCATCATCATCATTTCAGCCGAAAGACGTCCACTGCTGGACATAGGCCTCCCCCAATTGGGGGGTTGTGCCATAATCGCCACGCTTGGGAGGCGGGTTGGCGATCGCAGTATGGTGTTAAAAATGCATAGAGAACGCTGCTGCCTATTCTCTAGTAAGTCCCTTAGTCGCCTTTTACGACACCCACGGGAAGAAATGGGATGGTGCTATTCTTTACGTCTGGCGCCACACAGAACTCAGTATTAGTCTATACAGTATTCGAACTAAACCTTATTCTGACTATGAACCAAAATGCCTACCTTGCAATATGTCTATTATTTTAGAAGAAGGGAGTACCATTCTGGTTGTGTGGTCACAGTTCTAACCTAACCTTACAGTTCAGAGGCCCTAGTGTGACTTTATTAGGTATAACCATCTCGACTAATAAAAAATTATTGCATTTTAGGCATTTTGCTTGTTAGACATTTTGATCTCTAGGCGATTTACAGCTTAGGCAATTTGCTGTGTAGACATTAATTTTAGACATTTTGCTTCGTAGACGAATTGAAATTTAGACACTCTGATCAATTGATCATACAGCGACAGATCGATCTGACCGGACGATCAGATTTTTTGGACGTCAGTGGACGTCTTTCGGCTGAAATGATGCTGATGATGAATATGACTAGGGCATGCATTCCGGAATTCCGGAATTTCGTAATTCCGGAATTCCGTAACAATTTTTCTGATATTGAAATATCAGAAAAATTGTTACGGAATTGAAATTCCGGAATTGAGAGGAGTAATATCGGAATTCCGATATTCATATATTTTTTTAATATTTTGATTATTATTTTATTTAAATGCAAACAAACTAGTCTGTGGAACTTTCACAGACTAGTTTGGAAGAAAGAAGTTTAATTTGTTATTAAAAATGATTAAAAGACGGATATAATTATAAATCTTGTTTGATTTGAAACAAACTTTAAAAGTTACCAGTTCTGGAATTCCGGAATCAGATCTTCAGTATTGGAACTCAGGTCCAGAATTGAGAACCTTCCGATATTGCATGCCCTAAATATGACGGTCACCAATCTTTTAAGAAACCGTTGCTTTAGCAAACAAGCCTAGGGAAGAAAAATTCGCCGCTGGCGCCAAAAACCTCAAATGCCATCATCTACCTAGCCCTAGATGCAGCTGAATACCAGTATTTTACATGGAGCGACTGATCTGACTTCCACATACCAGATACCAGATAACACGATACCCGTATACAAAGATTCACGAATGACAGCCGGGATCAACAGCTTAACGTGCTTTCCGAGGCACGGAGGGGTTTCGGTATATAAAAATGGTCACCCATCCATGGACCAACCGCAGCAAGCGTAGCTTAACCTGATTGACGGACCCGAGCCGCTGTTATTACGTAGCCACGAGCCCCTCAACAACCCACAACACAGCCACATGATTAGCCTTGAGTAGTTTCTATTTCTATTTTTAGATTTTTTATTTATTTTAGTAGTTTTCCATTAATAGCACAACACATATACAAACATGTATGTCGTAACAATTTATTTTGTTTCGTATGAGCATTTTATATCACCTTTAACCAATTTTTTTATTATTCTAGCGTATGGTACGAGTACTCGTGGGTTTCAGCTGAAAATCAGCGTCAGGTGGTACACCTTGTGTGTCATCTGACATTATGCTGAACTGAAGCCCTTTTAGCATTACAATCATTGTTTTCTGTTTTTTATAGTTTTAAGATGTATTTTTTGCTGTAATACCAATTAACGCATTTTTCTTTCTTTCTATCAACTCAACAAATACACCAAGTGGTCAGTCAATTTATTGTCATGTCGGGACAATTAATATAGAGAACTAGCTGCGCCCCGCGGTTTCACCCGCATAAGTGTCGATCCCGTGGGAATATCGGGATAAAAAGTAGCCTATATGTTAATCCAGGGTGTCAGCTACCTCCATACAACATTTTATCAAAATTGGTCCAGCCGTTTTAGCGTGAAGAAGAGACAAACATACACACACACTCACAAACTTTCGCCTTTATAATATTTGTGATGTGATGTGATGTGTGATATAGTGTGAAGACGTAATTCATACCTACTTAAACAAGGAAGTAAGGATTACCTACATAGTATTTTTTATGTATTATTAATGTATTTAGCAATGGCATTAATGTCGAATTATATACCTATTGGTACACACGACTACATACCAAGGAATAAAGTTCCAGTATAAGCTCTGCTCTCACTGTACGGAAATCCAATACAATGCGAGATCAGCTTATACTGGAAATGTATAGCTTGATACCTAGCCGTGTATACACGGCGAAGTAATTAATTGAGCAGGAATTAATTATTACTATGATGTAATAAACTGGTTATAATAAATACAATGAAGAATATGGTCCTTTATTAAGGGGCTCGTGGCTCGTGTTTGCTTAACACTTGGTTACCACAAGCAAAGCGCGCGTCGCTTCGTGCGATAGCTTTAGATTTCTTTAGAATTTTTTTTTATTCATAAAACAATTTACATTGTGTTGAATATATATAAACATGCAAATTTACATATATATAACTATGAATATTACAAGTGAAATGTAAAAGTGCCAAATAGTTTAAATATAATTTCAAACAGGTTTAAATATGATGTCAAACAGTTTTCAATATAATGTCAAAAGATTCTAGATTATACTATATACAGATTATTCATTTATTATTGTGTGACAGTTTCGATGTATTATACAGACATTTTTCTAATAAAAAGGTCTATAGTATTATAGTATTTTGATAAAAATACTATAATACTAACATACCCCTTGGAAAGACTGATCGAAAGACTTTCGGGCTTCTGTCTACCAGTAACGACTGTCAAAGATATACAATAACAGTTGGGCCCAACGGATTATTTTTTAAATTTTTATTTTACGACGGGTTTGCTCTTGACTAGGGTTGCCACCCGTACTTTATAATAAAGTATTGTACGTTATTTCAGGTAATTGTAGTCTATACCCATACAGGGTGTTTAGCGCATGGACCGACACAATTTTTTGGTGGGTTGGGAGGGTCATTAGCGAGGTTTCACCCAAAGAACTTTTTAAAATAAAACTAAGTTCAAATTTTTTAATACTGAATTTAGAAGTTGCAATTTTACACACATTTAAAAACAAAATTGACTTTGGAAGTACATAAGCGCATGGACCGACACAATTTTTTGGGTGGTTGGGAGTGTCATGGACCGATATATTTCTATATATATTTCTTTGAGATTTTGAAAAGTTTAGTCGCAAGTATTTTTTCGTTAAACGAAATATTATATATCGATTGGTGCTAAATCGATGTCGCGAATCGCCAGCGCCACATCAATAAGCACTCGTTTTTAACCATTTCTGAACGCAACCTAACCTCAAATGTCAACAATGTCAGTGTCAGTCATTGTCACAATTTCTTGTTTGTTAATTTGTTTTGTGCGAAGCGGTTTGAGTGAAATAGAATACGATTCAAAGTTTTATAGATTTATGCCATAGTAAATCATGGACAAGAATACGCCACAACCACATACACCTACAAAACGTAATTTCGGTAGTGAAACGGATCAAATAGATAGTGAATATGTTACTTATACCGTAAAAAAACAAAAAAAAAAAAAATGATACACGACAAAACAGAAAAAAAAAAAAATGTTTTTAAACATAATAATAAATAAAAAGAAATTGTAGGTAGGTACTTTATTTTGATTCTGTGTACTTTTTTTTCTTACCTATAATAACCAATGTACAAAAAAAAGGTGGCAATCCTACTCTTGACTCTAGTCTAGGTCAGAGGTGACAAAGTAGACGATGGAGTGAGCTTACCCAGAAGAAGCCTGTGTCGGCTGTGTCCTTAACGTGCTTTCCGAGGCACGGAGGGTTCTTGATATATGTAACGGATGGTTACCCAACCATATACTTAATGACGTAGCAGATAGAATAGATCTATTTACTTGTTCTCTGAGTGAGTTCACAAAAACCACAATGTACATAATATGTTACTGTAAATAATAAAAATGTAATTATGGCCACACTATTGAATTAGGAAATTCCTGTAATGATAGTGATGATGAGTTAATAAATAAATATACCGGCCGCGGCAAGCGTAGCTTAAGGCGAGGTTCTTCGAGCGTGCATTTTTGTCCTAGAGGTGCCAGCTGGGCGCGAGTAAATTGTGCCGTGAATTTCGTTAATTTTGGGTTGAAAATTATATGTTTTACGATATTAACAATGTCAAACCCGACGGACATTACTTCATCATAGACGTTTATTTTGATGTGATTTTCAATACATAATGTGGTATAAAATTGAAATAAAATGATTTTAATCTACAAAATAAGGATATGTATGGATTTTTTTTTCTATCGAGCGAACTTTATCCAATTATGTAACGAGTACCCGACTTACCCACAAAAAGGTCTGAAAGCAACATATAATTTTATCACGTGTTTTATCATTACCGTTTCTAAATAAAATGACATTAAAATTACATTTCCTAGAGGTTAACTTGAAGAACCTCGCCTTAACCTTCGATCCACTCGTGGGGCTGTTATTATTTAACCACTTCAAATTAGGGCAACAGAATGATGAAACTAAATCTACTATGTCCGTTATAGACATTGAAACTACTGAACGGATTCTGAAAATTCTTTTTGCATTTTATAGCCCAATAGGGATGTGTCCCGGGTAAAAAAAAAAAAAACTATTTAGTCCATCAATCAGATAATAAAAAAATATTAGACACGTATTTTTTGCTTTATCATATTAATAAAAAATTACTTAGATATAAAACACCTTAAACTTGGGGAGTGGGGGCTCGTTACGCCACGTATAAAATCTAGCGAGCAGTGACGTCAGGCCACATTTGAACTCAATGTATCGCCGTAATGTTTTGATTACGTAAAAAAAGAAAAAATACGTGTCCAATATTTTTTCATAATCTACATGACAGACGAAAAAAAAAATATTTTTTTCATCATCCCTATTCTTAAGGAAGGTTATTAAAGTTATAAGCCATTTAATATCATGCGACGACCCTTAACGGCCGAGAAAAATGAAAAATAGTCAGAAAGAACACGGATACTGAAAATTATTTTTGCATTTGATAACCCAATTCTTGAGGAAGGCTTATAAAACAAGATTAGCACACGCGTGTTTATCCGCTAGTAAGCTTATAAAGAGAACCAACGTGCAATATGAATGGAAAAACAATATGTTTTTTATAGCACGTGTGTGATAAATAATTATTTACTAAGTATTATGGTTTTACGATCATGTGGATGGAATACGATGGAAAATTATGTAGGTATGGTAATTGCAATGAAGATTTCCTGGATTATAAGAATTGAGAAATACTCATGTATAGTGATGCGCATAATATGACATACACATGTATGATAATAATTAATAAGGAAACTGAATCATTGTGATTAATGTCAATTTTATTATTTTACTAGCTGCTGCTAGCGGCTTCACCAGAGTGTATTTTTCTCAAATATAAAAACGAAGTCGGTGCCAAAAAGCTAAAATACAGATCCAAAGACACCGACTTCAGATATTAAAGTAATTTTTCACTTCATAGTGTTTTTTATGGAAGTCGTAAAGTTTTTATTTCTTGCTTTTTAGTGGGTCTGTTTATTATTTATCTAAGTAAGAATAGCATATGTCAACTTGCTCATCGCCTTTTACAAAATCTTGCTTTTCCCGATGCAGAAACGTTAACACGTTGACTGCCAGACTAAAAACCATGTTTAGCCCAGTGGGCCGTGGCGGACCCCTCGTGACCGCCAGTATATCGGGTCCAGGGAGCCGCGTCGGACACCATGTGTCCGCATGCCCTCGATCACTTCAGAAGCCTCTAGGCGGCCGACGGACAGCGTTTCGACTGTTTTTATTGGTGCGGCTCCGGGGGAAAGTATGCTGTCGGACACATGGTGTCCGTCATGGCAGTCAACGTGTTAATTGTTGAGGAGTTCTCCTGGTATTTCACAATCAGCTCCATTTCACCATTCGCATTGTGACGAGCATAAATTGCTTAGCAACCATATTAACGTAATCGAATCGCAACCCGTGAAATACTTATTATTGAGTAGTTCCGGTGGCCATCTGTACCTAATGAAATGAAATGAAATCGTTTATTCTGTAAATAGGATATCGGAATCACTTTTACACGTCATATAAAAAATATAAAAACAAGCTTGAGGAAGTCGACATTTCCTATCTGACTATCCCTGAGAAGAAATGGCGAAACAAACTCAGGGGTCAGTCTCTTTTAAAGTCCAGACATAATCTTGGTCAGATCATGTGAGGACCATGTAGATCCGTGTCTGAAATGGTCTTTTGAGGAAAGAACCACACAATTTTGAGTGGACCTGTGTTTGAGTTGCCTACTCTGTGGAGGCGAGTGCGATGTACAGCAAGATTGTGTTTATTTCTGGTATTTAGGTCATCATCATCAATTCCACTTCACCAAATGGTGCTTTCCGAGAGCAAATGCACGGGTTTATATAAAAATACCCAAATCGCTATTGGTGGGCCTATAATATTTGAAGATTTCCTTGGATTTCTCCAGGATCCCGTCATCAGATCCTGACCTGATTACAATGGAATCACCTGGAACGTATACCCTTTAAAACAAAAAAAGGATTTTTCAAATCGGTCTTCGAGTAATCGGGAACATGCAGTAAAAAAACTTTTTAACAAAAAAAAAAAAACAACCGACTTCCAAAATAAAAAAAATAACACTAAATAGTGAAAAATAACTTATAACTTCGGAAGTCGGTGTCAAAATCAAAATATTTTATTTCACATAAACCTACATGGGCACTTATGAAACGTCAGAAGCTAGGTGCACGGTTCGAGTTAGTCGTTTCCTATGGAGAAGAGCCGGCAAGAAACTCCACGGTTTCTCTTTTAAAAATAATTGGCTTTACAATATTATTAAATAACAGTGATAATAGGTATGGGAGGACAGTGTAGGCCTTTCAACAATTACCAGGTACTTAACAAAATAGAAAACCGCCAACAAATCTACACTCTACTAGGCCTACAACGTTCTCACATTCACAAAATATAAAATAATCTAAGTATATAAAATATTAATGACATGATTGCAATTACAACTACAGTAACATATCTGAATAAATATCATGTCCACAAAAGCCACTAACTGTCCTTGGTTGGATTTTCGTTATTAAATTATAGTTATTTTTCACTTTTTAGATAGAATAGATAGATAAAATATTCTTTATACTTACTTATATAGTGTTAGTGTTTTTTGTGTGTCGAGTATTTTTTTTTTTAAGTATTTTTTTTAATTTAAACTTAATGTACACCCGGCCACAAATTAAGCTATACATTTCCAGTATAAGCTGACCTTTCATTGTACGTAAATCCTATACAATGCGAGATCAGCATAAACTGGCTTTATTTGTGGCCGTGTGTACAATAGTGGTGCATAGCTTTAATTCAAACTATATGGTTTTCTTCATTAGATAGAGTAACTGCTGAAATTAACTTAACCTAACATTGTAATAATGCTTAGTTGCGAAAATGGGGGGGAGGGAAGGCGGCAAATTTAGCGTTGGCCCCGGGTGGCAGAAATAGGGGTAGGCCTACCCCAGTGGACGTTGAGTGGACGTCTTTCGATTAAAATGAAGATGAATAATGAAGGGCAGGAAAATGACGGATATATGGAAATTGCCTGTACAGTCAACGCAACCCAAATGAAACGAAAAATCCTCCAATAAGCTCACAAATAAATTGTTGTAAGTGATAATTGTAATTATAATGATACAGCAGGCATCACGTTAGACCTTGGCGTGTCTGATGAAGCGATAGCTGCCATAAAGACCAATTAATATATTATATACGTACACAATCGTGTGCTACGAACACGAAGATTATTATTATTAATAAAATGAGAATTATATAAAAGAATAAACAAGGAGCATCATCATTACGCTGCCTTAGAGGGCAAAGGAGCTGAGTGACAATTTTTGTGAAATGGAGTTAAGTGCATTAACGTGTTGAGAAAGAGCCATAGTTTATATTAGCCAATAAATCCACATCAATCATCCATAGACAGTCAGCAGGTTTTTAGGGTTCCGTAGTCAACAAGAAACTCTTAAAGTGTAACCAAACACGGCCGCGCACGGCTGGCCGCGCTGTGATTGGACGACTGCCGCGCGCGGCAGCCGCGAGCTGGGCCTCAAGTCTGCTATTACAATAGTGTCAGAATAGTCTCGCCATTGTGAGTATTTGACAGTGTTTGTATGGCAAATCTGTCAAAAACTCACAATGAAGAGACCATTCTGACACTATTGTAATAGCAGACTTGAGGCCCTGTAGTGTTGGTTCGCCAGTGGTTGTGTGGACGGACATATTTTATCAAGTAAAATGGATAACGAAACAGCAGTTCGTCTTATTGAAATATATGGCTCCCATAGTCCATTATGGGATACTAGGGAGCTACAACACACGCGGCCGCTTTCATTGTGGTTTGAATACGAAATAAAGAGCGCGGCGTATCTCGGACATGCCGCGCAGCACTGCCGCGCAGAAGGTCTAAACTAGTCGCGCGGCAAATTTGTGTCATGCGAATGCCGCGCGTAGCTGCCGCGCACCTTGCACGCCGTGTTTGGACACACCTTTATAGTTTCCGCGTATGTCCGCGGTTTAGCTCCAAGACTCTTAGTACCAGAATGCTGTAATTTACCATGGATACACATTAATTACGCCGACAAAGTGGTACTACAAAATCTTACACTTATCTTCTCGTCTATCCCATGGTGTAGGTAGGATATGGTTGGATAGGCCGTTCAAAAATATTGCGGGTTTGTGTGAATTATTCAATAGATTTATATTATAAATAGCAGCCCGTCCCGGCTTCGCACGGGGTAGACAATACGAAAGACATTTTAAGACTCATTTTTCTACACCTTCGGTTACATTGTTCAAATTTTACCAAGGATCCCTAATTTTTTTCAAAATGAAATGTAGCCTATGTCAAATTGGAAGAATGTAGCATTCTATTGGTGAAAGATTTTTTTAAATCGGCCCAGTACTTTTTGAGCCTATTCATTACAAACATACAAACATACAAAAATAGGTACAAATCTTTCCTCTTTATAATATTAGTGTAGATGTAGATAACGTGATTTGAACGGTAAGCGGATATTCATCAGTTTTTTCTGACAAGCCGATTGTAATGGATATGCTTCAAAGTCGAGCCTAAAGGCTAGTTAGTCACTTAAGCTCAATTTAGGGTTCCGTAGTCAACAGGGAACCCTTATAGTTTCGCCATGTCCGTCTGTCTGTCCGCGGCTTAGCTCAGAGACTCTTAGTACTAGGAAGCTGTCATTTGGCACTGGTATGCATATTAATCGCGCCGACAAAGTGGTACAAAAAACCTTGAAAAAAAGATGTAGGCAAGTAAAGTGGAGATGATATTTGTTTTTCTCGTCTATTCCATGGTGTGGAGTATAGTTGGATAGGCCGTTTAAAAATATTGCGGGTTTGTGAAAAGCATTTTTCGATTCAGGGATTCGTTTGCGTAATATATAATCTTTAAATGCTAATTTTTTTTAGAGTCAAGTGTCCCCACACCCCTGCCAGCTAAATTTTCTAGTAATAATTCTCATCTAATTCACATAATCCGCCCATAGTTAGTTTAGTTCTTCTCAATTCTTATAGCCATCCAAATTCCTGATCAAAAGTTTTCGCACTGAGTCTGTGTACTTTATTCCCTTTTTTACCGTTTACGTCATTTCCGAGTACATTCTAGTATATACAGGTAGATAAGTTACCGGTCCGTATGATATAGGTCTATATCATACTGATCGGTAACTTCCTTCAAATAAATCCTTATCCGTGATCGAATGTTACTGTTGCCCAATCATTTCTTAGTAACGGATGACGATGAAATCATAGACTACAGAGGAAGCTTACGTCACGGACTGTGAAATACCTAGTACCAACTGTGTGATCCTAATTGGATAGTTGTCAACCTTAATTGAAGGTTCTCATACATTTATAATAATTGAAGGAAATTGAAGTTAGAAGGAATTTATCATAACATCAAGTCTGTATTCCTCCAAAGGTTTGGCAGAGCTGTATCATCATCATCATCATTTCAGCCGAAAGACGTACACTGCTGGACATAGGCCTCCCCCAAGCACCGCCACTTCGACCGGTTCTGTGCGGCACTGCATCCAGCGGATTCCTGCGGTTTTCACAACATCATCGGTCCACCTTGTGGGAGGCCTTCCAACGCTACGTCTTCCGGTACGCGGTCGCCACTTCAGAACCTTTCGGCCCCAACGGCCATCTGTTCTGCGAGCAATGTGCCCTGCCCATTGCCACTTAAGTTTGGCAATTCTTCGAGCTATGTCGGTTACCTTGATTCTCCTGCGGATCTCCTCATTTCTGATTCGATTTGATTTCTGATTCAGAGCTGTATAGAATCCCACATATCAGCTGTTATATTTAATTCCCAAGTAATAGGGGGCGAGTCATTGATGTATTAAAAGCGTAGATACGGGACTTAGTAGCAGCGCCTGGTCCTATCAAACTGAGAGATTGCCCCTAGTTGGCACTCAGTCGCGCACGGGATATCGTTGATCGAACAGCTCCATAATTACAGTTTTTTTGTGATAAATACGCATCAAAATGACTTCTTGTGCAGCTAAACAGTGTTTTAATAATACAAGAAAGAAAAATAAGTCACATGGGATTAATTACCCTTCGTAAGTACAGAACAAAAAGCTAATATGTTGAAAGTTCTAATATTTAATGGTTGCTTCGCCATGTTTGTTCTGCCATGTCATTCATAATCGTAAACATTCGGCCAACATTCGGCAGCTAACGCGATTTCGCTCGCACGACAGCGACGTCTGATAACTCTGTTCTTGTCTATCGGTAACTGTAGGTTTGCGACTGTGATGCATGTAGTCGTGCGCCGAGCCCAGGTTTACTGATTGCGATGTAAGCGCGTAACATATCTTCCTCCTTTTAATATATCAATGGGGCGAGTCAATTAGCCATTCTTATTTTGAATGTTGGTAAACATGAGACCAGGGCCTCAAGTCTCTTCATTGTGAGTTTTTGACAGATTTGCCATACAAACACTGTCAAATACTCACAATGGCGAGACCATTCTGACACTATTGTAATAGCAGACTTGAGGCCCAGACGCCGCGTCACTTCGGTGAGGTCAGTTTAAAACCTTGACTTGAGACATTTAAATAAAGCGAATTTAAGTTTATATTGACATCACGTATATTTAATGTCCGGTTCCGTTACTTATTTATTCATTTGCAAGATTCTTTGCCTGCCTTCCTGAGGTCTTGGGTGCGATTCCCATATCAGGAAAAGTGTTGGGTTTTTCGATCTGGAGTTTCTCAGTGGCAGCCCAGAGTTTGGATTTGGGTTTTATGGCAATAGGCTCGCCCTGTAAAAGTCGGTTATCGTCGAGTTAAGTTTATATTAAACAAAATAAATGAAACCAAATAATTAAAATTAATACACTCCTCCTGAAAAAGTTACTTTTTGCATAAGTGACAGTGTTACACCGTATTTAGATCAACAAACAACCTGACACGGACCTGCAAAATCAAATTGCAAAAATCGTAAGAAAATTTTAATTTCACGAGCTACCTGAGCGCTTCCCCCTTAACACGTTCAACGCCACGGAATAACATGATAAATTTCCATTCAGGCCATGTCGGACAATGTTGGGCGACACCAGCATGTTCCATTCGGGCCGTGGGGAACAATGGTGTCCGACAGTCAGAGCTATGTATAAACGTCTTTTGAGAGCTGTCGGTCGACAATAAAAAAAATAAAAAATACAAGGTAATATTGTACGCAGAATGACCCGCGCGGCTTCAACGGAAGAAAGTTAAGTGTCGCCCAGCATTGTCCGACATGGCGCTGAACGTGTTAATAAATTATTGATTATGGTTAATTATTGAGCAGTTGCGTAGCGTGAATTTAAAATTCTCTATTTCGCTGTGTCCCAAGATCATCGACATTATATATTACTCGCATAATCCTTTTGAAATCATTGCAAAAGATATTTTGCAGTCTTTGTATGCGCCTAAAACCACTAGGGATTTGGCTTGATTATATTCACATAACACAATACTCTGATGCAATCATTTCCTCGTGTTCTACCTGCTAAACGGGGTTGCCAACTAAAATTACGTTTAATTATCATGACGGCAACACTGAGAATAAAAAAGATTTTAAGATAATAGCAAAATGTCGGAAAACACGACCAATTAATGAATTTGTGTAACTACTAAATTAGACTTAATCATTTTAGTGTTGCAAAATAAAGTGTCTAGGTAAGCTAGAATTTTCAGGACGTAGCAAGGTGACTTATAATTAGTGTCCAACCGAAACATGATTTGCAGCTGAAACGGAAACTGTAACCGAATTTTCAGCTGAAACCAAAACTTATGAAATGAAGAAAAAGTTCGTAAACAGTATATATAATTTTGATTTTAATTTTTGATTATGATTTTAATTTTTGATTCTAAGTTTAGTTTTTAATCTACATTTTAATTTTAATTTTCGTTTGTGCAATATTGTTATTTATAATGTAGGTACAGACGCCAGCAGGTCAAGCTACCCGAACTGTAAAATTTTTGCAATCAACCTTGAACCTTATGCTGTAGTGATAAAGTTGAAAATCTATTAAAGAAATTTGACAGATGTGCTGGCATCTGTACCTTAGGATCCTTGATATCAGATTTTTTTTCCCCTAGTTTTTTACTTTTTATATTTAAAATAGTTTTAAAATTAGCAAAGACATACCTAGGTACGTTAAAAAGGATACAGTTATAAGACCAAACAATGACATAGTGTTTTTAATTCATTTAACAACAAATTGCAATAACCCCCAAAAACAAACTATCATATCAAACCATTACCGATATAAACTCAGTTCATCTGTTCTTACTTGAAGGATCTGGTTTTAACGAGACACCAACAAACTAAACTCTACCCTAATCTACTAAAAATAGATCACAATCTTCTTTGTAGACCACACACTAGTCTACAACTTACAAAACGCATGCAATAACCAACCTTATCGCGAAGAAGATAAAGTTGGATTGAACAAAAGAATTTCTGTCATTGTTTCTTTACACCACTAGATTTAAATTCAACTTTATCTTAATATAAATAAAGTCTAAATTCAACTGATGATGGCATGGCGGTTGTTACGTTATAGCAATGCGGATGGCGTCGAAGTTCCGTACTTAGTACCGGCTGATACGGCGCTTACTCACACATGCGCAGAACGGCGTTCATTCACACTTGTCAAACATAGTGATGGGACATGCTCGATAGTTGGCTACGACAGTTTTGTTTTTTTGGTTATGTATAACTGTTAACGGCAATGATGGTTTTTGAAGAGATGCAGATATAAGAAGTATCTTGACTCTTAATTTTTTTTCCAAAACCCTTGACTTATAATTATTGTAAGTCAATTTATACAAGGTGCAGCTGGACAGCATTTTTTTTGGTAAAAGGACTATTATTAAAAAACCCTCCATAGCCAATACACAATTTCGGGCTAAACTACTTAATTCCGTTGCTTTATTATTTATTTATACGCCATTTATTATAACACTAGCTTCTGCCCGCGACTTCGCCCGCGTGGATGTCGGTTATATCGCGTAAAGAAGTAGCCTATGTCCTTCTCCGTATCCCAGGCTATATCTCTGCCAAATTTCATGACGATCGGTTCAGCGGTTTAGGCGTGAAAACGTAACATACAGACAGACAGACAGACAGATAGACAGACAGAGTTACTTTCACATTTATAATATTAGTATGGGTAGTATGGATTTACATTAAAAAAATAACTCTAAAGTGCAGTAATTTCAACAATATTACACAATAACTATCATTATTTAGCCGTTATTTGTCTAATGCTAAAATTTGAATAAATGGAGTATGTATGAACATCACATATTAAAGCATAAAATCACCCCCTTGTACTCCTAGGCACAGGGCACAAATATAAATTCCTGGTTGCTACTAAGAAATTCTAACCCTGTACATATTTCACGAAGATTCTACTACCTTTTCAAAGGTTAAAATATTAAAAGTGGCTCAAGTCTGTTATGTACAAATCTCGACTGACTTAATTTATGCTAACAGTAACCTTTGATTTCTAGATATTTCTAAAACATTATAAAAATCTTATGTAAACGTTCAACGACCTTTGTGTTATTGTATATTTTTTTTAATAAAACAACTGTCTTTTAGTATTTTTGTTGTAATTTGATCAAGTTTTATAGTTTTTTTTTAAATAAAAAATATTGGAACGAAATAATTGATTAGATTATGGCGCCATCTCCACGGGCGAGAGAATCGCGGCGATATTCACGCTGGGCCTTCAAATAATCGCCGCGATGATAACGCCGTGTGGAGATTAATTCATAGAGCTTCTATTGAATTTGATGGCACGGCGAGACTATCGCCGTGATTTTCTCGCCCGTGGAGATGGCGCCTATAATATAACTGTGGTTTGTTTTATTTTTATTATTTAGCTAGTGGCTTCGATCGGGACATCGAAAGGTGCAATTAATCAACTTTTTTAAGTGAAAACTTCTTTAGGTGCGTTGAGCACTTTTTGGTAGGGGTTTTGGAGGGGTTTTTGGCGCGATCGTTACCGAACTCTTTCCATGAGCTATATGTATACTGTGTATATGTGTACTTTTTGGGTGAACAAAAATCATGGAATCGCGTCATCGTCACCGAACGCTTTCCATGAGCTATATCCATACTAATATTATAAATTATTACTAACACAAACGGGATATTTACCATGTTTATTATTTGTTATGAGTTCCCGATATTTCGGCGCTGTTGCAAGTACCATGATCACGGCAATATTAGTGACCATGACAGTTTAAAAACTAATATTATAAACGTGCAAGTAACTCTGTCTGTCTGTACGTTTTCACGCCTAAACCGCTGAACCGATCGTCATGAATTTGGCAGAGATATAGCCTGGGATATGGAGAAGGACCTATGTCCTTCCGATGTCGGTTATTGCGTAAAAAAGTATGTGACGCCTATGCGTGACATACTTTTTTACGCGATAATCGACATCCACGCGGGCGGAGCCGCGGGCATGAGCTAGTAATACATAAAAACAATAAAACTGATAACATGTAGTAAGTATAAAAATAATACATTCTTAATTAACATGAATGGAAAATATAAATTAATACTGACCATCACAATCTCGAGAACATTCAATCAAAATACTAATTAATGTCATAAAAATAAAAATAATGGGTGTAATTAACTTTGGTTGTCGAGTGCCGAGCTACACACTACAATATGTCTACACTATGTATGATATAATTAATATCTTTACTAAATCATCCTTTCAGAACAATAGCAATTTCGAGTTTTTTTGTCTGATGCAGGGGTAAAATTGAGCTCGCTAGAAAAGTAGTACAAGTGTGAAAAGATATTGTTTTTTTTTTTTTTTTGCTATGGCTTCTCTCTTGTCAATTCTAGGAGTTTGTCGGCTGCTTAACTACAGTATCCTGTGGATGCCTTAATATATTAAGGCCTCCAGCTAGGGCATTAAACTTATAAAGTAACCGACTACATGCTAACCCCTGTGGGGTACGGACTTCGGCTTAGGGCGTCGCTGAGGGAGGGCAGCAAGGGGGTGGTGAATAATAAGATTTTACACGGCGCTAACTTACAGGAGTTTGCTGTTTCGAGATGCCTAAACCAAAGACAATATTACCAAGGTCTGAATATGACCTTAGTATGATTGTTTACAAATATTGATCCCAGCTCAAGTTACCTACGATAATCGATAAGGTACATCACTATAACTTGCATAACACATACGCACACAACCACCGGACGCCGAGTAGACTAGGTTATTGCGAACTATCCTTTACCAAAGGAATACTGGAGATTAGCAGTTTTTAAAGATACGTAGGTTTTACATGCAAATCTATGAACAAAAAAAAAATTGAAATGACAGTTCTATTTTTGAAGGATGAATATTGAAATGACGGCTGATGCAGCCTTACCAAAAAAACAAACTGGGGTGAAGTGAGTTGTCATGATGGCGGATTGACACTTTTGACAGCTCACTCCAAGCTCACTTCACCTTAGTTTCTACGGAGAGATTTTTACAGAAAAGAACAGCTGATGTTCAAATGATGACGTGCAGCTGACCCCAAATTAATTGAGATATGAGCAGACGGATAAATAATGATATTCGAAAGAAAAGAAGATATTGACCAAATAAATTTACGACAAAAAAAAAAGCAGTAGTTTTAAATAGTCGTTAAAATAAAAGACCATTTTCTCATTTCGTATAAGGATTGCTTTTGGCCTTCGATGATGCGGTTGACGATAGTGCTCGCTTTCCTCAATAACCAATTTACCTATAGAGACTTGAAGACTCCCAGGTCATACCTAGCTATTGGAATAACAGACGCCGGCGTTGAGTAACAATTTTCTAATGAAACTGAACGCGATCAGCACATCGGAACGACATTTAAAAGCTGTCAGTATTAAAGACAATATTTCACAACAATGATGACATTGACAGCCCTTGAGCGCGGGTTACCTATGGTGATTGCGTTCAGTTTCATTGGTGGAAATCCCCCCTGAGTTCTACTCTAGTCTAATTTCTTGCCCGTAATAAGCGCCCATACTATTTCTAATGAAACCTTAAAAGTTCTTTAATTGGCCTAGAAACAAATGAATTCTGAATGTATAGTTCAGTGCAGTTTATATCTTACGATTGTCAACGTAACTTAAAACAAAATAGTCATGTATTTTCTTTTCAAAATTGGAACAAACCATAAACAGATGTAAAATTTTGACAGCTGTTTGAAAATTAGAACACGGCTGTTTCTGAACAGCGAGCGCGCCAAAACATCTGTCATTACCTCATTACTGTCATTACTTTATCATTGTTGGTATGTAATCGGTTTGACCATAATGTGGAGATTACTTTCCGACCTTAGCGTTCTAAGATAGGTATCCAAGACTACCTGTGACGTCAGAGCGATGTGTCATGTCTTCCTTAACAGTAATTGCTCTCAGAGCGTATAACGATAACCTGCGTCGAGTTCACTGAGGCAGAATCTTTGTGGTTACGTTTTTTCCTCATTAGGTGACGAGTACAATATGGAAATAAATTATGGGTAGTTTGTTAGAATACCTAGTGTAGTGTTAATGGGCGGTTTAACGCCCAGATATATGCCAGTTATCTTGTGCGAACTACGCATCAAAGACCTGACGTCACAAATCCTGCATCGCGCTATCAGAGTTTACCGCGCGTCTAGCATATATACAACATCCCGACTTCAACCGTTGGGCAGTTGCCCACCAGACACAATACCCGTCTGGTCGGAGGATCCTCCCTTTACTATAGAGTATGAGTGAACTTTACACCCTGTTCCTCATACCTCTAAAATCTTGAGTCCTTGAGCTTGTGTGTTCTGTACTGAATTCACGCAACGCATCATACGTCCAGCCAGTAATAGGATTCGCCCATCCAGGAGCGCTGTCCCAAATAAGACGCATTACTAATTTATAATACATAAAACAAAAGGTATTTTAATAAGACACGTATACTAAAAGATCAATAGTAAAATTATCTTTAAAAAGGTTTAGGTTTCAGAAAGATACGTTTGATAGATTTTGCGTGATTCTCAGATTTTTAGCCACATAACTTTACAAATTAATTTCACTATGTAATATAAACCTAATCTAAAATATTCATATATTAAGTTATTAAGAAAATGCTCTAATTTAACATATATTTTTTCCAAATTATTAACACTACTCGTTTAGACGTGATCTTTAGTATAATATCATTAAAAGTCGGTTATCGTCGCCTTAAGGTTACTTGGTTTATCTTTCGACAAAGCAGTGTATCTTATGCGTTCCAGAAACCTCCTGTCCTGCGACATCGCGGCAGACTCAGGAGAAGATGGCGGGACAAGCTTGACGCCTACAGACAGGATTGGTCCACACTATACTCCATTTGAAACAGGGTTCGAAAAAATCCGATTTTTATAATAAATATCAAAAATCCGATTTTTTTTAGACGGAGCAGGCTAAGGTCTGAGACCATACTGCCTAGTCATCAGTAGATTATATAATTACGTCCTTTTTGGAGCTGATACGATGTACGACTTTCCAAATCTTTCAATCTTCAAACAAAAATAGGTATTATAAACTTCTTAGTTGACAAATAACAAGATCTTCTGATCGGATATATGTATATCCAGGCCAAGAAAAAGAAGCGAATTTCATTCTGTAAGGGGATTAAACACTTAAAAATGTGAAAGGAATTTGTAAACATTAATCTCCAAAATTTTTAGTTCAGAAGACAGCAAAAAATCTATTGATATGTATCAAGATAAAAATCAATTGATATATATCGTGATATATGAAAATCCCCCTTAGGAGGAAAAGTGGAATCTATAAAAAACAGTCTAGAATTCACCCCTGATAATCCTGCTTAGGGGGAAAAAATAGAATTGAAAAAAAAAAAAAAAACTTATTCCAAGATCCCCCTGAAAGGGTTCTTTTACATTAGGGTTCAGTTTTCGCCACTGAGGGGGATTCTCTCAGGGGGAATTAGTGGAATGAGCCAAAAAAATAATTGAACATCATGGCGGCATCGGCATGGTGGTCGACTCGAAGTAGAAGTATTAATGGGTAGTAAAAAAAATTAGGAAACCTGATGCTAGTCACCGCCGCTTATGGTCATCTGCAATACCAGTACTCTTATTGCGTAACACACTATCAATCTCAATCTGAATGATTTTGAAGAATATTACAAATCCATTGCTTCATATGTTCCAAAAATTTGTCGGTTCAACAATATAAATAAGGCAATGTATGTTGTTGAACTGTCAAAATGAAACCCATTGCTGCTGTGTCTCACGCAATTACCCCGCAGAAGCATCGCAAATGCATTGCTATCCCAAAGATAGGTAAGGCTGAAATGACTCAAGTGTCTGTATAAGGAAAATAATATTCAAAATTAAGTTCTATATTTTTTGTTGTTGATAAAAATAACTTTTGAAGATGCTTATACATTTTTCTACTTTAATTCCGATGAATTTTTATAAGGAGAAATACTGAATATATTACATCGACGACACAGAAGAGACATAGGTATTATACTAACCTACGTCTCTTCTGTGGAGAATGATGTGAATATTGTACAGGAGTTCGTCGACATTCAAACTCTTTAGTAAGACAGAGTTTTTGTAAACAAGACGTAAGCAAACAGGTTTTACAATAAAAAGCACCTTTGTCTATTACCTAGCGTAAAACATTGATTGCTTTTGGCCAAGGATAAATCTTATGGTGTAAGTATTGATATCGATCGAGTCCCCCATTTAGAATTACGAAATCTTTCCCCCTAAAAACTTATTGACGTTCTAATGATGTGTATGCTTTTTAAGTTAATGAACCTCTGTTTTACTATCTGACCTTTTCTCACAATTCGCAGTAATTTAAGGCTAGGTTATTTGAGATTTTCACAAAAAATAAGCGCATTCATGATATTAGAGCAAAAATGGAATTATTTGAGGTCTGATTAAATATATGCTACTTTTTATCTACTTTACGGTTTCCTAGAACAGTACAGTGGCACTGGCCACTAATACGTACCGACCTATTAGCGGCCACAGAACTACGCGTCATTTTTTGACGTCACCAAAAATTTGTTTCACCGTTGTTTATGCGAATCGAATTTCAAAATGATTACCATAAGGTTCTGGATTCGGCTGACCGATTTAGTAACAAATCAACGAATTTAAATAAAGAACACATCATTTAAAACACGATTGCAAAGACGAAACACCCTTTTGCTATTCAAATTCTAAATTCGAATACATGATTTTCGCGCGAAACCACTCACTTTGACAGATATTCCCTTCGATGTTCTACATGCATTGCTTCATACATTTGCAAGTCATTTTACTGTTTTAGTACTATAACTGTATTGTTTAAGGAGCAATGCGGGTTATTCGACTAAAATAGCGAAAAGGTGTGTTGACATAGTGACTCAACGTTTAAATATGCATGGAACGTTTTAGGATCGTGAGATAAACCAATGCATGCTGTGTTCTGTCGCTAGACTTAGGTTGCGACATGGCTGTATGGATTTGATACCTTTGCCTAATAAACAAATAAAAAAGAAGCCGCAGCGTACATTTTGACAGTTCTGTCAAGTGTTGTCATTTTTCCCGCCAATTAGTATTGCTATGGTTTTGTTCCAGTTTGAAGGGTAATAAAGGCACATGAGACATTTCAGCTTCGTCTCCTATACGTAAACGTACAAATACTTTATTAAGTATCACAATCTCCGCCTCATTCCGCATAGACACTATGTAAGTATTACAGTTATTCATTACTAGCTTCTGCCCGCGACTTCGTCCGCGTTAAATTTCTTGGTCCCCCGACCCACCCCGTCGCAACAGATTGCCTGCCCGTGCTTTTACTTCGTTTTCGCATAAACTTTCATTTTTTTAAATGGTGTTCTAGTTAATAGTAATGTAATTCTTCCTCAAGAATTGGGCTGTAAAATGCAAAAAGATTTTTTGAAATCCAATTCGCAGTTCCAGAGATTAGCACGTTCAAAAAACAAAAAACCGGCCAAGTGCGAGTCGGACTCACGCACGAAGGGTTCCGTACCACCCATACAAATCCTTATCCTTACTAATATTATAAATGTGAAAGTAACTCTGTCAGTCTGTCTATTTGTCTGTCTGTCTGTCTGTATGTTACGTTTTCACGCCTAAACCGCTGAACCGATCGACCTGGGATATAGACAAGGATATAGGCTACTTTTTTACGCGATAACCGACATCCACGCGGGCGGAGCAAAAAAAACGGCAAAAAAATCATGTCCGTTGTATGGGAGCCCCCCTTAAATATTATTGTTTTCTGTTTTTTAGTATTTAATGTTATAGCGGCAACAGAAGTACATCATATGTGAAAATTTCAATTGTTTAACTACCACGGTTCATGAGATACAGCCTGGTGACAGACGGACAGACAGACAGACAGACGGACAGCGGAGTTTTAATAATAGGGTCCCATTTTACCCTTTGGTTACGGAAAAACTAACTCTTCAGCTTTAGAATAGACTACCTCGCAGAGTTGATCATTATTTTGCTGCGGAGTTATTATAAAACAGTTATATCTCCTAAGATATTCATTGAAATTAAATGATGTAAGGGCAACTTTGTTCAAAATTAAATACTTGAGATGAATAACGTATTTATTTGGATAAGGATTAATACCATGTTTATGAAAACTCCTTTGCAAATAATGCATTAATTTCGAACAAATTTGATTACCATAAAAAAGGTTATAGTGAGTAAATCTTAAAAAATAGAAATATGCTGTCGTGGAATTTTTTTTTTTAAATTTAAAGAGGAACAATTCCATCATACATGATATTTGCGTAACTTAAACCGTTTACGCAGCGCACGCAACGGAAGCTCTCAAAAAGGAATAATTTTTCCCGTTTTTGCAACATTTTTCATTTATGCTCCGCTCCTTTTGGTTGTAGCGTGATGTTATATAGCCTATAGCCTTCCTCAATAAATGGACTATCCAACACAAAAAGAATTTTTCAATTCCAACCCGTAGTTCCTGAGATTAGCGCGTTCAAACAAACAAACAAACAAACAAACAAACAAACAAACTCTTCAGCTTTATATATTAGTATAGATAATAAAAATACGTTGCAAAAACAACATTTTTAATTAGATTCTAGTTTCGTTAAGAAATCGCACACAGCCTTGTTATAGTTAAGAATTCCGCATATTTTGAATTACACGTTGTTTATTTTGAAATAAATATTCAATAGAACATATTCTTACATCCTACTTATTTATTTATTTATTTAAACTTCATGTACCTACAATAGTGGTACATAGGCGGACTTAATGCCACAAGGCATTCTCTACCAGTCAACCTTTGGGTTAAATATAAAAACATAGTGATAGGGTACAAAAATAATGTCTAAAATAGGTACTAACTTCTTGATTACGAGAATTTATATACTTTTATTCATACTAATACACAAATATACAAATAAAATAAATTAATAGATATTTAAAAAAATACCACCTAATAATAATGACTATGACTAGACTACTAATTGAGAGTTATTTAGTCTGACTTATATAGTGGTTACGAACTTTTAAAAGTAAAGCTTTCAGCTTTTTTAATGCCAAAAGGTAGCGCGTTCCAGAGCTTTAGAGATAGCTTAAGAATTTGACATAAAACCGGTACGGTGTGAAAGAATTTGGAGAAGTAGATTCTTGGAAGCTCGTAGGTTACGACTATGAGAACTGCCCAACACTTTGAAATAATTCTTTAGATAATCGGGAGCACATGGATCGTTCATAATAGTGAAGAGCTTATCCTACTAAAATAATTATAAACGCGAAAGTTTGTGAAGATGGATGGTTGTTTGTTACTTACTCAATCACGAAAAACGGCAGAACGGATTTGGATGAAATTTGGCACACAGATAGTTACCTGGATTAACACAGAGGATACTTTCTATCCCGATATTGGTGCCGATTCCCTTGTTCACAAACTAAACTAAATTTAAGTTCGGTGCATCTTTTTCAAATCTTGTCAAATTTATCAGCGCTTGACGTAAATTGACGTACCTAATTTTAATAGGCAAGTTTTTAATCACGTCTAAACTTGTATGGAGTAGTGACAGGCGCTGATTAATTTGACAGGACTAAACTAAAATTAATCTTCTATCTATCCTTTTCTTAATGAAATAGAAAGAAAAAGATGCACTTAACCTTAATTTAGTTTGTTCTAAATCTAGTATAACTCGAAAACTATAAGATTATGCGGAAGTGCGGAACATAGGTAAGGGTTTTGTTATTTTGGGAGGGCTTGACCAAAGCTATCACCACCTACAGTACCTATGTCGGTCGATTTCTGGGACATGCTGTATATGGGATCTAGGAAGTCACTAAAATATTCGGGGAATACTAATATTCGTATCGGAAACTAATGGAAAAACCCTACATCAACGTTCCTGGGGAACGAGCTTAGAGGCCCTAGTGTGAGTTTATTTTAACGATCTCGATTTTACGCATCGACTGCGTTCGGCGGCCAATCAGAGGCAAAACGGAGGCCAATCAGAGGCAAATCGGAGGCCAGTCAGAGGCAAATCGGAGGCCAATCAGAGGCATATCGGAGGCCAATCAGAAGCAAATCGGAGCGCCGAACGCGGTCGATGCGTAAAGTCGACTTGTTTAAATGAATCTCACACTAAGGCCTCAGGACTCCATGCGCAGCACGAAAGCAATGAGGCAGAATCTGAGCACATGTTGACCTAATTTTTTCTACTGACTTAGAACAAGCTCCTATTATCTTCATTGATTTGCAGTAGGTACGGCGAGAATCAGATATCAATGCTCATTCCCACGATATTTATATCGCTGATGTAATTATGATTTATAGAAACGTGATTTAATATTTAATGCTGGTGTTATCACTAAGGAAAGAAAATCTGCTAATGCAAAAAAACAAATGCAAATGTCATTCAGGGGTTTGCGGAAATTGCTTGTTGGCTTGTAGCTAAGTAACAACAGCACATGGGTCGATCGAGTTAAGCTACGACTGCCGCGGTTGGACCGTGGATGGGTTCCACGGGGACTATCTTTTCATACCAAGACCCTCCGTGCCTCGGAAAGCACGTTAAGCCGTTCGTCCCGGCTGTCATTTGTAGATCTTTGACAGTTGTTACGTGTTGTCAGAAGCCCGTACCGACAACCAGTCTTACAAAGGTGTATCGTGTCAAAAAAAAATCTAAATCAAAATATTTTATTTCACATAAACCTACATGGGCACTTATGAAACGTCAGACCGGTGCACGGTTCCAATTAATCGTTTCCTGTGGAGAAGAGCCGGCAAGAAACCCCACGGTTACTCTTTAAAACATATTTGGCTTTACAATATTATCAAATAACATTGTTAATAGGTAAGGGAGGACAGTGTAGGCCTTTCAACAATTACCAGGTACGTAACAAAATAGAAAAGTGCCAACAAATCTACACTCTACTAGGCCTACAACGTTCTCACATTCACAAAATAGAAAATAATCTATATAAAAATCAAAAATCTATTAAACCATTAATATAATGATTGCAATTACAACTACAGTAACAAATCTGAATAAATATCATGTCCACAAAAGCCACTAATAAAGAAACCAGTAACTGGGTTCTGGAGGTCAGATAGGCAGTCGCTCCATGTTACATATTGGTATTCAGTATAAGACAAAAGTTAGACAACCAATTCCACTATAATGCAATCGGTTACATAATCCTCTGGTTTAAAACATAATAAATTCTGTAAAACACGCAAAATACATTACCCTCCTTTCACCGATGTAGGTGGTGCAAGAAAAAAGTGCACTAGATTAGGTTTAGATCAAAGAGGTTCCCATAGATTTTCACTTTTGTTTAGACTCATTGAGGCGTTGAAAATACTAGAATGCTCGACCTGTCACTATTTCTTTTCTGTAATAACAGTATCTTGCAACTTGATTTTCACGCAATTGCAGTTAGGGTTTTTTAGTCTCACTGCATTACTGAGTTCCGGAAAAAAAAAAACGAGAGTCGATGCGGTCTCGAAATTCCCGGGAAAAACGAGATTTTCGAGACTATTTCAAAAGTAGGTTTCATTCTTATAGGCTAGGCTTTTAGGCAGTCAAAACAAGATATTTCAATCAAATTCATATTTTGTATGGAACCGCGCGGACGTCCGCTTCACGCAGTTTCAGGCCTTATCCATATATTATAATCCATACTAATATTATAAATTCAAAAGTAACTATCTGTCTATCTGTCTGTCTGTCTGTTACATTTTCACGCCTAAACCACTGAACGGATTTCGATAAAATTTGGCAGAGATATATTGCATCCCGGGGAAGGACATAGGATAGTTTCTATCACCACCTCGCGGGCGAAGCCGCGGGCGGAAGCTAGTTAGTATTAGTATAAGTCCAGGTTACCTCACGATATTTTCCTTCACCGATGTCAGTAATGCCCCTGTTAAAATCCACAAAACAGTCAAATCAAATCAAACGTTTATTTGCCAGAAATACGTTTTGGTAAAGTAACTTATAATTATAACCTAAGTGTCATTGTATTTGCTGTCGAGTGAGTAACTTCAAAATTCTGCGTACTAAATATAGGTATGGACCCAAAATCATCGTGTATCCAATAAAAACATGATAGACCGGTTCTATTCATAGAACTGCAAGATTATCTTAGACTTTATAAAATGTTTAGAGTTTGGACTTACTGTTTTTGTTAGCAAACACGTTTTGCTTTGGTATAGGGATTCCCGAGATTCATATCTTGGGTACTGCTTCTTCTTTCTAAAAATAGCTCATGTTTGATTGCTAGTCTGTCAGCCAGGAGACGTTTTTAAATGTATAAAGTACAGAATGTGCAAAACATGGAAAGTGTTGATACTGCTTACCAGAGTTTTCGTCATTTTATGTTAATATAAATGAAATATAAAGAAAGAAGTTCAACGAATATAAATTAGGATAAGTAAAGGAACATTTAGCAAAGGAAATCAGATTTACGTATAAAAGTATGTCCTGCAGACCGTGGCGTGCAGGGCACATTTTGGTTTGCCATCTATACATGACTGTGGCGGTCAAAAGGTTAAAGAATTGCCAAATATAAGGCATTGCGTTGGGCACATTACTCGCTGAACGGATAGCCGATGGGGTCGAAAAACATACGTAGTCAATTATAAAGTTTCCCACAGGGTTATTTCACAATGAATGATTCATTCCTTAAACTGTATTTCGTCACTGGACTTTGTAGTTTCACTTTCTAAACAGGTTTGCACAATTAATTAGACCAAATATTGTAAATAAGTTTGATTGCAAAATAGAATAACAGTGGCCGCAGTGGCCTTGTGGCATTAAGTCCGCCTATGTATCACTATTGTACATGAAGTTTAAATAAATAAATAAAAGTTCTGGAGTTTGCAGTTGCAGCGTGGGTCCTCACAAGGTGGATCGACGATCTGGTAAATCAGGGGAATATGCTGGATGGAGGTGGCATGAAACTCTTTGTGGCTTTCCTTGGGAGATGCCCATGTTCAGCAGTACATGAGTTTCAGAAATCAACACGGAAACGGATCGTAACCGTATAAACTCAAGCCGTTTCGTTCTTTTCATGAAACTTCCTACTGAAAAACACACTAATCGAAATCGTAACGTAAACGATTCGCCTCGGGACAAGCTCACGAACCGCGGTGTGGCGCGTGGTCAACCAGCGGTCCCCGTGCTTACGCCTCTCCGTCGCCGCGCTTGCGTCTCTTCGTCTACCCTTGTCCCTCTCACCCCTCCCGTATTCGGATTCAAACTGATCTGGTGCCAGCCAGGTCAACCAGCAGCGGTCAGCGAGCCGTAAGCGCGGCTTCGCCTAGCTGTAGCCGAGTCGACGTATCGCAGCTGCTGGTCTGCTTTGGTTACGTGCTTACGTTAGGTTGACGCCTGTTTGACGGCGAGGCGAAAGGCGATACGGTGACGATCCCTTTCCGAGTTGATATGTGTGCTACGACCAGAAGTGTTGCCTCCTCCAAATAAAGTAAACAAAATCTTGATGTCAGCAATTCTTATCCTCATTTCACCGTAATCATCATTCAACCAACAAAAAACCGCGATGACTAACGCCTATAAAATACTAAACGGTTATGTTTCATATCAGTTAAATTTAACTGCCTCAGTTACGTATACTTACGTAACTCTTAAGGCGAGGTTCTTCAAGTTAACCTCTAGGAAATGTAATTTTAATGTCATTTTATTTAGAAACTGTAATGATTAAACACATGAAAAGATTATATGTTGCTTTTGAAACCTTTCTGTGGGTACGTCGGGTACTCGATACATAATTAGACAAAGTACGCTCAATAGAAAAAAATCCAAACATACCCTTATTTTGTAGATTAAAACTCATTTTATTTCAATATTATACTACTTTATGTCGGGTTCAACATTGTTAACATCGTAAAACATATAATTTTCAACTCAAAATTAACGAAGTCCACGGCACAATTTGCTCGCGCCCCGCTGCCACCTCAAGAACAAAAATGCACGCTTGAAGAACCTCGCCTTAACTTAGTTACGTTTATAAACTTTATTTTATACGTAATATGTCGTTAGACTAGGTCGAGTTTCCGTTGTTAGAATAGAAATGAGAGAAGACGGAAACACATAGGATTGTACACATAGATAATTTTTGAGGATTTTTTGGTAAGTACATGTTTTTCAACTATACTTAATGTTAAGTTTAGTCTTGGGATCAATTCATCACAACTACACGGTGGTCCGACACGCACTTGGCCGGTTTTTTTATCAAAATCAAAATATATTATTTCACATAAACCTACATGGGCACTTATGAAACGTCAGAAGCTAGGTGCATATGGTAATATACATATTAATATATTAAGTGTTAACTTATAAAGCTATAAGTTATGTAAATATTATATTCCGAAATAAAATATAAACCATAATTATTGTAATAGGGGCCGAGCCTATACCGGGCAGAAATCCGGACAAACTATCACATGACCCTATTTGAAACTAAGTGTAAAGAAGATATAATTATTTTATCTATTTAGAGCCCATCTTTTTGCGCATTATCGGCATTATTTATAAAATGAGAAAAGTTATCACTACCGTATGTTAGCTCTTGACCTCAACAAAAAAATTGGGTTATCACACGAATGCAATAAGAAATAATTAATCGAATTAATTGGTATTCTTTTCGTGCCATAGAGAATTTGGGTTTATTCCACTAATCCCCCTGAGAGAATCCCCCTCAGTGGAAGAAACTGAACCCTAATGTAATAAGTTATTTTTTGTGTTTTCAATTCTAGTTTTCCCCCCTTAGCGGGATTATCAGGGGTGAATTCTAGACTGTTTTCAGATTCCACTTTTCCTCCTAAGGGGATTTTCAGGGGGGATTTGTGGAATAAGCCGAGAATTTGATGCGCCATTTCTTTATCAGATACAAAGGTCACTAAAATGCGTTTTAATAAAGGATGCCTCGATACGTCTTTTTGCCGATACGATACCAATGCCCTTATAATTAAAATATCGGCAATACCGATACCGATACGCTTATTGAATTCAAAAATAATAATTATTATTATTATTTATTTATTTCAAAAAAAGTGTGTACATACTGTCTGTTACAAATAAATATAACTTAACAATTTAGGATAAAATTCGAAAAAAGAGTAAAGAGTGTAACAACATAATTGAATCTGGCGCCCTAGCTAGGTTACATGGTAACCTGTGTTAAGGTTCGCCAGCCCAGGTTCCCAAAGGGGTACAAAATTATAAAAGAGACTGCTAAGGACTATATGGTACAAACGTACATATGTTAATATTTATTAACATATGTACGTTTGTACTATATTTATGGCTTTTTTTTAAAATTAATATAAAAAGAACAAATAACAGGACAAACTAAATAACACCGTTTAAAACTATAGAAAGGTTGAGATTAGTTAATAGTTTTAGTAATTAAAATTAATATTGATGAGAAAAGTATCGTTGAATCGGCCATAAAAATATCGCCGATGCCGATATATCGGCAAACTTCGAGTATCGCCGATATATCGGCATCAGTATCAGTATCAGATGCATCCCTAGTTTTAATACTATCTCATCACGCCATCATACATTCACAGAAGGGATAGGCAGAGTATAATTTAAGGTATAATACCATTGATGTACAAAAAAAGGAAGATTAGGTACTCGCTCCTCGATGTAGACTGCATAACATACGCCGACTGGCACAACTGACCTTAGTCACAATCGAACTGGCGTTAGTGTAGCACATGTGTAGCACGTTAAGTAATATTACTGTAAACGTCAAAATAAGCAGCAAAATGCCTTCCTGTGTTTTCAAAATGTGCACAAATAATTCACAAACCAAAAGCAAGTTCCACGGGATTACTTTTAACATTTTGGTGACGCGAACCCATAAGTTTTCATTTCAAAAATCTGTTTGCGGAACATCACTTCAAATCAAAATATTTTATTTCACATAAACCTACTGTAGGGGCACTTATGAAACGTCAGAAGCTAGGTGCACGGGTCCAATTGGTCGTTTCCTTTGGAGAAGAGCCGGCAAGAAACTCCACGGTTACTCTTTTAAAAATAATTGGCTTTTACAATATTTTCAAATAACAATGTTAAATAGGCATGGGAGGACAGTGTAGGCCTTCCAACAAGTACCAGGTACTTAACAAAATAGAAAATTGTCAACAAATCTACAGTCTACTAGCCCTACAACGTTCTCACATTCACAAAATAGAAACATAATCCATACTATAATGTTATAAATGTGAAAGTAACTTTGTCTGTCTGTCTGTTACGTTTTCACGCCTTATCCGCTGAACCGATTGTCATAAAACCTGCCAGAGATATAGCCTGGGATATGGAGAAGGACATAGGTTACTTTTTTACGCAATAACCGACATCCACGCGGGCAAAACCTAGTTTACACTGAAAGAAATATTTAGCCTAACTACTTCGGCTATTTCAGGAATAGATCAAAGTTTGACAAGACTTTATAAAAATTAACTAGATTTAATAAAAGTGAAAATGTGTATAAAATACAAAATAGCCTTTTGGTTACATATGTTGCATAAAGTTATGTGGTCACTTTTTTGTGTCACATGTTGACGAATGTTTGGTTATGTATAAGTAAACATTTTTTCAGTGTATATATAAATATTTAAAAAAAAAAACCTATTTAAAAAAAAAACCTATTTAAACCAAACTTCTACGGAGTTTTGCTAACTAATTTAATTTGACCCTGTATATTGTAAGAACTCCACATTCATTTTGATACAAACCTCATTTTACGTTACCAAACCCTATTTAGATTTAACTATCTTCAAATTGCGACTAACCGCGAAAATACTGTATAAACCATATTGCAAAACCGAAATCACAACCCAATTTTACACACACTGAATAATAAACCTTTTCAAACGAGAATAGAGTTGAAAATCTAATGTGTTGTGAACTTGTAATGGATTTCGTAAAAGGCAAAATCGGGGCGCAAGTCTAAATTTTCATGTATGTATTTCTCTTTAATGGATTACTAGCGTGATTCTGTTTCACACGAGAACAGGGCCTCAAGTCTGCTATTACAATAGTGTCAGAATGGTCTCTTCATTGTGAGTTTTTGACAGATTTGCCATACAAACACTGTCAAATACTCACAATAGCGAGACCATTCTGACACTATTGTAATAGCAGACTTGAGGCCCAGGTTTTTTTGTAGAAAAAGTAATTAGATCTAACTATTGTCAAAGGAACTTATTCGCCTGGGTTTCTTCTTGAAAAGCCCCATTTACACGCTGCATAGTTTCTTGCCTGTAGCATACAATGAAATTAAAGAAAGAAAGACAAAGTATTTATTGGGACTCGTAAAAGTGATCACATTTTGAACTAAACACTCATAGTAATATTAATAAAAAATAAACAAAAGTAGAATGAAAGCAGAAAATCCTGTAAGGGGGCCAAAAGGCTCCTATCTCAGCATGATGTTGCAACATTTAAAAATAAATGTGTCGCAGCGCTGGTATTGGATAGAGTCCGCTGTGATACGGACAGATACAGATTTTTCTGTCATTCTACCTGACGCTAGGGGGGGGGGGGGGGGTTGTGTGTGTGTGTGTGTGTGTGTGTTTGAACACACTTCACCTACAAATTCACGGTGAGATTTTTACAGAATAGCGCTACTGAGCAAATATAAAATTGAAGCAACAAATGACTATCATCGTCTAAACATGTTTTGATTATGCCACTTTTATTGTTGCTTGAACTCATGGTAAACCACAGGCAATTGTATCGCATCGTGTAAATTAGGCTAAAAGAAAGAGACAAAGAAAAGACATCCATATTTTCTTTAGACTGGGTGTAAGATGAAAGTTTTACAACAAAAGTGTAAACGTAAACGATCAAGCAAATTCAAGCAATTTCCAAGATGGCGCACAAACAATCGAACAGCAATCAGCTGAGCGTACTGCGCAATAGTGATGTACCGTCTCATTATCGATATCATAACATGAATATTTAATCGACAACACGTGTCGAATGTTAAACATGATAAGTAAATAATAATGTATGTATCAATGTCTTTACCTGTGATATAACCTTTGTTGTGTACATACCTGTAGATTAATTATGATGATTTTAAACTGTTATCATGTGTTGTGATCGTGCTATGGAAGAATGTAGGTAGTCGATGAATGTTACCATAATGGTGACGGTTTTTCCCATACTTGATTTATACCTAGTTGAGAAAACATTGCGGATATTTACTTTGAATCTTGAAGAGAGCATTAAGGCTCCTACAAACAGGCGCGTGTAGGATCTAATGCGTAAAATCAAATGGACCGGCCCTCGAAAACAGCGGCGCGGGGGCAGGCAACGAGCGGTGCACTCCAGTCCAGCGGTGACCGCCCGCGCGTCTGCATTGCAGTGTTGTGCAATTTATTTTTGTGACGTTAGGAATAAATTTGAATAAAAAAGATGATGTCGCCGTTGTTCAGACATTTCGTTCGCGAATAAAAACAAATATCTCGACGACACAACCACGAACACAACACTACGCCGCTATAGTGCCACGCGATCTGCCCGTGGTTTCGGAGCAGTGTTGCCACCTTGTAGAAAACTTTTTCACTAGTTTTGGTCTGAAATTTCACCAGATTTAGCGATATTTTTAACTTAAAAAATCCCCAGAATTCACTAAATAATTTAATCACAAGGTAAGTCAAAAAATATTTTAATTCTGAATACAATGAATAAAAATAAACATGACAAAACTAACAATCAACTTCAAAAAAGTACTTCTGTTGGTAATTCTTCTTCATCTTGATCGGTTATTATTGCAGATGTAGACGGCTAAGATGGATCATCAGTTTTTCAGATTTTTTTTTATTTAAAAGAGTATTCAGAAATGCTTCCAATAGCAGTAATTACATTAGCCGGGAGCTCGTAACTGTAACAGTTCTTCTTCATTATATTTAACAGATTTCTTAAAAAAAAAAGAAGCTATTTAGAGTGTTTACAGCCATTTTGTTTCTAAACCAAACAAAGACGTCTAAAGCTACGTTCCGAAAGAGGTAATTTTTACTCGGCAAAGTGTATCCTGGATCCAAAACACACAATTCGATAAATGTCACTAAAAATCATCAAATAATTTTTCAGTGATTTTTTTTTCAGATTATCACTGTCTAACTCCTAAAATTCACTAAATCTAGTGACAAAATCACTAAAGTGGCAACACTGTTTCGGAGAAGGCTCTGCGTTGCTCGCGCCGTTCCCGCGCCTCCGCCCCGCTGCCCGCAAGATTCGAGGCAGAAGCCTTTCAAGCCTTAAAGGCTACACCGCGTGCAACGCGACGAGCGGTGTCTTTGTGTCGCATCAGTTTGTAGGAGCCTTAATGCTCTCTTCAAGATAAAAGTAAATAACTGCAATGTTAAAAATCTGCTGCCTGAATTAAATACAACTGGCAAAATGTGGGTGTACTCAACAGTTCAGCCTACCCTTGTAGGGAAACAGGCGTAATTTATGCTATATTTAATATCACCTATTCGGCGTCCTATTTGCTACAAATATACCTCTCAACTGAATTTAGTTTCCTTGGCTCCTTTCACTTTAGCATTGTGTTTCGGCTTCATTTCGACATCGACGACGTGCAACCGAATTTAAAAAGCTAAATAAGTAGCGAAGCACCTTTTTAGATGCTGAATATCAGAGTTTTACATGGAACAACACGATAACTGCAAGCTTATCGACGCTTTCTATTTCTACAAAGAACAGACACAGCTCTTTCTAGACAAAGTGACATTTCGTTCTCCATTTATGACATCGCACCGTAGAAATCCTTCTACAATCCGTCATTTTTTCATTCGTTTCTATGTAGATTTATTTTAGTATTTCAGAAGAAAGTTTTCTATGTAGATTTATTCAAGTATTTCAGAAGAAAGTTTAACTGACAGTTGTCTAAGGTAGTGAAGATAATTTGATTTTGTTTTTGTCTTAACACATCTGACATTGGCAGAATTGTCGATATCGGCACCATAGCCACAAAGAAAAAAAAAAAAAATTGAATTTGATTTTGTAATCGTCATACTAAAGAAAAATATAAAACTTTCTACAGACTGTCTCATCATCATCATTTCAGCCGAAAGAGGTCCACTGCTGGACATAAGCCTCCCCCAATTGGAGGGGTTTGCCATAATCGCCACGCTTGGCAGGCGGATTTGCGATCGCAGTATTATCAATTGACATGCCAACATGTCATTTGGTAATACTTTACACTAGAGCATTTTAAAGATTTTATTTAATTATTTTCCAACTTTAAAATGCCCTATACCCAGTCTCTAATTCAGATAATTTATGTAAACAAAGTAATGTCAAGAAATGTCACTGTCAAAATGACAGGGCAGTGGTGCAAAACATTTAATCATATTTTTTTGTTGTAAATAATGATCGATAAAATTAAAGTGAATTAATTATAAGAACTATGCAAACAAAATACCGTTGACAAACAATGTTTTGTGTAGTATGTCGGATATGATCGTCATAATCAGCCCTTTTAAGACCAGTGCTAGACGTAGGCCTCCCAAAATCGATTTACACTCGAAACAGCTTACAGCCGTTTTCATCCAAAATGTGGCTAGATATGCTACTTACAATATGAATCTACGAATGAGAGTTGTAATATTAGTGTTGTTGAAGACGTAAAAAAATTGAAAATGTTTGGATCTCCTGCATTGTTACCAGTATTATAAAATATTTTATACCAGAAAATCTTCTTTTATTAGTAACTTTTTCTTAAACAGAGAATTTATAAAAATAATTACGGTAAGATTATTTTTAAATTATTATTTCATAAATCAGTACATAAAAGAAAATGAAACCTTTTTTTTCGCCATTTTATGTGAATTACCATTACGAAGATATTTTTTTGATGTTATCCCCTTTGTTTACATAAATTATCTGAATTTGAGACTTCGGGTATAGTGTATACTCTTTCTCTGTGAATTTTTAAGTTTTTTTTTTTTTTTTTTAATAATAATATCTTTAAAATGCTCTAGTGTAAAGTTGGCCACATGTCGTTTGGTAAATATTGCCCTTCAAGCGTCGATTTGTATAAAGCCAGAAATGGTATGTAAATTTTTTGACCAGCCAAATTATACTAAAAATTTTAAAATATTCCATTATGAATAAGTAATAACCACAAAAATTGCAACCAAGCAAAAAAAAAAACAAAAATTCTCTCCTAGCAAACAATGGTGTTGGTACCAATTAAAATGCACAGATTATAAATTGTATTCCCACGACTTGGCTACTCTGCGACTGTTTCAAAGACAATGGTTCTCATTGGTGTGACGAAAAAACACATTTACGCAACCTCCTTTTTGTTTTGAGTCAGGAACTCGGGACAAATGAGTTGTTTTGATATTATTAAATAGCTCCTAGATGAATAACACCTGCATCCTAATTGCGTAACTTTCTTTCATAATCCGAAGGATTTTAAAAGAAATTTCTAGTCCATTGCTTCATAATGATTCATATATTATGTTGACAGAGTGAAAAACCGGCCTAGTGCGTGTCGGTATCATGCACAATGATGAGTTCCGTAGTTAGGATGAATTTATCCCGAGAACTAATTTAACATTGTAGTTGGAAAACATGTTCTCCCATACATTTCTACTGTAAATGTAAGTTGGTCGACTATTACTCGTATCGATTGGTATTGCTCCATTCCTAGCTAGTAGTAGCATGTAGTAGAATTCTATCAATGGGCCAAAGTGACTATCATACAGTTCATTGTTATATTATCGTAGAGAATCATCTATTTTTAGTCCCATCGTGCGTCACTACCGACCTGTGCGTTACGAGTTACGATGAGTTATTAACTAAAGGATAGTTAATGGTATGTTTAATGACTGGTAATTCAGAAAATAATGAACGCTTGAATGGTAAAGGCAAACCTAGATAATTATCAGTTCCACACTTATGAAAATATGTGTAAAAATACCTTAAGCTTCTTCTAAATAGAAGCTTCAAAGCCAAATTACATACACACATCAAAAAAGTTTGTGATCACTTTGAAAAATCTAAATCTTTTTTGTTAGGTACGGTAGATTATAAATTATGATTCGGCTCGCCTGATTTAAACCCAATAGAGCACGCGTGGGATGCTCTTAAGCGAGCTGTTTGGAACCGTCAGCCACGTCCCAAACAGTGCCAGAGCTCAGGGAAGCCGCTATTCAAGAATGGGACAGGTTACCCCAAGAAATGCTGGATAACTTGATTCTCAGCATGCCAGGAGGATCACCGCATGTGTTCGAGCCAGGGGAGGAGTTATACTATATTGAATATAAACATTTTATTAATAAATTGTTGTTTAAGTTTGGTTAAACAGTCTTTTTCTTTCTATCAAATTTCTGTTACAATTACATTATGATTAATTACTCAATTTTTTTTATAAAAAATAAAAAAAGTTTTATTTTTTAATTTCAAACAAGGTATTTCTATTTACAGAAAACACACAACAAAGAATTTTTCATGATAAAGTTCAATTTAAAAAATTATATCAGCTTATGCTAGTGATCACAAACATTTTTTGATGTGTATATTGATTGATTAAACATCGATTTTCATTGACAGCTTCTGCATTCCACGACGCCTGACAAACAACGATCGGTAACATTAGTTGATTATAGGAACCGGTCACTAGTCATGTGAACGGTCCAAAGCAATTTGTTCCCCTCTATAACGATGCTTCTATTAGGGTCATCTACGGGTCAGTTGTCCAAATATTATAGGGACAATTTGTTGGTCGTTACGTCTAAAGCTCAGTTCCGTTCGAGTCAGTGCCAGGAGTTGGAAGGTCGAAGGTCCTTTCATTTATAACCTTAGTTATTTTTAGAATAGTGAGTAGTAGAACTGTGGCGGCATCTACAACGCCACATGTGAACTACACATCAAAGACCTGACGTCACACAAATTCTGCATCGCGCAATTAGAGTTTACCGCGCGACTAGCATATACACCGTGGCATTTTAATCGTCTTACAACGACATCCCACTTCGTGTATCCAATGACTATTAATCATTCACTTAAATAAATGGGCAGTTTTTGGGGACTGCCGATGGAAGTGAAAACTAAGTAACTTGAAAGCGTTCGGTGACGATGACGCGAGTTCCATGATTTTTGTTCACCCAATAAGTACATATATATATATATATATATACACAGTATACATATAGCCCATGGAAAGCGTTCGGTGACGATCGCGAACCCATTCGTTTTTCTCCTACCAAAAATCGCTTAGCACGGCTAAAGAAGATTTCACTTAAAAAAAAAAATGAACATTTGCGGCGACATCTTTATCAGAGTTCAATTCACCCCTAACGCAAAAATGTATTTCTTACTATTGCAACTTATACTTAATCTAAATCTTTCTTTTTTTAATAGCGCCTAGAGGCATTTTATGTCAGCTACATTGAGTGGACCACCTTTGTAAGACGACTAAACTGTCACGGTGTATACAACATCCCGACATCAATCATCGGGCTGTTGCCCATTAGAAACGACACCCGTCTGGTCGGAGGATCCTCCCTTTTGTATAGAGTATAAGTGAACTTTACACCGTTCTTCATACTTGTATACCGGTGAACTCGAACATGGATATAAGCGCAGCCTTCGAGCAGGTAGTCAGCGCGACGTCATCATCACTTCCTCAAGTTTACAAGCTATCCACTCGCACTGGGCCTGCTTTGTGATTACGTTACGGACTGATGATGTCTCTCCGAAGAGGAGGCCATTGTAAAATCCAATTATTTTTAAAAGAGTAACCGTGGAGTTTCTTGCCGGATCTTTTCCATAGGAAAAGACTCATTAGAACCGTGCACCTAGCTTCTGACGTTTCACAAGTGCCCATGTATAGGTTTATGTGAAATAAAATATTTTTATTTTTGATGATTTTGATTATTTTAGATTATGTTAATATTACATAGTAAAATTAAACTGTAAAGTTTATGTCTAAAGCGGATAAAAAACTGAGAATCACGCAAAATCTATTAAGCGTATTTTTCTGAAACCTTCACCTTTTTAAAGATAATTTAATTATTGATCTTTTAGTATACGTTTTATTAAAATAGCGCTCCCGGATGGGCGAGTCCTTTTACTGGCTGGACGTACGACACGTTGCGTGAGCTCAGTACAGAACACGCAAGCTAACCACTCAAGGTCACTGGCATATATTATGGCTTAAACCAGATTTTATACCTGGTTAATAATGCCAATATGCTCGCCCCCTATTACATGGGACTGAAATATAAACTGTCAATTATTTGCTGGTCATGCTATAGAATCCATGTTGTTTTTGTTGTGGTACGTATATTACCGCCATTTTAACATTCGGCCTTGGTACGCCCATTCTTGTCCATTGTCAAATGCTACTAATACTTTGTTATTTAGTTTTTTGCAGCAAACATCGTTCATTGTATGGGTAGAATTAGGTACCTAATTTGTAAACCTGTTGCTTAGTTAATGTTTTTGCTGTTACAAATTAGCGAAACTCCCTTTTCCGCTAGGCGAGGAAAAATAGGCACTGATTTTGAAATGTCCATAAAAATAAATGTTTTCATTGTAGACTAGAAGATTTAATTTTAACTGCGGATAAAATAACTTTTACTCTACACGATATGTTTATTATTATTAGTTTATATTAGTGTATAGCTATTTTGATTTTATGTATATTTTTTATTTTATTTTTTCTCTTCTACACTAACACATGTTGTCTACATCTCTATATCTACTTTCCTATCGCAGGTATGCTGGAAGAGATTTCATTAGAAATAAGCATCACCTTTGTACGTATTTTTCTGTTCCTTTCTTCTTGTCTGTTTATATGTGTGTACATAAATTGTTAAATAAATAAATATAAATACAAAAATAATTAAATTATAATCAGAAATCATCATCTAGTTTTTTTTTTGCTAACCTAAGTCTTAGTGGAGCCGGCACATCTTGCATCCAAGCCAGATTTACTTATGAAATAGGATTAATTGAACAAATTCAAAATATAACCCCTAAAAAACCTCTTTTAACAAAATGGAAGGACCAAAACCAATATTTTATTTTTCTTAAACGACCGGCCGGCATTGGCATATGAGTATAATGCATTGTAAGGCACAGTACACAATGTGTGTCTAGGTCATCGCTCAGTATTCGCTAATAGAAGACGTTAGGTGCTAACGTGAAATACAAATATTAAGGCCAGTTGTACATGCATGATTTTAATAGCATTACCGTTTAGTGGTGTGAATTGGTTGAATGTTTTATTGACATGACGTTTTATGGCGTTTGATTCAAAGATGGTGAGACGAGTTATAGAAAACGTGGAAATGGATTCACATTTTAGTATCGACTGAAAGATCCGGAATCTTAACAACGGAGAAGACTGATAGCGTAGTTTGGAATAATGAAAAGTACATTCTAGTTTCACCAACCCGAACTGGGCCCACGTAGTGGATAATGGCCTAATCCCTCTTACAGAGAGAGGAGGTCTATGTCCCAGCAGTGGGAACAATTTAGCTGATTATACATACATTCTAGTTCCAAAGTAACAAATCATATCTATTACCAACTTTACGCGAAGGTTGCTTATAAAAGAGCCTTCACAGTTAAGTAGATCTACAAATCTGTTCTATTTTACATTCAAAGTTAATGTCGATCAACTGGTACCCATGGCTACAAATCAAGCTATAAATTTCCAGTTTAGGCTGATCTCGCATTGTATATGATTTCCGTACAATGAGAGGTCAGCTTATACTGGAAATGTATAGCTTGATTTGTAGCCGTGCGTACCAACTTGGGAAGCCAAGTTTTTGCCAAAAAAAAAAACAGTTTTGTTTAACACCAACAGTTACAAAAGGCTTAACTCATAATGTTAGCTTACGTGTGGACTTAATGAGTATTTGCTTTAACAACGTCCCTGAACTTCATTTGTAGGATTTTTCCGTTGGTTAACGACCAGAAATATTTATTTAAAGTTACCTACTTTAGGTCATAAGCTTCGGTCAACGACTGGACGTCAAACGTTCGCGTGATTCTAAACGGTTGAATTATCGGCAAACACATTAATAATTCAACGGTTTATAGGGTTATTGGTAAAAAACTAACAACATCTCATATATTACTAACATCATATACACCAACTTTGGTTCTATGACTTTTATTCATCAGATTTTAATTTATCAGACTTTCATACAAAAATCAAAATATTTTAATTTAACGCTCTAAATGTATAAAGTGACCATACGTCCCGTTTTGAACGGGACCGTCCCTTTTTTCGGTTCTTTGTCGCGGTGTCCCTGAAAAAAACCTGTATAAATTATCAATGAAAAGTATCCTATGTATAAACTATCAGTGTGTCAAATTTCATCCGGTCAGCAGTTTTTTTTTCGTGATTGAGTTACAAACATCCAAACTTTCACGTTTATAATATTAGTAAGATTTTAGATGGATTAGCTTTTGCAGACGGCTTCGCCCGCATAAAGGTCGGAAATTATCCCATGGGTCTAAGTAACCTAACCTAACCCAGGTCTACCATATTTTGACGAAGTCCGTTCAGCCGTTAAGGCATGAAAAGGTAACAGACAGACATGAGCTATATTCGCATTTTTATAATATTAGTATGGGTAGAAAGAAAGAGAAGTTTATTTGATTTGCTCACGTAATCACTACATAAAGACACTGCCCCAAAGAGCTGGTAGAACCATCGGGTCTCGGATTTTTGATTGAAGCCTGTAGTCGTTGCGTATTGTCAGAATCCTGAAGTCTGAGCTCTAGTCTAGTCAGAAGGCTGATTCTGATATCAGTATATCGTACGGTATGTAATCTTAATAAATAAGGCTGGATATAATATCCAGCCTTATTTAGTAAGATTACAAGACAAGAATCACATAACACAGTGGCTCAAGGCGAAAGTCTTTGACCAGTGCATGTTGCCAGTGATGACTTATCGTACTGAAACGAAGTCACTCAAAGGGCAATGGAGAGAGCTATGCTTGGAGTTTCCCTACGTGATCGAATCAGAAATGAAGAGATCCACAGGAGAACCAAGGTAACCGACATAGCCCGAAGAATTGCGAAACTTAAGTGGCAGTGGGCTGGGCATATTGCTCGCAGAACAGATGGCCGATGGCCCGAAAGGTTCTGGAGTGGCGACCGCGTACCGGAAGGCGTAGCGTTGGAATGCCTCCCACAAGGTGGACCGATGACCTTGTGAAGGAATCAGGAATCCGCTGGATGCGGGAAGCACAGAACCAGTCGATGTGGCGGTGCTTGAGGGAGGCCTATGTCCAGCGGAGGACGTCTTTCGGCTGAAATGATGATGATGATTATGTCACAGTAATTATTTCATCATTTCAAAACAATCATCACGTAGTTCTAGTTTCTCTATAAACTGAATCATCGAACACCCACTTTTCTATGATAAGAAGGGGCTTATCGCTATTTCCGGGACAATTCAACCCACAGGATTTCAAATATTTCCGATTCGGAAAAATCCTTTTAGTTACTCATCACAAGGTTCCCCCTTGTGATGAGTACTTAAAAGGATTTTTCCGGATATGAGCCATCGTCTAAGGAATCCACAGTCACATTGAGTATTTTATCTCCATTTTTTTATCTGCTTGGTTTTACCAGCAGCTACAGTTTTAGCAGATAAATAATAAATAGGTAATAAAATCTTAACTGATACACACACATAATTATGAATACATTAATAGCATAAACTTAGCAGTTTTTTTTTTGTATATTACCACGTGGCAACAGCAATTGACAGCTGAACAAAGAAGAAGTACATTGACAGGATCGATGGACGCAATTATCATCTCAGTAAGTCAAAATTAGAAGGCAGCCTTACACTTCAACAGTAATTAACTTTGAACGACACAACTAAATCAATTAGTCAAGACTTTGACAGTCGCATGTGTGTGCTAAGGCTAAACGCAATGACAGTGAGAAAAAAAGAACAATGCAAAAACTGCGTTCAGGGAAGTTTAAATTTAGAATAGTAATTTTTTTGTTGATGCCTGATTTGTTTTTGTCTGTTCAGTGTGCAATTAAATCTTTAATTAGTAAATTCCTATGCAATTTAAAGACATTAATTTTAATGGATATCTATGTAGGTATTGTGCGTTCCCTCGATTTGTATTAGCGTGGGTCATTTATGCTCGTTCCTTCTCTATTTAAAAAGCTTTTATACATAGTACTCTAACCTAGCTCTGGAGTCAGGGTATTTTTTTTTTGTAACCTAGTTTATGCCCAGATAGTTTAGGCCAGCAGCAGTAGGGTGTAGCAGCAGGGTCGACCATAATAATTATAGTTTGGAGTCGCGGTTTCGAGAGATTACTGCCCGCAATGAATTCCAGTTTTACTTAAGAGCTTTTGAGGCTAAATAGTTCGATTTCTTTATTTGGTTTTCATAACTGTTTTACATCTTTCTTTTTATATCCCACAGTTTTAGGAAAGTATGTAGTTTTTGTACTACTTTGGTATAAAAACTACTACAGTCTGACGTGTCTTCAAGACATAAATATTCTCATCAACACCCATTGTTTAAGATTTAATTTCACTCAGATACCGACAAAATAAGTTCTGGTTTCTCATAAAATTTATAAAATTGTATGTTGTAGAAGTTTAATGATACTCCAACTAATTGTTTTATATAAGTAATTTAGTTTTACTGCATTTTGCAACAAATTGCTTGGGAATATCCTAGTACGGAGATAATACCAAGTAGGTATTAATAAATAAATGAAAATTGCAACTGTGTGTGTTATTGCCTTTACTTTTCATGAAACGAAAAGGGCCGGTGTGACCTCACCCTTATACATGGAATATCAACGTCTTTTGAACCATCCATAGATAAAATTATAAAAAATATATCTACATTGGGGGAGGCCTTTGTGGGATAATTTCGGCAAACTAAAAAAAAAAAAAACTTTGACACTATCAAAAATAGGTATTCATTCTAAATTATGTTTTAAACAGCAGTAGGTAATTGGTATTGTCAATAGAAATTTCGTTAATTAGGTAGCTTAAATATTACAAGTTTTTAATTACTAAAACAGGAACGCTGCAAAAAGGTCACGTAAAACAACATGGCGGACGGAATGGCGCGAAAATGGCAATCGTTTGAGGTTAAAAGTGAAAGAGATCACGCCCTCTATTGTTACCATGAGAATTTGTCAGACATTCTTGTTATTGTAGTGTTGGAAAAAAGGTTATTATCTGAAGCAGATCGTAGAATAGTATCACGCTTGTATTCTCCGAATGGGCAGATATGAAAAATGCACTCACATTTCGCCAGAACATGTTTAAGTTGAAGTCTCATGTAATAAGGGGCGAGATCATTGCCATCGGCTAGGCCCAAATCTGACTCCGGCTTGCTACTGAGAAATTCCTAATGGAAAACCCAATAACTCTTTGTTTAATCTGGGGCTTGAACCTAGGATCTCATACTCAGCATTCGTGCTTCCGAAAATTAGACCAAGGAAGCAGTCATTTCAGGTATTTTATGCACAGGCCGGTTGTTGTTTTGAGTCATTTATACATATAGGTAATATTTATATTTTGTAACCCAGATTGATGAGACTCGAACAGACCAGGAAAGGGGCGTCCATTGATTACGTGAGGCGTTTAGGGGGGGGAGGGGCTCGAGCCGAATCTCACCCATTCTCACGTGGGGGGAGAGGTGAGTCTCGGCAAATATCACGTAATTCTTTTTTCCACAAGAAGCTGTGTACAACTGCGAGAAAACTGGGTAATTATAAAAAAAATATTAACCAAATTATGTTTATTTAAATAAATATAACGCAATCAAGCACAGATTAACGTAAATACACAAAAAATATGCATTTTGTAAATCTCATAACATCTCACCAGGAGGGAGGTCGCCTCACGTAATTAATGGACGCCGCCAAAGCATGGCACATACATATGTGAAGAGGCTTATACTACTTAACAATGGATGGAACTGGAACAAGGCAGCATTAGCAAAACCCAAACCCAGTTCAAACTTTTACATATTGAATAAGAAAGATAATTTACAATTTTCTAAAGGGAAATGGACTCGTCTCGTATTACTTTTAATGAAAGTAATGAAACACTTTAAACATGAAGTATTAATATCCAGTATCCAATATCTACACGGCTGAATAAGCAAAAATATCTAGTTTTCACTTACATTGAACTTTCAACCTTAAACATTTCGATTATAGAGTTGCAATTTCACTGAGCTTTTTGTTAAGGCGATTATATTTTGAGTAATGGAATTTTAACACTATAGTCTAGGAGCTAGGGTTTAAAATTGGTTATGTAGGAAGTGTAGATTCAGCACTTCAAACAATTTTTGCTAGTAATAGCTTTAGTGTTGGATTACTTTAGAGCTGTTGGTTTTAGTTCATTGTTGCAGAAATGGGGGTAGACATATACATACATTTAAGTACATATTTGCTTACATATCTACAATACAATGCATAGGTACCATTACGATCATGCTGACTAGAAATCAAAACGTCTATGCCAAGTATTGCCTAAACCTTATATTGACTAGGAAGCACAATGCTTACTTTGCAATATTTCTATACAGTATTTGAACTAAACCTTATTCTGACAATGAACCAAAATGCCTACCTTGCAATATGTCTATTATTTTAGGAGACCGTTTCGCGTAGATGCGACGCATAGTTTCCCCCAACTTTTTGTGTTTTTTCTTTAAGTAATATTTTACCGCAAATCAACGTATTGTCTTTCGTTTCTTTACACTATGTACGTAATACGTATCAATATCATAAAGTGGAAAGCACGACGCTTTATGACGCAATGTTATTTCAGGTCAACTTCCAGGATTTCCGTTGGCGAAATCACGATATGAAGAATTCGGAAGTATTGTGGTTTTAGCTGTTACTGTGAATAATATCCGATCACTCAGCGAATCGCACTGACCTACGAGACAATCGTCATCATCGACCTAACCTCTTCCTAATTATGCTGGTCTTCCAGTCTAACTGCATGCACCAGAATTTTACAAGGAGCAACTGCGTATCTGACCTCCATGATGCAATTACTGGGTAACACGATACCACTTGGTAAGTCTGGTTGTCAGACTTTTGAGCTTCCGACTTGTAACGATTGTGAAAGATCTACATAGGACAGCCGGCCGGGACCAACGGCTTAACATGCTTTCCGAGGCACGGAGGGGTATCAATAGGTAGGTGGATCATGGTCACCCATCCACGAATCGACCTGTCGCTGTAAAATTCAACTTAGAGTGTATGTACTCGCTATACCTGCAACCTATAAGAAACAGGTGAATTGAATTTCCAAAGAGACTCCAAAAATAGATTGGAATCTGAATAAAGACTCATTACAAAACATTTCCATCCGTAATGTTTTTGTCATGACTTTTTGCTGACATCATTATAAATTATTGTGTCTGAAACTACGTGAAGAATAATTTCAGTTATCAACTTAGCATATAGGTACTTTGGTTTTTCCCGGTCAAGTGCGTTCAAATATAGATGGCAATCTGTAACTCTTCATGAAAATTATTTGCAGGTTCTACCTTGAGTTCGTTATTTTTAGAACGAGATCTTTTTATATTAATTTGATTTTCGTTTTTCCTTTTTATTTGTTTTATTGTATTATTAATTATTTTAAATTGCATGTGGATTATTATTGTGTTGAATTTGTTATTCTAATTATCATTGACATGTTTGTTATTTTTGGATGGTACTGTTTTATTTTACAAAATTTCTACACAATATATATTGTTCCGAAATAAATGACTTATGACTTAGAACGGAAAATCAACTCATAACTTAAAATGGACAACAATAAAAAGATACACAGTTGCAACAAATTCTGCCTTTTTCCTTACGAAACAACCAATGAGTTAGAAAGAGAGCCTAAACTAGAGTCGTTGCCCTGTTCCTGTTTCAGTCTTAAACTTATTTTTTTTGTTTTTTGGGGAATTATTAAATAACTTCTCCCGCTCTGGGCGGAGCGGGAGGGCGTATCCAAATCGACTTCACCCATAAAGTCCAGGCTGCATACCAATTTCGGGATACTTTTGCTTCGTTCAGAACTTTGAGAAATATAGACAAAAAAAAAACAAAATCACAAACTTTTCAATCGTAATCAAAAATTCAATCAACCTTTTTGTGTTTTTCCTTTCCCAAACTGTCAAAATCAAACTGACAACTGACAGTTGTATAAGGTAGTGAAGACAATTTGATTTTGTTTTTGTCTTAACACATTTGACATTGGCAGAATTGTGGATATCGGCACCATTGTCATATAGAAAAATAGAATAGAATAGAATTTGATTTTATAATCGTCATGCTAAAGACAATATAAAACTTTCTACAGACTGTCTCATCATCATTATTTCAGCCGAAAGACGTCCACTGCTGGACGTAAGCCTCCCCCAATTGGGGGGTTTGCCATAATCGCCACGCTTGGCAGGCGGATTGGCGATCGCAGTATGGTGTTTAAAATACATAGAGAACGCTGCTGCCCCATTCTCCAGTAAGTCCCTTAGTCGCCTTTTACGACACCCACGGGAGTAAATGCATCACTATATTTTAATTATTTCTTTATAACCTATACATTGTAGTCAAATATTTAGCTACATCTAGACTACTTATTCTTGTTGTGTACCTTGTTAGAGACTGAAAGCTGTCTTCAACGTCTAAAATGATCCTTATCGTACTATTTCTTAAAACAGCTCTTATATTCGCAACGCGGCTAGCATAAACATGGCGGGGCTACGCAAATGACACGGAGCCAGAATAGAAATTGTATTTAACGTAATGCTCGACCAACTTTCTTTCTAGGGACATACGGATAGACAACTAGGTCGATGATGTGTTTAAATATATACGTAACTCCCCGACTATGTTGTGACGTAAGGAATTTGGTGTTTGAAAAAGAACTAAGTGACTTTAAAAAGTACTATTCAGGTGGAGGGGCGTGTGGTTAAATTGTGGTAGTTAAGCTACGTTTGCTGCGATCTGTTCGTGGATGCGTGACCATCCATTACACACCGAGACCCCTCCGTACCTCGGAAAGAATGTTAAGCCGTTGGTCCCGGATGTCATCTGTCATCTGTAGATCTTTGACAGTCGTTATGGGTAATCCGAAGCCCAAAAGTCAGACAACTAGTCTTACCAAGGGGTATCATGTTAATTCGTGTTACCCAGGGTTGTGGAGGTCAGATAGGCAGTCGCTCCATGTCTAGGCAGATTGAGGTTTTATTACAACAATTATTTTATTTGTGGCTACATCGCCACATGCGAACTACGCATCAAAGACCTGACGTCACAAATCCTGCATCGCGCAATTAGAGTATACCGCGCGACTAGCATATATACAACATCCCGAGATCAACCTTCGGGCAGTTGCCCACCAGACACGACACCCGTCTGGTCGGAAGATCTTCGCTTTTCAATAAATGATGATTGAACTTTACACCCTGTTCCTCATATCTCTATATACTAATAAATTACGTATCTATTTCTTCCTGAGCCGTGCAGTGCCGCCGATTATAGCGAATGGCATTGTTTAGTTAAAACTCTTTCAATATTTTTCTTTTTATTTTCTTGTCATTTTGTGTCAAATATAATATTATAGTCGCTGAAACCATCGGAAGCTTTTTTATTGCTCATTTCATCTTTCCTTTTTAAAAATCCCCAACATGGTCCTAACGAGCGGATATAAATGAAGATTGAACGAAAAATTGCGAAACTAATAAAAATAAAGGATTTTTAAGGAATTTGCAAATTCGCGAAATATTGCCGATCATTTCAAGTCGCCATTTTTGATGACAGCGAATATTCACGTTGGATTCAAATTTAAATTTTGGTGAAAACCAAAATTATGTAATTGGAGTATGGATAACTGGATGTTGATTTCACAGTGTTCAGTAATTAAATAAATACCCAGTACTCAATAATTGGTTTATTAAGGTATATTTCGCATAAGTTTCCGATAGTATAAAGGTCAGTATCTACCTATTTTATTTACTCAGATTTTTTATCCAGGTAATTATTTATTTGGAATTAACAAATCTTTTAGGTAGACTGGATCACTTGATTGTATTCCTGTAAAAGTGTAAAAATTTAACCGAGAGGTATTTGGTACTTTATTAATTTTTATAACTGTATTTCTCAGTTTGATACCGACCTCTCAAAATGCCTGACAAGGAGGAAAAGGAGCTAATTAAAAGACGGGCAAGTTTTAAAGGACGTTTGACAATGTTCTCTAATTTTGTTAAGGATTTGGAGGAGTCACTAAATCCACTACAGGTTGGTGAATTGCAACTTCGTTTAGCAAAGATGGAACATGTATTTGCGCAATATGACGAGGTTCAGTTAAGATTAGAGTGCTTGGCTGAAGACATCTCTGTTCAAATATCAGAGCGAAACGATTTTGAATTTGTTTATTACAGGGTTGTTGCACAAGCGCAAGGCTTAATTTCACGTAGCTTGAAATCAACCAAGGATGATCTGTTGGATGGTAATAATGGTTCATCACGAATATATAATCGTGCGCTTGTTAAATTACCTACCATACAACTTCCTAAGTTCGGTGGTTCTTACGATAAGTGGTTGGAGTTCCGCGATACATTTTCTAGTTTGATACATGACAATGATGAAATGGATGACGTTAACAAATTCCATTACCTTAGGGCGTCTCTTGAGGATTCAGCTGCTGTGGTAATACAATCTATAGAATTTTCTGCGATTAATTATCCTGTTGCATGGAATATTTTATGTGATCGATACGATAATAAGAGGCTTTTAATACAAAATCACATAAATGCTTTAATACTCATCGAGCCTATTAAAAGAGAGTCATCTATCACTTTAAAAAATATTATTGATTCTATAAACAAGAACTTGCGCTCATTACAATCTTTAGGCCAACCAATAAAGTATTGGGATTCCCTTTTAATACAAATAATGACATTAAAATTGGATTCTAAAACTTTCCGTGAATGGGAAGAATTTAAAGGGGGTATCGAAAAAAATAAATTGATAACTTTAGACAACTTCTTAAGTTTTTTGCGAAATCGTTCAGACTTACTTGAAACTATTGAAAATTCGCATAATAATGCCGGTAGCACATGTAATTCAAAGACCAATAAACATAAGAGCATGGTATCTGTAACCAATACATCAACTAGTCGGCCTAATCATGATTCTAATTCTCTGAAATCATGCCCAAAATGTCAAGGTGATCATCACCTTAGTACTTGTTCACAATTTCTTGGACTTAGTAATGAACAGAGGTTAGAATTATTACCACAATTTAAGATATGTTATAATTGCTTCCGCACAGGCCATTATGCTAATCATTGTAAATCAATTGGATGCAAGGTTTGCAAACGCAAGCACAACACACTTGTTCATGTTACAGATCCCAAGTTTAGGTCAACCGTTAAAGCATCTACTTCAAGTGGTGATCGCGATAACACTGCTGGCGCGTCTAATGAACAATTGCCTATAAGTAATGTTACGTTATCAGCACAAGTCGCAACTAATGTCCAAAACAAAGGTGAAGTACTTTTAGCCACATCACTGATAAAGTTTTTTGATGTCAACAACCGTGAGCATCTCGGTCGTGCGATTCTGGACAGTGGCAGTACGTCGTGCCTTATTACAGAAAAATTGTGTAATTTATTAAATTTACCTACAATTAAAGTTAACGAGTCACTGATGGGTATAAATCATTCTAAGTCACCGATAGGTAAAATGTGTTGCGTCCCGATAACTTCATTAAACGAAAACTTCTCCACTAATATTTACTGCTTTGTCTTACCTTCTATTACTGATGAAGTGCCTTGTCGTCAGTTGAATCTTAATGATTTAAATATTCCAAGTAATTTGTGTCTAGCTGACCCTTCTTTTTATGTCCCATCTTCAGTCGATCTTCTTATAGGTGCAGATGTTTTCTGGGATATATTGGGTACAGAAAAGATAATTTTAGGTCTTGGGAAACCGGTGCTATTTGAAACTAGACTTGGTTGGATAGTTTCAGGCCCTATATTACGTAGTGGCCAAATGCCTTATTCGTTTCCTATGCTTTGTAATTTTGTAAACATTAATCATAATAAAACTAATGTTCAACAGGATAGCTCGAGTACTGATGACATTCAAAACCTGTTAATGCGTTTTTGGCAACTCGAGGAAGTTGGCCATCAGTCATCAGCATATTCTCGAGAGGAACAAATGTGTGAAGAAAACTTCACAAATAATACAACGCGTCTGAAGGATGGCCGTTTTTGTGTGAGGATACCTTTAAAACAATCTCCTGAGAGTTTAGGTGATTCTTTGCAAAGATCAAAACACTGTCTGCTGTCATTAGAGCGCAGGCATAAGGGTCAACCATTATTCAAAAAGCGTTATTGTGATTTTATGAAAGAATATATTGAGTTAAAACACATGTCTAAATGCATACCTGATCCAGGTAAGGTCGCATATTTTATACCACACCATGGTGTTGTACGGGAAAGTAGCTCAACTACTAAACTCAGGGTAGTGTTCAATGCCAGTAGTCCAACTACCTCTGGAGTATCATTTAATCATTTGCAAATGGTAGGGCCTACGGTACAAGATGACTTGGTGTCAATTCTTCTTCGATTTAGAAAATATAAATATGTTATCTCGGCAGATGTGGAGAAGATGTACCGTCAGATACTAGTACATCCAGATGATAGACATCTACAGCAGATCCTATGGCGGGATGACCCCTCGAAGCCTATGGAGGCGTACCAATTAAATACGGTTACGTACGGTACTGCTAGCGCACCATACCTTGCTACTAGGTGCTTAAAACAATTAGGGCTTAATTGCACTGACAGCAAAATTGCTGATATCATAAAACATGATTTCTACGTAGATGATTTGCTGTCAGGGGGGGATACTATTGAAGAGGTTATTAATATACGCCATAAGGTAACATCAGAGTTAGCTGCAGCTGGAATGCCATTGCGTAAATGGAAATCAAACAATGCTCAATTAACGTCTGACTTAGAACATTCTTCATTAAGTTTGAATATTGGTTCAATGGAACTCTGTAAAACTTTAGGGCTCAGTTGGAACACTGAGACTGACTTATTAAGTTTTACAATTAATCCTAATATTTTTAATGCATTAACAAAACGCGGAATTCTATCTATGATCTCTCAAATTTTTGATCCGTTAGGTCTATTAGCTCCTTGCATTATTACTATGAAAGCCATTATACAGAAGCTTTGGGTGCATAAATTAGGATGGGATGATCAGTTGCCATCAGATATATTAAAGGTATGGTCCAATGCAATACGTAACTTATCAATGTTAAATGAACTGTGTATTCCACGTATTGTTTTAATTAATTCATATCAAACTATAGACTTGCACATATTCAGCGATGCATCGCAAGTAGCATACGGTGCATGCCTGTATGTACAAAGTAAAAATAATAATGATGTTTTGGTTCGTCTTCTTACAGCTAAAAGTCGAGTGGCTCCAATTAAACCAACGACAATTCCAAGATTAGAGCTGTGCGCAGTACTGGTTGGTGTTCGTCTTTACGAAAAGGTGTTATACGCCCTTCGCGCTCAAGTTAGGAATGTCACCTTTTGGACTGACTCGACAGTTGTATTGGGTTGGCTCAAGATGATACCGAGTAAATTGCAGCCGTTTGTCCGCAACCGTGTTGCAGAGATATTAGACAAAACACCTTCATGCACCTGGAGGCACGTACCTACTAATTTAAATCCCGCTGATCACATATCACGTGGAATAGATGTAAGTCTTTTACAATCTTTAGATTTATGGTGGTCAGGCCCTGAATTTTTGAGATACGATGTCTCAAAATGGCCTAGAAATCCAACGGTAACAACGGAACTTCCTGAAATTCGATCTGAAGTATCCTTGATTGTTACTCCCGCAAATCCACGACCAGTTATAGAATTTGATAGATTCTCAAATTTCACACTACTCAAACGGTCGGTAGCATATGCTTTAAGATTTATTAAGATTCACTTTAGAAAACAACCACCAGTTAATCAATTTCTTAGCACGGACGAATTGAAGCAAGCATTATATTTTATTATAAGGCTTTCGCAAATAGATTCTTTCCCGGAATACGCGATTTTATTAAACAAAAAGGATTTACCAAAAAAGAGTTCATTAATCAAGTTTAAAGTTTTCCTAGATGAAAACAAATTAATGCGTGTTGGAGGTCGTCTCACAAACTCACAATTTTGTTATGACAAAAAACACCCGTTATTATTACAGTCCACACATATTGTCACAAAATTGTTATTTGAACATATGCACAAAACTCTTATGCACGCGGGGCCGCAATTATTGCTAGCATCTATTAGAGAATGTTATTGGCCGATCGGTGGTAAATGTTTAGCTAAATCAGTTTATCAAAAATGCCTTTTGTGTTGTCGTATGAAAGGACAGACAGTCTCTCCTGTCATGGGTGATTTGCCACAGCAACGTTTGAATCCCGGGGGCTTCCCTTTTGAAACAGTCGGCGTTGATTATGCTGGACCTATAATGTCAGCAAATAGACAAGGACGAGGTTGTCGATTTACTAAAGTTTATATTGTTCTTTTTGTATGTTTTTCAACTAAGGCCGTACATATCGAGTTGGCAGGTGATTTAACAAGCAATAATTTTTTATCGGTTCTTCGTAGATTTGTGTCGAGAAGAGGCAAGCCTAAGCACATCTACTCTGATAATGGTACCTCGTTTGTTGGCGCGTGTAATGAAATAAGTAAGTTCATAAAGAGTAGTTGCAATTCGTTATCCAGTGATTTAGCTAATGAAGAAATAAACTTTCATTTTATCCCTCCTTATGCGCCTCACTTTGGAGGTCTTTGGGAGGCCGGTATTAAATCTACTAAATATCATTTAAAGCGAGTACTGGGAAATTGTAACCTTACATTCGAAGAGCTGAACACTGTGTTAATTCAGATAGAAGCTTTACTGAATTCTCGCCCACTTACACCACTTTCATCGGATCCCAGTGATTTGTTGCCGCTTACACCTGGACATTTTATAATAGGACGGCCACTAACAGCACTGCCTACGGCAAACCTTGAAGACCGTTCCGTGAAATACTTGACCAGATTCCAGAGAATCGAGCAACTTCGGCAGCACTTCTGGGTCAGATGGAGCAAAGAGTATGTCTCGGAGCTGCAACAACGAGTTAAATGGCGATCCTGGACCAAGCCATTGGAAAAGGATACTCTTGTGCTCATCAAAGATGAGAATCTCCCACCTCTCAAATGGCGATTAGGTCGAGTGACGGCTGTGTATCCCGGCAAAGATGGGATTAGTCGGGTCGCTGACATTAAGACCGCGTGCGGAGTGGTTCGGCGAGCATTTAGCAAGATATGCCCTCTTCCGGTATCTCATGCAGAACTATCTGGTTGAGAGAAAAATCTCTCAACGCCCGGGGGCATGTTTAGTTAAAACTCTTTCAATATTTTTCTTTTTATTTTCTTGTCATTTTGTGTCAAATATAATATTATAGTCGCTGAAACCATCGGAAGCTTTTTTATTGCTCATTTCATCTTTCCTTTTTAAAAATCCCCAACAGGCATGAATGCACATCTATTCAATATCGCAATGTTGACAAGCAATTGGCTTTGCAAACGTGATGATACGACCATTAAATGGACAAGACTGGCCCACTGTGCGTGGTGATGGGCCATTTTAGCGGTGTAAAACTATATTTTAGAGATTTCTACTAATATTAACTTCGGCAGCAACCAGCGGGGTAACTGCAATGGATTAGCAATATCCTTCAAAATCATTGATAGTGTATTACGCGATGAGGATACAAGAGAAGAGATCTGTGTCCGGTTTATGGCAATAGGCTTGCCCTATTACATGGAACTTATTATTCCTTGCTGGCAAAATGTGGGTGTACGTCAAAGAAATTTAATCTTTAGCAAATTCGCTTCCAACTTAAATTGTCTGTATATTCAAGTCATTCATTGTCATTCTTTGACAATTGGATGAAATGGTAACACGGGAAATTGACGTTGTGTTTCTGTGTCAATTTGATAACCAATAAATTTCCCTTACTGTATAGGTACTAATGTATCCCTGCGTACACCATTCGGGAATGAGTGATTATGTTATCTACCAATACATGAAAAACTAAGGGTCATATGCATTGACGTTTAAAAAAGGAAGATTAGGTACTCGCTCTTCGACGTGGACCGCATAAATTATGCCGACCGGCACTATTGACCTTAGTCACAATCAAACTGGCGTATGTGTAGCACGTTAAGTAAAATTACCGTAATCGTCTAAATAAGCAGCAACAATGGCGCCTGTGTTTTCAAAATGTGCACAAATAATTCACAAACCAAAAAACAAGTTCCACGGGATTACTTTCCACTCGTAAGTACATCGAAGCTTATTTTCTTTAAAATTCTCCTGAATAATATTGCTTTCTAGGTCGCCATTTGTTGCTGAGTTGTTATGGGTACAATTATTAGGAGCTGTGACGCAAACTATGCCTCACCTATCTTGCCCTTTGTGTCCCAAAAATCAGTGACTTCTGCGCTGCCACCGTCGACGCCGTAGAAGCCGCGAACTTTTGGGCCAAATAAATATAATAAACAGTCGTGCCATCGACAAGAAGAAGAATATGAAGTTCAGGCTAATTCCTGACAAACTGTATACAAAAACAAACAAAACTATTTATTTGCATAACTCGATGAAAATTACAACATCAACAACACAATTCATAATGTAATGAATCGTTCGTTTAGTCGACATTTGACAGATTCTACTTTTGACATCATAGTCTACTATTGACAGATTCTACATATGACAGATTCTACATATGGAACATTCTACGTATGACAGATTCTACATATGACAGATTCTACTTATGACAGATTCTACGTATGACAGATTCTGTATTTGACAGATTTTGAAAAAGTGAGACGAGTAACGGACACCTTGTGGAATCAAAAATAATACTGTTATATAGTAATCACTATATTTATTGATAAGCATAATTTGTTTTTATAACTAGTATTAAATGTTTGTATTATAGTACTAATATTTTTAGAAACAGTCACAATTACCAAATTAACGTTAAAATTATTTTTTTTGTTAACATAATTACGTATAAACAATCACAGTGAAAACAGTGGAAACGTTATTAATTAACAAGCAGCAATCATTTTTATAAAAATAAAAATTACAGGAGCAGTTGTATATAAATTATTTTCTTAAAAAAATCTTCGACCGATATTTCATCGCTTTGAAGTTTCTTGACAATTTTGCTGTATTTTTTATCAAAGTTAATGTCGCGGTACCGACGATTTTTTCGCACAGATTGGAAGAGGCTATTACGAAGCTTAATATTGCAGTGGTGGGCTTCTTTACGCAACTTTTGGATAAAATTGAACAGGCTTGGTCGCTTTGGGATTAGGACGTTAAGTCTGTGATGCCATCCTTCTAATGCATTGTTCGTTCGATGACGTTGGTTGGCACAACTTAAAATTGAAGGACTCAAACTGGACCATTGCCTCTTGTAATAATTACTGAACTCTTGCATTTTATCGGTATGAACAGATTCCATTTTGTCCAAAATCAATTGACGCCCCTCTGAAATTCAAAGAGTTCAGTAATTATTACAAGAGGCAATGGTCCAGTTTGAGTCCTTCAATTTTAAGTTGTGCCAACCAACGTCATCGAACGAACAATGCATTAGAAGGATGGCATCACAGACTTAACGTCCTAATCCCAAAGCGACCAAGCCTGTTCAATTTTATCCAAAAGTTGCGTAAAGAAGCCCACCACTGCAATATTAAGCTTCGTAATAGCCTCTTCCAATCTGTGCGAAAAAATCGTCGGTACCGCGACATTAACTTTGATAAAAAATACAGCAAAATTGTCAAGAAACTTCAAAGCGATGAAATATCGGTCGAAGATTTTTTTAAGAAAATAATTTATATACAACTGCTCCTGTAATTTTTATTTTTATAAAAATGATTGTTGCTTGTTAATTAATAACGTTTCCACTGTTTTCACTGTGATTGTTTATACGTAATTATGTCAACAAAAAAATTTTTTTTAACGTTAATTTGGTAATTGTGACTGTTTCTAAAAATATTAGTACTATAATACAAACATTTAATACTAGTTATAAAAACAAATTATGCTTATCAATAAATATAGTGATTACTATATAACAGTATTATTTTTGATTCCACAAGGTGTCCGTTACTTGTCTCACTTTTTCAAAATCTGTCAAATACAGAATCTGTCATACGTAGAATCTGTCATAAGTAGAATCTGTCATATGTAGAATCTGTCATACGTAGAATCTGTCATATGTAGAATCTGTCATATGTAGAATCTGTCAATAGTAGACTATGATGTCAAAAGTAGAATCTGTCAAATGTCGACTAAACGGAATCGTTTAGTTAGTCATACCGAAGAAACAATATCGATGTCCGTAATCGATTAGAGGCTGAATAAATGTGTCATACCCAAGATGTTGCTGACCGCTTAAAGAGTGTAACGCGTTCGATTTTCAATTTGGGTGAGTTGCGGTTCGCGCAGTTTTTATATTCTTAAATTATCTTTGGTTTATTAATGGACGTGAAATCTTTACTACGTATGTAACTGGTAAATGATTAGATTAACGTAGGCACCTAATTAGTTTCATAAAATAAAACTGATCGGTAAATTAGGAGTTATCCAATCGGATTGATTGAGTTTTTCATCAAAAGTTCAAAATAGATCTCAAAAATAGTTTTTTGTTTTAATATCATTTTGGTCTAAAACCAAAATTATACTGTAAAATAACAAAAACTGTAATAAACTGTTGTTGTATTAAAACGGCGATGTACGTAGTTACGTACCCTATTCGTATTGTAGGGTTAACAAAAGTTACCTTCAAAACTCCTTTGCCACAGGTCAACGTAGATCAAGAAATTACCTGCAAATAAACAGAAAATATACATTAAAATAAAGATTAAATAAAAACATTACCTAAGTAGGTTGTACGGAAAACAAAAAAAAAAAATATTGAGCACATGGACATTTATTTTCAGACAACTTGTTCAATGTCATCAAATGGAATGAAATGCATTAAGATTCATAAACTTTGCAGCCAAGTCCAGTGCATCCTGGGCAATCAGTCACGCTACCAACAAGAAACGTCACTAAGACAACTGACAACTCCTGCCAAATGGTTGTCAATGTCAAAAGTCAACTGTCAACTTTAACCCTTGATTTGAATTTTGTGGTTCTATAATAATGTCGGTCGATGGTATTTTGAACAAAATAAATAAATGGTTGTAATCGAATAGCACTAACTTATTTTAATAATTTATTTATGAAGTAATGCGTTGCATGTTACATGTAACAATAATATTTTCATACTTTTCATCAGATAATTCATATAATACTCGATAAATTACGATTAAACTCCAAACGCACGCACTGTTAGCAGTTTCTTCCTCTTTCATAATAACTCAGCGTAAAGATATTACGCATTAATAAGTTTACGTTATAAATCAGTTTAGTTGTGAATACGCATTTTATGCGCGTGAAATATGACGTAATTTCCGTAGGTATTTAGGACAGAAACCGTATAGTCCTGCAGGATTTATAATGCGGTTTCTGAGGTTCTCGGATATAGTTAACAAATTTAAAAAAAAGTGTGTGAACACACGATTCAGCCACATCGACCGACTTGAGATGAGTATACCGCCCTGAGCATGACGGGTTCAGTTTCGTTCACTGTTCAGAAAGACAGCAAAGTACGCCTCAAGAAGTTTTTACTTCAAAAAACTTTATGGACGCATCCGAACCACCTAAAAACACGCCGAAGTGTGCAAAAAAATGTGCACAAACATGTCTAAATTGGTTTTTCCCTTGAAATATTCCAAGAACTTTTCGGAATATTGCCGAAAAAAATCCGAAATAATTCCGAAACATTTTCTTACGAAACTTCCGTCAATAGGTACCACTGCAGATAATATATGAACTAGGTAAAGTTTTAGTCAGCGACTTGGCACACAAACCAGTGGATAACTTAAACTAATACACGCTTAAATTATACGAGTAACCTGGTAGGTTATCTTACGCAAGAACTATGAGGCTGAGTCAACGGTTATAAATAGCGAATACCGTAGTATTATCCGCTTGAAATAATTCTAGTTTATAACAACGAGATTTTAGAAGCTAGGTTTAATTATAATCAAGATTATAATTATCATTTTCCTTCCCTTATCGCAGTTTATTTGCGATCAGCGCAGCACATCTTCTACCATATGTCTCCTGCCCCTCTCTTTCTCTCTCGTCTCCTTTTACTACCGGACTACCAGACGTACTGCAGGGTACCATGCGTACTTGGTTGATATCCCGTCCAGTCGTACTCAGCGCTTCTCCTCCACATTTATTATGCGCACAGTCAGTGTGGAACTCTCTGCCAGTGTCTGTGTTCTCTTCCACATATAACCCATCTACCTTCAAAGCAAGAGTGAACAGGCATCTTCTGGGCACGCTCGTTCCATCATAGACCTTATCCATCGCTTTCCATCAGGCGAGATTGTCCAATCAGTGATAAAAAAATAAAAATAAATCTCTATCAGCGGTTATCTCAGTATTCTCCCCATTTCTAGCCAGATCATCTTTCGCAAAATCCATCTATCGTTTCTTTGATCTTGCGCTACTCTAATAGCTATCCAGTCATAATTCAAGGGGTCATTGCTTTGCAAATTATCGTGGTATATAATTTGTCAAATTCACCAAATAGTATATATTTATTTACAAATGCTTTATTGTACATCAGATTATACTTAACATAAGAAAAGGAAAACTTATACACTATAAAATATACAATGGGCGGCCTTATCGCATACTGCGATCTCTTCCAGGCAACCTTGGCATGGATAGTGAATTTCTGGACATAAAATGGGATTGTCATTGGTGCAAATAAGAAGTATAAAAGCACAATATCCTATAATAGATACACAGATATATGCTATATAATAGATACATACATACTAACTATATAAATAAAGAAAATAAATGAAGTGTATAGATTATCACAGCTAACAACGAGAACAAAATCACAACGACAAGTAATGTTCCTTCACGAGTATAGTACCGCATTTTAAAACTAGATAGAACTAATGACGACTCCTCAATTTGGATGGTGTAGCATCCGAAGGCGTATGACGATGCGACATTTTTTTTGATGCTATAGTATCCTTGGACGGTTTAGTTGTTAAAAGAACCTCTAAAAGGGACGACAGTTGAGTACGTCTGGTGTGCATCCCAGGCAGTCAGTTCCGCTACCAACTTTGCTGGTAGGCTTATCTTAAGAGAGTTCCTATAACCTCTTATACCAGGTCAATATTAACTAAAACTGAAGTGTGACACGATTTTGTACCATATGCCCTTCAAATATTACCTTGATGATATTATGCAAATGTTATAGTAGGAACACAGGGCAGCAATTCCCGTTTACCAGCAAGAGTAGTAACGAAGATGAACGGGTTACCTGTACCTCTTGTAGCAGCTATCTTTGAACGTGACTCATGCAATTTGAACCAATAAGGATGCTCTCCGTTCAAGTAATCAAGGCAGGACAGTAATTCAGGCGGGACAGCCGTTTCTGAGGTTAATCTGTTCATAACCCCCTCAATCTTAATGCTATAGAATGAAACGGTAGTCTCTGCCTAGCCTTTTCCCAACTATGTTGGAGTCATCTTCCAGTCTAACCGGATGGGGGGAGGGGGGGGGGGTCTTGTAAAACGTTACGTTGCGTTACAGGGGCGGGAGGGGTTTGAACTACGCGTTACGTAACATTGTTTATTTTTTGACCTTTCAGAACGGTCGCGTAGATTCTCTCACGCATTTTTAAAAAAGTTTTTTTTTTAACATTTCACACAAAATAGTATATTGAACGCGATTAAAACACTAACAAAGATATTTTAGCGACTTTCCGGTACTTTAAGCCACATAATTGTGACTTTTTGGTAAAAATGGTCACTTGGTGGTTACGTAACGTTTTACTAGGGGGAGGGGGGGGGGGGGTACAGAAAAACTTTATGGCGTGTTACATGAGCCCCCCATGTAAAAAACTTCCAAAAATTGCTTTACGTAATTAATACTTGAATGCTCCCTTACTGGGTAGCACGATAACCCTCAGTATGATTGGTTGTCAAGAATTTTGGGCTTCTGACTGTCATACATTTACGAATGACAGCCAGGACCAATGGTTTAACGTGCTTTGATAGCTATCAAGAAAATCTGACACGGAAGGGTCTCGATATGTAATGGATGTTCACCCATCCACGAACCGACCGCGGCAAGCGTAGCTTATCCCCTTGCAGGGCTTGTTAACGTTACCAAATAACAAAATAATAACCGTTACGTAACGTTAAATTTCAATGTTATACCTACTAACGTTACTAAAATTTAACGTTACTTGATAACATTACCAGTAATATAACGTTAATTAACATTAACAAAAATACGATAACTAACGTTAATTTATCTACGTTGCCGTTCTGTGGGTAAGAATCAGGCAGATTCAGGCAACGTTTTGATCGGCACGGCATCAGAGGCGCGAGGGCGGGCTCCCGCCGCGCCGCACGCTTCAGGCCCCACTACTTACATCTCACCTGTTTAAAATAACGATAAAATTAATAGTCGCATAAATAACGTTAAATCGACTACCGTTATTTTAATAATAACGTTAACTCTGTCAATACAAGGTAACGTTATGAAAATTTACCGGTATTTAAAGCCCTGACCCCTGGCCTGGACTGTTATAGGATGATGGTGATTAAAACTGGCGGTGGATAGCAGCGCTGCTTGTCATAAAAGATGTCAAACACCAGTCAAATTCAGTACATAAAGCTGTACAAGGGTCTTTTGACGTGTGGTCAAACTCGGACCGAAAATCGCCATCTTGTTTTACCAATACAAATTCACAAATGTTTACAAACATCTTCCCCATTGTCAATGTCATTCAGGGGCCAAAAGATCTTTGTAGCATCACAGATTAATACAAATGGGACACTCCGCAAAATCATTTAAATAAAAAGCGACTCTTGCTACGACACAATAAAGTGCAGTTCAGGTCGCACAACGCTTATTACCTACAGTTATATTCACCTACAAGTTGCCCCTCTTTCTGATCCGGCTCGAAGGACCATGTAGAAGGTAGGAAGATAGTCAACGATACTGCTGCGGTTAAGGTTAAATAATTATATTGATCGGAGGTCAAAGGTTTTATCATGTACTAATTGCTCAATTGATATTAATGTTGTTACGAAAAACTGCTTAGTCGTTGGTAGTGTATGGTTTCAACGTACACTACTCTTACGCCGGCTGGGCAGCCCTACTGAATTGGCCCAGTGAGATGTGCCCGCCGCGTATTTGTAGCTTCATACCTAAGCTTCGGAGTGTCCCATCCATATTAATCTGTGGTAGCACTGTCAATCGTGGATAGCAGGGCTGCTTGTCAAAAAAAGATGTCAAATACCTATCAAATTCAGTATATTTGTAAGTACAAAGACGTTTGATGCGTGGCCAAAATCGGAACCAACATCGCCATCTTGTTTTTCAATACAAATAAACAATTTTTTACAAACTACGCCCCCTGTCAATGTCATTCAGGGGCCAAAAGATAGATCTTTTGGAGAAATTACATGAAATTTATAGTGCTACATAGATGTAGCACTATAAATTTCATGTCATTTCTCCATTTCACCACGTTTATTGAGAACCATGTCGGAGTGTAATAGGGATGATGCTTGGGTACAAAAAAAGAAAAACTGTTTAGTTCGTCAATCAGATAATAAAAAAATATTAGACACGTATTTTTTGCTTTATCATATTAATAAAAAAATAACATATAAAACACATTAAACTTGGGAGTGGGGCTCGTTACGTCACAGCTCAGTATAAAATCTAATGAGAAGTGACGTCATGCCACATTTGAACTCAATGTATCGCCGTAATGTTTTGATTACGTAAAAAAAGAAAAAAATACGTGTCCAATATTTTTTAATAATCTACATTAGTAGATTATTAAAAAATATTGGACACGTAAAACATTTTTTTTAGGTCATCATCCATATTAAGTCGATTAAAAATAAAGATGTCACAAAGTCAAAACACTTCCATTTTCAAACACAGATGTTTACAAGATGGCGCTGCAGAGGTCAACGCTCCGTTGACAGAACAATACCTGGCCGTATTTAATTCAAACGCAAATTCGCGCGGTTGTGTGGAGTGCAGTTATAACGGCAGCCTTTAAAATGGGTCAGGTTGTGCTATTTCCAATCAAGGTAGGTATTTGTTTTATTTATTTTTAAATGTTGATAAAGAATCTGACGACGCATATGGCAACATGGCGAAATACTTAAAAAAAATCTAATTATAACGGTATTTTTTAACATTAAAAATCATCTAGAACAGCTACTATGTATTTGAGATAAAGAAGATATACTTTGCCGAACTGTGGGAGTTCTTTGCGCCTGTTCTTCTTCCCAGCTAAAGCACTAGGAAGTGGTGAAGGGCAGGCGTTTTGGGGAACTGTCTTATGTAATTTTGATGTTCGAAAAACTTCTTAGCCTTTTTTTTTTTCTTTGACTTCGTCCGCGTGATTCTTGTACCGGTTCTCCAATCCGTTCTCGAGATATCATTAAAAAAACCGTTCTATACAAAATGTATTAGAAAGTGGAATTTACTAGATACATAATTTTTTTGTTCGTGAATTATTCTCGCTTTTAGGTTTCCGTACCAAAATGGTAAAAAGGAACCCTCATGGTGTGACTGTCTGTCTGTCACAGCTGAATATTTCAAGAACTACTGATGCTATCAACTTGAAATTTAGAATAGTTTTAGATGACGTTTGCCCAACTATTTTGCAAATAAGAAAGAAACAAAAAAGTTTTTTATTTTTTTTTGCCACAGGGATTGAAAGGTGGTCTTAAAAATTTGAAATGCCGCTACTAGGGCATGTGGGGTGTCATATGAAAGAGCGCTGTTTGCACATTCTCAAACATTTTTTATTTTTTCTTTAGGCCGCAAAGTTTGCGACCTTTGATAAAAAAATTCAAAAAAAATACCGTTCCCCGTTGAGTTTGCATTGAGAAAAATCTGAAATTATTCTATATGATAGAAGCTTATGTAAAGATTACAGGAAAATTTAAACTAAGTCTCTGAATAGCACACTCTTTCAGAAATCAACAAAGATTACATTAGTTCCTTTATCTGTCAAGAGATGGCGATGACCTAAAACTGCAATATTCTACATCGCAGTGTTAAAATTCTCTTTCTTTCTCTTTGTGTTTTCACATCATACACACAAACATCACACACACACAACATACATTTAATACCAGTTTAAAACATCATAAAATTATAAATTTTACAAAATGCCTAAATTATTTGACCAAACAAATAATTCCGATCATAGCTGACGTTAAATTTAGAAAGTAAATTACTTAAACTTTTGAGTTAATTAATTTTGATGTTATCTATAATCCATTTATTATAACATTAGACAAATTACTGTTCTCACTCTTTCGTTATTTTGATGTAAACGTTTAATAAACTCCGTTATTTCACGATAAATAGAAAGCACTGTAATCTATTTACCATTTACATTAAAAAAATAACTCTAAAAGTGCAGCAATTTCAACAATATTACACAATAACTGTCGTTATTTAGCCGTTATTTGTCTAATTCTATCATTGACATATATATTACTGCGTAAGGACTGGGCCTGGACTGGACCGCATGTTATAATGACGCCTCGAACGTGGTCCCAAAATGGTCTTCCCTATAACGAAGTGAACTAGAACGCGTTCGGCTGTCTTCGGGAGCGGTCGTAAAATTTTACAAGCAAAAATGCCAAGTTGTGTCGTGAAGGGTTGCGTGAACTACTACAAAAAGCACAATAAAACAATTGATAACATTTCATATCACCGATAAGTTAAAAATATGTAATTATATCAACTTCTAACATTATTTAAAACAATTTTCTTTCTAATTTGTCTCAACGTGTGGCAAAGACGACGCGAAGCCGCGTAAAAGTGCGACATAACTTTGCAGCGGCGCGCGTTTTTATCCGATGAAATGAAAAGATTTATTATTATTACTATATGATTTAATTATGTATAAAGTTATTTTTATTGTTTATTAAAAGCAAATTAAAATGTGTTTTTATGTACTTACTGCTAAAAAATCTGTAAGTACAGTGAAATACGTATTTATTTTGCAGATTTCCTTCTGATTCCGTGCGAAATAAAGTTTGGAGTCGTGTCATAAGTTAAAAAAAATAAGTTAAAAAATATTGTTTTATTCGAAGGCCAATGAAAATTTTATAACACAAACAAACAGCAATAAATATAAATTTCGAAAAATAGAAGGTTTTTTTATTTCTTTGTACCTCGAAAAATACCCGCTCTTACAAGTTTTCGTCTAGGAGCAGACCACGCCGATTGACATCGTAGTTCATAGTAGTTCTAATAGATGGCGTTAGTGTTTTTGTATGGCGACCGTGTCCGGCAAACGTTCGGACGACCGTATCTTTACTATTTATATCAATGAATTCTATAGTAAATGAGGCTATGAGAACTGAACAACTTTTTCTTTGACTTCCTCTGATAAAAATTATTGCTACGCCTCTGATCCCTAGCATGTGGAATGACAGCCCACTTCAAACTCACTACACCTAAGTTTTCACTGTGAAATTTTTATTAAATGCACCGTCTGTTAAGAACACAAAACAGTAACCCATTTACAACGAAGGTTATAACGAAAAGGTTATACACATAGGTCAGTGTGTTATCAATTTTGTCTATTAATGAATTAAAACAAACGGGAACAAATGAATTGGGTCATGATGGAGTTATATTTGTTATCATGATGCATTGCTGGTACCTACATTGGTACAGCGAGTTCTTTGATAACTGGGGCGATAAAATTCACTTTATGACACGCGCACCCAAATATCGTTTTTGTGCTCACCAGTTGGCGCCACTGTTGAGTAAGGTCCTGTGAGTACTTTTATTTAATATGTTTTGCATATTTTTAAGTACTCATTACTTCATAAAATGTTTATTTTATTACATATTAAAATATCAAATGAATATTTACATTATAATGTTCCTAAAAGTGGCAAGCATTAAGCAGACAAATATTATTCTACCTCCAAATGCTACGAAATTAGATCCTAAGTTGTTACTTAATCTTAAGCCATAAAATAATGAAGAATATAATAAGCCACGTGTACTAATTATTATGGGCAAAGATGTAGAAAATGCTTAGTGCCAACAATTTTTAACGACATACCTTCCGATTTAGAAAATAGCTGTACCACGAAAGTATCTTTTAAAAACAAAATGGGGAAGTTTCTTTTTAGCACTTTTTGTCAAAATTTCATGACTGGAGATGTGTAGATTCTGTTTCTGATTGTTTGTTGTTGTTTAAATTTATGTCATACTATCTGATTTTTGCGGCTTCACCGTTGTGAATTTAAATTCTGTTGCGCAACTTAAAATGTTTTAACTTTACGCTTATAGTCAGCCTTTGTTTAAAATAAGTGTGTTTAGTTTTAGGTAAAAGTTATATATAATACTAACAAATAGTTACATCAATATTAAAATTGTATATGGGAGCTACATCTGCCAACAAACTGTTTTACAGTTTGGCAGAAGTAAAATATTTTGTAGTACGGATGTAACAACGAATAAACGCTTTTTTTTTTCATATTATCAAGAATGGCACAATCGTTACAATTACAATACACAATTAGTAATAATTTGCGATAGAAAAGCCCGCAAACAGATTAGCAATGGCATCACAGATTGCGAAAAATGTGAAAATTTTACAAAAAAAGTTTTAAAATTTTTCCCCGAAAACCCCATAGTCAAAATTCATGAGGGCCCTTCCCGGTCCGTCTATCATCAACGCGAGTATGGTTGTTAAGCTTGTTGTTTCATCCAGCGCAATGTTAATGCTAACAGGAAAGTGAGAGCGCGATAACATTGAACGAAAAATAGTGTGCGGAAATTTCATAAAACTTGTTCCAGGAAATACGTGTTTTTGAGAAAGCCTTGCAAGTTTGTGAAATAAATATATGTCATTTAGAATCTACAATTATGTGCAATGTTTCTATGGAGATTTTTTTTTTATTTTACAATTTATGAGTACATTATGAACAGCCAAAGTTCAGGTAAAATTTGTGCAAATAAGCAGATTTTTGAAGGCTGAATTGTTTTTTACTTTCATAGAGACCTAGATATAGTGCATATGATACCAATTAGTCTAAAATGTTCAAAGAAAGATGTGTTACAGCGCCATAACCACTTACGAGCGTTTCTATGAAAAGTATGACCGGTTGGCCACTCTTAAGTTACACGTTCGTGTTTAGCTCACAGAAACTTATAATATGTGTACCAAATTTCAGTAGATTCGGAGCAAATAGGCCGTGACAAACGTCGCACACACAAGAGTGATCCTATAAGGGTTACCTTTTTTCCTTTTTAGGTACGGAACCCTAAAGGGGAAGCATATTAGGATCACGTGTCTATTAAGATAGCTGTCGGTCAATACCATAACGTAATTAATCATGCTCGATGTTGGGTTACATCCATAAATAGTTACAATAATTAATCTTAAGGAAAAACGACATTAGTTACCTATCTGACAGGGTAACTTACATAAAACTATTTCGATTGAGAATTACTATTTTAAGACCATAAAACATGAAAAACATGTTATTTTAAGACCATAGACTTCTCATTAGACTTTAGAACAATTTTTTTTTTTTTTTTTTCAAAATTTTCTGTGCGGTTGTTTCTGAGATAAGGATTGGAATGGTACAGACTGTTCTGAATTGATGAGCAAAATTGGGCTGCGTGTTCCATCCTTCATCTTGAAGGCTCCCACAAACAGGCGCGACACAATAGCACGTCGCGCGACACGCGGTGTTTTGTGTCACGTCGCGTGTCGCGCCTGCTTGTATAGGAGTCTTAAAGCATCATCAACCTCTGTATGTTCCCTCTGGGCGGTGCATATATCGACAAAAGTCATATGATAAGAGCTAGTACAACTCGATGTGTCAGAGTGTATCTTGATTTATTCTCCACCAGTGTTCCTAAACTAAAAAAATACTGTGTAAAAACTTCTTTGACGATCACCAAAACCTGTTTTAAAGTCTTTTCTTAATTCTCTCCGAGTGTTTATTTATTCTCACTTTCTCTTGTCTGTCTACTGTTTTTTGTGCTACCCTAATATTGTCAGTGAAAACTTTTAATTGACAGGTCTTACAGCGTTCTTCCACTAAGTGATAAGGGTACCTTAAGATGATTAGCTCCATAATCGATCGACCGCGCAAAACATGTACCGTAACGATAACGCAAACATTATGTGTAGAGCAAAATTTTAATTAAACGTTATCAAAATGTACGTAAAGTTACATTTCTAAGTCACGTAAAGCAATATATCGGTTTTATAGACTGCACTGACAAGGTTACATCGTGCGTTCAGAATAAGGTACCCCCATTCAAGGTTGTAGCAGACGACTAGGCTGGATAGGAAGTTGTTTTGACCTGTGATTTGAAGCAGGGCTTGTTAACGTTACCAAATAACAAAATAATAACCGTTACGTAAAGTTGAATTTCAATGTTATACCTACTAACGTTACAAAATTTTAACGTTACTTGATAACAATACCAGTAATATAACGTTAATTAACATTAGCAAAAATACGATAACTAACGTTAATTTACCTACGTTGCCGTTCTGTGGGTAAGAATCAGGCAGATTCAGGCAACGTTTTGATCGGCACGGCATCAGAGAGGCGCGAGGGCGGGCTCCCGCCGCGTCGCACGCCTCAGGACCCACTACTTACGTCTCACCCGTTTAAAATAACGATAAAATTAATAAACGCATAAATAACGTTAAATCGATTTCCGTTATTTTAATAATAACGTTAACTCTGTCAATACAAGGTAACGTTATGAAAATTTACCGGTATTTAAAGCCCTGATTTGAAGTGACCAGCAAAATGTGACTTCACTTCAAGATTTTTCGTATCGACGGACTAATCTCTAAAATGCCTCGTTAGTCTAGTGGTCGCTACTGCTGAGCATGAGGTCCTGGCTTCGATTCCCAGGTCAGGCAAAGTGTTATTGGGTTTTCCATCTGGAATTTCCCAGTAACAACCCGGAGGCGTGATGATGTGTGGTATGTATGTATTCTTTCAAAGTTAAATACCAAACTAATAAACTATTAAAATATCTGTAGCATAAAGTCTCCGCACTAAACAAGCGGATTGCTGACCGCTCTAACGAATCCTTTCGCGCCGGTGACGATTCAATCAACGCCATTAAAATAGCGCGCGAAAACAAAATAAACATAACCTTTAATTAAAACTGGGTCACTCTATACTCTATGACATTCCGCGACACTAGCGCCATTGTCGCAATCAAATTCTTGGAACGTCAATTCAAATTGAAGACATAAAGCGACCCATTCACGTACGATTCCGGAATAAACTGACTTCCGTATGAGGCCGCCAACAAAAGAAATACGACAAAGGCGATTTGTCTCGGGTATAACCGATCTAACACCCTTTGTTTTTGTTTGCTGTTTATCTATGCGGTTCTTTACGTGATAAAGGAATTACTTACAATAATATTGTAAATTGCTTTCGCATGTTCATTGGAGACACAAGAATAACGTTGGGTTGGAGTATTAATGAATTAATTGATCATTAGATTGACCTAGCATTATGGGCGATCGTTAGCCTCTGTATTACCAAACGATACTTTACTATGTTATGACTTTATCCTTAAAAAATATCATAATTAATTAGAAAACAAATCAGTGCTAGTTTATTTCTTACTAGCTTCTGCTCGCGACTCCGTTCGCATGGAAGCCAACTATACCATAAAATATACCCTATGGCACTCGGGAATAGCGTAGCTTTCTATAACTGAATAAATTTTTGAAATCGGTTGAGTAGCTTCGGAGATTTCCTCCTACATCCAAACTTACAAGTCTTTACCTCTTAATAATATTAGTGTAAATGTAGAAGTACGTACAGCCTAAAGCTACTACTCAAGCTATTAGTCTAGTCATGACATTTGTCTGACCTATGAAATCAGTAGGCATTCACATACGCGATGATTAACAAGCACTTTTTATTAATTAACTTACGCTTTACCAATTGACGTCATGCACTAGAAATTTCGCACTATTTATGCAAATTATTATTCAAAACAATTTATTAGTTACTTACAGCCAGACTCAGCCAGTTACTTAGACTTTTGTCACACAAAACAGAATAATTAAAACAAATAGCGAAAATTCTTTGTGCTGCAAATATTAGTCTTTTGCAATTGTTTGTATAATGTATTGCATAAGCGAAGTCGCGCGTTGTAACAATTAGAATCTTGCTTAAGTATGAGGCTTGCTCAACACTGCTCGCAAGAACACAAATTGTAATTATGACCTCGCTAAAGTCAATGTTTTGTGAAAAAATTATGTGTGCAATGTCAAAGTCGTAATTTACTTTCAAAGATAGCGTAGCTTTTGATCAAAATAATGAAAAGATTAGCAAAGCGATCAATTTAGGGTTTTTCAATTATAGATTAGGCAACAGAAAAGAAAGCCGCGATATTTCTGTAGCAACATAGTTGATACAATCAACAAATTTGCCAAAAGAGATAATTCTGTCAAAACACGGACGACCGTTCAATAGAAGAATGGTTGATTGTCACAAGTTCATTACATCATTTTGTGAAAAGAAAAGTATTCTTCTCATACGTCGACAAGGATATCCTACGTCTGTGGGCTCATTATGAACATGGATGTCATTCAACAGTCAACACTCATTCGAACGCAGAGCCAACATCATTAGGTTCTACAAATATTTGTCTCGATGCGAGAATTAAACTTAACCGAGAAGGACACGAGGCGGACGCTGCGCAATTAAGACAATTGGACCATTTAAATTATACAATTTGAACGTGCATTTAGGATGAATTTTAACATGATAAGAATGGTGATGGAGGTCTTGCTTTCGATGAGAATTAAACTGAAGAAATTTATTTATACACGCGCGGTGATGCCTGCGGATTATTTTTTATGTTACTTATTAATATTTATTAATATATTTGGTCATATAGTTGGATTATATTCTAAGTACTGTTTGATTTATTTTATTTAGTTGCCTATTTATATACAATTCTTTAAACCTGGACTTGGTTTCCGTACGTCTTTTTCGGGTGAATACTGAAAATCAGCGCTGTGCTGTGGGTCCCTCATAGCACAGCATCATGCTGACTGGAAGCCTTCTTGTCACATTAATGACGTGCAGCTGCCGACTATTTCGGTTTTGTGCTCGTGATTATAATGTAGATCTATTTTGTTCTATTTTTCTGTTTACCTACATACCTACTCGAGTTAATTATCTTTTTGTATGTGTTTCTGTGACAAATAAACCTATTTTTCTTTATTTTCTAAGTAGGCTACTAGGGGCCAGTTCTCAAGCAGTGCTCTCGTTATTCAGTTAAATGTGGGGTCCCAAAGATATCCAAAATCTAGGCTGTTGATTTTGAACACTACGAAAAAGCCACAATAATCTATAAGCGCAGTTTCGATCCGAAAGTCCATCCGAGTGTCTAAGATTCTTATGGATAAAAAGGTCAAAGTAATTTTAGTCATCAACACAATAGGCTCAAAATGAGACTCATATGATACTGAAGAACTGTAAATACCAACTCTTGCAACTAATTTTAATACTGGAAACGAAATATATAACATTACATCGACTAGACATGCATGCAACAAAAGCCACATATTAGAACAAGCTGAGCCGCTGAAGCGCTGACACACATTATTACCCAGTTGCATTTATAGTGAGTACTAGCTGCTTCCCGTGGTTTCGCCCGCGTTGCTATCTGCCAGTGAAAGTCCCGTCAAAATCAGTCCAGCTGTTTCGTAGACTTAAAACAAATAGACCGACTGACCGACAGACAGAAAGACAAATTTTTACAAATTGTTTCTTTTTTAATTAAGTATATGTACCGTATATATACTTTCTTATGCATTTAGTAAAAACCTGTTATTTTGACATTACAAACATACACTTGAATGTTATTTGTTGTCGTATATGAGTTGCAAAATAGTCTCGGATTCAGATAACAATCGCTTCGCAACAACATTGTCTACCGTTATTATAAATAATAACTTGATCTTTAGTAATTTCTGTTATTTGTTGAGGTATTTTTCTTACTACCGTTGAATTTGAAGTAACGACATCTCGTCTGTATTCTCCGGAGAGTTAGGCAGAGGTGTACCTATACTACATCCACATATCTCCAACTTTATCAAACAATCTATTGTTATCACTATGAAAGTAAGTTCTTTTATATTTGCGTAAAGCCGAAAATACTCATGCCTGTAACTGGCACAAAAATAAGCAAGTAGCTTGCATGCTATTGTAACATTCACCAATCGGAAGTTGTTATGGCACAGTGGCATGCAAGCTACTCGCATACTTATGTGCAAGTTACAGGCATGTGTATTTCCGGCTTTAGTCTTATGAAGTGGGGCGGTCATTACAAAAACTTTTTCGATTCGTTGAGGAAGAGGAAGTTTTCTTCAGTGTCCTTTCTTAAAATCGTGTTGAAATTCCAGAAGTAGCAGATGTATGGACATGTGAAGTTAATTTAGAGGACCACCCAGTGTCTCTGTGAGATAATTACAGTACCTATGCATTGTTATAATAATCAATCTGCTTAGGCTTTCCCAATTATGTTGGGGTCAGCTCCCATTCTAACCAGATGCAACTGAATACCAGTATTGTACATGGATCGACTGCTTATTTGACTTCCACAACCCAGTAACTGGATAATACGATACCCCTTACTAAGACTGGTTGTCAGACTTTCAGGCTTCTGACGACCCGTAACGACTGTCAAAGATCAACGAATGACAGCCGGGGAGATTAACCGAAACAAACAGAAAGACAGACAGAAAAAAATTATAATATTTTTTTTGTTATAAATACGTATACTTTCATAATGCATTTAGTAAAAAGTTACAAACAGACACTTCAATTTTATTTATTTGTATGTATAGATAAAACAATGAAATAAGTATCAAATATAACAAAAGGTAGGTATTAATAACAATATGTACTTTCAAAATTAGTAAAAGTGAACGGTACCACTTGAAATTTTGATAGACATTCAAGGGTATTAGCAGCGAACTGCAACGAATATTTCAGACAGGCTGATATTTGAGCTGTAAAGTACTTTAAAATAATCTAATTCTAATTTTAAGTAAGTAATTTTTGGCTGTCTTGATTATTAAAACAAAAGAAATATTAAATAAAGTGCTAAAAGGATTTGAAGATCGCAAAACGATATCAGGGCCTCAAGTCTGCTATTACAATAGTGTCAGAATGGTCTATCATTGATATCATAATTGTTGATTTTGACAAGTTTGGTAAACTACTAACATAATGGCGTCATTATGACTTTCCAATGGTCAGCCACTGACACTCCATTGAAAGAATTGGTAATCTCGTACATACTGACAAATGAAACTTAGCAGACTTGGGCCCCAGATCGCTTGAATTAATAGTTGGAATCAACTAAAGTGACACCTAGATGTAACGTCTCCCGCAAGATTTACATCGAATAAAACAAACAAATTTCAGACATATTGCACGAAATTTAACTGCGAATGACTTATGAAAGTAGCGGCCAAATGGCAGAATAAAAATACCTACCGCCCCCAATGTTTGGTCAACTAAGCATAGACTGTAGGTAGGCAACACAAACAGATCACATAAATTCAACGCAGAAAACTTATAATAATTCTGAATTGGTTCAAATAAAAATACTTCACAACTTTTACTTTACACAATAATATTTTCTGATTCAAATCCTTCCGGGTTCTTTCGAAAGCGAGTCATTCAATTCAGTTGACAAACTTACATTTGCAGCTATCAACGACCGTAATGGCAAAACTTTTAATGAAAATCTAAAGAAATAACATTTTCTCACTGACAATTTAAACTTTGTAAAAAGTCCAAGTCTAGATATGCCGTGGCAAATTCAAATTGATTCTAAAATTCTGAGCGCGAAAGATTTGCGTGAATAGGCCAGCTTTAAAAATAGATTATAAAATACAATTGAAGCCCGCTTGTTGACCTCTTAGGTTACCTGTGCGAAATAGTGAATGTATTGTAGTATTGCACAAAGAAATAGGAGGTTTAAAAAATTGGCAGTCGAACAGAAGCAAATAAGCAAGGGAATAAGCAATACTAAACATAATTAAATAAATAATTAATGAATAGATGACCTGTATATAAAATATTATTAGATTAAGCGAATGAATGGAAATATTTTGAAATATTTTAATAGGATATAAAATAATTCTAACATAAAACAAGGAAATTATTAAAGAGCTCTTTCTCTCTCTACTTATTAAAAAATTTGCTGTGCCCGACAGGATCCATAATTGTTTCTGTTATTATTTCTTTATTTACCACCTGTAATAGGGATGATGACTAAAACATTTTTTTTGTCCGTCATGTAGATTATTAAACAATATTGGACACGTATTTTTTCTTCTTTTACGTAATCAAAACATTACGGCGATACATTGAGTTCAAATGTGGCATGACGTCACTTCTCATTCGATTTTATACTGAGCTGTGACGTAACGGGCCCCCACCCCCTAAGTTTAATGTGTTTTTTTTAAGTCATTTTTTATTAATATGATAAAGCAAAAAATACGTGTCTAATATTTTTTTATTATCTGATTGACGGACTAAACAGTTTTTATTTTATTTTTTCCCAGGCATCATCCCTATTGTACATTTTGGATTGCAATAAACGATTGAGATTGGATTTGAGATTTGAAGAGAAAACTCAACACGTCACGAGCATGTCGCTCATTTCGGTGACGCGAACCCATAAGTTTTTCCCCTACCAAAAATCGCTCAACGCGGCTTAAGAAGTCTTAACTTAAAACAAAAAAAAAAAGATTACCTACTTGAAATGAGATTTAATTTAAAAACATTAAACATTGACTGTCAGAATCTTAGAATGGGAGAAATTCTTTCAAGGATTTTATTTTCTTTCTATCTTAAATTCATCTCTTAGCTGCCACGGGTTATTTTAATTTTTTTATTTTGTTTCTATTTGTTGTACCTACTCTGGACGCTTTTAACGTGTAAGTTTTTATTATTTTTATGTTTACATCGTTCTCACATTTAGTTATAAATTCAACATTATAGATGTAACGAATACTTCTATAAAAATTTAATTTAAAAGAGTGTCCATGGAGTTTCTTGCCCGTTCTTCTCCTTATGTATACCTACTACGCTTTGGAATGGGCATGTAGCTTCATTTTTCTTACTGACCGACTCGACAATTCAAAAGTGCCTGTAAATGGTTTAATTGAAATAAATGATTTGAGTTTGAGTTTTTGAAAGTCATTTCGTTATACAGGGTGTTTGGCAGAACGTTGAACATACGAAAATGGTGGATAGGTGGGGTGATCTGCTACTTACTCAGGCCTAATTTATTTGGCCCTGGCCCCCTGGATATTAAAAAAAAAAATTTTTTGCTTTCTTCTAGTTTCACCACTTTCTTAACTTTAAAGTGTAATTTGTATTAAAAATGGGTAAAACAGGCAATGATTATGATAATAGACGTGAAAGTTGGTTACTCAACCGACTAGCAACCGCAATTGTGTACAGTATGGTATTGTGTTGAGATAAACTACAATGCAATAAGTATATTAAAGTAGATATTTACTATGAACCATTGCTGCGGAGTTAGTACTGTGTCTTCCCAGTTAAAACATTAGGAACGGAGAAGGGTAGGTTATAGTTTCTTGCCCATTCTTCTTAAAATTCTATAAATAAATATTTTCTACGGTCGCGAATCATATAGATATAGATCAACGTACAACCTGGGTCCTAAGTCTACTTATTTACAAACGTTGCAATGGTCTCGCCATTGTGAGTATTTGACAGTGTTTGTATGGCAAAGCTGTCAAAAACTCACAATGAAGAGACCATTGCAACGTTTGTACATTAGTAGACTTGGCCCCCTGGGCCTCAAGTCTGCTATTACAATAGTGTCAGAATGGTCTATCATTGATTTCATAATTGTTGATTTTGACAAGTTTGGTAATATAATGGCGTCATTATGACTTTCCAATGGTGAGCCACTGACACTCCATTGAAAGAATTGGTAAATGACAAATGAAACTTCCTACTAAATTTCCAACTTCCTACTACTTCAGATTGCTTATAACACGAATAAATAATATATATAAATGAAATCTGGCATGGATAAATGTTCAAAATGTCATTGTAATACAATTCTATTACGAGACCATTGACCGACCAATGATCGACCATTATGAATTTAGCAGATTACGAACTTTTAGCAAAATGACAATGGGATCGTGTTGGAGTGACGAATTTATAAAAATAGCAGACTTGTGCCCCTGATACTGAACATTAAAAAAATTAATACTTGTAATAAGCGAATTATCCCGTCTGATTTTACTCAATCAAAATGTTTATATTTTGGGCAATTGAGAAATTTCATACCTTACGAGTATCTGTCCATGCATAAGCAATTTGTTCAATTTGATAAAGTCATTTAGTTCCCACGGTAAGCCAAATATTGTGACACTTTTTTAAGAATACTGTAAAGGCTCCTTCCTACAAACAGGCGCGACGCAAAGGCACCGCATGTCGCGCGACGAGCGATGCCTTTGTGTCGCGTCGCGTGCAGCCTCCTTAACATTACGCATGTAAAGAGATCACGCTTATATTGATACTAGCTTTTGCCCGCGGCTCCGCCCGCGTGGATGTCGGTTATCGCGTAAAAAAGTAGCCTATGTCCATCTCCATATACCAGACTATATCTGTGCCAACTTTCATGACGATCGGTTCAGCGCAGCGGTTTAGGCGTGAAAACTGGTCCTCAAGTCTGCTATTACAATAGTGTCAGAATGGTCTCGCCATTGTGAGTATTTGACAGTGTTTGTATAGCACATCTGTCAAAAACTCACAATGAAGAGACCATTGCAACGTTTGTACATTAGTAGACTTGGCCTCCTGAAAACGTATCATACAGACAGATATGAATTTTTTATATGTATATCCTTATATTTAAATAAATATTTATTCCACACGTTATTACCTACCACTGTTTGTCTCTACATCACGCATAGGTTGACTGGAAGGAAATGCCTATGGCATTAAGTCCGCCTCTATCCATTTGTGTGCTTGAAGTATTAAATAAACAAATAAATAATAATATCTATGTTCATTAATTGAAAACAGGTAAAATACTTGAAACTTGCCTATTTCGGATAAAATTCCGTCATACCTATTGTTTACAACATAATATATTGTTTATTTGGGTCGCTTATACTACGCCTTTATACTTAACTAGGCTGTACAAAGAAAAAAATATGATTTTGTCAACGTACATTGATTTTAGAAAGAAAGAAAAAGTATTTATTGTGACTAGCACAGGAAGATCACAAACTAAACCAAACACAATTATAAAAAAGAAAAAAAAAAATACAGTGTCCTGTACGAGGCCAAATGGCTCCCAAATCTGAGCATAATGCTGCGACATTTATTTTTATACCTATCATATTTTTTTATATCCTACATCACTTTGAAGGGACACTGGCTTCTAAGATACAGGTATTATATAAACCTAGTTTAGAAGTCAGGGTTCCCGACCCTTGACCGTAAGTGAAGCGCGAGCACGCGTTTTAGCTGAGCAGCATGTAATCCAAACCACCCACGATAATAATCAAAACACTGATTTTATCCAGCCACCGTCGGTCCCTTGACACCCTCCCTCCGACTCAGCTGCCCTAAGCCGAGGTTCGTACCCCACAGGGACCCACCCTTAGCGAGCAGCAGTCGTTTAGTTTATAGTTTTTACGCCCTGGCTGGAGGCCTTAAAATCCGTTAGGAGCTTAAGGCACCACAGGATAGTCCGGTTAAAGAGTCCGAGCCCCTCGTGGTTACAGTCTAAGTTGCAATTTCTAAAAAAAAAAAAAAAAAAAAGCAGGGTTTTACACTCTGGAGCACTATATCATGCCACTTTTAGATCTAAATTATGTAAATGCATTTATGGAGAAATAAAGATTTTATTTATTTATTTATATAAATATAAGTGTCGCCGCGCTGGTATTCTGATAGAGATTTTGTAACTAATTAGGTATTTACTAAGCTACATCATTTTATAATCATCGCTCCACATAACTTTTAATAAATGACAGAAAAAAATACCTAAGTAGATACGTGGCTTTTTCTAAAATATAAGTAGCCTAAGTTACTTATCATAACAGCTATCTGCCAGTGAAAGTCCAGCCGTTTCGGAGATTAGCAGGAACAAACAAACAGACAGACCAACATAGACAAAAAAAAAACAAGATTTTTTTTTATATGTATGTACCGTATATACTTTCATATGCTTTTAGTAAAAAGCTGATAAGTTGAAATTACAAACAAACACTTCAATTTTATTTATTTGTATAGAATTATAGATGTATAGAACAACCAGGGAGAAAACATAGGAATATGTAATTTGTATGGAATGAACACCAACAACCACGTGACTACGTTTCCTCTTATTTATTCATTTATTTATTTATATATTCTTTATTGTACATCAGATTACACATAACAAAAGAAAAGGAAAACTTATACACTATAAAATATAAAATGGGCGGCCTTATCGCATACTGCGATCTCTTCCAGGCAACCTTGGCATGGATAGTGAATTTCTGGATATAAAATGGGGTTGTCATTAGTGCAAATAAAAAGTATAAAAGTACAATATCCTGTGATAGATATCCAGAAATATGCTATATGATACATACATACATACTAACTTTATAAGCAAAGAAAATAGATTATTACAGCTAACAACGAGAACAAAATCATAACAACAAGTAATGTTCCTTCACGAGTCAACACAGGTAACGATTGCGCGCGTTTCATTGGATCTGGCAATGCATTCCACAAAGGAGCGGCCTCGACAGTAAAGGATTTGTCAAGGAAAGTCAGCCTGCCTCATTCATGATACTTACACTATATATGTATGTATATGTATCTACAAACACTTAAAAGTCAACTTAATCAAGCAGTAAACAATATTCTTACATCCCATCCTGGTATAACCTTCAATGAACTTTAAACTCCAACTCAAACGCTATAAGGTGTATATTTAAATACAGTTATAACACTAACAATGAGTTTGTATGCTTTAAGTTTAGATAGGTACTCGGTGACGTCATTATAGGATGTACTTTCGCTTTACAGGTGACCTTCCTACTCATTTGGTAAGTTAATTTTAGTATGCTTGTAAAAAATTACCGGATTTGAGGTAGAGATTATTTCTTTAATTTTAATTTTGATAATTATCTTTAATTATTAAATTAATTGTGTAGCCAGTGGTTTCTGAAAGCCTGACCAAGTTTGAGTTCAGTAGTATGACTATATAGCTGGTACGATTGATGAACTAAATTAATTGACAACAAGAGAACAAACATACAATTTCAAAAGGAATGTCAAAATACCAACTTCATTCATTAGCTGATTATATCATTCATTAATTGTTCATTTTAAAAATAGGGTGAAAATTGCATCTTAATGACTCAAACTCAAAGCATTTATTTTAAATAAACCAATTACAGGCACTTTTGAACTGTCTAGGGGTCGGTCAGTCAGAAAGATGAAGCTAGTTGCCCATTCCAAAGCGTAGTAGGTTCCTATGGAGAAGAACGGGCAAGAAACTCCACGGACACTCTTTTAAAACAAAATATTGTTACAAAATATGGGTTAATTCATTCATGTTGAAGTTATACATATGAGAACAATGTAGAAAGAAGTGCACGTTAGAAGCGCCCGTAATAAAAACAATTCAAAAATTAAAATAAGCCGTGGCAGCTAAGAGATAAAATAAAAACTTACACGTTAAAAGCGTCCAGAGTAGGTACAACAAATAGAATCAAAATACAATAATTAAAATAACCCGTGGAAGTTAAGAGATGACCAATCCCAACTGACGGCGCCCGTTCGCGAACATGATGCATGGATCAGCACCATTTAGCTCAATCATTTTGAAGGGAACTTAATGATCCAACACACACGCCACCACCAGCGAGACATTTGACTGCCTCGTTCGGTTCAAGTTAGAGGTGAGATGTACTAGGTAAAATGCGTACTGAGTCAGAAGTACGCGTCCGCTAATACTCATTCCAAAAACTAGGTTCACGAGTATTTAGGCGTCTCTAGTTTATTGACGTTTTCTTAAGACTGCGCTGAGTGCACAGTGGCGCCCTCATCGTTATTTCGGTGATTTCTTTTATTGTAGAATGAAAGTGCAGAGAATAAGCTCTTCAAGTTGTGCTTCACAAGACTATACGTTATTATTACTACAAACAGTAGTTTTAAATTGATATGTTTTATTGTAATCATTAAAACGGAAAATAGTGGCCACTAAGCTCCGTTTAGTCTTGTGAAGCACAACATGACGAGCTTATTTTATGCTCACTTCAACAAAAATTTTACATAATAGATCGTCTGTTCAATGTCAGTTCAATTGTCGCAAATAAATACTTATTTTATGATCTTGAACTTTACGATGACGTTTGGACATGACCCCCAAGTACCTACCTACAGCTTGAAGTAAGCACTTATAAAGCATGTTCTAAATGTGACATCACTGCGTTTGATGTGTTCGTTTCATTAGCACTATGTCATTTATCATAATGTGAACATAGAAAAGCTGAGTTGAGGTCGAAGTGATCTTGAAAACTACATTAAAAGCCTTCGCGTACAGCATACAATCGTTGGCCGATTTTTTTTGGACCTTAATGAAACTGTAGAGATCAGACGTACCAACGAACGCGTCCTACAAAACATCCTACTAATATACATATAAACGCGAAGATTTGTGAGGATGGATGGATGTTTGTTATTCAATCACGGAAAAACGGCTGAATGTATTTGGATGAAATTTAACACATAGATAGTTTATAACCTAGATTCATACATAGGATACTTTTATCCCGATATTCCCACGGAATCGGGTGAAACCGCGGGGCGCATCTAGTCGGTGATAGAACTCACCGCAAAATAATCTGACCGATTGTAGGACCTACAAAACGTAAGCTGTGTGCGAGCGCGCTAAATCAGAGTGCAAACTGGCTTATCTTGACAGAAAGTGGGGCTGCTTGCCCATGCCCACGTTGCCCCACAATTCCAGGGCTAGTAGAGTGGGGCTACCTGCCCAAATTGCCCTAAGAACATAAGTATGCCACTTGTGGAGGACCATTAAATTCATTTGCTCTACTCAATTTTACGCGAATATCCGTGTTATCCTACAATCAATCTAAAACATTTGACCCGCATATGTAACAATTAAAAGTAACCTTGTACGAAAATAACCTTAAAACCTTGCAAATTCAATGTTTTCGTGTTTAATTAATTATCGAAAATAATTACATGCAAACACGTTCATTGTTTTAAATTATATCAAAATTTACAATTTTTTTAACACTGAATTTGGGATCTGTTTACGAAATGTACCCAATTTTAATTTTAAGCATTGCATTAACCTGCAGACAATTAAAAAAAAAAACACAATGTTCTTAGGTACAGTCAACCGCACATGAGTGTAACTGGTAATAATTTGCATTAACAGCGCCTTTATGTCGTAGTAGCGCCGCAAGGTTGCCTGCTTGTCGGTCTTCTACAGATTGTACTTCGGAGAGTGTGCCCACGAACTCCACGACCTCATTCCACCGGCCCCCTTCTACCATCGGACATCTAGACGCACTGCAAGTTACCACCCCTACCTAGTTGATATTCCACCAACTCGCACTAAGCGTTTTCAAACGTCTTTTATAATGCGCACAGCAAAGGAGTGGAACTCTCTGCCTGCGTCTGTGTTTCCGAACGCATACAACCCTAATCTATTCAAAGTGAGAGTGAACAGGCTTCTTCTGGGTAAGCTCACTCCATCGTAGACTTTGTCATCCAGACCTAGACTAAAGGCAAGAGCATACTCATAGTAAAATAAAAATAAAAAAGCGTTCAAAAAACAAAAAAAATATTGGGTTTTTGTTTTTTTGCATGTTACATAGAAAAATTAACAGAAAGCATCCTTTGGAAAGAAACAGGATTCTTTAGAATTTTTCGCTTGATGTTTTGAATACTTAGTTGAAAAAAAATAAAGGTTTATTGAAATATTTTCTTCCACTGAAGCAGAAGTCGATAGCAAATCATGGGTAACTACTTTACTTACAGGAAAATCTAAGGAAATGTTTTTTTATGCAACTGACAACTTACCAAAAAAAGAGCCAAGAAAAAGAAGCGAATTTCATTCTGTAAGGGGACTAAACACTAAAATGTGAAAGGAATTTGTAAAATAATATAAGAGTCAAATTACCACATTTTTTATTTTAAAAAAAGTAACAAAAGAATTAGTGTTTATTTGAGAAATAATTTTTTAATGAACACTTAAAAAACAAGTACCTATTATTATTATAATCTTCATTTTTTTGTGAGATAAATCAACAAATTTTAATACTTAATAATTTTTAATCATTTGTGCAATCTTTGTCCACTTTTAAAATTTTGGTTAAAAATCACTTCCTCTCTCCTTAAACATCATCATTACTTAAAGTTCCTTGCTCTTGTATCATGTTTATTATTGTGTGTGTATATAATATATATATATATATTTATATGGATAAGTATCTATATGCTTTGTGTATATGTATTTATTGTATATATGTAAGTGGTACACCACTAAATACCTGCAGTATTGTCTCTCCTTCTACTTTTTGATCCATCCAAAGGTTGTCTGTAAAAGATCGCTTTTAGCGATAAGACCGCCCATTGTGACACCCTATGTAACAGTTCTACATTTATATCTGTAATTTTTATGGTGTACATAATAAAGAGTATTCTATCTATCTATCTATCTATCTATCTAAAGTAAATTATTCTGAATTGTAGTTTTTCGCTACGTGTTACCAGGGTAAACATTAATCTCCATGTTTAGTTCAGAAGACAGGAAAAAATCAATTGATATAGGTATATCAAGATAAAAATCATTTGATATATATCGTGATATATATCCGCTGATATATATATCGGCGAACCCTGATCGTGATATATATCATGAAATATATCCGCTGATATACGGCGAACCCTGCATAAAAGCAGAAATACAACCATGACCAATGTGTCAAATCTTTAACAATTTCATACAAGCATACGGAATCCTTGAATGATTGATTCCATTCAACTCCGTAATGTAACCTTCGTGTCGAATACATCGTATGTAACACGCAGGTTTTTGTTAATAACTAAATACCTCTACTGTACATTAATAAAATAATATATACATTTATAGGTAGGATTGTCATACAGGACGTATGGCAACCCTACCTATAAATATGTCGACGCTTGAAAGGCAATATTGACTAAACGACATGTTGGCAAATTTACACTAGAGCATCTTTAAAGTATTTTTCTCCAAAAAAAAAAAGAGAAAACTTTAAAATGGAGTATTTTATATATTTTTTTGTGTATACTACTACTATTACGATACACAAAAAAACAGCATTTTTTTTAAATTATTTTTTTTAATCTTTAAAATGCTCTAGTGTAGTTGCCAACATGTCGCTTAGTCAATATTGCCTTTCAAGCGTCGATGTATATTAAAAAATGAACAAAAAAAATAGAATGTGAAGTTTGTGTGCAAACATTTTTTTTAGGGGTCGGGAAAAAAAATCATTTCACCCATACCCGAAGTCTCAAATTCAGATAATTTATGTAAACAAAGGGGATAACATAACAAAAAAATATCTTCGTAATGGTAATTCACATAAAATGGCGAAAAAAAGGTTCCATTTTCTTTTAAGTACTGATTTTAAGAAATAATAATTAAAAAATAATCATACCGTAATTATTTTTATACATTTTCGGTTTTAAACAAAGTTATTAAAAAAAGGAGATTTTTAATAAGTAATATTTTATGATACTGGTAACAATGCAGGAGATCCAAACATTTTCACATTTTTTACATCTTCAACAACACTAATATTATAACTCTCATTCATAGATTCATATTGTATGTTCATGTAGCATCTAACTATCCACATTTTGGATGAAAACGGCTGTCAACTGTTTCGGGTGGAAATCGATTTTGGGAGGCCTACGGCTAGCAGTGGACTTAAAAGGGCTGATTATGACGATCATAGGCCGTGTTTCCGACACACTACACAAAAAATTGTTTAGCAACGGTATTTTGTTTGCACAGTTCTTATAATTAATTCACTTTAATTTCATAAGATGATTACTTACAAAAAAAAAAAAAAAAAAAATGTTTTGCACCACTGTCCTGTCATTTTGACAGTGACATTTCTTGAAATTACTTTGTTTACTCGTACAAAAATTATATGAATTAGAGACTTTGGGTATAAATGTCCGGGGTTTTGTAAGTTTTTGTCCGGCGTAGGCAATTTAGGTGATGGCAGCCCTAGGTGATGTGAGTGTCATTCCACTTGATGCTAGGGAGTGATACTATTGACAGTTCACTTTATATAAGATTTCACGGTGTATATTATTTTTATATGAAGACTGGCTGAAGAACTATAGGTATTTTGTTACCAAAAGTTTATATATTGATATTTAAATCAGGCAAATTAAGCTTCAACATATTGGTCAGTTTTCCTTGTAAACAAGAACATTGAACTCATTATGGGAATGATTTAAAAAAACCGGCTAGGTGCGAGTCGGACTCGAACACAAAGCTACCACCGTACAATATTTAGCAATTAAAGCGTCAATCATCATCATTATTTCAGCCGAATGACGTCCACTGCTGGACATAGGCCTCCCCCAAGCACCGCCACTTCGACCGGTGCTGTGCTTCCCGCATCCAGCGGATTCCTGCGGCCTTTACAAGGTCATCTGTCCACCTTGTGGGAGGCCTTCAAACGCTATGTCTTCCGGTACGCCGTCGCCACTCCAAAACTTATGGCCCCATCGGCCATCTGCTCTGCGAGCAATGTGCCCTGCCCACTGCCACTTAATTATCGCAAAAAAATCGTCAATAGAAATACATTATCTGTGAACGTTTCAATTTCAACTGTCGACCGACGGACGGACGAACGGACGGACAGCGGAGGCTTAGTAATAGGGTTCCGTTGAGAACCCTTCGGGTACGGAACCCTAAAAAGTCACAAGTCATTTAGGCTTTGGTCAGTCCTTAATAATAAAGCCAAAAAATAAAAATAAAAAGGTTATGTTTTTTTTTTTCCAAAAGTCAAAATACAAGTTTGTTTGCTTAAATATTCGACTAATATTAAAAATGTGAACTTTGTATCACTATGATGTTTGTTATTCAATTACGCCAAAACGGCAGAACCGATCGTTTTAAAATTTGACAGATAGCCTGGGACCTGGAGAAGGACACAGGCAACTTTTCATCCTGGATTACAGACGAAGTCGCGGGCAACAGCTTTTAATTAACATACTCCATTTGAAATAAAGATTAGACTTTTAAAAACCTTTTTTTTACAGTCTGTTCAACCGATTTTGACTTCTATCCCGTAGGCTTATGGTTGGCATTAAAAGCAAAAAAAAGTGGTTACAATACCGCCTGTTTACTGCAGCTGCTATTTATCATGCCACCAACACAATAAAAGTCAAAATCGGTTGAACGGACTGTAATAGTAAATTACTTGCCCAGGGTTGTAAAAGAAAGAAAGCCCGAAATCGCAGGTATTTGTGACCCGAGCCGCAGGCGAGGGTTGTAAATATGCGATAGAGGGCTTTCTTTTTTTACTGCCCGTGGTGAGTACACAATTTTACGTCTTCACCTGGCCATAATGCGAGTTTTACTGTACGCGTAGCGTGCGGTAAAACTCACATTATGGCCAGGTGTGACGTAAAAAAGGTTTACTTAAATGTCGAATCTTATTTCAAATGGAGTATACCTACTAATGTATTTGTATCTATACTAATAATACACCATAGACTATTATGAATAATAAAGCTGAGTTTGTTTTCTTGTTTGTTTAAACGCGCTAATCTCGAGAACTATCATTCGGATTTGAAAAAATATTTTTGCATTTGATAGCCCAATTCTTGAGGAAGGCTATAGGCTATTTAACATCACGCTAGGGTCCTTAGGAGCCGAGTAAAAAGAAAACAAAGTCTGAAAGAACGCTAAGCGAAGCAGACGATGCGATGTGAGTGATGCGACGCGGTGGGACGGGGGGAAAACAAGAAATTTCACGCGGACTTAGTCGCGAGTAGAAATTACTTTCTCATACATACATAAATTCACGCATTCCCATGGGGGTAAGCAGAAACTATAGAACGCCACCTAACCAGGCCGCTAGTTTATCAATAAAGATAAAGTACTTAGTTGTTTACTTCTACATCAAAACTGATAAAAGCATACCTCTGTATTAACATTTGGCCTTTCGAAATGAATCATACAGTTGGAGAACCACTTTAAAAATCGGGTTTAACAACTTGCTAAATTCGTATTGTGATTACGTAATTATAATGATTTTTATAATAAACACAATATTGCGTAATATTATTGCAAACATCTAAAAAAAAAAATATGAAGATAGAATTATTCCATTCCGTTTACACATTGGACCATGATGGCCACAATTAAAACCATAAAAAAGAAATGTTGTTTTGGCCAGATCTTAGACCATTTAACCTTAATGGTCTATCTAGTCTAAGTGAAAGATTTTCAAATATAGAACACAAAAAAATATCACAAGAATTAAAAAAATGTAAATAAGAAAGAAACAAATACTTTTGCCATAGTTATAAGAAAGCAGGGAACAAAAAAATAATTCTTAAGTCTCACCTCATACTTGGAGCGCATAGACCAGACACAGCGGAACATCTGTGCCTAAACATTTTTTTTTTTAATCACTAACACAGGTGGGAAACAAAACCACAGACAACGCACGGAATCTAGACCACATACATAAATGAATTAATTTTCGTGTCACATGTTACAATAGAACGATAAAAAATTACATTCATATGGCCATGCGTTTGTTTTTGAGTAAGAGGGCAAATGTCTAGCTTTATTTCAGGTGAGATAGTGGTCAAACCCGTCAAACACGAGTTTAATCAGAATTATAACTTATTGTCAATTTTTGAGCTTGGAAAGCGATCAAAATATCACTAATGCTCGATTTTTGTAGACTCAGATCGTGGCTAAGGCATGTTTGACGACAGAAGAATAATCAATGATCCCCGTTTATAAAACAAAATAGGAAGAAAAAAAAAAACAATGAGTATAAAAGGGCAAGTTTGAAAGTGGCACCAGTGACGACAGAAAAGTGGATAGGAAATCGTTTGGCTTGGTATGGGCAAGTGATGAGGAGGGAGGAAATGCATGTGGCTAAAACAGTGATAAATATAAATGTTGATGGTTGGAGTGTAACGTTACAAATAACCTAATAGGCTGCTGCTGGTTTATTAAAGAAAGCAAACCCAGCAAAAAATTGACTAGTTTGAAGTTTTGGTCATCTAAAATATCAGAAGCATCAAGAAATTCTGTCTCGAGCTTGAAGAATGTATCTTGTTGCATCTGATATTTTACGCATACTTTGTTTTACTGAAGATTATTTTTTTTATTAGATGTCGTAACCTGCACCTGTTTGAAACCCCTTTAAGAAGTTATTTACAAAGCAGTAGGCTTTTTTACCGAGTAGTAAACCGCTTGAAGAGACTTATCTTCGAGCGATTTGCAACTCGGTAATAAAGCCTACTGCTTGGTAAATAACTTCTTAAAGTGAATGATAGCGTGACGGTTTACAAGCGAGAATGAAAGAAGAAACGTGTTACTCGGTGTAACACGTTTCTCCAAGTAACATGGGACATGTGCAGAAAGATAATGAGTAGCCCATTGCTGTACAAAAATGTCGTCCAAAAACTAAGTCAATCTTCTTTAACAATCTGACACTATTTTGCAGCCACTATACTTCATTTGAAATAAGATTAGACATTACAATAAACCTTTTTTACAGTCCGTTCAACCGATTTCGACTTCTATTGCGTTGGTAGCATGACAAATAGCAGCTGCAGTAAACAGTTGGTATTGTAACCACTTTTTTGCTTTTAATGCTATCCTTATGCCTACGGAATAGTTCTCAAAATCGGTTGAACGGACTGTAAGGTTTTTTGAAATGTCTTATATTATTTCAAATGGAATAAAGATGACTAGTAAATAAGGATACTTTTACGAAAACTTAAAATAAAGTACAATAAGAAGAAAAAAAAGGAAAAAATTAAATTGGTATTTCCAAATAACATATGGTTGGTTGCGTCAAACGACCGCGACCTTACTAGATATGTAAATATTTTAATGTTCCGACCGGTATAGTAGGTATCAAAACTTGAGAATTCTTTGTGTTGCGTAGTTTCTCACAAAACTATACCGTTAAATAACAGAAAATATTGCCCCCTTTAGTTTTAAAACTAGGGTAAAGATTAAAGATGTGTGCCACATAACCTTGTAATTTTTTGACATGTCATGAATATCACAGATATAGACTGAGTTATGAGCCTTTTTGACGTCGCACAGATCTTTTTTTTTTTTTTTTTATTCTAACAAATATGTCAATTTTTTTAGTTTTAAATGCTGTTTTTACCCTTTTTGTATTTCCTGAGCGTGTCCCAAATAAATATTTTTTCTTTCTCTTCTTTCTTTTTGGTTTGTATAAAAATATATAATATATATTTTTTAAATAAAATTATCTAGAAAACCCAGTAGAAAAATAATGTACACAATATTACACGTCAAAAACACACAACTATGAGTATCATTTAATAAAAATAAGCAACATTTTTATCTAATTACTCTGTGTCTGTGTTATGATACAAAATTCTAGGAATTAAATGATAAACATGGAACTTCCCATTTGATTCGAGGAACAAAATAGGTAGGTTACTTGTAATCATTTAATTCCGGGCCACCGTACACCGTAGCTTATGGGCCGAAGTCAATAAAAATATGTTTTATGGGGCGACCATGATGACCTACTTGCGACCAAGAGCAATTTTTCAATTCAATTGATGTATTGTTGTATCTTCGGACGATTCACGGGACCAAAAGATGCTACATATTTGACAGCTGACAGTAAAAAAATATCTCTAACCGTCAATTCGAACGGTATGATCATGGCTAAGCAAATTGGACAGATAGGGCAATTTGGCCAGATTTTCTATAGAATGCCCAATATGCCAGTTCTACTTTGAAATGAAAGGGAAAACTGCTTAGATACTTCGATGAGTTAAAAGTGCAAGGATAGTGTAAGGAAAATTGCTTTTAAAACAGATCGTGCTGTAAAAGGTTGCAACTAATAAAAATAACCTTCTTCTAAATATGTTAGGAACGTGTATTGGTTTTCCAGTTTTGGCTATAGGATCCTACAAACAGACATCGCTCGTCGCGCGCCGAGCGGTTCCTTTATCTTTGCGCCGCGCTTGTTTGGAGTAGCCTTTAGTCAACTATCAGCATTATGCAAGGCATATAAACTTCACAGGTGCAAAAAAAAAAATGAAAGAAAGAAAGAAACCTCTAAAAACTACTTGGTCGCAATTACTTGGCTATATAATATTTTTCGGACCCCAAAATAGGAGTTATTTCAGTTTCACAAAAAGAGGCGCAATCATTAGGTATATTTGAGTGTATCAATAATATGTATTTACGTCACGTACGTACGTGAAGACGTAAAATTGTGTACTCACCACGGGCAGTAAAAAAGAAAGCCCTCTATCGCGTATTTACAACCCTCGGCTACGGCTCGGGTCACAAATACCTGCGATTTCGGGCTTTCTTTCTTTTACAGCCCTTGGTAAGTAATGTACTATTTTAGGAGCGCCAAGCGGGAATTATAAGACGTTCGATTGAAATCATGCCATTTTTTTTTTTCATAGTTTTCACTTTTAGTCGCATTTGTAATTAAAAAGAAATCACAAGTAGTATCGGATAAATTAATTTGCAACAATAAAAAAATAAACTGGAAAAGGGTTTGTTGACTTGCTTTATCAGGAGTATTCAGGAGTTGATAGCCTGTCACAATAATATTAATTATTTATTGTTTTTTTTTTAATCAATGAAATGACCGCGTAGTAGTTCCGCTCAGTTTTATGTCAATCGCTGACTACTCTTTGAGCTCTGATGAGTCATCGCTAGAGATCGGATATTCGGATGCATATTCACCAAAAATTTATATGTTGGCTAATATGGAATGCGCTTTTGTATCGAAAAAACCCCGCGGTTCTGGGAGCTACAAGTTTAGGTTTCTGATATTTATGTTTCTGGTATATTTACTTATTTTCAAATGTTGGTGAAAATCCCAATTTTATATAAATATGCATCAGATTAGTTATGTTTATGCAATCCAAGAATACCAGTTTTTTTTTAAATAAAATAAATATTTTTTTAGAAGTCTCATACTACACACTCGACTAGTTATGCATTCCCGTTGTTCCTGGCGACACGGGATTTTTTTTTAAATAAAATATTTTAGGAAGCCGCTTCCATACTTTCATAGCTCAAAATTAACTTTTATCCGAATAACCGATCTCTAGACTCGTCGCTCAACGCGGCTAAAGAAGTTTTTCCCTTCAAAAATCTTATGGGTTCCCGTCACCGACTGACTTGCTTATGTTACAGTATATCTGCAGCTTGGTCTCTGCAAATAGTCAGGGTCACTGTTATTTTATAGTTTTATGTATCACTTCTGTCGACAGTCCTACAGACTGCCTATTATTGAAGTGAAAGCTTCTTTATTGGTAGGGGAAAAACTTATGGGTTCGCGTCACCGAAATGCGCGACATGCTTGTGACGTGTTGCGTCAGACTATCAGTTATTCCAAAGTTTTTTGTTTTCACTTCTATCGGCAGTCCTTATGACTGCCAATTTTTTTTATAATAATATTAGCGGGTTCCTATTATTATGTAGTACCTACCTATATTGTTACATATGTACACATAAAAAATATTTTTAAACATTGCATTACTTCAATACAGCAACCTTTTGTCGTTGATAGCGGTTTCCCGTCATTCGCGATCAGCTGATATCAGATATTATTACATTATTGTTCTCACATTTTAATAAACTTACCATTTAAGTTTAATTAATGTAGTTCAAAATATCAATTTATAATCGTTGCATTAGAGGCCATTTTTTTTTCGTTTTGTGTCCTAATATTGAACAAAAAATATTGAAAAAAAAAAAAAAAAAAAAATATTGTCTTTGATTTTGATACGAAGGAGGTAGGATGTCATTATGCCAAAAATAACGCAAATAAAAAAGAATTAATGTGACGTAGGTATTCTTTGCGAACAGCATTTTTTTATTATTTATTTATAAAATGAAGGATAATATATTTATAATCAATTTAAAAAAAAAATGCTGTTCGTTGGTAAGCGACCGATTTAGCAATTTAATTGTTTTAAAATGTTTGTAAAAGTTGGAATTAGGTTTTTATGGAAAGAAAAATTGGGAAAGTTTCTCGGAATATTTTCATATTCAGTTTAAAGTGAACGTGCTTTTATTGTATGAACCTTTGGACATGACAAGGGCCCGCTGGGTCAGCAAGTTAAAAATAAAATGCTTTGTCTGTGACTCTGTCTGAAGTACCTATGCATTGTGTTTATTTACTGTCGCTAGTCGTTTTCATTGTGCGCTCTTTGTTTTGATATGACTACATTGTCTTTTCATCTTAAAATGATTGTGCACGTCCGATATTCGGATATTTACAAAACTTGCAAGAGAATCTATGTAAATATCTTAGATATACTGTGCTTTTAAAGTCGAGAATCGTATAAAAAGGTTGTTGAGAAAAACAAAGATTTAGCATTGAACACAAAGTGAGCATAAAGTTTTGCTAAGTCAACTTATGATTACGATTCAAGGTTTTTGCTTGCGTTTTACTTTATAATTATTGTATCTATTTAACATTGTAAAAAAAGAAAAAAAAAAGGAAAATCCCAGACACTATTAATTTTCTACAGTCACACAAAAAAAAAAAAAAAAAAAACAATGACATTTCAGACCGAACATACAATACTTTAGTCAAAAAAAAAAATAACAAACCTCGAATTAGCCTTCGTCATTTTAGATCCGTTCCCTCCAAATTCAATTTCACTGCCGCTAAAACTTGTAACCAAAGGCACGTCGCCTTCTGCCATTTTATTAAAAACACTTATTAAAACGCGAAATTACTTTTTATTGAGGTAAATAACGGTAAGTTTTTTGCGCGCGCGACCCGTCTCCGCGGCGTTCGGCGATGCACTGAACGTTTCTATTCTACGATTATTTTATTGATGTTAATATAATGATGGACGCTCATACACAGATAACGTGTGATGGTCACTGTACGATGTTGTGGCACTGATAATTAGATTGGTTTATGCAAAGCTGACGCATGCCACAGCATCATAATCATCAAATATTTATTCTTTTATTACTTCTTGATAATGTCTTTGTTGCGTTTCTTTGTTTACAATAGATGCGACTGACCATTGTCACGACATATTAATTATTATTAGGCAATAATACCTAAGACATCTCTGACCATGTATGTTCGTTTGTTCGTCAGTTCTTCTCCTTATGAACCTACTACGCTTTGTAATGGGTATAATACCTAAGACATCTCTGACCATGTATGTTCGTTTGTTCGTCAGTTCTTCTCCTTATGAACCTACTACGCTTTGTAATGGGTATAATACCTAAGACATCTCTGACCATGTATGTTCGTTTGTTCGTCAGTTCTTCTCCTTATGAACCTACTACGCTTTGTAATGGGTATAATACCTAAGACATCTCTGACCATGTATGTTCGTTTGTTCTTCAGTTCTTCTCCTTATGAACCTACTACGCTTTGTAATGGGTATAATACCTAAGACATCTCTGACCATGTATGTTCGTTTGTTCTTCAGCTCTTCTCCTTATGAACCTACTACGCTTTGTAATGGGTATAATACCTAAGATATCTCTGACCATGTATGTTCGTTTGTTCGTCAGTTCTTCTCCTTATGAACTTACTACGCTTTGTAATGGGTATAATACCTAAGATATCTCTGACCATGTATGTTCGTTTGTTCGTCAGTTCTTCTCCTTATGAACTTACTACGCTTTGTAATGGGTAACTAGCTTCAACTTGTTGACTGACCGACTCATTAACAATCCAAAACTGCCTGTGTATGGTTTAATTGAAATAAATGCTTGGAGTTTTGAGCTTACGTAATGCTTGCAAGTCTTCAGGGAAAATTATTGTCTCATACAATTTCTAACGCTGCTCAACTGCCCTATTTCCTGCTTCAAACCTCGTACAAACCAGTATCACTAGTAAAATCAAGTACAGATCAGTTTTTATATCTTTAAACAATAGTTGTCTACCCACTTCTATGGCCCACTTAATGTATTACTTAATAAGCTAACCAAATATGTTGGGCGTATGCCTAAGTGACTTGTTCACGTAAGAGACACACACATAGACGTATTATGCGTATTTCCGGATTGATATGACATTAGGAAAACAGTGAGCTGAGTTAAGCAGCTGGTTGTTAGTATTCTGATCATGTTGTGAGCAAGAAAACGCTAGACTGTCGCGTTATACCCAATCAGACGTAATGAATAGACAGTACTTGTGTCAAAAAAGGTATTGCCAGCAGTATTATTACTAACTCAACTATTCCCCTGCAAAATGTAAGGCCTGGGGACGCTATAAAAGGAATGGGTCTGAAGACTGCAAAATCCTTCTCCACCATCGATTTTTTGGATGACAATCCAAAATCGCCTGCGAATGGGTAAATAAATTGTTTTGACTTAGATTCCGCGACACAATCAATTATTAAAGATACACGAAACCCCAATAAAGGTCAGAAAATACAAAATAATGATCCGAGTTAAGGCTTCACTAGTTCAAAAGTGCAATACCGGGTTTTCCCGCACTCAATACGAGTAAGTACAGCGATAGTCAGAACATACTGGCGCGCGACACTGCAGCTCTGTGTTGAACAAAACAAAAGAAGTCGGTGATATCGCTCGTCGATACCTCGATTGCAGTACTCAGAAATCTACCTTTAGAAGGCGTAACCCCGTACATGCATAATGTTACACCTTTTTCTTATAGTTGGTAAGCAGAAACGGTAGAACGTGCTAAGATCCTGACGTTCTCCTTACGATTGTCTTAGGTAATATAAACATTTTCATTTTTCTACCTTTTTTTCTTCCATACATCTCTATCAGTAGTCATCTTAGATTTCACTACCTTTCCAACCAAATTACCTTACACACAATCCTTCCACCTTGTCTTTGGTCTATTTCTCTTCTTGCTGTTGCTATCCAGATTTATTCTCACATAGTCAAAGACCTTTTTTTTGGGTGATAAATTATCAAGTAACTTCTCCCTGGGCGGAGCAGGACCAGGAGGGTGTATCAGACTTTTACTGACTAAAACCCACACGTGTACCTTCAGTTGCCTGTGTGCCAGGGCCACGGTATCCCTTTCGGACAAACCCGCAACCGGTAGGCATCGGTCCTGGCGGACCCCGTCAGTGCTTGCTGACATCTCTTTGAGACGCGCGTGGAATACAACGCGCCGTCGACCCGGGCCTGGTCCTTACCGGACGGCGAGCTGCCCATAGCTCGCCGGCCGCAAGCCCGCACCTTCAGTAGCCAGGAATCGAGTATCGGTTCCCGCCGCCCTGGGCGTTTCCTGCGGCGACTAGGGGCGTGAGGGCGCACGGACTGCCTCTCCCTCACGCGTTCCGTCTCCTCCTTCGCGCGCATTACTGCTTCGCAGAAGAAGGTGACTGCTTCCCATGCACTCTCGCTCCAGTCCATGGCCTGGACCAAGGCCGGACGCGAGAGATCGCCATAATCAAAGACCTAATGCACCGTTTTCGTTCATCAACTCTAACTAGCCTGCATTTGTAAAGCCTTGATCTTTGTTTCATCACTATTTGGTTCCGTGTCTCTATATCCATATCTTCATCATCATCGTTATATTCAGTTTCCATCCTACGACTACAACTGGCATTCTCTTTAGTTTTTGTCCATCCTTTCCGTTTGTTAAGGACTTCTAGGTGATAATAATGTCTTTTCACCTAGATTCCTCACTAGAGTCTATCAAAAGGTCGTAGATATGTCTTAACAGTAATTTTTTAATAACGAATAGATTATTTCTACTGTTAGGAAATGTTAAGTCTTACTTTCGATGCTCCAGTAACCTCAGTATTTATAAAATATGCACATATAAAAACAAACGAAAGCGAAAATTAAAAATATACACAACTTTTTATGACTTCCATTTTTACCAGCTGACGTGCGGGCAGTTACAAACTTAAAGGTCTCTGCACACAGCGGGCGCGGCGCGACGGGACGGGACGTCGCCGACGCGACGCTGAGCAGTTGTAATATACTAGATATTATGGACGACGCCACACAGAGCGTCGCGTCGCGTCGCGTCGAGCCGGACGGCTCTGTGTGGCGTCCTCCGTAATATCTGGTACATTACAACTACTCAGCGAGTCAGCGTCGCGTCGGCGTCCCGTCCCGCCGCGCCGCGCCCGCTGTGTGCAGAGACCTTTAGGCTCCTAAAAACATGCGCGACGCGACAAAAAGGCACCGCGTGTCGCGCGACGAGAGGGGCCTTTGTGTCGCGTCGCTTGTCGCGCCTGTTTGTAGGAGCCTTTACTGTTTATTCATTTGGCATATGTTAATATTAATTAGCTTATATTCGAATTTAACTAATGGTTGACTCTAAATATAACTGTTAAAACATCTGTGATGGTTTTTATTTTCCCTCGCAAACATTCTACAATTCTGTTGACGTCAAACTATGTATTGGTTAAATAATCCGTAGCGGAAAACCTATGATAAATATGTCTGTTGACATTTTAACAAGATTTTACCTGGTTTTAATTAATTAGAATAATGCAGGATATTGTGTTACAATGTGTCCTGAATCGATAACTGCATACGTACTGCGTGCCAAATGTTTTATTAAGTTTTGGACATAATCCGAAGTAAAATGCCAGTTTGCATAGTAAAACTGTGTAAAAATAATACTACAAGAAATAAGGACACTGGCATCACATACCATCAATTACAACTGATCAGGGCCTCAAGTCTGCTATTACAATAGTGTCAGAATGGTCTATTCATTGTGAGTTTTTGACAGATTTGCCATACAAACACTGTCAAATACTCACAATGGCGAGACCATTCTGACACTACTGTAATAGCAGACTTGAGGCCCTGTTTTCCTGTAATCTTCAAACAAGTAATAAAATAAAAACAACTATCCTGGTTTTGATCAATCTTTCTGGACAGAATATCGGTCATTTTCATTAAAAAAATGTTAAATACTCAAACGCGAATAAGAAAACAATAAATACCTAAACAGCGTTGGTAATTCCGTTTTCTTGTTTTAACTATAACGATACTGGTATGAGCATGTTTTTAAACCAGTTCGCACCTTTAGAAATATAGAGAAAGACGTCCACTGCTGGACATAGGCCTCCCCCAAGCACCGCCAACCTCGACCGGTTCCGTGCTTCCCGCATCCAGCGGATTCCTGCGGCTTTCACAAGGTCATCAGTCCACCTTGTGGGAGGCCTTCAAAATCAAAATATTTTATTTCACATAAACCTACATGGGCACTTATGAAACGTCAGAAGCTAGGTGCACGGTTCCAATAAATTAGTCGTTTCCTATGGAGAATAGCCGGCAAGAAACTCCACGGTTACTCTTTAAAAAATAATTGGCTTTACAATATTATTAAATAACAGTGATAATAGGTATGGGAGGACAGTGTAGGCCTTTCAACAATTACCAGGTACTTAACAAAATAGAAAAGTGCCAACAAATCTACACTCTACTACGCCTACAACGTTCTCACATTCACAAAATATAAAATAATCTAAGTAGGTATACATATATAAAATATTAATGACATGATTGCAATTACAACTACAGTAACATATCTGAATAAATATCATGTCCACAAAAGCCACTAATAAAGATTTGGAATTCTTCCTACGCTACATCTTCCGGTACACGCGGTCGCCATTCCAGAACCTTTTGGCCCCAACGGCCATCTATTCTGCGAGCAATGTGCCCTGCCCATTGTCACTTGCCAATCATGTCTTTGGTTTAAATAGGTTTTCATTCTAATATATTATCTTTTTTATATAGATTATTTCCCATTTTGTGAATGTGAGAACGTTGTAGGCCTAGTAGAGTGTAGATTTGTTGGCACTTTTCTATTTTGTCAAGTACCTGGTAATTGTTGAAAGGCCTACACTGTCCTCCCATACCTATTAACAATGTAATTTGGTAATATTGTAAAGCCAATTATTTTTAAAAGAGTAACCGTTGAGTTTCTTGCCGGCTTTCTCCATAGGAAACGACTAATTGGAACCGTGCACCTAGCTTCTGACGTTTCATAAGTGCCCATGTAGGTTTATGTGAAATAAACTATTTTGATTTGATTTGATTTGACTTAAGTTGGGCGATTCTTCGAGCTATGACTGTTACCTTTGCCGAATTCTAAGATTTCAACCTTTCTGAACAACATCACCAATTAGGTCACTATACTATAGCGAATTAATTGATGATGTCATTAATTGATGATGTGATTGATGATTTCAAATTAGGTCTTTATAATTCTAAAGGTGTGAGTTTTTCCTTAAAAATCTTAATTCATAATTTCAAAATACGTCAATACTTTAATAAAATCTATTTTTATTAGGAAAAAGTTATGCCTCTACGTTAAATTTTGTCCTAGCAATGGATTAGCAATATCCTTCAAAAGCATTCAGATTGTGATTTATAGTGTGTGTGTAATTAGAGTGCAGATTGGTCATCAATATTCAGTAAACAAGGTATTTCATAAATAAACATAAACACTACACTAAAGGTAGTACAATTTTTTCCTTAATTCCAAATCAAATATAATTACGAGTCTTTCCCCTTTAATTAAGAATCTTGTTACCTTAACCGAGATTTTTTTTAAGAAACGTTTTTTGTAATTTTGTTGGTCTAGCAGTCTCGCAAGCGCTCGGTTCAATATGGATGATGACTAAAAAATCATTTCTGTCCGTCATGTAGATTATTAAAAAATATTGGACACGTATTTTTTCTTTTTTTACGTAATCAAAACATTACGGCATTGAGTTCAAATTTGGCATGACGTGATTTTTACGTAGCTGTGACGTAACGAGCCCCCACTCCCCAATGTAATTTTTTATTGATAAGATAAAGCAAAAAATGCGTGTCTAATATTTTTATATTATCTGATTGACGGACTAAACAGTTTTTATTTTTTTGTACCCAGGATACATTCCTTTTCCCGGGTTGGACCAAAGTGTTATTGGCTTTCTCCATCTATAATATCGCAGTAACCGCCCGGAATCTGGATTTATGCCCGGTTGATGGCAACAGGCTCGCCCCCATTACATGGGACTTAAATATAACTGGCAAAATGCGAGTGTACTATTTGTACACCTCTGCTTAGCCCTTCGGGGAATAGAGGCGTGCTGTTATGCAATTTTTATTGGTCTATCCAAGCGAAAAAAAAAAAATGACCGTCACGGGACGCCCGCCAGATGCAAACATCGAATTGACGGTTATTGAAAGAATTCATAAACCAATAAATAAATATGGAGAAACAATAAATATATTTTTCCTTAATATTTTTCTTTTCTTATTATTCTTATTAGAATGATATAATTATACATAAATACAAGTTTTTTTTTTTTACTATGGCATCTCTGAGTTGACCTTGAGAGGTCGTGACTCCTTAACTGGACTTTCCTGTGGCTGCCTTAAGCGAAAAATCAAAGCCTCCAGCCAGGGTGTAAAACTTATAAACTAAACGACTGCACCCTGTGGGGTACGAACCTCGGCTTAGGGCAGCGTCGGGGGGAGAACAGCAAGGCTGGATCAAATCAGGGTTATTATTAGTATACGGGGAATTTAAAGCTACAGGCTCAGCTACGGCGCGGGCTGGCGCTTCATCGAGCAAGGGTCGGGGGGGTTAAATACAGATAAATATTTTTTATGTAGACTTTGGTGCATCACGGCATAAGAGAGCGTCATGCCGTTTGCCGTCACGGCATACGAGTCGGTTATACTCCCAAGGCGCGCCGCCTATAGATGTTACACATCATATGACCCCTCCCGCTCTGGGTGGAGCGGAAGGGAGTGTCAGACTCTTACTGACTAAAACCCACCCGTGTTCCTTCCTTGGCCCTTTATGTTCCGGGGCAGCGGTATTTCGGACAATGCCGCTGACCCGGCAGGCTTGGGCCTTAATGGGCCCCCTCGTCAAAACTAAGTATCTAACTAAAGCATTCGGTTTTGTTCACCCAAAAAGTGCTCAACGCGCCTTAGAAGCAAAAATTACAAAACAAAGTAAACATTTACATTCTTGGTTCCATAACGCATACGCCCATCCACTACGTCACTAGTAATCTCCGTGTATTGTACCACGCCGCACTATGGAAAATATAGGTCGGTATCGGATCAAAAATCTGTAACTTCATGTATTTTTGTCGTATCGTGATGAAATTTGGCACAAATATGCAGTAAGGTTTGGAAATTCGAATGATGTGTAGTTTATAGTGTTTTCTTGTATATCAATGTATGTTTTTTTGCATAGAATGAAAGAAATGGGAAAAAATCACGAAAAAAATAGTAAAAAAATTATTTCAAGTGGAATACAAGTATAAAATGACTAAAAAGATTAAACCATGGTTAATTACAACAAGCAAAGTAAACAAAATATATATATATGAAAACAATTTACTAAATTAAAATCATATTACTAATAGGTACATCCTATACTCTGGCTTCAGGAAATGATTTAGCTAGGTACAAATATAAGTAATAACTAAATATAAATATTATTTTTAACTTATACCACTTCAGGATCAGGGTCAGTAAATGGGGGTTCACTTTCAGGTGCCTTTTAGTGCCTCTTCTTCAAGTTCTTTCACATTTCTTACGTACGGTTTTCTCAAACTTGTTATATATGGATCTGACGTGTTAAAAGCGTTTTAAAGACATCTTCATTTGTAGCAGATCGGGAAAATTTTCTGGCATGATGAAGTCGTATGTTTCTGTAGTCTTTGTTGCGATACTCTTGTGCGTCTTCCGATAGCTGTCCAATAGGAAGCACCGCAAAATGTTTGATAACGTTTTCCCCGTGTATGAGTATTTTATGAACGGAGGATGCCATATAATAGGTACCAATCGTAATTACTTACATAGATTCTTGCAGTTTCTATTGCATATTCCCAAAATTTTTCAAGGTTGATCATCATTCCAGAAGAAAGAACTTGCAAGATAATGTATAGGCGTTTAATCAATGCCTCATCTACACCTGTTATTTCCGATGAGCAAGTGCTATTATAGAAGAATCTTCATGCGGTATTGCCATCGTTCGTATTCCCGCTAACTTGCCGAGGTTTGTCGACGATTAATCCCAACTCCTCCCTGAAACGTTTTTGAACAAGTACTTTCTTTTCTTTTTTTAATCTCTTATTTTCCTCAGTTGAAGCAGACCAAGTCTTAAACGAAAGATTATAGGAAATATGCAATATCATTTCCATGCAGCGAATCCAGGCGTGTAAGGTGGACAATCCGTATTGGTAGGCGTTTTCGTTTTCAGGTCTGGCAGTTACTTTCGATAGGTCATTCATTAGCCGTGGAGTAGCCCCACATATCGTGCATGTGGAACCAGATGGAGTATCTGTAAGGACCTGAGCCACCTTTCCATCGATCATCGTTAGAAATAGTTCATGCTTCACATTTACTACAACACCATCTTTGTTTATAAGTGATTCTTGTGCAGCCCTAATTTGTTTTTTAATATCATCGACAACTGCCTTGGTTTTTTCTGGAGTTTCCTTACAAAACTCAATAGAAATGGGTCTGCAAAAACGGACAGATGAAGGTACCGGATTTTGCCAAACAACGGATCCCGATTGCACATCAACTAATCTGATGGGGACTAATGAAGTGATGAACAAATTGGCATCTGAAATTGTTTCCGACTCTTCTGCAAGTATTTGCTTGTATTGGCTTTGACCAGATGAACCATCACATCCCCATTTACAATAAAGGATCAATGTTCTATGCAGTTTTTGGAAAACAGAATCGATTTTTAAAATTCTAGCAGCAGTATGATCCAATAAATCTTGGATATTAATCACTTTATCATAAGTATTCGTGATTTCGATTGTTGATCCTGTTATCCACCATCGTGGATAACAGGATCTTTTTGTTTCTTGTATTTTGTAGTAAGGCATATACAACACTTTCGTTCGTTGGTTAAGTTTTTCAGGTACATTTATTGTGCTTTTGTTAGATCCAAATCTCTAAAAGTACTCAATGCTTCCGTATCGGAAAGAATCTTCATCTGGTCTGAGTAGTTCCACTTACTTGAGATATCTAATTTCTTTTGAGTGTCAGCGGTTCTTAATTCTTCGACAAGATGAGCTTCTGTGTACTCACGTAAAGCCCGTAGTCCCTGCACATAGGCGTTTTTTATATGCTCCAAGCCATATTCTTGGAGTAGAAGAGTGTTTTTCCTCTTCTTGGTAGATTCTGAGGAGTCCCCATAAGCCACGCATGCTCTTCTTCGTTGGCCAGATGTTGATGGCGTAGAATATTGCTCAGAATCCGATAAATTTAACGAATACCTTGAGTCCAACCAAGTACAATTCTTCTGTAAAAATGTTTCTTTTTTCCGAGATGCCAGGGCCCAGCGCTTGTTGAAAATAGGAAGAATGTGCCTTTGTATATCACTAATTATAAAACACAAGTTGTTTTCAGAAACATTGAGCTTTTCCACTAAAACTTTGGATAATGATTCCATGGTCTTGCCGCCCTCGATATAGGGGATTATGAAGTTTCGTTTGGTACAGCTGAAGGAAGACATTTAACACTTCACAATCTGCAGAAATAATAGGCGTAGATGAGATTTGCTTCACTTGAAGTTACACTGATGTAGATGGTTCGAATAGTTTTTGCTTCCCTTTTATACTCATTTTACAATATCGAATTGGTACCTACATCATTATTATCTTGTAATTTCCCACGCAAACTGAGTGCAAATTTGATAAGGTCCCTTTGTTATCACGAAATAATGAAGAAAATATCCAAAAAGTTCCATATTGTTCATGTGAATGGTGTCAGTGGTAAACCGCAAAAGATACCAATTTTCGGGTTCTGACTTTTATCAGTTTTTTTCTCATATTTTCTAAAACCGCAAATATCCGCAGCTGATTTTTTTTGCATTTTATTTATGAATAGTTAGACTACTAGTCAACACAAAAAGTAGCGCTTGGGCAAACGTGGGTAACACTGAAAACCTTCGACGAAAAAAAATATGAGTGAAAAATAAGGTATGTCACTTTTTAAGTAATTACTGAAATATTTTTCTTTACTTTTAAAATCATTAAGCTGTATCGCAAACATAATAAAATAACCTTTCTAAAAATGTATAATACTGCATATCTGTACCAAGTATTTTTTTCACAATATGGTATTGAAACATGTATACGCAAAGACTTGAGTTTGGCACTTCTGTCTTTTATGTATTTCTATCTATGAAAAAAATATTATTTCGCGTATTAAGTGAAAAAATCCTAATGAATATTATAATTTGACTATTAGAGAACCTAATAAAATAGCCATATTAGCCAAATTATGATATTCGTAAAAAGCATTTTTGATATGCGCTTGTTCTACCATTTTCCATAGTGCGCCGTGTCATCCACTTTTTTCGGGTAAAACCGTGCAAAACATTTGAGGGGCGGTACTTTCCTGGTATTTTTATCAATGGTAGGTAGAACGGGGGCGTAATTCCGGAATTCTTGGTAGGTAACGCAAATCAGCTTAGCATGTTATTTAAGTGCATTCTTGTATACATGAACACAGATAAATAATTAGTTAGCTGTGACTGCATTGTGGATCGGCTCGTGGCTAAATAATAACAGCCGCAAGTAACGGTTGCCGAGGTCAGTCCGTGGATGGGTGACCATTCATAACATACCAAGACCCACAAGTACTCGAGGAATTCCTTGAGTAAGATTATGTTTATTTTAGGCTATGCTGGTTCGAATAATGTGGTGGTGGGGTTGTGGCGTAATAACTAGGGATGCCTCGATACGCCTTTTTGCCGATACGATACCAATACGACCGATACGCTTATTGAATTAAAAAATGAAGGTAAAATAAATAAAACACAAGTCAGGTATTTTTTTTTTTTTCCATTAATATACAAAGAACAAATAACATGACAAACTAAAACCGTTAAAACTATAGACAGGTTGATATTAGTTAAATAGTTTTAGTAATTAAAATTAACATTGTGGAGAAAAGTATCGTTGAATCGGCCATAAAAATATCGCCGATGCCGATATATCGGCAAACTTCGAGTATCGCCGATATATCGGCATCGGTATCGGATGCATCCCTAGTAATAACAGCCGTACGGGTTCATAGATCAGGTTAAGCTACGGTTGCCGCGGTTGGTCTGTGGATGGGTGACCATTTTTATATACTAAAACCCCTCCGTACCTCGGAAAGCACGTTAAGCCGTTGGTTCCGGCTGTCATTCGTGTAGCCAGAATCCCGAATGTCTGGCAACCAGTCTTGACAAGGGGTATCGTATTACTCAGTAACTGGGATGTTTAGGGATAGGCAGCTATATACCCAGCCATTTAATTTAAAGTGTCTAAATCTGAAATTAAAATATCTACATAGGTAGGTCGTGTTTCATAACTTGTTACAGCGATAAATCCATACTAATATTATAAACTAGTCTTTGACTAGAATTTCCGACATTCACGCGCGCGAAACCGCGGGCTTCGCGCGCGTGAATGTCAGAAATTCTCCCCATCTATTTAGAATCGATGATTCTCCAATAACTACCGGGATAAAAATGATAAGTAAGTTCCGACTACCTAAAGTCAACAAATACCTACAAAAAGACAATAAAATGGATATAGTATGTTATCCTTAAGAGATAGACATATGCCATCGTGGACTTTTCTGTAGACCTATATAAGATACACAATTCCACCATACATTATTTTGTTATATCTCAAAGGGTTTAGACAGCGTTTTCGTTGAAAGCTCCCAGACGGCTTATTTTTTTCCGACACCTCCAATAAATATCGTTAAACTTAACAAGTTATATACTAAAACCATCCATCCATTGGTGAAAACAGCATTAAAATCGGTGCAGTCGTTTCTGAGTTTATCGCGAACAGACAGACAGACAGACGCTGCGAAGGACTTTGTATGTAGTGATGTGAAAGTAAAGGCTCCTTCCTACAAAAAGGCGCAACACGCGACGCGACATAAAGGCACCGCGTGTAGCGCGACGAGCGGTGGCTTTGTGTCGCGTCGTGTCGCGCCTGTTCGTAGGAGCCTTAACTCTGTCTATCTGTCTGTTACGTTTTCACGCCTAAACCGATCGTCATGAAAAGCTGAGATATAGCCTAGGATATGGAGAAGGACATAGGCTACTTTTTTACGCGAAGACCGACATCCATGCGGGCGAAGCCGCGGGCAAAAACTAGTAAAAAAAAAAAAAAACATGAATCGTGTAACTTTTCCTGGTATTGTAAATCTCACGTAAAAAAATAATTGTTACCATCATCTCTGGACAGGACTATTCAAATCTGTTTGTTTCTTTCCTCAAAAGACCATATCAGAAAACAATCTGCATGGTCCAAGACCAATATCTGGACTTTAAAAGAGACTTTCGACCCCTGAGTTTGTTTCGCCATTTCTCTGGTCTCTGTATCTGGTTTATTTTTATTTTTTTACATCAAGTAAAAGTGATTCCATTATTCTATTTACAGAATAAACAATTACATTCAAAGGCGACAAAAGTCGCGCTGCCTGTCGTGCCCGCGATATCGCGCCAGTGTGTGGGAGCCTTAATTCCGCCAGGGTTCAAAATAAAGATAAGAATTCCCAGCTTTTTGATAAGCAGTACCTTTGTACTGAAATTATAATTATGTCGTATCTCTATGTATTTAACTGTGTGTACATAAATAATAAAATAAATAAATAAATAAACATCGGAAAGGCCCGAAAATACCGCTTCCCCGCTTTAATATCAGACACGGAAAGTAGGAGAAAAACAATAATATTATGTATGAAATGGCTTATCATTGTTTTGTATATTATTGGTTGGCAAACAGCGAGGTGAATGCGAATTGCGTGACACTAATAAAGCTGCTTACAGACTACACTATAATATAATAGCATAAATAGTATATATCTCATAGCACAACAATATCGCGCACCATACATTGTTATGGACACATTCACCTTCACACTGTACTGTACTATACCGGATGACTTTTTTTACCGTCTCGTAAAAATTTGGGTATACTAGGTGAACGGAGTAGAAGCCTATGGCATAGTTTTTATTATTTTTTCTTTAACCTAGAAAGAAATTGATCTATGGATAATTTGAAGTAAACTTATCATACTATAACAATAAACACAGAAATTTAACAAAAAACATAATTCAATAAATAAATACGATAAATAATATTTAAAATTAAATCATACGCACCCAAATTTCAATATTTTTATCTTTTATTTTAGTACTATTTCTGAAAAAAAATTTAAAAAAAAAAATTGCTATCCCATAGGCTCTACTCCGTTCACCTAGTATACCCAATTTTTTTCGAGACGGTAAAAAAAGTCATCCGGTATATTATTGGAATGTATGGTGCGCGATATTGTTGTGCTACGAGCTTTATACTATATGCTATTATATCATAGCGTAGTCTGAACGCAGCTTGAAATGCCAATCAACCGCAATGCCTTCATTTTGACTGTTCAGCCCGTCATTTATGTTGAGCAGACGAATTGTTCAAACTTACGAAGCAAAAAGATCAATCAATCTTCTAGCCTTTTTAAATGGAGCGACTGCCTATCTGACCTCCACTGGGAAATATGATACCCTTAGACTGGTTGTCAGTCTTTCGGGTTTCTGACGACCCGTAATGACTGTCAAAGATCCACGAATGACAGCCGGGATCAACTACTTAAAGCCTTAATATCGGTTTATCGTAATGAGTTGAACAACACTATTGCGGGGCGTAACGTAGCTAACTTCACGTGTAACAAAATAATCGCAAGGCAATCCCAATTTCAATCCAATGTTGACAATATTGTTTTCAACGTACCGAATCACGTGACTGTAAAATTAACATTGGAATCGTATTGGCTTTAGATTGGAATTGGAATTAGTTTGAAGAGTAAGCCCGCTGGATGGGCGATACCTATTACTGGCTGGACGTACGACGCGTTGCGTGAGCTCAGTACAGAACACGCAAGCTAACCACTCAAGGTCACAACGTATCTGGGCCTTAAGCTTCAGTAGTAAAGGTATTTTACTTCAGCTCATAGATGGCGTTATAAGAACTACATTTGCAGACAAACTTCACCGACTCGCTACGGAGGAGTCTCGGTATGTAAAGATGGTCACCCATCCACGAATCTACGCACGAATGCGTGGCGGGAAACAAATAAACTGTGCAGCTAACGTGACAACGTAACAAACCTCTCCATGCACATCCTACATAGCAGTGGACACCCGGCTAACTTGATAGATATGGATGGCTTTCAAGCCATAAGGAAGAAAACCGCAACGCTGCTGCGCAGTTTTTTTTTTAACCATGGTATCTCGCAGGTCAACCTAGGAGTTTGTCTTCTGCTTAACCAGAAGCAGCAACCTGCAGTACTTCCGGCATGTTCGCAGAAGCGAGAATAAGATGGCTTCCACGCCATCATGCGCACGCGTTGCGCTTCCATTATGCGCAGGGTACGCGCCAGCCCCAACAACATACTGAAAACCATAGCTGATAGGTGGGACAGCCCCATACTCGGACATTGGATAAGCCTACATGCCCTGTGGTGTACGGACCTCGGCTTAGGGCGTAGCTGGGGCAGGACAGTAAGGGACATGCTGGATTGGATTATGACTATTAGGGGATCTCAGGATAATTATATACATACGAGTAGTTGTGATATTATATCGCAACTATTATATCCTGAGAGCTGTGGCGGAGAGCTATACTCCAGATATCAAACATTTTATGCAGAGGTTGCTCAGGTAGGAAAAATGTTTTTTTTTTTGTCTGGTCGTCCTCTGCGTGTAGTGTGCATTATTTTATCTATTTTGTATCAGTACTACTAATACTAAAATATAAGTTGTTTTGTAATACTAACAAAATATGGGTTAGTGTTATCCAAAATAATTTAATTTAATTTATCGGTGCTTGGCGGCAGTAATGGTTATGGAGTACTTCGCCGGACGACCTTCACAAAGGTTTCTGAAATCATTCATCATCATTTCAGCCGAAAGACGTCCACTGCTGGACATAGGCCTCCCCCAATTGGGGGGGTTTGCCATAATCACCATGCTTGGCAGGCGGGTTGGCAATCGCAGTATGGTGTTAAAAATGCATAAAGAATGCTGCTGCCCATTCTCTAGTAAGTCCCTTAGTCGCCTTTTACGACACCCACGGGAGGAAATGGGGTAGTACTATTCTTTACGTCCGGCACCACACGGCACGGTTTCTGAAATACGCATAATTATTTTGCTTTTTAGGAATGTCCCAGTAAAAGTCTGGAAATAGATTTGAAAATGAGCATGGATAGCATTTTGACCTATCAGCAGAACTGATAACGAATAGTTATCGGTATTAGTGGCATAGGTCAAGGTTTTAGAAACGCAAGACGAAGTATTAATGTTATTGTCTATCGCGTGAATTTTATCTATTGAGGACACAATTAATATTGGATATTAGAGGAGGGGTAGGTAAAAGAGAAAAGTCATTGTGGAGAAGAACTTACCAAAAAATTAACAAAAAAACCCATAATATATGTAAACAAAGTAATGTCAAGAAATGTCGCTGTCAAAATGACAAGGCAGTGGTACAAAAACTATCATATATTTTTTTTTTGTAAATAATTATCTATAAAATTAAAGTAAATTAATTATAAGAACTATGCAAACAAAATACCGTTGCCAAACAATGTTTTGTGTAGTATGTCGGAGACACGGCCTATGATCGTCACAATCAGCCCTTTTAAGTCCACTGCTAGACTAGTTAATTGCCTCCCAAAAACGATTTCATCCAAAATGTGGCTATATACGCTACTTGCAATATGAATCCATGAATGAGAGTTGTATTATTAGTTTTGTTGAAGATGTATTTTTTTTTAATGTTTGGATCTCCTGCATTTTTACCAGTATCATAAAATATTTTATACCAGAAAATCTCCTTTTTTTTAATAACTTTGTTTAAAACCGAAAATTTATAAAAATAATTACGGTATGATTATTTTTTTTAATATTATTTCTTAAAATCAGTACTTAAAAGAAAATGGAACCTTTTTTTTCGCCATTTTATGTGAATTACCATTACGAAGATATTTTTTGATGTTATCCCCTTTGTTTACATAAATTATCTGAATTTGAGACTTGGAAATAGTATAGTTATATAGTATAGTTGTTATAGTTTATTACATAAACAAACAACAAATAGTTATATATTTATCTATTAGACATAATTAACAATCCAAAGATGGGTAAGTAAAGTCCAAGTTTTAAAAAAGCAAATTATTAAAAAAATTACAAAAACCCGACTGCAAAAACTTAACTGAAAAGAGAAAAATAAGCATTATAATCTATACATAGAATGTTGGTATTGCAGGCGGGGATAAAAGCTACACCATATTTCAGGTTATTGGTTGTCTGATTGTCTCCCCCGCCTGCAATACCAAAATAGCGGTCTAACTGCGCAGGTTACGCTTTGTGGAGGCAATTTTAATGCCGGCACATCTCATAAAGCATTCGATCAAAAATTATCTAGCAAGCTGCGTATTCACAATTTCGAAATTTAAACGATATGGTGACGATACATTATACGTATACCATAGATTATTATACACTTTCATTCATAGAGATATCAAGTGTCAATCATAGTGGTATAGAAGCTTGATAGTCTATGCACGTAACCATAAATATAGTAAGTCTATGACACGTACAAGTTTCACTGGTCTATATCCGTTCTTGTTACTTTATGGTACATTTACTTTCAACTGTGTTCATTACAGTCAAATGCTAGGCAAAGATCTGCCTAGCCTTTTCCTATGTTGTGGTCGGCCTCGTCTAACAGGATTCAGCAGAAGTAGAGTACCAGTATTTTACATGGAGCGACGGCCTCTCTGATCTCCACGACCTAGTTAATGGGTATCACGATACCCCTTGGTAAGATTGGTTGTCAGACTTTTGGCCATTCGACTACCCGTAACGACTGTCAAAGATCTACAAATGACAGCCGGGACGTGCTTTTCGAGGCACGGTCAAATACTAGGCAAACTAGGATGCGTAGGATGTGGATGCTATACTAGGTAATCTAGGATGTGTTTTCAATACAACGAACTCAACGCCTGATTTGGATTTGTCTTTGGTTTCCTGCGGAAATATGATATCGCTGGCGCGACAGTCAGGGCGACCCTTGTCGCGCCCGCGATATCGCGCCAGTGTGTGGGAGCCTTTAAGGCTGCGCCGAGCGCACAGTGGCGCCCTCATTGATTTTTCGGCGATTTCTTATAATTTAGAATGAAAATGCAGAAAATAAGCACGTTAAGTTGTGCTTCACAAGACTATACGTTATTATTACTACAAGCAGTAGTTTTAAATTGTTAATTTTTGTTTTATTGTAATCATTAAAACGGAGCTTAGTGGCCACTATTTTCCGTTTTAATGATTACAATAAAACATAACAATTAAAAACTACTGTTTGTAGTAATAATAACGTATAGTCTTGTGAAGCACAACTTAACGTGCTTATTTTCTGCATTTTCGTTCTAAAATAAAAGAAATTACCGAAAAATCGATGAGGGCGTCACTGTGCGCTCGGCGTAGTCTTAAGCGTATTTTATATTATTGATATTTGTGTCTGTAAATTTTTTATTATTAGACCTTTCACACTTAGCTTAGTGAAAGCAGTTTTTGCTATAATTTAAGTATGTGAATGTGAATGTCGTGTATTGCTGTAATTGGGTTTATACATCAGATTTTATAAATTTGATTAATTAATGGGAAATGTATACAGGATGGATTTTTGAGATAGCCCAGTAAGGGCAGGACTTACTAGCCGCTCGATTCTATAAAAATCTCACCGTGAAAACTTAGGGGAAGTGAGCGTGAAGTGAACTGTCAGCCTACCTGACGCTAGGGAGTCTAGAGATTAACAGCTCACTTTGAACTCACTTCACCTAAGTTTTCACGATGGGATTTTTACAGAATAGCGCTACTGAACCGTTGTCGGTACAAGAAAATGGTCTTAGGAGACTGTCCTTAACTTTTTGAGATATTTAGATCTGCATTTAGTTTTGAAAAAAAAAAAATTACAGTCATCAAGAAAATGAGCAGTTTTCACAAAAACTTTTTTTGATGCCAACCGATCCTGTTTCTTATAAGGATCAAAAAGCTCTAGGAGACCAACACAGGTTTGAGTACTAGAAAAGTCAGAAATCGCAAAAAACTTTACCCATACATTTTGTAAGAAATGAGATTCCAATCTACGTTTTTACAATGGATAGACTGGCCGAATATAAACAAACAAAAAAAAAAAAGATGAAGTTTAAATTTCGAACGAATACGCGTTGTAATTTAATGTGGTTTGAGCAATATTTAGATAACTTAGTTGCTTTTGAAAAAACTTCCAATACAAAGGTTTTTTTGCGATTTCTGACTTGTAGCAGGCCTTTTTAACGTTTTCCATACAAGTTCTAAATTATTTAAGGTAATTTTCTTCTCAGAACGTCGGAAATCACAAGCAACCAACTATCTTGTTCCTAAAGCAAAATTTATAACGCGTAACCGTTCAAAGTTTAAATTTTTTGCTTATTTTCGGCTAATCTGTCCATCATAAAAAGTAAGTTACAGTAGAGATTCTTTCTTACGAAATGTATGGAATAAGTTTTTTTGCGATTTCTGACTTTTTTAGTACTCAAACCTCGGCTGGGCTGATAGTTTTTTTGATCCTTTTAAGAAACAGGACAGTGTCATCGAAAAAAGTTTTACTGAAGTCTGATCAGACATACACTCACATCGATTCATAGGTATTACGGGCGGCATCCGGTTAGTCTGATCAGATCAGATTGGTGGAAGACCCCAGGTAAAACTTACATCAGAGCGGTCATTTTGGGCGAGAACTGTACCAAGTAATAAACAATTGAGTGCGTTCCCATAACGGATGCATTAAAATAAACGTTCCCACAATTAAAACTTAAAAAAAAGAATAGAAATTCGAATTTGCAACGCGCCACCCAATCACCGGCCGCCAATTTTGGCGCTGTACACTTTCGACGCACGTGATTGGCTTCACAAACTAACTCTGACCCGTAATTGGTCAGAGCGTAATGGCGGACGACAATCGTTTGCTTTCTCTAATTGTCTATGACTTTGACTTTCGCTCGCTACGCTAGGTAGTTTTTTTTTTTGTTTTCTAAACAGTTAGACAAAATTGTCATGACGCGACCTAGTTTGTGGTTTCATACTGAGTTTAAACAGACAGCCTTGACGCAAGTACGAATGCTGAGCGTCCTGGGTTTTAATTCTCAGGTCAAGCAAAGCATTATTGGGTATTTTCCATCAGGAATTTCTTAGACACAGCCCGTAGTCTGGATTTGTGCTTGTGTGATTGCGATAGGCTCGCCCCACATGGGATTTAAACAGGGCCGAATTTAAAGAATATTGGGTGGGTCGAAAATAAAATAGGTACCTTAAACGCTGTACCTACAGGAAAACGGGTCTAGGAGACTGTCCTTAAATTTTTAAGAAACTGATCTGCATTCACAGATTTTGAAAAAAAAAAAATTAGAACCAACATGAAAAAAGGTAGGTAGGTTGTAAATGTGGACTTTTTTCTCATTGATAGATAGATAGATAGATAGAATACTCTTTTTTTTTAAATTATAATTCACAAAAGTAATGTACAATCACAAATGCATTAAAACAGTTACAACACAATATGTCTGATTGACATCTACTAGATGTGAATCTAGCATGCATAATTTAAGTAAAACAATTAGTATCTAAAAAACAAAAATGAAACAAAACTTACAAAATGTGAACTTTTCCATATTTAATGATCTTATTAGTTATCTCTATTGCACACCATAAATATTACAGATTTCTACGTAAAATTTTACAGAGATTGACAAAATGGGCGGTCTTATCGCTAAAGGCCTACGCACACCGGGACGGAATGGCAAAAGATTTTACCACCGGTCAGCGCACACTAACCGCTTAGATACTGTAGCATTCTGAAAGCCTACCAAGATTTCCCGCGATGTGCCGAGGCATGCCACGTCACGCCAAATGATTATTTTTTCTCCCATATTGCGACCTTTTTTCTCCTCAAAATAAATACGTGCGAATTGGGTAGCGGCACCCGCTTGCACCACCTCACCTCGCGGCATGTCATGGCATCCTTCGGCATGCCGTTGGATACCGCAGTAGGTAGCGGCATCCCGCCGCGGGATCCCTTAGCGCGCTCTCCAGTGCCGTGTCAAGAAATCCCTTTCGATGCCACGGAATTAATTTTAAACATTGGTATTTATGTCGTATTCCTACTAGATAAGTTTGAATGTCCTTTGGTAAAAATTTAAATCCTCTGCCATTCCGTCCCGGTATGCGTAGGCCTTAAAAGCGATCTTTTAAATATAACCTTTGGATGGATTAAGGGAGAAGGAGAGACAATACTGCAGTATACTGCAGTATACTGCAGTATTGTCTCTCCTTCCTCCTTCCGTGTGTGCACTAACAACATATACAATCAATATATATACAACCTTTGTGTCCATCGATGGACACAACTAATTGTGGAGGCCCCTTCATTCTAGAGCCCCTGTTGCCCTGCCCTAAATCCGGCCCTAGATTTAAACGTTACCGACGAAATGCGAGGTTACATTATTAAACATCTCTGCCTCCCCCTTCGGAGAATATAAGCGTGATCGTATGTTAAACAGTCGTGACATAAGACCGCTAAGCAATATGCATTATCTCATAAATAGTGTGCTAACATTAAACTCGAGTAGGTCGTGAATTGCATTCCAAATCATCTGCATGACATTTCAATACATAGATCTTAAATCAAAGGTTCGTCTTTAAATCATAAGTCTAAAAAATTTCATAGATCTCTTTATGGTACCGTATTCAACAAGGAACGCTATAGTTTCACCATGTCCGTCTGTTTGTCTGACTGTTTGTCCGCAGTTTATCTATACTCCATTTATTATAACATTAGACAAATAACTGTTCTCACCCTTTCGTTATTTCGATGGAAACGTTTAATAAACTCCGTTATTTTACGATAAATATAAAGCACTGTAATCTATTTACCATTTAAGGTCCGCGCGGCGCGGCGGGACGGGACGCCGCCGCCGACGCGACGCTGAGCAGTTGTAATGTACTAGATATTACGGACGACGCCACACAGCCGTCCGGCTCGACGCGACGCGACGCGACGCTCTGTGTGGCCTGCGGATGCTGCGGATCTGCTCTGGGTCGCCTACATCCTCTGACGGCCCATCTCGTTGCTCGTGTTGTTTTGTTGCACTCGTTACGATTTCTGTGCTGCTTGCCAAATACCCCGATGTAGCTTTAACAGCAAGCGCACCGCAAACTGGGTGTCGAACGTGCTTTACTTACAAACTTCTATCGATTCGACGGATCGATCGATTGGGCGGATGAAGATGACCATTACATATAAAAAATAACTCTAAAGTGCAGTAGTTTCAACAATATTACACAATAACTGTCGTTATTTAGCCGTTATTTGTCTAATGCTAAATGGAGTTATGTAAAGTAATTCATTTATGTAGCTTCATATTGACATTATTGTAATCGGTTTACAAGTGTAATTTCATATCGATTTTATTTTATAACTATTTAAAATTACTTTATTTATATTGTATAATCCTTACTGTTTTTTAATATTAATTATCATTATTATAGAAAGTCTGTCGGACGCTACATGATTCGAGCCGATATTTGGCATTCTCCTTTGTTGAGAAAATAACCGTGTCTATTATTAGCTGTTTTTGCGAAAGTTAGAAGACATGCAATATCTTCATATTAGGAAGACAAGACCAAAGAAGTGATAGATGAACTGTGTGAAAGATAATATTATGGCTAGAAAGGGAGTGACTACCGAGATAACTTTTTTGTTAGTTTTCCTAGGCTCCTTCAAACAGGCGCGACACGCGACGCGACACAATGACACTGCGTGCCGCGCGACGAGCGGTCTCTTTGTATCGCATCACGTGTCGTGCCTGTTTGTAGGCTTTATATGTATACAGAATGGTTTGATTCAGTACATGATTCTAGACCCCCGAGTTTATTAAATGTATTAAATGTTTACATCGAAATAACGAAAGGGTGAGAACAGTTATTTGTCTAATGTTATAATAAATAGAGTATAGTCAATAATAATTATAAATAATTAAAAAAGAAAGAAAAAAAAAAGAAAGAAAAAACGTTTATTTGCGGTAAACATGACGCAAAAAAAGAACACAACACAAAAAAAAAATAAGTTTGGGGTAATTAATAACTTACTTATGTCGTAACTCGTAATTCATTAATAATAAATTAAATTGCGTTTAGTTGTATTTTTGAATGGATAATATTTTTGTGTTCACCAAAAATCTTAAGGTACATCTATGTATGCATTTCTAAAATTTTATTCTTCCCCGAAAAATACTGATCGTGCACCAAATATTAAAGGTTAGGTTAGGTTAGGTTATATTTTGGTGCACATTCAGTATATTTGGTGGAACACAGGCAAAATTAGGTAAATGAAATGGGAGTACTTTTAAATAAAATTGAAGTACTTTTAAATACCATCCTTTTTGAATATACATTTTATAGTTATGTAATAATTAAATATAATTAAAATCGATTAACGATACCGTTCAGAATAGTTTATTCCTAATAATGTTATTATAGTACTGGCAACACTTGATGTAAAACTTCTTGTAATTGTCATTGAAATTGTAAAAAAGTTTGACTTCCTTCTCCCGCGTGTTATTTATCAAGAACGATGAAGTGTTTCGAACTGTGATTTATTTTTTATTTTTGTGTTGTTTACTGCTGTTTTTACTTATTACAATATTTCGACGGCTCCTAAGTACCTATACTGAGTCAACTGTACTTCTAATAATATGAACGTTTTTAACACAGGTAGATAGTAAATGATTTAATTGTTTGTAATATCCTAAAAAGTACAATTGCCGAAATTTGTTAGTTGACTCAGTATACTTAGGAGCCGTCGATTTATATGCGAGGATAAAGAGCTAAAGGTCTCTGCACACAGCGGGCGCGGCGCGGCGGGACGGGACGTCGACGCGACGCTGAGCAGTTGTAATGTACTAGATATTACATTACAACTGCTGACACCTTTAAAGTAATTATTTTTTTAATAGTTTATTTCATGTTACCGTTAAAATCAGAAGTATTGAGTGGCCAACTTTAAAGAACTATAACTTGTTTTGGTGTACTTCTGATAGAAAACTAAGTAAACTATCAAATTCTATAATTATTTTCCTTTTTTATGAAATATAGTTCATCTTTGTCAGTTCTGGCATAGTCTTGTAGGAATCCTTGGCATTGTCCTTTAAAAGTTTGTTCAAACTCAAACTCAAAGCATTTATTTCAAATAAACCAATTACAGGCACTTTTGAATTGTCAAGGGGTCGGTCAGTCAGAAAGATGAAGCTAGTTGCCCATTCCAAAGCGTAGTTGGTTCCTATGGAGAAGAACGGACAAGAAACTCCATGGACACTCTTTTAAAACAAAATATTGTTACAAAATATGGGTTACATCATTCATGTTGAAGTTATACATGTGAGAACAATGTAGAAAGACGTGCACGTTAGAAGCGTCCGTAATAGAAACAATTCAAAAATTAAAATAAGCCGTGGCAGCTAAGAGATGACCAGTCCCAACTGACGGCGCCCGTTCACGAACATGACGCATGGATCAGCACCATTTAGCTCAACCATTTTGAAGGTAACTTAATGATCCAACACACACGCCACCACCAGCGAGACATTTGAGTGAGCATGACATACTCTCAGCCGCCAGGGCACATTCAAGTCAATAAAAGACATATTACCCGGTAAATGGTAGCTTTATAGTACATAGTACTCACACCTGTGCTATGCAATTATATAATTCAAGGACATTGAGTTTATACAATGCAAGAATAGTTTACAATCTTCAGCAGCTCCAATAATATTTTCAAATGCTAATCAATTAGTTTATGCGCCCTTATGGAGCAGGACCAGCATTGAGCCAAGCATTTTTGTCAGCGATGTAATCCCCCAATTTATAATATGCTCGGCTGCATAGTGTGCGTTTTATACAAGTTGAGAAAATGACGTTTGTATGTAAGACCATCTCGTCAAAATTCAAAGCCATATCCGCGGGCACAGCTAGTCAACACGTATTTATAAATAATTTACTAGTCAAGTCAAGTAATAAAGGTACAATAGACAATAACAGCCTCAGGTCAATGCCTGCGCATCATAACATAATCTAGGTTATTGAGACCTTGCTTAAGAAATAAGTGCTTACAATTAAAAGAGGTCAAAACTCAATACGTTGGTAAATTGCATGCAAGCATTATAATTATCACAAATATTATCATCTATATCGTCATCGACCCGTATATTGATGTTCAATCTGTAGAGGTATGAGAAACAGGGTTTAAAGTTCACTTATACTCTATAGAAAAGGGAGGATCCTCCGACCAGGGCCTCAAGTCTGCTATTACAATAGTGTCAGAATGGTCTCGCCATTGTGAGTATTTGACAGTTTTTGTATGGCAAATCTGTCAAAAACTCACAATGAAGAAACCATTCTGACACTATTGTAATAGCAGACTTGAGGCCCAGACGGGAGTTGTGTTTGGTGGGCAACTGCCCGACGCTTGATGTCGGGATGTTGTATATTTATGCTAGTCGCGCGGTAAACTCTGATTGCTGAGCCGGTAGCTTACCGCACGCTACGCGTACAGTAAAACTCGCATTATGGCCAGGTGAAGACAATAAAATTGTGTACTCACCACGGGCAGTAAAAAAAGAAAGCCCTCTATCGCATATTTACAACCCTCGCCTGCGGCTCGGGTCACAAATACCTGCGATTTCGGGCTTTCTTTCTTTTACAGCCCTTGGTAAGTAATTTACTATTATTCTCATAAAAATAAAGTTATTCATCGTATTACACTACCTTCGACGGTTTACACATAAAATATCAGTAACGTAAGGGACAACTAAACATTTTTTTTTTTAATGTAAGGGATATATTATATTATATTCATATTCTAAACCACTGGGCATTCGTAAATACTTCGTTTATACTCGTAGCATGAAAGAATAGGAAATTCTAAGAAACTTTGCTCTAGACACAATTAAAATTGGAGCAGACATCAAAAAGTTATACATAGATTTAAAAAGTAAAATCGCTTTTTGGCTCTCTTGAAAAACCGTGTTTTGTCCCTTACGTTAATTGATAGGTACAGACGCCAGCACATCAAGCTACTACAATCTGTCAAATTTCTTTAAGGATAATATTTTTGTGTTCACCAAAAATCTTAAGGTACATCTATTTAGCATTTCTAAAATTTTATTCTTCCCCGAAAAATACTGATCGTGCACCAAATATTAAAGGTTAGGTTAGGTTATATTTTGGTGCACATTCAGTATATTTGGTGGAACACAGGCAAAATTAGGTAAATGAAATGGGAGTACTTTTAAATAAAATTTAAGTACTTTTAAATACCATCCTTTCTTTAATAGATTTTCAACTTTATCACTACAGTATCTATCTTTATCAGTTCAAGGTTGATTGCGAAAGTTTGACAGTATCGGGTAGCTTGACCAGCTGGCGTCTGTACTTCTGGTATTGAATTATGTTTAAAAATCTGTCTCAACAATAACCAGGGTTCGCCGATATATACATATCATGATATTCACGATATATATTAATTGATTTTTTCCTGTCTTCTGAACTAAAAAATTTGGAGATATATTGAGCCGGTAACGCTCGGCGTACCCAGGATCCCTTGTCATTTTCAATTCAAGGTTTTTAAACCTAGAAAATGCCAAAGGATAACTGTTGGGTACCTCGAGGTCATCGGCACGGTGGCTAGATTTTGCTGACGAATAAGAAGACGCTCTGCTGTCTCTGATAAACAGTCTATTTTACTGGATGGAAAAGAACTAGCGGTGCGTCTTCTGATTCGTCGTTTACCCTGGCAACATGTAGCGAAAAACTGCAATTCAGAATAATTTACTTTTTAAATAAATAAAATAAATAAAAATAAAATTCATTTATTTCAGGCAAGTTTTTTACACATACACCCATAGTATTAGAAAAATTAATTGAATTAAAAATGAAATAGATATTAAATTAAATTATATTATATTGAATTAAACTAAATTATTATTATTGCATTATACATCAATTAATTAATAATAATAATAATAACCCCACCGCCGTATCTCTACGTTGACGTCGTGGTGGGGCTTGCGCGCTCCGAACTCTGGGTCTGTGCCGGTAGAGTTTACTTTACCGGAACATGTCTAGGGTGAGGAGCCAGACCAAGAGAGATACAGAAACCCGCAGGGCAGCATGTGGCGAGCTGTTGGGCAGTTGCGACCCTACGGACCCTATCTCCCGGGAGAAGTCATGTTCCTCATCTCTAGTTTGCCTTTATTGGCCGGCTGGAGTGAACACTGACGAGGAACTGAGCTCCCACCTCATTCTTGCCTTTATTGGCCGGCTTGAGTGGAGATTCGCAAGAGCAAACGTGCTCGGAGGAAGGAAGTATTCCAGTAAGTGCTTGTAGGGATCTTGACCATCTTCCGGGCTCTGGGATTGTTCTGAGAGCCTTGGAATACCTCTCCACTCCTCGAGCAACTCAGGACATGTTGCCCCCTTGTCGCTACGTCACTATGTGCTAGCGACCGTTTTCGGGGGCCCATTATTGAGTGAATTTGAGTGTGCAAGTCACCCCCTGCCATTTTATCCTTGTTTAATAAAACATTGATCAGGCAGGGGCCATAGTCCTTCCATAGTTTTTGGTAACCAGTCCATTTTAGCCACCCAAACCCATAGTCCAATATCTTTGTTTCCATATCCTGCAATAGTCCTACACCAACCGGGGGTTGTCCTTGGGTGCACTTGCATAGTGCGTACAGGGATAATCGTCGGTTGGTGCCTCATTTAATTAAAAAGCGTCTAACAGGCCTCTGCGAGTTGGCTTCGGCCCCTCGTAAGCCTTCTAAAGGTCCGGAACCCCAGGGTCCCGAGATATGTAGACATATATTAATAAAATAATAATAACAATAATAATTCGTTAATTAATTAGTTTTCTTATAAATGTCAGGTAGGTTTAAATTCAAACAGTCATA